>LS997565.1:29209144-29919144 GCA_000469685.2 Haemonchus contortus
CGTCCCGTTGATCGTCGATTTCCTCGAGCGGGCGCCAGTAACGTCTCCATTCGTCCCTGTTACGAGCCAGAGTGGTCCAATGAATCGTTCCAGGGACACGAGGATTCACATTCCTTTCGTTCAGAGCTTTCGTGAAGAAGTCTGACCATCTCGTTGGCGGCCTTCCTGGAGTTCGTTTGATGTCCCGAGGGATCCAGTCAGTAACCAACCTGGTCCAACGGTCATCACTATATCGCATAACGTGTCTGGCCCACCTGATCTTCGATTTCTTGGCGTAGTCAACGACATCCCTGATCTTCGTTCGTTGAGAGCTCGGAAGTCCGGATTGCCTTCTGCACTTGCGTGTACAGGGAAATTCCGAGCATCGTCCTTTCCAAAGCGCGTTGAGCAACGCTGACAGCATGCTCATCCTGCTTTCGTAGAGTCCAGGTCTCTGAGGCGTACGTCAAAGCAGGAAGGACAGCAGTGTCGAAAAGGTGAGCGCGGAGCCGGATGTTCTTTGTCTTCTTTACTACTCCCTCGATATTCTTAAATGCCCTCACGCGGCGCGTCTCCTTCTGCACAGCTCCGGAGCTAGGTCGTTCATCATGTTGACTTCCCGACCTAGATACACATAGCTAGAGCACTCAGAGATATTCTTTCCGTTTAGCGTGAAAGGAGCATCAGGTACCAATTCGTTTTTCATGAACATCGTCTTCGTTAAGTTCAGTCTCAAGCCGATCCTTCCACAAGCATTGTCAAACTCGGCCAGCATTCGTTCCGCCTGCTCGATGTTCGGTGTTACGAGAACGATGTCGTCTGCAAAGCGGAGGTGATGTAGATAGCGGCCGTCGACCTTCACTCCCAAGTCTTCCCATTCCAAATGACGCATGATATTCTCGAGAGTGGCACTGAAAAGTTTGGGCGATATGGTATCGCCCTACCGAACACCTCTCTTCACGTTGATAATGACTTCCTTGTAGAATGGTGAAATCCTGGTCGTGAAGTTGTCGTAGAGCTCACGAAGCATCCTTATATATTGAGTAGGAACACCCTGGTTGCCCAGGGCTTCGATTACCGCTTCTGTCTCGACAGTGTCAAAGGCTTTCTTCAAATCGATGAACGTAAGACACAGCGGCATTTTGTACTCTCGCGATACTTCAATGAGCCTTGTTAGGGTGTGGATATGATCGATTGTACTGAACCCTCTTCGAAACCCTGCTTGCTCGCATGGCTGTCCTTCATCTAATATTCTGCCAATCCTGTTTAGGATGACTCGAGTGAAAAGCTTGTAGATTACGGACAGCAGGCAGATTGGGCGATAATTGCCAATATCGTCTGGATCTCCCTTCTTGTACAGCAACACAGTCTTGCTAGTTTTCCACGACGTGGGCACGTTGCATTCCGACAGGTACCGCGTGAAGAGCCTAGCCAGAGTTTTGATGATGACTTGTGGTACACTCTTCAGATGTTCTGGTTTGATCCTATCGGGACCGGGCGCTGTACAGTTCTTCATCGACTTGATGGCATGTCGTATTTCGGAAGGGAGAACCGAAGGAGCGATATATTCGTCTTGCCTAAGATGGTGAGTAGGCAGGTAGACGTGGCTGTCGAAGAGATCTTAGTAGAAGTCGTAGATGACCTTCTCCATTGCCCTCCGGGATGCAGTAACGGTTCCGTCAGGACGACGAAGGGAGGTCATCTTGGTTTTGTAGTTGGCGAAGCTCCGTCGGGCTTTGCGAATGCTCTTTCCGGCCTCGGCGGCTTCGTCCATGACTGCTGCTCTTCTCTCTTTCAGATCTTCCTTTATCGCTTCTCTGCATAGCTTCGCAAGTTCGGACGTTTGTTGATAATTGCCTGTAGCTCGTGCGATTCCACGCTGGCGTATCAGCTCGAGAGTCTTCGAAGAGAGTCGTCCCTTGGCTACTTGTGGACTCTCAGCTTTTCTAGCGCTATCGTGAAGATGTTCGACGAGCCGGTTGTACTCATCATCGATGTTGTCGATAACGGAATCTTCCCATTTACTCGCAAGGGAAGCGAAGTGGTCCCAGTTGATGGAGGTCTTGGGGCTTCGTTTCCGAAACTTCATAGCTCTCTCCCCACGCACTGAGAAGCAGAATCTAGCGCGGAGGAGACGATGGTCCGATCCCGTGTAGAACTTCGGAACAACAGCGACGTCGGTCAGGCAAAATCTCCGATTGAAGATGATGTGGTCTATTTCATTATGGAACTGCCCACCAGGTGACTCCCATGTCCATCTTAAATGAGAGGGCTTCTGGAACTGCGAGTTACCATGGATGGTGTGGGTCGTCATGATAAACTCGGACAGCCTTTCACCCTGCTCATTCCATTCCACTCCGTGAGTCCCGATGTGAAGCTCTTCAGCCGTTCTTCTTGGGCCAATCTTGGCGTTGAAGTCACCGACGATGACCTTGAAGAAAGTGTGGTCTTCTCTGTAGAGCCTCTCCAGATCCATATAAAACGCTTCCAACTCCTCTTCTTCGTAGCTCGATGTTGGTGCGTAAGCAACGAAGATGGTTAGAGCTGGGGTCGAGCCACATCTTCTTAATCGTAAACGTCCGATTCGGGTTGTTAAGCTTTCGTACGAATCGATGTTCATGGCCAAGTGCGTGTTGACGAGGACACCTACGCCGCCGACGCCTTTACTGTCGCATGTTCCAAGGAACAGTTCTTCTCCAGTCTCAAATATAGCGTGCAGCGGGCGATGCCTTCTCGTCTCGGTCAGTCCGATGACGTCGTACTTGATCTTCCTAGCTTGCATCATCAGGTCTTCTATACACGCTTCCGATGCAAGCGTCCGTGCGTTGAAAGTACAGATCGCCATCTTAGTCCTTCTCCTTTTGGGCAGCCTGTTTTGGCCCTGAGATTTTAGCAGCCTCTCCCGAGCGGTCCTACCCAACGCTGCCGTATTGGGGGCTCCCTCAGGTTCAGGGGAATGAGGCCCATTTTTATTACTGTTTTTGGCGGTGAGAGAAAGAACCCATCGTGTAGCTTGCCAGGCTCTGACGTGGGGGGTTGGACAAGGGGCTTTGTTTTTGGAGGCGGCCCCGAATCGCCTCCCAGATACTTCCCAGTGTGACTTGTTCGTCACTCGAATGCAAGCTTTTGGCCGAGTCGATGGGCAGGATACCAACTGCACCCACAGACTCTCCACACACGTATGCGTGGATCACCTGCGAGGAACAGAGGGTATATCGACCCCAGCACAGCAGAATCAAGGAGTCCATCCCCTGAATCCACCTGCGTCTCTGGGCAAGTACCGGTGACATACATACATACATACATACATACATACATACATACATACATACATACATACATACATACATACATACATACATACATACATACATACATACATACATACAATACATACATACATACATACATACATACATACATACATACATACATACATACATACATACATACATACATACATACATACATACATACATACATACATACATACATACATACATACATACATACATACATACATACATACATACATACATAAACATACATACATACATACATACATACCAACATACATACATACATACATACATACATACATACATACATACATACATACAATACATACATACATACATACATACATACATACATACATACATACATACATACATACATACATACATACATACATACATACATACATACATACATACATACATACATACATACATACATACATACATACATACATTACATACATACATGCTACATACATACATACATACATACATACATACATACATACATACATACATACATACATACAAACACAAACACCACCTACACAGAGAAACACACCGATACAGCAACGGACACCTTGCGAATCACAAACACAAACACCACCTACACAGAGAAACACACCGATACAGCAACGGACACCTTGCGAATCAATAGCATGATGTTACCGGCCACTATCAGTAAGCCGTTGAAGTCCCCATCTTATTACAATAAAAAGAATGATTACGCTACATAATGGAAAACGTTATAAACACTCAACAATGGTAGCTATGTGTGCTATGGGTCCCTGCCAGCATCGTCACATGAAGCGAAGGGTGAGCTGAGGTCCAGCTCGTTATTGGTAAAACTCACTCCACTCTATGACAGTTTCTTTTTCTAACCACTTCGTTAGATAGTGGAACCGAGCTGCCTTTTGACTGATTTCTAGGCTCAATATACCTCAAAGCTTAAAGGGGTAGCGACCATAGGCGTCACCCCTACACGCACATTTGGAACTTTTACAGTCAAACATTTTGGGGTTCCATTCTTGTAGAGTCGATCGTTTGGAGGACTAGAGGAAAAGGGACTCGCAGTATTTGTGAAGGCATGAGGTACTTCAAAGCACCCGGATGGTTATGAGAAATTTCCCTCTACCTTATCCTCATGAAACTTTTTTTAGTCGATTGAAATCTGAGAGGTGCGTCCCGCAGAGATAAACCAAGTTAGAAGCGGTGTATGTCGTTTTATGCTATATGTTGTGTGTATGGCTGGGTACTGGAGCATGCAAAGACACCAGGAAACTTCCCTATCTCACGAAGACCATATGAGCGACCTTCCCATTCGTCGGTGATATCCATTTACAAGTAAGATATCATCGGGGTGAGCTCATCGAACTTCAACACACGTTTATCATCCAATCACACCGATTTCTTCGACCTAACTGCCTACGAGTATGTTTCGAAGCAGATCCAAAGAGTCAGCTCACGCCGTAAATAGAGGGAAAAAACGCTTATAAGGGGAGCCTAGGGAAATTACCTTTTCATGGATAAAAACTCCGTTTTCAGCCCTCGGACACCTTTTTCCATAGTTCGCTTCACAAAGCTGTACACCTGAAGAGAAGACGACAACCACTGAACTGGCCGCATGAACACGACCAAATCTTTGTCACCTGTGATTTTTCCTGTGTGCTAAGGGTCGCAGCCGCAGTTTTCATCATGCTTTCGCTTGAAAGAAATCTCGTGAAGGCGGATGATAATGTAGGAGTGTAGAAAAACCTGTGGCTCACCCTTTAGATTCTTTCTTCTCCGTAATAGTCTCATCCTCTAGTAGCGACCGTTGAGAGAGCTCTGATCGTTGCGAGACCTCGGTCCGGAAAGACCTTCGAGATTTGTTTGCATCAGAAAAACTTGATTGGAATTTCCTCCTTCTTTTTGATCCTGGATTTCAAATTTGTAACCTAGCTAACATAGCGATGACCTAAATACTACAAACCTCCGAACATCTTCTACTACTTCGCACAACAACACAAGACGATGGAACTGCTAGCAAATGAGTCTTACCTCCAAGAAAATAACCACGATAATGCTTATCAACCCTCTCTGTTTTCGTCATCACGGAATCACTACAAGTGATCAGTGCATCATCTACCGACGGCCATAGTCAACTAGAGGGCAGACTGGAGTCAATCTATCGTCCGCTCATTCGTTTCCCTTTATCTATTTGCCTATTAACCTTGTCGATCGCAGTCTCTCTCAGCGTTTCTCCTAGCATTCGCGTCCCATTAGAAGCGTAGAACATGGATTGCAATCGTTATAATCAAAGTCACTCGATGGTCTACAGCTTCGCCTCCTCCAAAGGCGATTAGCGTTAAAATGGCCGGAGATCGATGGCTGTGCTGGTCAGATGGGATGCAGGTTGCGCTAGGTGGGATTAGTGCGCGGCTTAGGGGTAAGTAAGGAGGGACGAGGGATGCAATGAATGGCTGAGGGTCGACGTGGGGAAGGGCCACCGGTCCGATGGCTTAGTGCCAGGCGGGGAGGGCCTGGCAATCGATTGGGCCTAGTCTTGCTTAGCGCAGTTAGGGGTTTACATTACGGCCGAGCGAGTGCGAGAGAGCGACGTTGGTGTGGAGAGAGAGTGAGGAGAGAGACCACCGAGCATTCGGCCGGAGAGGAGAGAGAGAGAGTCGGCCGGCAAAACACACTAGATTCATCGATCTATTGCACCGGCTCTCGCACTACTCTATTTGTTTATTGTTTATGTTGTTGTACTTAGTTTCGTGACCTATCTCGCTCGTTCCGCTCATTTTCGTTGTCAGTACGCCTCCGTTTCACCCCCGACCTTCCCTCGCTCAGACCTCTTCGCTCGCTCTGGATCCTTTCTGAACCTCATTTCGCTGAGTGGTGCGATCAACTCTTGCGTTTGTCCGAAGATCCCCTACTTCAGTGCTCTGTGGCGCGATCCAACTTACTAGCGGCTTCCAACTGACGCCCCCTCTATGGCGACCCTTTAGTCTTGGCCGTAACGAAGCTGCAATTAGTGGCGTTAGCTGCCCTGCTCTGCGAGAGACAGCAAATCGTCATCTCAGAGAAGTGAGAGGGTGCATCGCCGTTACCATGGGTGTTGTTAAAATGCGTCTCTACGCTTTCGTCGTAATCCCTAACATTTGGCCTCTGTCATTCTGCCTCGTAGCTGTTACAGATTCATCACTTCCCGTAGTCGGTCCATCCAGGGATGGACGTCAAATACAAATATGCAATCGTACGGGTCAAGGAGTCGTCTGTGATCGACTTTTTCGGTCTCATCGTGAGTTTGTCAGTCTTTTTAATTTTCTGCCATGGCCGTTCCCGATTGAAAGCCACCCTGAAACAATGAGTACTTTGTTTACTGTTAACCACCCGGTGATTGCCTTCTTGTTCGCTGTTTCATGTCGATCCCATACTGACATGGTTGTAATACCATAAGCGTAATTTTGAGATGCTTTCGATTTTCATGCCAACTTTATTTTGTTACTTGATCCTGCCAAGAAAATGCAATTAATTGGGTTTTTATGCTCAAAATGCAGCTTCAAGATAGCCGGGGTCGAATGTTTGCCAAATTACGATGCAGGGCAGACTACTAGTGCACAATGTGGCCTGTCCGCGATATCGGAGCGAATCACTTTGCCGAATCGTAGTGATTCGGCCCTCTGTTCACTACGCACCCACACCCAATGGCCACAAATCATCGGGATCTGCCTGCCTAGTGGAGGACCTTTGCACACGCAGATAGAGACAGTTGCCCCCCTACGGTGCCCGTCAAGGTGGTCAATTAAATCAGCGATTGATATCGGTTGATGGTAACTTTTCACCACCACATTCTGGGTCAGCTGTTATAGTTGACCGTTATGGTGGGACTCAATTCTTATCTGATTTAAGAAATTGAGAGAATTACGTCGCGCTGAATTACGCGACGCGTTAGCAACGGTGAAGGCTACTCAAGGAAATTCGTAGCATTTCACTTTGAATTGCAGCTTCATTTAGCTCCTTCCTTGGAAATCCTTCAAGTAAGCGAAGAACTTTGAGTAACATCCTGATTCTCAGTTACTTCGGTAGTTACTACTTCGAATAAATCTCCATTTCCACCATCGAAACTGAGGTATCCAACCGAGTTACGGGCCAAGTCCTAAATCCATTGAGCAGAATTCTGAATGGGGTATCAGTAAGTCTTAATAAATGTAGTGTTAGACGTTATTTCTCCCAATTCTTTGATAAACTCGGTGTATTGCTGTTTTTCATGGATTAGAAATGGTTTCTTGATGGATGTTGTTCTTTTGTTGGTTTAGCGTCAACAACTACACGGTACTCATAACAATATCTATGGTATAGTTCCTTTTTCGCAAACCAGGTGTTTTCAGTAGTTCCATAATCGGGAATTGGGATTTTGGGGTAATTTTTACGAAGTATGCTACTTTTGAAAACTTTCATATCCTGTGAAGGGGAACCACGCTGCTGTTCAATTACAGCACTGTGCCTGCCATATTAGCCTGCACTTAAATTTACGAATATCCGAGCGGTTATGAACTGAATTGAATCGCGCCCTACCTGCTTGAGGTCCTAAGTCTGCACCCCACACCGAATGGGATGTAAGGAGGGGATTGACTTGGTGGCGATGTTAGGTGGCGGCCCCAACAGTTGTGATTGTCGGAGCTGTGCATTTGCTGTGTTGGTGCACAAGCACCCTATGCAACCCTATGCCAGCAGGGCGGAGTGTAGGTGGCGGCGGATATATATTTAAAACGAGTTCAAGCTTAGTACTCAAGGATCGCAATAAAATTGCTAGTGTAACTCATTAGGTATGACCTACATCGCCTTGTAGAGTCACATCAGTTGAGGGGCTGAAGGTGGTAGAGTAGATTGGTGTACTGTTAACCGTCCACTTGATCGGATACGGGTGAAGGTGAGCCTGTTTGATTATTTTGTTCAATTCTCAGCTCTCCTGGGGCGTTTAATTGACCTTGACAGTGACAGTTTTGGTTAGCTCCTCTGGGAATGGACAGAAGGCGATTCTCAGACTATCCATAATGAGCCCCTCACTCTCGTTCAGAAGCTTAGAACGTGCGAAAACATTACCAACAGGATTCGGAGAACCTCAGAGGAATATAATATATAGATATTTGCAATCGATTTGTTTTTTTCACAAAAGCACCTACATCCAAACTTAGACTACACTGTTAGATTTCGTTATGAGGCGTTTTTTTTTTGAAATGGGACGGTCAAGGTGTAGGTTTCATATAAGTGGCAATATAGAACAAATCATAGAAAAGCGGCGCAACGGAAAAAACGAGGGCTAATCGCTAAAAAGCGAAGAAATGCTGGTCGGCCTTTAGAAATGAGAAAGCTAAAATAATTCTTTGCTAGTTCCTTGAACAAAAAACCCTATCTCTCTGCTCCCACCTGAGAGTTGAAGGTATTTGTGATGAAAAGTATGTTTGGATCAATTCTCTTTCGTAGAAATTCCATCAAATTTGGCGATCTCAACCTTAGATGGATCGATGCGATATAGTCTCTTTTGAAATCTCGATGCTAAATGGCCTATAGAAGATCCTTTACGGCTTTCTATTATGAACCTCGGCATAATTATATTACTGATTTAATTGCTGTCTTGAACTCTTCACGAGGTTTGTAAATATTCTTTATTAGGTTGACGTTTCGGCGGAATCTTCTTCAGAGCCTGAAAGGATCATAACAATTTGTGACTATCCGACCAAACATCTCCACCAACCCACCAAAGTTCGAGACCCCCAGGGCAATCTGAAGAAGGCGATTCCGCCGAAACGTCAACCTAATAATGAATATTTACAAACCTCGCGAAGAGTTCAAGACAGCAATTAAATCAGTAATGCTTATAGAAGAATCCGCTGAAAATTACTGCTAGTTATTCCGGAGGGAGGTAATACATTCAGGTGAACGACAACCTGTTTTTGGTGATGAAGAATGCCGATATCTTTTCAGTTCATAGCTCTATAGCGGTATGGGGCAGATTAAAAAGGAATGTCATCTCTGTCGTGTCTCTCTTCAAAGCGAGGTATCCGTACTCTCGGAGACAGCGTTTGAATCGCCCATTAGGTAACCTCAGGCAGTAGGGTGCAGCAGACCAGCGCAGGATGCCTTATTACCGGACCTTCATTCGCTCCCACTATGTAATAAATACAATCAGCCCGAGTACTGAGATGCTGCTAGAGCTGTGACAGTAGTGTGAATAAGAGGTTTATTTGCTCACAGATTTTCGAAATGCTCGAAATTACTAATTTCTGACGTTTTCAGGCTTCAAATGGCTATTCGGACGTGTCATTTGTAAGTAATTTAAATCAGGCTATCGCCCGACCGGATCCGAACGATGACGCTGGCGCTTCCACCAGCATGCGAAGCGATGACCGTGTAAGTCATTCTATGGTCGTGTTGCTGTATTCTCAGTGTTCTTTCCGTCTCTACCTGCGATAAGAACCTATTGGGATCTTCGATTATGACCGAAATATCGCCTACAGCAGGCACCAGAGGGAAATCCAAATGAAAGCGCGATTTCACTTCCTTCCAATAAACTCTTATCCTCTCTGCCCGTTCCTTAGATAAACCATAAATATGAAAGAATCGGGGAGTGCTCTTCGATTCGGCTGGGCAATCTTAAAATCCTTCACCTAGCTGTCAATATGGACCTCACGTCGTTTGCTGGGCAGACGTTACTATTCCAATATTCGCATGGTATTTACTGAGCTCAATTATGTTCATTATGCGTTATTTGGACCCCTGGTACGATTTTTGAAGCGAAGAGCTCACCCCAAATATGTTTTCTCCCACTAATGAACGTGGGAATGAGATGAGGACGAGTGTGCGGGATGGAACGGGGATGGGAAATCGTCAAAAAAAGTGTCGAATGGTATCTATCGCTAGGGGTATTTTTTCACCTTTTGCAACGACTAAAATAGTGTCCTTAGGTCCACCTCCACACTTTCCATTCTATTTCGATTTCTCGATGCGCTTTCTCCTGTTGCAAAAGTGTAGCCAAATCTCAAAAATTCCAAAAATTTATTTCAATCCTCTTCCACTGATAACATTTGCAGATCCACACATTTTCATAACTCAGCCGTAACATCAAATGTCAGGTGTAAGTGCAGTCAGCTGCATACTGAGCTGAGAGCATTTTATGAAGCTTCTCTGAAACCCAGAAGATTATTTCTAAACCACCTCTTCCCGGAAATGCTATAATGTGTTTGTATAATGATCTCACTTGAGCTCAGGGGGGATTTTTAGGATCCGAACCAAAAGAAAAAAGAACTTAGCCAGTTTCTCGAGCATTTCTTGTGCAAATTGTGGGAGAAGTTCTTGAACATGCTCAGTTTGAGGCGCTCACCCCCTCCTAGTTTCTTGCAAGGACGTTTTCACGTTGGACTACTTATTGCCAAGTTTTCCTAGTATTGTTAGCAAGTACAGAAGCAGAAACACTCTCCATTTGGAGTATTTAGCAACCCTTCCTATCTTTTTTTCATTGCCGCGAAATTTCATATGCTCTTCCGTTTTTTCTGTGGTTGCTTCATACAAATCTTTCTCTGAAATGAATTTCCCCTACTCCCCTCCACCGGGTCTCCATATCACAGTGTTCCATTCGTTTTATGCCTTAAAATCTATGGAATTCACGGCTTCGAAATGAAAGGGTACTTATCAACCTGACTGTGAAGGAATGTCTCTGGGCAGAATGAAATAGACTCAAGGTTTTTTTCCGTCCCGAAAAATCTCAACACAGCTATCGTCTGCTCCTCTCTAGCATAACAATGTACCTTCATGAATCATAGATTCTTTTGCAGTGTTTACCAAGTTAACCAATTCGGTAGACAATATCTCGCTTTCACTTAGTGGTCAAAAGTCTCGTGCACTCCGTACAAAAGGCGCTACAGGGCGAAAGAGACCTCTCACGTAGTTTAGAGTTTGTGAATATCCTGCTGATCCGTTTGATTTGCAAATCATTCTGAACTGTTATGCTTCAGTAGCAGCATTCCTGAGAAACAGCTAGTTCGATGATCTTAGCAGTTTTTGAGAAATCTCTATTGATGTGGGCTGAAATTAGGTAGCAATCGCCAGAGGGGTGCAACTGTCTGAACGAATTTATGCTAAACGTACTACTTATGAAATCTTAGCTCTCTGATAGGACTATCTCGACGAACATTGTTACACTCATAACGATCCATGTCCATCATTTAATGGGCATCCACTAATGAATATGAATAAATTTAGCAAAATTTCCATCCCACTTTCTCCTTTTTCGTAAAGTTTTGATGCTCCATCGTTACTGAGCGGTATTCAGCTCAGGTATGGATCAGATAGATATCATCCGATATATTAATCGATCGCTATCACTGTAGCGAAATTTCTGTAATATTTTCCTTCTTCCAATCTCTGGAAGTTTCAACACTAAACAATTGAAAAGAGGCAAATGCCATGCAATTTTTGCAGTAACGCAACGAACCGATGTTGATCGGTATTGAACGGTACTCAGCTCAGATATGGATCAGACTGGATCAACCCTTTATTTCCTCTAAGATTGAGAGATGTATTTCTTATTCCAGTGTAGTAATGAATTTCGTGACAAATACACAGGGGGACATGTTTACGTTTACTAATTTTTTCCTTTCTCCGGGTACTCCATTTCTCATAAGTATGTCTGGATTATTCAAATTTCCGAAATCTACATGGTGCGCTTCCAATATGATCGCTTTACTGTGCAGAATTTTTGTGTTCTTTTTAGATTTTTCTTTATGTTCTCTTTTTTTTTTGCAGTTCTTGCGATTTTCACCATCACCAGTATTTTTCTTGTTTTTGGTACTGTTTTTTTTTTCAAGAATTAGGAAAGTCCTGTAGTCAAAAAAGCGTAATTGGATCTCAGTAATGAAGGCTTTTCTTATTCTCAATATCGCTTGCATGCGGAAATTTCACAAAAGCGGTTTTCTGTTGCCCTTTACTATCCAACTGGAAAAAGCGTGGAAGGACATTCTCCATAGTGATCTGAGCAACTGAAGGCTGTTATCTGTGTCAAGAGAGCTCGTGTTGAATAAAAACCATTCCGCCATTTGATAGATTATTAGTAAATTAGAACCAAAGCTCTGGTGTTTATCATTTTCGCCAGTATTGCGTTTGTGTGTCCATCTTACATTGAGTACCTCTATTTCTGCCGAACCCTATGAAGCTTGAAAACTGAGAATCATTCTTTTTTCGTGATGACTATTTAAATTATTCTGACTTTGTTTATTGAATTTTTGATGTTTCAGGTGGCTGATTCTGAAGACCATTGTTCGGTATCAGCTACACCTGTTTCTCCTGGAGAGGAGCTCACGAATGGCAACGGTTCGAAGAGGTTGTCAAACTGCCCCCCTGCGTTCAGCTTAATAGCCATCCCAAAAGTCGAGAATGAAGAACAAAACAACGACGAGGAGGTTGAGGTGAATCAGTTGGTTCCTATCATTAAACGTCTCAAAAAGTTGATGGTGCCAGTATTTGTGGGCAAACACCCATTAATCTAACATCCTTCCCAAATGCCTGCACTCCTTCGCGATCATTAATGCCGATATATTACCACGCATTATCATCATTTATGCACATTATTGCAAACATTTGCCTGCTATATGTAATCTTTTTTTCGTTTGGTTCACAGTCGTTTCAAATTCGTTTCATGAAAAGGTAAAAGTTGGTTCCGAAGACCGTCAAGGCACTATCTCTGAATTGGGGATCCCACCGTTTTCGGGGAAAAGCAGCTTGGCAATTGGGTTGCCATTCCCGATTAGCTTTCGTGCACACCGTAGTTGTCCTACAGTGGTCGGTCCGTATTGGAAACAACTATCAGAATAGGACTTTTTTAAAGTTCTTGCTCGATATCACAATCCGGCTGATTGTAAAAGCTTTGAACGAGCATCGAGCAGGATTAGTCGCTGCGCTCGACCTCATAACAGAGCTTTCCTTCGTTTTAAGAAGAAGACGATCTCAAAAAAGAGAGCGTGTCCGAATCATGGCTAACCAGTTGGGGTACCGCACGCTAACCACTGCGAATTTATGATTTTTATTACTTGTCAGTGAAATTGACCCTTGTGAGGTTTGAAATTCCGTAGCCATTTTCGCTTCATCAAAAGCCTGTACTTTCGATCTTCACCTCAAAATATGGCTGAATTTGGCTTGTCTTGCACCTTTCTTTTAAACCTTTATATCTAGTATGGATCACCGAATTGCCGAGGAAAAGTCCAACCACGTTAACAAAAAGTTTAACTACGTTAATAGAAACGCCTCAGAGCCGTTCTTTCTCGAGGTTTCTGCTTTTGCATGCTATTTTTGTCTAATCCTTACTCCATTCACTATTTTACTGGCGGCTAACTTATCACGGGACCTCATCTGTGGGGAACAGTCGCAACCAACGTTTGACCTCTACTGTTCCCTTCAGCAGTCAAACTATCTGGGATCTATATAAAGTTTGTTATTCCTTGTGAATCCCATACTTTGGAACAGTCCATGCCACATAGCGCTTTTGACATCAGTTTTTGTGCTAATTTTGTCGATCTTTTGGAGGGATTCAAAAGCGCATGTCTGTATTCGTGAATTTTCAACTCATCCTCCATACATCTAGACTCGCACTCCAGTTACGTTGAATTTATACACTTCCTCTTCTTTCCCAGTTTTTCGAAGAAATTTATGAAGTTTTTGAGTAGAATACAAGTTTTTTCAAGCTTGGCTCAAACACTTCTGTGCGTGTTCTGTTATCACAAAGGACTTCTTTTTGTCTCCAAAATGTTTCTGAAGAGAAATGTGAAGTTCTGATCAACCTCATCCACCTCGACGAACGTTCTTTTTTAGTATCGATTGATTATTATTTTTATTATGGACTTTGATCCCGCTCCTTTTATGGTTCGAATTCCAAGAGTTTTTTCAAGAGGTTATGGACTTTCATGAAGATCACAATACTGGCTATTTATCATAAAAATACACTTCGCTCATAGAAGGCGGAGCTCTGCTCATTCATAGTGTTTGGCATACCTTAGACAACGTTGATTTCTACTATTTTTCTGGCCTTCATAGCTGTCATCGCCTATTTACCTCTTCATGTGTAGCTGTTAAAAGCGAATTACGCATCTGCATGGTAAGTCCCTTCTATTTGAGGAACGATCCGCGCATCATGGATTGGTCTGCGTTATCTTATCCACCGAATCATTGCTATCTCTTCCATTTTTCGGTGCCCTCTAGAGCCGCGTTAGGAAATGTTCCGCTACTGACCGGCCCTCGTCCTTTGACGTGAATAGAGTTCAGCCGAGTTTGTATGTGCCTTCCAGACTTTACCTCTATTCTATCCAGGTGCATCTTAAAATAATGCTGAATTTAGTGGCAGATAAACAGAGCGCTGTATTAATGTAGCAGTAAGCCTGCGCATGCTAAGGACTGTATCCCAACAAAGAACGTTTTGATCAGAGCTATAAGTTTTTAACCTGGCCTAGCTCTGCCCTCCCACAGTCTGGCCGATAGTCTGTGGTGGGATCGTTTTCCGGGTTCGTGAAGAAAATGCCGCCCTTTGTAGGGACTTCGCCCACTCCGAGTTGTCATCGTTGATTTTTGGCCCTTTCCTCATCTCTACCCGCTTTCTCCCGGCATCTGGACCATTCGGAAACTAAGGGTTGACAGTTTGCGCCGCCCACTACGGTGCACGTCCACGCCTTCGTGAGAGAACTTCTCTGAGCTCACATTGGCTCCATTGCTTTGCCCTATTCCAACTCCTTTTAAACTTAACCGACCTGTCTAGATGCTCCTTTTTTTAATATCGAATTTCGTGACAGAAAAACAGGCAGGCGTTAATTTAGGCGTTTTGTGTATGGTGACGGTTGTAAGGATAGTTAGACAGCTGGGTTGTTCTGATCATGATTTCTTTTCATTATTTGCCATTTTTGAAAGGTAAAATTGAACATGGGAATAAAAACGAATGTACAGTCATAGAAGAAGAATGTGCAAGGGAATGATCATTTTCTTTAAGGATGCCGGTGATCTGAATATTGGCACTTTTCCGCAAGGTTCCGCAGCGCTGGATCTCGTCAGTGGGCTGTTTGCCACGGTTGGTTTCCTTCTTTTTTGTGTCAATAGATTTTTTAAAGAATATTTTTAAAACGAGTGTTTGAGGCAACACAGAAGAATAGATCAGTAGAGCTTAATCACTGTAAAAGGTTGAACACGCGCCATTCTTTTCTATGGGCAGACTTTGCTGAAGATTACTTCATTCAATTCGGTCATATGTGATTTTTGTACGAAGCAACTCGGTTTGAAACATACTTCGAATGTTTAATTTCTCACCTTCTGATAACAGCCTTCCTATTTACTATAGTTCGTGCCAATCTTGGTATTTCCATGAGGAATAGTTTCATATTCTGACTAGCAAGGTCTCAGTTAAGCGGATTACGTCGCACGGGTACTATCAAGTTTGAGAAACGGCTCACGTGAGCGCTATCAAGCTTGAGAAACGGTTTATTCTGAAGCAGTCTCTAACACCTTGCTCTGACTCAAACAACCTCACGTTATAAAGCGATGTATTTTGAATTCATAGAAATAAGTCCTATTTTACTGCGCAGTTGGGTCATCTTCACAAACACGCCTTTGCAAGCAAGACGCTTAGGGTGTTCTTCGTGGGTAGCGCATTAGGTCGTACATTTCGAAAAAGGCCCCGTTCGATCTTATATGGGTAGAATTTGGTTTTATATATAGTCTACCCCGATAATTATTGAATCGAAATTTTGTCTGTGGGCTGATGTGGTGCAGTGGCAAGTGGCACACTATCTCACACGTACGGTCAGGGGTTCGGGCCCCGGATCGATTTTGCCTAGGCTAACCAAGCCTTCCATCCCTCTGGAGTCGGTTAATTGGTACCAGACTCGTCTGGGAGGGTAAATGTTCTGACTTGTACATCGGCTGGCCACCGCAAGTCATTGTATAGGCCACATACGCACTCATTACGCCACTACGATCCTCAATGGAGGTCGAGTGCGGGAGCGCATCCCTCAGGAGGGATCGATTAACGCCAAAATCTTTATCATTTATCCTTTCAATTTGGTCTGTGCATATGGTATAAAAGTAGTAGGTTGTACGCCAAGTAACTGTTGTTAAATCCTCGAAAAGCCGCTTTGTTGGGAAATTTCCGGCAGATTCTCTCCATACAACCTGATTCTGTTTCCGTTTTTTATCAGCGTCTTACCGAAGTGTTGTGTTCAGAAGTGTTTCTGTGTGAAATGAATTCCTCCATCGTTTAGTGCATAGGAAATGATTTTTATAGTTACAGCATAAAATGCCAGGCGTTGGTTCCGAATGGAACTCGACGCCCGAGCTTAAAGCACGTCAATTCGTCTCGAATCATTCACGGATTCCTCCCTACAAGCAGCTGGTGCGTATATCCATGAATTTTTCGTTATGTTCATCTGGTGCACTTTGGCATTCCGATAGAACGTCGACCATTAGTTTCAGGAAGGCTTCCAGACGAGAATGAAAGGCTGGCAACGAGAGTATATCAAAGACATTATCAAGGAAGGCCATTACCCGACCGAAGAAGAACTCCGAGACATCGAAGTGAAGTGCGACCTGAGTCGAAAGCAGGTGGGTGTCTCAGCGTTTTACTGAGCCGATATCCTTGGTTTTTTTTTCATCAGGGGAACCATACAAAGCTGGCCAACTTTTGATCTGCTTGTTTTACCCTATATCGATTGATTCGCCCTTAAGCAAGTTATTTCATTCATAAGAGCCATTAAGATAATCTTAGCACATTGTAATGCATGGTGTATTGGTCTGTGGTCTGTGGTTCATTGGAAAAGCAATTTTCAAGAGTTTCCCGAAGATAGCTTGGCCTGCTTGCAGCGATGCAATCAGTACCGAGTATCTTTAGCGTCTTCCGAATTTGTCCTTTCTCAAAATGAGTGCGGCAGTGGTGGATTGCAACCGACCACGAGAAAAAAAAAGTTATATAATGAAAATTGCAGAAATCAGTGTAAAGCAATCAGTGGAAAATAGCAGGGTAACATCGTTCGATGTGGTATGACCTTAGCATACGGAAACTTTTTCGAGCTCACTGCCAAATCTCAAGATTTATTCCCATCGTTCAAGACTAATTCTCTCGGTTTTATCGCTCCTGGTGCATCACCTCCCACTCTGCCTCGCACTCACCCGCTTGCAATTTCGCTTGCTGCCAAATTGCCATTTCCACTGCTTCCAAAGATCTTTTTCCAGAAGCTGTGTTTGAAATATTGATGACATTTGTTGATACTGGAGCAATAACTGTTCAAAGGGGTTACATGGGTGCACATTACACATTGCAGCTACTGATTGCGTTACATTGAGAAAGCATGGGTAGAATGAGTTATACATACTTATTCAGCTTTTCGAGTTGCACGTTCTAGTTATAGCTTCTGGGCGCCCAGTCAGGGTATGGTTTAGGTTACATGAATTGAGTTAGGCCCCTTAGAAAAGGCTTCCTCCAATTTTTACGAAACTGAAAAATTTTCCTGGTCTCAAAAGTTGGGCCACCCATTGTATCGGACCAAGCGCGTTTGAGTCATCCGGGCTGTACAGTTTGAAAACTTAAAAAAGACCAAACATTTTCCGAATTTTATTTTCAAAACGCAGCTTTTCCTCTAATTCCGTCCTTACGCCGTGTAAAATATGTGCCACTCATTCAGTCAGGAAGAAAATGATTTCATCTTCATAAACGTTGACGTTGACTCCCACTACTTCTAAGTCCAGTGTGAACTCAAAAAAGAATTGACGAGTCAAAGTTTCGTGATGAATTTATGCATTCAGGTTCTGCGATTCATCGCAAAACGAGTCGGTAACCCTAACCGCAAGCCTCGCGATGGTCGGTTGCCGCCTGCTACGCCAGAGGAAATCCAGCAAACGTTGGAGAAGTTCAACGGCAGCACGCCATCGTAACCTGCAACTGCTAGCATCAGCTTAGTGACCGATTCCACTTTGTGCGATTACGGTGATCGACCGCTGATGGTCTGTGGGAGCCATCAGCCTTCCATAAACTCGGCTTTATCGACGATGACAACTCGTCCTAATTCGCTCCAAGCGATGACGAGGGTCTTAGTCTATCAACTAGGCAATGATTAACAGACGACGTACGCATGTCGTAGTTTTTAGTGTATATCCTTCTGTTTTTTTTCTTCATATTTTTATGTATGTATTTGTTACGACGTTCATTGGGCCTATGACATAATATCGCACGTGATTTCTTATTTATCGCCTTATTTTTTCCCTCGTAAGCTGAAGCCGTCTTCCCTACTGCTTTGTTTGTTGGTATGTTGTTTTTCACAAAGGAGCTTCGTGCGCAACGTACACATTTGTTATATTGTTGTTACTACGTCACTGTACATTTTAAGACACGCACATAGAACACGATAAAAGAATTGAAATAATAAAGTTATTGCCGCAGGCGCTGGTTGTTCAAACGATAGCGGTGGCTTACGGTTCATCGGAGATTTCATTCGGTTCTGTATTCTGGAGGGGCTAGTTTTTCAATTGCGTTTTTTTGTCGATCGCAGAAAATTCTGAAGCTCCTCAGTAGCTCAATACACCACTGATGGCCAGGGCAATGGTCAAGCGTCCAATGGTCTTCATAATCTGGTCTTGCCCAACTAGTTCAGAGCCCTTCAGAATAAGCTAACTTTGGGATGGGGGCAAGAGGGGGTAACACAGAATACTTATCGTATCGCATCGCTCTGCTGGTTAACCAGCCAGCCAACCGCTCTGCTCGGTGGGAGTATACAGAGTGACTGCGTAAAGACAAAATTTTCTACTGGTTGCGTTTCAAAGAATTTGCTGAGCAAAGAGAAAAGATTTTAGGCTTTCGCAGTGATTTTTACGGAATATTCCTCTTCATACGACGTCGGCTCATCAGTTGGGATCACTGCGAAGCCATCGCGAGTTCAGAAAAAGGTTCCGTTATCCGCAACGTCGATAAGGAGTAATCCGTCACATTAATTTTAGGAAAGTTCAGAGTTTAATAGTCATCAAGGATTGCCTCTCATCGGAGACCCTCGAGCTGATATGCCAGCGTGAAATCGGTCGAGCTACAAGTAGTTACCTAGTAACGCCTGAACGTATCGGAGCTGTGAACGGATGCGATAAGCGGAGATTCGGAAGAGAGAAAAACAGTAGTTTTGGTCAAAATCGTCGATACTAAGGGGAGCTTTGTCCATGTCCATCGGAGCTCTGTCAACTGCAAGGCCAAGACTACCTACATTTGTTGTCTTGGATAAACAGTTACGGCACCTCGCGAGACATCGAAGGAGGTCATATGTATAGTATGTACGTTTGCTCTCTTCGTCTCTCTACTATCGGTAATGCACAGCTTACGATAACTCTGAGATATCCTTCCCAGCTAGATATGTCAGTGCAAAATAGTACATGGGTGGTGAAGAAAGCGAGGAAAAACTTCGAAATATAAGGTCTTGAAAACCTTTTTCCGATGTGCGCAGCCTTCTCGCAACTTGACTTGCATAAATGTCAGAACTTTGAAGACTGGCTTAGCTCATTTCTGCGAAATGCAAATTTTACAAAAGTATGTTCGTGACCTTCTGCTGGCGATTTAGCAGCCTCCTCCACTAGTCAGATGAACCCCACATTCGCAGAGATTACTGTGTGCGAACGCTCAGCAGTGGATTACTTCAGACCTTTTCGTGGAGAAAACTTTAATATTCAAGAATCCGCATGATCTTCACGCCGACCCAAAGTCGTCAATGACGGCTTGAGCCAGCTGACAGGAGTGGAATCACACCAAATGCGTTTGAGCTAGCGTAAACCTTATTTTGACATCATCGCTGATCAGCTCCATCGGTTGGGTAAAGCACATAAGCTAGCGCCATAGGTACCTCTGACTTGACCGAGCATTATCGAGCGACGTGCCGTGGTGGCCACTCAGTTGCTCTCGTACAAACACCCAAATGACTGGCTGCTGTCGATTGTCACAGAAAATCTGAAGTCATTGGGATGGCAAGGGTGAGCAACCGGAGCCGCATCCGAAGATAGGTCTTCTCCCGCCGAAGGTCATCGTCTTGTCAGGGGGAACGACAGGGGAATTACCTATTACGATCCGCTGCCACGCAGTGATATCGTTACAGCAAACCTGTACTGCCATCAACTGGACAGACTACCCGCTGAAATTGCAGAAAAAGGTCCGAATCATAGCACTATCCGATTTCTGCACGACAGCGCTTCGCCATACACCACAAGAGAGCTCGCCAGGAGCTACTCGACTTCAGATGGGAAGTACTGCCACACTTAATGTGCAGCCCAGACCTTATACCAACAGAATTTGAATACCGCTAACATGCCATACCATCGATCCTTCAGGTTTGGATGTCTGGGCGAAAATGGTTTGGGTAAGGCGCACTTATGCTCAGAGCACGATACCGTGCTTTGAGCACTTACTGCGCTCTACCCAAGCCCCTTTTCGACCATACACCACTTGTGACATTCTTTTGAACCAGAGGTTCGCCCTAGTGGAAAATCTCTAGAATATCGTCTTTTCAGCTATTACTCGCCTATTTCGACATTCCACCATGTTTATGAAAAGCTGTAGGACACTTTATCCAGGGTAACCTCCAGCCAGAGCACGGTTTGCAAAAAGAGAACAGCGGTGTTTTCGAGGTCTGCTTCTGCCGAACTCATATGCTAGAAAGAAGATCAGCAGATCGAGCAATGTGAGGTATGTTGCGGAACTGTTAGGGTAGCGGACTCACAGGAGTGGCACTTAGTTTGCATTCTCACTGCATGTGCTTGACTTAGCTTCTCGTGAAAGTGTATGCTGAATGTTTTGGCTCACGCTCCTCACACAGTCTTAAAGGGCAGGTCGTAGGTCGTACAGCAAGGGAATAGTCTCTAGAAGTGTTCCGCCTAGACCCTTTTCCATCTATGATTGCTTTGTCCTCAATACAGTGGAGTGAAACTGCAATATCTTTGTTCAAACGATTTAAAAAGCCCTAAACGGATCCTCGCATTCGGTTCACAATGCTCGAGAATCAGAGTCGCAGAATCAGATTCCCTAATGGATGCGATAATATCGACGACTTGTCGTAGTTTGCCCTACTCGCTAGTCCAGAGACTGGTTCTACTTTTTTCGAAAGGACAAGTGAATAGTAATAGCTATTATTCCCACATTATAGGTTGTTGTTTGCAACAACTTTAGTAACGATTTACTAGAATATGATCAAATTGATCTTGTTTAGTTGCTGATTGCGACGGTATCCATTCTGGCTTATCTTGAGAGGTAAACCCTAATAGGATATAGATAGTTTTCAGAAAAAAAGATAAAGAAGATTTTGTGACTTCACTGTGCTCCCCGTGAAATTCGCAAATTCAATACCGAATACCGCGAGCTCGCGTCTTTTTCGTCTTTTCCCAATAAGTCGGTTGAGAAAAGAGTATTTAAGGTGCTGAACATACCCTGGTCGAGCTCTATAAGCTGATACTTTGAAGAATTTAAAATGCTTCGTTTTGGATTGCGCTATGCACTTGGGTTCCATCCCAATAGTAATTGCATGAATACTGGGGGTAAACTTTAGTGTTTGTAGGGGTTGATTGGTCCCTGAGGACGACGTGTTTAGAATTTGCTCTCGAGTGCGCTGCTTACTCGTCTTCACTAAGTACAATGCGAAAATAACTGATTGCATGCCCCAATCTCCAACACTGAAATCAATTTACGGCAAAATAATTGAGTCGATTTCTTCAGTTTCCAGTCTTTGGAGGGATTTTTCCGTCGAAATCTAAGAAGGCGGCGTTCATAGAGGTTTACTATTGTAATCAAATCGTTGTTCTTTGCAAGTCTGTTATGATACATCTCATCATAAATCAAAGTCTCTCCCTTGGTATGGTCCCAAGCTTCGCTTTTTTGCAGTTGCCTGATGGGGACCTGGGTGCACTGGGTACCGCAGCGGCGGGAGGTTGAGGTCATTCGAATAAGACTTATTTGAATGAGGTTAAGATCAATAGCGGCTCATCGAGCAATCAAAGTAGGAATCACACGATCAATTCCAATCTAACCATAAGAAGCGCTCCACAAGAGCTCCAAGCCATCGGGAGCGAATCCTCAAGCATCTTAGTCAGAAGTGATTGATCCAGTCGAGCATGGTATTTCGTACTTCTGAAGGCAGAGCACACACCACACATATACAGCTGCGGCAATCTGTGTCAGCTGTTTCCTCCACAAACACACAGCAATAGCGGGAGTGAGTATTACCAGACTATTCCACCTATATGCCAAGTTGAAGCTCCTTCCTGGTGTAGGTGGTATGCCGATTTCATTGAGCCATCACACAGGTTGGTCTGGCTTTTCTGAATGAGCTTCAGGAAATGTGCACAAACCTGAGATTTTGAATAGCAATGTACTGGCTCAATCACAATATTTATGTCCTGCTTCGTGGAACCACATATGTGAGAAACACAGGACGCCACTGGAAAGTGCCATCTCAGTAAAGATGCTCTGAGGATGAACTCTCTGGTAGATACACTTCCATGCCAGCCACGCCTTTCATCACTCCTGGGCTAGCCCATTGCTGTCTAATACATTGTCGAAAGTCGCCAGGATTCTGAACCAATGAGGAATGCGTCGAGAGGCCTCAAAATGGAATCGATCAGCGTTTAATGATTCAGTATGCTTCAAACGCATAAAACCCGAAGCCTCGAGAACCTTCGTTATCGGATAATGATAGCAGTAACCTCTTTGTGTTATACGTTGAGGTCGAAACTGTAAATGATGTCCTAATCTGAACATATCTTCAAAGTTTAGGTAGTAAGAAAGTTTTTGAAGAAATCTGGTAGTTCCGTTTGCGGTCTTCCTTTCGGTTTTGTAGGAGGATTAAATTTTACCATCCTCATTTTGCTGAACACTGTAAGAGCTGAGATGTAAGAGCTTAGAAGACTTAGTAAAGTAACAAGTAAAAGCACTAAAAAAATCAATAAGTTGTAGTCAGGCTCAGTCGCCTAGTTGTTGCTCCGATGTTTTCTGCTGATTACAGGAGGCGGCGACGCGGCGGTGCAAAAGCTGGCTCAAGCAACACTCGGGAGGGAGAGAGGATCGGACACCAATGGACCCCGGATGCTGCCCCCACCGACGACGGCCTTCGCCCTCCACCTTCTACTGCGTTATTCTCTTATTGCATCCTATGTTCTTTCTATGAAGTATTGCTGACATTATGGATAAATATTCCCTGGCACTGTACTGTATTGTAGCTGTTCTTTAGCACGGACCCGTAACCCAAACTGTTAGCAGCGAGTGGGTTCGATCCACCGACCTCTGGGTTATGGGCCCAGCACGCTTCCACTGCGCCACGCTGCTGACTGTTCAACCTCACGTCGGACTGTTCACGTCGAGCTACGTTCGGAAGCACGTACTCATAACACACTCCGCAACGCGATTCGACGATTCGGCACTATGGACACAGATACGAACAGCGCTCGCAGTTATGTGTCCGCCTCGAACGCATTCCTTCAGGCACGGATCCAACCTTCGAGTTTCTTGCCAGCGACGACCTCGCAACGCTCCTAAGACCAAACCGTCAGACCGTCGCCCACTCGATCATGGACGCCGTGTACGCCAGTCCTCCACGTCCAGCCCAGGATGAAAGACACGGAGCCCCACCTGCAGGACCCTCGTTCAACGTTCAGTTACGTAACCGCTTCATACGACTACGTGAGGATCAAGCCCAGGCAGTACGGATGGATCCCAGCCCGCTTCCACTTTTGGCAATCCAAGCAGCCTATGGCACGGGGAAAACCGTGGTAGGGGCCCACATCGCCGCCCGACTCGCCCAACTCGGTCAATTGGTAGTCGCGACGGCCACCACCAACGTCGCCGTCGCCCAGTTCGTAGACACCCTACTAGCAATAGACGGGAACCAATACAACGTTACCGCCCTCCGCTTTGTGGGAGACTCGGTCCTACAGGAAGGCGCTCCAACGACCGCAGTCGTCCTTCATCGCATACTTACCGGCCTTTTGGCCAACTATTCCGACTAACTGAGCCCCCAGGAACAGGAGCGACTCCAACAGTACATCCGCGAACGTCGTCTGATAGAACGCGTACTTTTTCACCCGGAAGTTACTCTCCATATGACCGATCAGGCAAGAGAGGAGTACCGAATAGCTGAAAACCACAATGCTCTCGCCACCGAACGGACCGTCACCATGATGCTCCGAGTCCGCTTCCCTATCATCCTATGCATCACAATTTCTTCGCTACTCAATACGAAGAAACCGGGAAGACTCTTCCACTATACTCTTTCTCACTGTCGCATCATCATAGGGGATGAAGCATCGCAAATCCCCAAACCAGCCTTCGTAGCATTGACCGCCCACTTTCCGCAGGCACGGCAGATTTATATCGGAGACGTGTACCAATTGGAACCGCATATACGCTGCACAAGATCGACCTTAGCCGCTCGGCTAGGAAGTAAGGGGCTCATGGAAATCCTGCTGCAAAAGCACGTACCGTTGGCCCCATTGGTCACCACGTTTCGAGTACACCCAGCGCTAAACGAACTACCGAATATGCTGGTGTACGGAGTACGACTCATAAGTGGAACCCCGGCCGCGCAACGAACGCTCCTCATCAACCGTCTCTTCTTGCCAAACCCGTCACTTCCCCTCGTAGTCATCAACGTAGAAGGATCGTCCCGGCTTTCTTACACGCAGTCACATTCAAATCAGGAAGAAGCGGATTGCTGCGTCGAACTGGCCCAATCGCTGCTCAACAGGGACATCGCACCCAACTCCATCGGGATCATAACTTTCTACAAAGATCAACAACGACTTTTGGAGGAGCCGGCAGAAAGCATGGGAATTCGTCTTTACACCGTAGATTCCGTGCAAGGTCACGAGATGGACATCGTGATCCTACTCACGACTCGCACCCGCCTGGACCAGGCCTCCGGCGAATTCCTCGATAACATCAAGCGCGTGAATGTCACGCTCACAAGGTGCCGGCATGGCCTGTTTATCCTCGGACACGTAGCGGCACTCAGATCCTTTCAAACTGCACACGTCTACTTCGTTGGGCCGTTTCACGGAACGTCATAGTCGGCCGCTCATCACTCCCTGATTTGTTCCTCTAAGCAGTCCTTTTCATAGCACCGGTACGTAAACTCAGTTCTCTTCACGCCTCTCAGACATTTAGAATAGCGTAGCATCTAACACTACTTTTTCAGGCAGTGCATCACGACGTTTTCGTCACTACATCCGACCATTTCTCACACGCAGTCTCACCGTTCCACTATTTTGCCTCCGTTTTACAACCCTTTTACCACAACCGAGTAGGCCTTCGGACTTTGACGGCGTCCCCAACACCTCTCTCACCCAAACACTTCAACGTCCGGGGACGGACGTTTTGTGAAAGGGGCTAGGTGTAAGAGCTGAGATGTAAGAGCTTAGAAGACTTAGTAAAGTAACAAGTAAAAGCACTAGAAAAATCAATAAGTTGTAGTCAGGCTCAGCAGCCAAGTTGTTGCTCCGATGATTTCTGCTGATTACAGGAGGCGGCGGCGGGGCGGTACAAAAGCTGGCTCAAGCAACACTCGGGAAGGAGAGAGGAGATCGGACACCCATGGACCCTGGACGCTGCCCCCACCGACGACGGCCTTCGCCCTCCACCTTCTACTGTGTTATTCTCTCATTGCATCCTATGTTCTTTCTATGAAGTATTGCTGACATTATGAATAAATATTCCCCTGGCACTGTACTGTATTGTAGCTGTTCTTTAGCACGGACCCATAACCCAAACTGCATTATAAAATGGAAAAAACGATTAGAGGACCGGAGGTATCGGAGATGCCGTGACAACGTGAGCACTCGCTGGCGCGATCCGGCCACTGCGTCGCGCGGGGGCTTTTGCCTACTTTCTTACGGGAGTGCGCCGTGCACCCCTCCTTGACCACACGGAAACCATCATACTCCGACGGTAGCACAACGCTTGACGCGGATGCCCGGTCCTCATACGCCACGGGACTCCTCCCCTCACTCCGTCCACACCAATCCACTGCCTATAAGCTGGCTCACAGGCGCTCGCCACAACGCTCATTGACCCCTGCTTCTCATTGCTAGATATTTTCAATGATAGGGAAGAGACAAGAGGAATGAGAGGAATGAAGGTAACAGGATAACACGTTGAGATAGAAAGTTCAATTGGAAGTACCGCGCAAACAGATAGATTGACGGTGTAGAATTAGAAAACAAGGAAAGCAGAGCCACGAGAGATGAGAAATGGTGCCCAGAGAACTACATATAATAACCAGGAACGAAGCATTTCACCCCTAAGAAGATTCCAACCTGTCAAGACAAATCTATACGTAGTATTTAGTTCGTCCCATTTGCACTGCTTGATCACGTCATTGAAAGTTTCGAATTTTTGTTCGGTCTTCAACAGCTTTAGTGCTCGAGCAATATTTTTCAGGGGGTCAGATCTCTGGGTGCATCATACAATTCCTGCTGGGCACAATCATCACAGAAGCGATTCTACATAAGGAAATGGTTCACGGGACGAGTGTTAGGGAGCACAAAAATGAAAGACAATGTAATTACGAATTGTCTTGTAAGTAAAATAGTGTCACATTGAATTCTGATTGTAATTTGGACCTGTGAACAAGACATTAGGACAAAAAATTAACTGAATAGGTAAAAGAAAAATAATCAAGGGTACAAAGGGAATATTGCTATCAAAGTAAATTGGGAGGCTGTCCAATCCTCCGAGTCCCCTGGATAAATGATGACTAGAACGGACACAGCTTGCTGCAACGCTCCCACTTTGAAGGTGAGACACTGAGACACTTTACTTTATTCTGGCACTCCCGAATTCCGAATCAGCTCATGAATTTTGGCTCCTTTCCAGATAGAAGGACGAGGAGATTTGGCTTGAGTTATCTGGCAATCCGATACATCTACATAGTGAATCCGGTATTCCCCAGTACTTCCTTCTTTACAGAGAAGTTTTTCAAAGCTGAACCGTGGAACCTGGAACGAAACGTTCAACCTAAACCCAATCGATTCTGACCGATCCCTTTGCAATGCACTCTACCCTTAATTTCATTCCAAATGTAGAGGCTGCTGAAAGGGAAAGCTCACTGGCATGTGCATACTAAGGTTCGATTTCAGAATTCCTATTGTTGGAGTTGATCTCCCTTCAGACGGATCATAAGCTGTCAAGGAGAGTTTTAGCGTGCAGCTTAAGCGATCTCCGATAGTCCGTCTGGATTGCCTCAGTATAACCTTCACCTATCAGACCAAGAGATTCATTGTAGAACATCCTTTAGAACTCGTACGAATCCTATTTATAGAATTGCGTAATTTCAACTCAAACAAACTCCCAGTAAAGGCTTGTTAATTTTAGGGCTCGTTTCGTAAAGAAAAATATTCCAGAGAATAAAGAAAGAATAAACAAAGATTTTCCCCTAATATTTTTCAGGAGTACAGAAGAGCCACGTTGATCCTATGGACAAAATGACTGATAAGCATAAGTTTTCAATAAACTCAAAGGCACTATTCACAAAAAAAGTTAGAGTTCCCTTTTTTGACGGGAATTGATAGAACTACTCTAGAATAAAGCGATAACAACGAAAAAAGCGCAAAAAATGATGAACAAAAAGAATTACAGAGGGTCAAAAAAAGAGCTTGGAAGCGGGGTTGGACGAATTTCACATTGAAAAAACTGCGGTTAGGGAGTGTTCGAGCGAGAATGCACGAAGGCGACGCAATGTCTACAATACAGACAACACATCGAAATTAACGGAGTTTCTGAGATAAAAAAATTATTTGCATGCAATAATCTACACAAAATATGTTAAAACCTTCAATAAATTTACGAGATTAGTTAAAGAATGCTACCGTGAAAATTAATAACAAAAAAAAAAAACAAACGATGCGCGAATAATAGAAATGACAGCCGAATACTAGCTCCTGTATGAGGCGGTCGACCAGCTGATCATTCCTGGCAATTTGCCAATCTGCGTATCGATTTTTCACCAACTTCACTCCAGTGCGAATGTGGTGAAGGACAACTTGAACTTGTAGTCAGCCTAGCGAGGGGCGGAGGCATCCCGTCCCCCACTGTTCCTGCCCTTATCGTGCCCTATCCAGCCGTTTTCCGACCTAATTCCTACACAAATGTTAACAGAGGGGGCTTCGAATTCAAACCATGTGCAAATCTCCGAAACCATTTTTTCGTGAACAGTGCCTTTAATCATGTTTCCTAATGGAATATCACTTTCTACTAGCTAGTAATAAATTTTGATAACATCCTCTGCAGATACACCTACATCAAGTGCGCGGTTCATAGCATTGTACAAATTTTCTAGCGCAAAAAGTCGTTCAAGGTCTGCAAAAGTGCTGCCTAATTATAGCAGGCAAAAGTGCTGCTTAGTTATAGCAGTGGCGGTTTCGGAGGGTTTATTGACTAGAAGTGAATCCTTACTATATATGAACCACGAATGTCCATTTTCTGTTCGTCTGTATGTTTGTTTGCCTGTTTCACTGTGTATGTTTGTTTGTCTGTTTCACTGTAACTATCTTATACGGCGTCGTTGGGAAATCAAATGGAACAGCTCAGACGGGTTGGAACAAGTGGGGATTGGGGATGAACATGTGGGGAATAAGCCGAACTCCTTAGGTACACGTGATCTGAGCTAGGCTCCGCCTACTAGGGGCGTGGCTTGCCCGAATAGTGCAGTTCACCGGGAATCTGTAACTCCTTTGCTACTGAGCCTAGAGCATTCAAATTTGGCAGAGATGAAGGCTGCAAGATGGGGAAGCTAATGGTAGGTGACAGGTATAGACTCCGCCCACTGGGGGGGGGGGGGCAAGGCTTCCTCAAAAAAAGTCAATTTGGGCCTATGTGGGCGGGGCTTCCGCAAAAAATTTAATTTGGAACTGAGGCGTTCAAATTTTGCAGAGAAGCTGCCAAAATGCATAAAAATAGGTGTCCATGGAAATACTGTTGAATGGCCACACTTTTCCTGACAGCAACCTGGACAACGATCCTTACATTATGTGAAGCGCTCGCGTCTGTCTCTCCGTCCGTCCGTCTGTCTGTTTATAGGGAAATTCATAACTCCTATCCCCGTGGACCCAGGACGTTCAAATTTGGTAGGAGCAGGCGGCAGGATGGGAACACATATGGTGGGTGGCAGGACTAGACCCCGCCTGCAAGGGGCGGGGTTTGTGCAAAATAAATGTTCAAGCGGAGAATAATAGTTCCTATCTCAGTGAACCTAGAATTTTTAAATTTGGTAAGAGTACCGGAGGCAGGGTGGGAACACTAACGGTGGGTGGCAGGATCGGGCCACAGTGGGTGGGGTTTGCGCCAAAATTGTCAATTTGGCTCCAGAGTGTTAAACTTGGCAGGAGGTGGCAGAATAGGAACACTTATGGTAGGTGGGAAGACTGGACCCCGCCCATAGAAAAGGGGGTGTGCGCAAATTAGCTCCAAGGCGCCCAAACTTGGTAGGAAGACAGGCGGCAGTATGCGAACACTTATGGTGGGTAGTGGGACCGGATTCCGCCCACAGGGGCGGAATCCGGTCCTACCACCCACCATAAGTGTTCGCACACTGCCGCCTGTCTTCCTTCCTACGTTCAAATTTGGTAGGAGTACAGGAGCAGGATGAGAACACTCATGGTGGGATGAGGGGCTGGTTGAAGGGATTGGTGACAGTGTCTCCAAAGTAGTAAAGAAGGCAGGATGGAGCACTGACCATAGAAGAGGCCTCTGCAAACAAGATCCACTCACCAATAGAACCCTAACGCCTTTGTTATTTATGGCTTTGACTCTGATATGGTTCATTCAAGAGTAAATGCAATGATAAGGGGTACTAAATCATAAGGAAATGAAAATTGGTTAATATCTAGCTATCAGATCACGACCGCTACCCAGCAAACTTTGCGACCCAATAGAGAACCACGTTTCCTCTTTGTTTCGAAATCATTCTTGGCAAAACATATCCGACCACTAATAATCATGGTTCTCTAAGTATCTAATTCTGATAATTCCCTTCTAATGAGACCAGTCGGGCCGCCCGGCTAACGCCAGGCTTCCCTCCTTCTTATGATGTCGCCCGGCTTCGCCGGGCGCTCCTCCTTCTTGTAAGAAATTTGCTTTTTCTTGAAAGCTCTACATTCCCAGCGTTAGCTGCGAATTGGGAGCGATTTTTCTGTATTATAACTGATTGTATACTAATTAGAAGTCTCGATTCATTGCTCTTCATCTCGAAATTGTGTCACATTGATGGCTTAACTGATTGAAAGCCAATGTCTTGCACTCAGAAATGGATAGTAGCACCTATCACAGATGTCGTTCTCAATAGAACATTTTCCCCACGGAGTTTTCATTAATTGGGAATCCCAAATCATTAGCGGTCGGATGAGTTTAGTCACAAATGATATGTTACAAAACAAAAAGGAATCGTGGTATTTCATTGGGTCACAAAGCTTACTACGTAACGGTCGTAGTTTATTAGCAAGGAATGGACAATATTCTCATTTCGCATTCTTATGGAGAAATGTCTTGATCGGTCGCTATTACTGCATTTACCCGTCCTATTGAATGAAACATTTTGAAGAGTCAGTATTTGATCATGAATACCCGTTTGCTCGGTAAGGCCCATTATCAGTTCTTATCAGTTTTTATCAGTTCCTGTCACAGAGTACCTACGACCACGACGCATCCTACATTGCCGTCAATGAGAAGGTTCCAGTGTTGACGCGAGGGGGAATGCAACGCTTGCTCTTTTGTTATCAGGTTATTATTATGAGTTATGAATTTGCAACCTAAATTTCTAACGCGCACGCCCCGCCCACTGTAGGCGGAGTTCGATCTTGCCAACTGCCATAAGTGTTCCCATGCCGCCGCTTGTACTACTACCGATTTTGAACGCTTTGGGTCCCATGGGACAGGAGTTATGAATTCGCTATCTAAAATTCCTATCGCACACGCTACGCCCCTTGCAGGCGGAGTCTGGTCCTACTACCTGCCATCAGTGTTCCCATCCTGTTTCCTTCACTCTTACCAAGTTTGAACGCTCTGGGTCCAGTGGAGCAGGAATTATGAATTAGCGACCTAAAATTTCTATCACGCACGCTCCGCCCCCTGTGGGCGGAGTCCAGTCCTGCCACCTACCATAAGTGTTCCCATCATGCCTCCTGTACTCCCACCAATTTTCAACGCTCTGGGTCCAGTGGAACAGGAGCTATGAGTTCGCGGCCCGAAATTTCTATCGCGCGCGCCCCGCCCCCCGTGGGCGGGGTCCGGTTCTGCCACCTGCCATAAGTGTTCCCTTTCTGCCCCCCGTAATCCTACCAAATTTGAGCTTTCTAGGTCCACAGGGACAGGAGTTATGAATTTCCGGTCATACACACACACCGACACACACACACACACACACACACACACACACACACACACACACACACACACACACACACACACACACACACACACACACACACACACACACACACACCGACACACCAACAGACACACTTAGCGAATTATATAATGTAGGATAACAACAGCAAAAGGAAGCTTTCTTAACAAAACTCTGATAATGGCGCTTTTATGACTCGACAACAGGCGTGCAGACTACATACGCATTCAACGCCACTAAAATTCTGAGGGGAAGCCGAATGCGGTGGCGCTTCCTGGAGCGGGATTGATTATCCTACTTTATATAATTCGCTAAGTGTGTCTGTTGGTGTGTCGGTGTGTGTGTGTGTCGGTGTGTGTGTTTGACCGGAAATTCATAACTCCTGTCCCCGTGGACCTAGAAAGTTCAAATTCGGTAGGAGTACGAGGGACAGAAAGGGGATACTTATGGCAGGTAGCAGAACCAGACTCCGCCCACAGGGGGCGGGGTGTGCGCGATAGAATTTTTGGGCCGCAAACTCATAACTCCTGTTCCACTGGACCCAGAGCGTTGAAAACTGGTGGGAGTACAGGAGGCATAATGGGAACACTTACGGTAGGTGGCAGGACTGGACTCCGCCTACAGGGGGCGGAGCGTGCGTGATAGAAATTTTAGGTCGCTAATTCATAATTCCTGCTCCAGTGGACCCAGAGCGTTCAAACTTGGTAAGAGTAAAGGAAAGAGGATGGGAACACTTACAGCAGGTAATAGGACCGGACTCCGCCTGCACGGGAGGGGCGTGCGCGATAGAAATTTCAGATCGCAACTTCATAACTCCTGTCCCAGTGGACCCAAAGCGTTCAAAATCGGTAGGAGTACAGACGGCGGCATGGGAACACTTATGACAGTTGGCAAGATCGAACTCCGCCTACGGTGGGCGGGGCGTGCGCGTTAGAAATTTTAGGAATTCATTCATTTTAGAAATTCATAACTCATAATAATAACATAACAACAAGCAATAACATAATAACAACTGATAAGAACTGATAAGGGGCCCTAGAGAGCAAAAGGGTATTCATGATCAAATACTGGCTCTTTAAAATGTAACATTCAATAAGACGGGTAAATGCAGTAATAGCGACCGATCAAAGACATTTCACCATAACGAAATGAGAATATTGTTCATTCTTGCTATTAAACTACGACCGTTACGTAGTAAGCTTTGTGACACAATGAAGTACCACGATTCCTTTTTGTTTTGTGACATATCATTTGTGACTAAACTCATCTGACCGCTAATGATTTGGGATTCCCAATTAATGAAAACTCCGTGGGAAAAATGTTCTATTGATAACGACATCTGTGATAGGCGTTACTATCCATTTCTGGGTACCATTCAAGACATTGGCTTTCAATCAGATAAGCCATCAATGTGACACAATTTCGAGATGAAGAGCAATGAATCGAGACTTCTAATCAGTAAACAATCAATTATAGTACAGAAAAATCGCTCCCAGTTCGGAGCTAATGCTGGGCGTGTAGAGCTTCCAAGGAAAAGCAACTTTCTTACAAAGAGGAGGAGCGCCCGGCGAAGCCGGGCGACACCATAAGAAGGAGGAAAGCCTGGCGTTAGCCGGGCGGCCCGACTGGTCTCCAAATAAACAGTTCAAGTTTTGTTTAGTTGAGCACATGTACAGTGATCCCAACAAATTTCTCTTCTCGTCGTGGCTATAGCTGTGGTGGGATGAACTTTTCATCATTATCCAGTGGACTCTGCTGATAATCTGAGTAATTTTTTAGAAAAGGTTTTCCTTTGGAATAGTCAATATACACAGAGATTCGAGCGCCTACGATGTGAACATCGAACCGAAGGGTATAGTGGATGCGTAAGTGAATGTGCATGTGTACGTACATATATGTGAATATGTAAGCTTATGCGTATGTGTTCGGAAAACGGGGAAACGGGGATTGTGATATAGTTTCAGTTGTTGATCAATAATTCATTCAACGAAAACAATTGAGCAAACGATTAATGGAAGAGCTTTCAATGGATAATCACTTTTACGATATCAAATACCATATAACAATGAATGTATTCACTATTGTCTAGGACAGTGGAATTTTCAAAGAAAATCATTTTTGCGCCACTGAGAGTGCATGAAACTTTCGATCTGTTTCTCCAAGTTGAAGTCATGGTGATTTTGGGTACATGAAAGCACCTGAATAGAGAGCATTGGGTACAAGAATATGGCAAAATTACTTACACCCCCTGTTACCATTCTGACATGAACGTTTGAACTTTCGAACTTGTATTACCTACTTTCTATCTAGAAGGGATTGAAGGTTTTGATATATTTTCGGTAATTATGGGGATTCTCAAATAAAAGTTGTTTCAATTGAATATTAGCTTATGAGGCTTAACCTGTACCAGCGGATACATAAAAGAGAGGTGTGAGTTCAAATTTTTCAGGATGGAACCGAGTAGAGTGGCGGCACGTGGTAAAAAGCAAAACTCAGTAACAAGACTGCTCACTTGATTGTAGGCTTTCGCAGGCTTGATCAATATGCACTCATTGAAATATTGTTCAAAACGATGTTTTTGCTGAAATCGTGAGTATAATTCTTATCTACGCTCTAGAAGTTCTACAAAGGGATGGGTTTCATCACTGGGACCCCTGATTTGTTACATGTTGAGATGGGTGAGCCTTTGCCATGGCTTCATTACTACATAAAAAACAACGTAGTTCAGAAGCGGGTACAAATTGATATTCCATTTACAGGCAAAGTTCACGATGAAAATGGTTCCTGAGATTTCCTCAAAAGATGAATTCGAGGCCCCTCCTGATACCATATGTGCCGATTTTAGGTCGAGAAACTCGCTGGATAGGGCACAATAATGGGCCAGACATTGTATCGTGTGAATGCCACACCCACAGTGGACGAGCCTCAACGGTGTTGTAGAGGCTGCATTATGTTGGAAGTTCAGACAACTTGTCATGACCCATGGCGACAGTGGAAGGCAGTTTCAGACAACTTTGAATGGTGTAGCCAGCACGTTGCGCAGTTGTAGCGACTGAAATCTCGTCCAAAAACTCCTTCCACATCATTTCCGGTGGTAACCTCGTGAAACCTCTATTTCCTCTGCTTTTGATCAGCTTTATTTTCTCGAATTCGACGGATTCTCTCGCTTTCTTCGCCATCGACGCACCATTCCAAACAAAACCCCCGTTTCAGGCTTCGAAAGAAAACCTCGAAATTATCATGAACGGTGCCTTCCATACAACAAAGAAATTCATGAGAGCTTGCAAAAATTGCTTCGCTGGATCGGTAACGCTATGATAATTACATCAATTTTATCATCTGCTGCCCCGTTGATCATCGATTTTTTTTGATGGGCGCCAATAACGTCTCGATCCGTACCTGCCGCGAGCCAGAGTAGGGTAGCATTCCTTCTGTTCAAAGCTTTCCTGAAAAGCCTGTTGCGCTGGCGGCCGTTTCGGTGTTTGCTTGACGTTTCGAAGGATACGGCCAGTAATACATAGCCCCGGTCAACGGTCATCGCGTAAGGGCCCGGCCTGTCTAATCTTCGCTTTTTTGATGTGTGCAAACGATGTCCCTCATTTCCCCTTGACGTTGCTAGGATTTCAGGATTTATCTCTGCAATTACGTTTATGCGTAAAGGGAAAATCCAGGCATCGTCATTTACACAGGACGTTGAATGACGCTGATATCTATCATCCTGTATTCGTGGAGTCCAAGCTACGGAGACGTTTGTTGTTAAGGAGGAGGGCTGAAAGTTTCAAAAAGGTGAGGGCAAAGGTGAACTTTCTTCATCTTCCTCCTACTCTCTCGATGTACATACATATTCACCTTACCATGCTTATCCTTCTGCTCAGCTCTGGAGCTAGGCTGTCTATCAAGCTGACTTCTCCATCTAAATACATGTAGCTGGAGCATCCAAAGATACTCGTTTCGTTCAGAGTTAAGTGAGCATCAGCCACCAATCCGCTTCATGTGAACATCGTCTTCGTTGAGTTGAGTCACAGGCCATCTTTCCACAAGCACTGTCGAATTATCCGCCTGCACGATGTCTTTTGCAAAACGGAGTGATGTAAGTATCAGTCATCAACCGCCACTTATGAAATTATCGTAAAGTTCGCAAGGCATCCCTACAGATTGAGAAGGAACATCCTGGTCGACCAGTATTTCGGTAATCGCCTCTGACTTGACAGCATGGAAGGCCTTCTTCCAATCGACGGACATAATGCATAACGGCATCCTGTCTTCTCTTGATATTTCAATGAATCCTGTAACAGTGTGGGTGTGATCCATTCTACTGGACCGTTGAAGAAGTTTTGCTATCTCGCATTGCTATTCTTCATCTAATATTCTGCCAATTCTGTTTAGGACGATGCATGTGGAAAATTTGTGGATTAGAGACAGCACGCAAATTGGGCATAGTTGCTGATAGCGTCGGGATCTACCTTCTTATTCAGCAGAACAGCCTTGCTAGACGAGGGCACTTTGCGTTTAGACAAATGCCCCACAAGGCTAGCCAGTGTTCGGATGATCCCTCGCGGTGGACGGCTCTTTAGATTTTTGGTCTAATCCTTTCGAAACAAGGCACCGCAAACTCGTCATCGACGTGGTGACATAAATTTTTGAAAGAGAACTGAAGGAATCTGTTTTGTAACACGGGAGGCTCCAACAGATGTCCGTCCCGGCATCAACTCTTGGTCCAGAACTGCTGCACTTTTCCTACATTTCTTTTTTTAGCGTTTCTTGCATAGTTCACAAGTTCGGATCTTACCAGGGGAGGGTTTCAAATTTCCATTTAACTTTGAACAGAGACCTAGGTATATCGACAGAGTTTGAAATGATATCCACAAATTCAGAAATTAAAAGTGCTAAATGAGTTTGCCAAAAATGTTGAGAGTGCTCAAAGTTTGTTTGCTCAACGTAAAGAGAGATGGTACCAACAGAAATTGCAGTTGTTCGCTGCGACTGCGAGGGCCGCCGTGGCGTAGTGGCGAAGCTCTCTCTCCCTTTTAATGCGGAGAATAAGGGTGGGCCCTACTTGCCGGCCCCGCTCTAGCAAAGATCGTAAATTTCCTCATGCGGGCGCCAGTAACGTCTCCATTCAAGAGCTAGAGTGGTTTTCGCCTCAGGTATACAAGGTGCACCATTACGCTCATTCAGAGCTTTCGTGAAGAAGTCTGACCATCTCGTTGGCTGCCGTCCTGGTGTTTGCTTGACGTCCCGAGGGATCTAGCTCGTAGCCGCCCTACTCCAACGGTCATCGCTATTTCGCATAACGTGCCCGGCAGATCTGATTTTTCATAGCGAATTAATGGGTTCCCTGAACTTCAATCCATGATGGAGCTCGGGACTCCGGATTTCCTTCTGCACTTACGTGTATGGGGGAATTCCGTCCCAAAGCTCGATGGGTAACGCTGGCAGCATGTTCATCCTGCTTTCGATTAGTTCAAATTTCTGAGGCGTACGTCAAAGCAGCGAACAGCAAAGTCGAAAAAGTGAGCATGTTCTTTGTGCTCTTCACTACTCTTTCGATGTCCTTCAGGGCTCCCCACGCGGCACGTTTGTTTCTGCGCAGCTCCGGAATGAGATCGCTCATCATGTTGACTTCCCATCGAGATACACGTAGCTAGAGCATTCAGAGAATCCGTCCCGTTCAGCGTAGAAAGAGCGTCAGGAATCATTTCGTTTCCCATGAACATCATCTTCGTTAGGATCAGTCGTAAGCCGATCTTTCCACAAACACTGTCAAACTCGGCCAGCATTCGTTCCGCCTGCTCGATGTTCAGTGTTATAGGTGCGATGTCGTCTGCAAAGCGGAGATGGTGTAAATAGGGCCGTCGACCTTTAATCCCACGCCTTCCCATTCCATATGTTGCATGATGTTCTCGAGAGCGGAACTAAAAACTTTGGCGAAATGGTATCGTCCTGTCGAACCCCTCTCTTGATGATCACTTCTTAATCTTAATAGAATGACGTGATCCTGGTGCTGAAGTTGTTGTAAAGCTCACGAAGCATCCTTACATGTTGAGCCTAGCTGGTGACATCCTGGTTGGCCATGGCTTCGATTACCGCTTCTGTCTCGACGGTATCGAAGGCCTTCTTCATGTTGATGGAGTGAGACATAGCGGCATTTTATACTCTCGCGATACTTCAATGAGTCTGGTAAAAGTGTGGATATGATTGGACTGAACCCTCTCTGAAACCCTGCATGCTCGCATGGCTGTTTTTCATCTAAAAGTCACTGTGCATTCTGACATGTACGGCGTGAAGAGCCTAGCCAGAGTTCTGACGATTACCGCACTTACTTCAAAGAAATTTCCTCATATTCATTCTGTAACGCTCTTCTATATTGAAATGCATCAAAAAGTAGAATCGTCATGTAATATAGATGCGCGAAAAAACTCAACATTAATGAAACAGTCCAAAAACGATAGAGGAAACGTTTGTGTATTTATTTGTTCTTAAATCGATCAAGTGTTTTGTCTCATGGTTGTAGAAAGACAGCATGTATAGTGCTCGTATGTTATGAACAACATATCTGCCTAGTCACTTTTTGGATTGTTTCATCGAGAATGAGTTTTTCAACTTATCTATTTTGAGTGATGTGAGTTTGCTCCTCGCCCTCATTCCAATTTTCGCAGAGCGTGCTTTTCAACCGACAGAAGCCTTGACACCATTTCCTATATTTTAAAGATTTTTAAAACTCCTCCAATATTTAGTTCTCATCTTGGTTTTCGCTGACGCTTTTTTGTTCTTATACAAGGCGGAATGATTCTTCACGTAAGTTCTGTGAGTCTTGTTTCCTTCCGAGCTTGAACATAAGATCCACACAGGGGAATCACGTGAAACGGATACGCATGAAAACTTCATCATTGATGAAACATCTCAACAAATGAGTGAAGCAGATATGTTGTTAGGAAAATTCGCACCTTATACTGCTTTCGCTCCACAACCGTGTATGAAACATATACGATTCGAGACCACGCAAATACATGAACGGTATCTCTACATATTTTTGGTTGTTCTATCAACGTTGATTCCTCACGGACCCATGTCCCAAGATAATTTCTATTGGATGTGTGCTTTAATGTTGAATATAAAAGAAAGTTACAGAAGTAACATGGAGAGAATTTTTCAATCGAGTGCGGTGATCGCAAATGATAGTTGGAACAAAGCGCTAATTAGAATCAGTAAAAAACGATTCAAGAGCTCTTATTCGGACAAAAGGGGACGCAATAAAGGGGACGACGCTGGGGAGGGAGCAAACTCTTATGGTTTGCCTGAAGAGCGAGAGCACTACCACTACGCCACGGCGACCAATTAAGACATTGCTCGCAACTTTCTACGCTCCGAGCAATCAGACTTTGACACATTTTAGTGACACGCTGACTCACTTAGCGGTTTTAATTTCTAAACTTGTAAATGGCATCTCAAACTCTATTCAAAATTCCTTGGGAAACTGAAACCCTCTCCTGGTTTAATGATGATTGCCGATAGCTTGCGCGATTCCACGTTGTGTATCAGCTCGAGATACATCTTTTGGTTACTTCCGGACTCTCCACTTTCCTTGCGCTGTTGTGAAAATGTTTGACGAGTCGATTTTATCAATAACGAGTTCCTCCAATAAACTGGCGAGGGAGGCGAAATATTCTCAGTTAATGAAGGTCTTAGGCCTTCGTTTCTGAGCATCGCAGCTATCTTTCCGCCCACTGTTAAATAGAATCCAGCATGGAGACGACGGTCCGTATTCAATCGGGCAACACATTCAGTTGAAGATGACATGACTATGTTGTTATGGAACTGTCCACCAGGTTTCGTGGCTCCCACGTTCAAATTAGAGAGCTTCCCCTACTGTAAGTTAAGATGAATAATGCGGGTCGGAATGATTAACTCTGCAGTCTTTCATCTTGCTCATTGCATTCTCTTCCATCAGTTTCGGAATGTAGCCCTTCCGCCGTTCTTCTAAGACGAAATTTTGAAGTTGAAATCGACAATGACCATGAATGAAGTGTGGCCCCATTTCCAGGTCCTTTACTTTGCAGTTTACATGAACACTTCAGTTCCTCTTCTCCGGAGCTTGATGTAGGCAGCGAAGATGTTAGGGCTAGTGTCGAAATACATCTTCCTGATCGCAAAGGCTGCTTTCATAGACCGCCGGCGTGCGTGCTGGCGTGCCGAGGCAGTGCTAGGGGGGAGGAGGGAGGCAGACGGTCGGTCAGCCCCTTCGAAGGGTTGTAATCAAAGAGAGGCAAGATCAAAAACCATTTGCACAAGCCCCTGGTTGCTTGGTTTTTTGATCTTGTTCTTCTCTGTTTATAGCCCTTTGAAGGGGCTGACCGACCGTCTGCTTCCCACCTCCCTCCTAGCGCTGCCTCGGCACGCCGGCACGCCCGCCGGCGTCCCGAGGCAGCGCTTCATCCGATTCCGGTTGTCAAGCTTTCGTACCAATCGATGTTCATAGCAAATTGCATATTAACAATGCGGTGAAAACGTAGTTAGGGGGGGGGGCACCCATCCAAAGGCTAGTATATCAAGAAGTGAACTCAATGAAACGTGTTATGCCGTGTTACATCAGGGACATGCCAGTTTTTGACCAAGTGTTTAGGGAAAAAGCACCGCAGTGGGCAAGTTTTCTTTTCTTTCTCTTTTTTGCACGAGGTAATTATTCCAGCCACCCAGGTGCTCCTAACATACCTAGAATTAATTAGGAAACTACATTTCCTTTAAAATCGCATAAAGGAGCAGAGATGGTCGGTTCCCATCATCCCCTTCGCTTCTGATGCAGCCCTTATATAACAAAAACAAACACATTAGACTGAGTTTATTTCTTGATATACTAGCGTTTGGATGGGTGTCCCCCCCCCCCTCAACTACATTTTCACCTGACAATGCCACCAAGGCCACCGAAGCCTATGCTTTCGCGTATCTCGGGAAGAAGTTCTTCTCCATTCTCGAAAACAGCGCGCAATCGGCGATGCCTTCTCGTCTCGGTCAGTCCTATGATGTGTACGTGATCTTCCTACCATGCATCGTCAGATCTTCGGTACATGCTTCCGAGCTTGTTTGCAAGCTTTCGTGCATTGGAAGTATGGGTCGCTTAGCAGTCCTCTTTTTGAACAGCCTACTTCCGTCCTTGAATTATTACTCGGTTTTACTTACATTTAGAAAAATCCAACTGTTATAATACTGCAGTCAAACTCTAAGATATTGGTTGGATTCAAATATTACATTGAAGATGAATTATGTGTCTCTCACGCTGGGTGGGCTCTAATGGTAACATGAAATGAAAGTAGCTGTGCTTCCAAAATTCTGGCTTCCACTTTTTTTTGAGCATAGAGACATACCATCATGTAAAATATTGTGTCGACGTCAGCAGTAATCATACTTACGATGAGTACTCCTGAATAGAATACATTGATTATTCATAACCAGTCGGTTTCATGAAATTTTCAAGTGATGGTAATACCATTAGCCGATGTCGCTATCAATGAACATTTCCTCCACGAAGATATCATTAGATGGGAATTCCAGATTACTGGCTTTTTTGCCCTACTCTACCTTCCCGTCTTAACGAATGAAACATACTGATCAGGCAGAGCTACATCACAAATGCCGTAGACGATAGGATTTCGATCGATAGGTTGCTTTTCTCAGACCAATTATCCTCTCTTATCAGTCAATATCGTTTCCTGTTGCCGAGTACCTACGATCCCATGACATTCTACATCAGCTATGAAAATGCCGAGACTCCACAAAATTGAACTTCTCAGGTCCGCGGTAACAAGGGTTGAGAGTATCAGTTCAACCATTGATTTCGCGCACGCCCCGCGCCCTGTGAGAGAAGTCTGGTCCTGCTAAATGCCATAAGTGTTCCCATCCTGCCGCCTGTACTCCTATCAAATTTCGATGCCCTAGGTCCAGGTAAACAGGATTAATGAAATTGCCGTCGAAAGTTTCTATAGCTCACGCCCCGCTCCCTGTGGGCGGAGTCTGGTCCTGCTACCTGCCATGTGTGGGTGCTATCTATAAATTGAGTGGCGTCTGCGAAATTCGCTGTGGGTGAATTCGTAACCCCCGCTCATGTGCTTAGGTGCAGCTGGCCTAAATTTAAAAGTGAAATGAAAGCCACCAGGATGGGGAATGTACAGAAAAGGGAGGGTGTTGGGTGTCAGCTGCAGGTTATAATAATAGGTAATAATCAGTAAGGTTAGGGTGACAAACAGGTATTCGAGTTCTGAAAACTTCTGCTAGTTTGATGTAGGACTTTTAAAGCAAAAGTGGTATTGTGGTATAAGCAGTGACAGGTACTCGATAATGACTCCCGGGGTAACACCACCCACACCCTAGTTGCTTAAGAGGAAGATTCATAACAAATGATAAATCCTAAAAGGATCAAATCTGTCCGATCATGCACAAACGATTTCTCAACTAGGGCGCAATGCCCGAAGTTCCAATTTAAGGTGAAGAGTTTCTTCAAAGGAGCTCTTATAACAGACCTGCCTTTGACTCAATCAGTCGAGTGAAGCTCCTCACCCAACCTCTTCCCTTTCTGTACATTCAAAGGAAGGTGTTGGGTGTTGTGCTCTCCTTCCTTTTCATCCATTCCCCATTCTGGTGGTTTTAATTTCGCTTTTAAATTTAGGCCAGCTGCAACTAAGCACATGAGCGCGGGTTACGGTATCGCAGTCCCACAACGAATTTCGCAGACGTCAATCAATTTATAGATAGCACCACATGAGTGTTCTCATCCTATCGACTGTACTCGGGTATGTGGACTTAGGTGCGTCCGAAGATGCGCGCGGCAAATTGCGCGGCAAAGGTTTTCAACAACTTTAGCGCTTATCATTGGGGGGTGAACACTCACTGCAGGTAGCACGACACGACTCCATCCACAGGGGCGGGGCGTGCGTGATAGAAGCTTTTGACCGCAAATTAAATTATTGACTCCTCCTCTAGTGGATCTAGAACGTTAAAATTTGGTATGAGTACAGGAGGGGGGGGGGGGGGGGGGGGGGGGGGGGGGGGAGGAGGGGGACGTGAACTACGTGGTGCGTCAGAGGACGCTCACGGCAAATTGCGCGGTCACATTTGTAGTACGACTCTGACTCCTATTTTCGGGGAACAAACTCGAGGTAGAGTAGTTTAGTAGGATAAGATGGTCTTTCTAGTCAATTCTCCCTCATAATTGGGCCCCGCCCCTGTGGATGGAGTCGTGTCGTGCTACCTGCAGTGAGTGTTCACATCCTGTCTCCTGTACTCCTATCAAATTTCAACGCTCTAGCTCAACGTAAGGAGGAGTTATGATTTTTCTTATCTTAGCGAATTATATATGGTTGGATGAATATATACAGATCGTTCGAATGCTTTAGACCTGAATAGATTCAGCTGACTGCTTGTTAATCAATAAGAATTGCAGTGGCTGTTGGAAACCTCCTTGAGTAATGCAAGCTAGACCTAGGCTTAGCTGACAGTGTGTTCAGGTCTTTTACTATATGTTATATAGGTGTTGCTGTGGAAATTACGCCTCGGAAGGGTCGAGTGTGTTGCCCTGATAGTGTAGTAGATAAGAGAAGGGTGCTGAAAACATACTTATAGGATTGGAATCCTTTTTAGACCAGGTTTTCACCCATAACGCACAGCCCTTATACAGTGGCAATGTGTTCATATCTACAGTAACTCAAGGTACTTTGGAAATGAGATACTACTGAGTAGCCAAAGCGGAAGAGTTGAACCATCGATTTATGCTGTACAGAGCCTCCGAACAGCGTGCCCTTTGGATTGCACTTGTAAGAATCTCTACCCCTACCCTGATCACCAACACGTTTGACCATAGTGCGTATTATGTGCTCAGATAGAGTCCTCTCGTCAGGGCACGATCCATTAGCGATGCTTTGAGGGCACATATTGTAGAAGACGACGTGATATTTCGAATCTGAACAAAGATCGTAACTTTGAATTTCTACCGTAGAAATATCATAGGTTTTCGAATTACCAAATTCTGGTAAGGAGATTTTGTATTTTTTATGCAGAAATGAGAGTTTATTGTGGCTAAAACCAGAAGTCAAGTCGCTTGTAGTGCTGAAACAACAGCACGACCATAGAGAATGCCACATGATTTTGGTTACCTTTCCTTTATTTTTCTTGACTTCGAACAATGACAGTTGTGGTGTAAGGATAAGCGTTCTATCATAAACATATGGCTTGGGAATCGCTGTATAGGCCAAATACGCCTTCAAACACATTTATGATCCTCAGTGGAAGCTGAATGGTATCCCTCGGTTACCGTCAGAGAAGTCATCCTTCTATTCTCCAATTTTGCATATCTAGATTACGCTATCAGCGGACTTTATCAAGACAATCCTTCAACCTTTAACTTCGTCTCCCTTCTTCCCTCTTCCTCCCACCTTATCCCGAATCTTTCCTTTGAATTTTAAAAGTAGCCTATTCCTCCCTTTCCCCCATAAATTCCAAAGGTGAATTCAATTTACTGTCACAAATCTCATGTAGGATTGAATAATTCACTACATTTCAGCTAATTCACCTGCTAGCTTTCCTTTATTATTACTACCAACCAACCTTGATTCTCCATGATCGTACCAAGTTGCTCTTGCTTGTTTGGCACTATTATCCCAAGCCTCGGGCCCAGGATGATTTGAAACCAATCGATTAGAAAGTGCGCCATAACTTCTCTTTCTTCTAGTATTGTTATGTTAGACTGAAAATTGAGTAGCTCACGAAATTTCTCCAAAAGTCGACTATGAACAAACTCAGCTTTTTTAGTTACTGGTAAGATGCAGCCGGGTTTCAGTAGGCCGCATGTGGCTTCGTCTGTCTCATAAAAAGCTTTGGAAGGAAGCATTGGAGGTTTGAAACCATTACTGCTTGTGAGGATGGGAGTTCAGGGCTTGCTGAAGGAGTTTGACCCGATGAGCGATAAGCGGAGAAGGGCTCTACTGATGGGTCTCAGTAAATACATACACGAAGTATGAACCACAGCACCGGGAATCCTTCTTTCTCGACTAATCCTCCTTTCCCTCCTTCCTTGTTACAAAAACAAAAACATTGAAAGTCAACGAATAAACAGAATGAACCTGGTGATAATGATACTGAATAAAATTCGCAATTGTCGCACTGCCAATGCCAATAATAAGCACGTCCGCAGGAGTGCTTGTGAGCAGAGAAAGGGCTCTACTGAGAAGAGCAGCTTCTGAAAAAAAAAACGGCAATCGTGATGAACCCTTATGTTTGAATTGCAGTTTCACACCTTTGCGATACGATGGAACTCCTACTCATCCTGACCTTACGGACGGCGAACTTACCCACTATCGCATATTCCAATGTATTTTTGGCAAACTGACTTCGATTCAACGGCCATCGTTTAGTATCGGTTTTGCTCCGCACTCTCGCTAGAATTGACTAGATCAAATTGAGAGCGCTTATAGCTTTACTTAGGGAAACGATTCTCTTAGAGGATAAAAATTTCTGTTTTGGAATGCGTCTCAGCTTCCAGTTCCCAGGCAAAATCGTAGTGACGTTTTGAATGCGTATACATATGGCCTATACATATAAAGAGCTGCGGTGGTCAGTGCCTTTATCCTCCCAGACGAATCTAGTACCAATTAAACCCCGTGTGTATGCAATAATGCTTTGTACCCATGTGACTGCCTACGACCACCGCAAAGAATTCTCTGCCATAACTTCAAGGAAAAGGCACTAATCTAATTGGGAACATGAAATTCGAGCCAACCATATAGCTTATGTTGTAGGAAGTCTAGTTAGGTATATGGTGAATTTACATTTTCGTTATTTATCTGACATAAACAGAGAAACGGACCATGATCTCGAACCATTCAGAAGTTGCTGCAATGTTCTTCCATTCTGTTCCCGCGAACATCTTGAAATCATCTCCGTGTACGTGATCGTCCCACTGGTCTAATACCATAGGGCTTCCATTCCATCAGCCTTACTTTCCACCTTGTCTGGTCTCTTGTCATTAATTTATTCGCATAGATCCACTTGCGCTTTCTGGTTTCGACGACAGCGTCCTTCAGTTTAGTCCTTGCTCGCAGTACTGCATTTGATACTATGTCACGAATACGGGGACCCAGCAATTGGCGCTCCATTCGTCGCTGACATTTTCTAATGCGATCTTCCGCTGCCTTGGTCAAGGCCCACGTTTCACAACCATACAGTAGAGTGGGTAGCACGCAGGTATGAAAGAAGCGTCGTTTAGTCATCATTGGTGTCATTCGGCTTCTCAACAGAGCTCGGACTTTTCTGCTGATTCCCCATGCAGCGCTGATCCTTCGATTGACTTCTTGTCTAACGATCTTGGGGGAAACATATAAGCTGACCCAAATATACGAAAGACGACACCAACTCAATTTCTTCACCGTTGGCTCGAAGTTGCTGTCCATTAGGGTTGTTTGACATCCATTTTGTTTTGCTCGAGTTCACTTTGAGTCCGGCTGTCTTGGTCACATCAATGAGTTTATCAAGCATTGCTTGTAGCCCATCGACTGTAGGTGAGCACAGAAACAGATCGTCGGCGTAGGCGAGATAGTTAAAGGCAGTGTTTAGAAAAAAGTTAGGGTACCCTTTTTTGACGGGAATTGATAGGACTACTCTAGAATAAAGCGATAACAACGAAACAAGCGCAAAAAACGATGAACAAAAATAATTACAAAGGGTCAAAAAAAGAGCTGGAAAGGGGGGTTGGACGATTTCACATTGAAAAAACGACGGTTAGGGAGTGTTCGCGCGAAAATGCACGAACGCGACGCAATGTCCGCAATACAGACAACACATCGAAATTAACGGAGTTTCTGAAATAAAAAAAACATTTGCATGCAATAATCTACACAAAATATGTTAAAATCTTCAATAAACTTACGAGAAAAGTTAAAGAATGATACCGTAAAAAATTAATAACAAAAAAAAAACAAACGATACGCGAATAATAGAAATAACAGCCGAATACTAGCACCTGTGCGAGGCGGTCGACCAGCTGATCATTCCTGGCAATTTGCCAACCTGCGTATCGATTTTTCGCCAACTTCGCTCCAATGCGAAAGTGGTGAAGAAAAATTCGAACCCGTAGCCAGCCTAGCGAGGGGCGGAGGCATCCCGTCCCCCAAAGTTCCTGGCCTTATCGTGCCCTATCCAGCTGTTTCCCGACCTAATTCCTGCACAAATGGTATCAGAGGGGGCTTCGAATTCAAACCATGTGCAAATCTCCGAAACAATTTTTTCGTGAACACTGCCTTTGAGGCGGACGTGTTCATTGGGGTAGCCTTTGTCGCACCAGTCGATTTCATCGAGACGCGATTCAAGTGTCAAAATAAATAACAGTGGAGATAGAGAATCGCCTTGTCTAACACCACGTTGTATGTTTATCTTCATCTCCATCGTGTCCAAGACCAGAAACGATCGTCCAGCACAGTTGTTTGATCATTCTAAATGTGCAGCCATCCACTCCAAACTTCTCAAGCGCCTTCCAAATGCTTTTGTATTCGATTGTATTAAAAGCTTTCTGATAGTCAATAAAGGCGATGTTGAGTGGTTTTCTCCATTCATTACATTTTTCCATTAAGATGTAGGGATATGATCACGAATGGAGAAGTTACGTCTGAAGCCAGCTTGTTTCTCAGGGACGAGCTCCATAGCCACTTCTTCCACACGACGGGCCGGTGCGCGGGTTAGAACTTTGAGGACAGTCGATAGAAGAGAGATCGGTTCGTAGTTACTGATATTCAGTGGATCGCCTATTTTATAGAGGAGGATCGTCTTTGCCTTCATGAAACTTTCTGGAAACTCATTGTCCCGAAATGGTGATTTAGTATATTCGCAAGGTCTTGCGCGCATAAAAGTATCAGATGCTTCGTCGCTCCAGATGGGATTCCGTCAGCTCCCAGTGCAGTGTTTCCACGAATTCTCCTACATGCATTACGAGGCTCCTCTGCTGTTATCGGACGACTCAAAGAGCTGATCACTGAGAAGACGAAGACGGTCCATCACGTGATCTGTAGAAGTCGTTATAAAACGTAGTTGCAATAGCCATGGCTTCCTGTGAAGTCGTTGTTAGGGTACCATCAGGATATCTCAGTTGCGCTATTTGTCGACGTTCATACGCTAACACATGTGTTGCATGTCTTATCTTCAATTTGTCTATCGCACTTTTCATGACTCGGTCGTTGTGCTTGCGGAAATCATCCGTTAGTGACCATCTAACTTGTTTGTACAGTGACGTGTATAGCACAACAGATACTGATCCACTTGTGAGCCCAAACTTCTGTTCTCTTCTTTCTTCCATTAGCGCCAGTGTTCCAGCAGAAATTCGCTCCACTCTTTCCTGCCGTATTTGTGATACATCTATGCAATTACACGCAGACTTCACAAAACTTCGGATATCGAAACCATTTGCTGGACGTGTCTGCGTTGTCATTGCTGCTTGAAGCTTGAGCTTGTCAAAAAGCGGAGGTAGAGGTCATGACTTCTGCTGGAAATGGGCAGGATTCATGCACATAGACAAAGTTATTCGCACCATCCGGTGATCACTCCCGTTATTGCATCCGAAAGGGGTCGACACGTCACGAATGTACTTCAAATTCTTGCACAGAACATGATCTATTTCGCTGCGAGTGTTTCCATTTGGACTCCTCCAAGTTTATTTTCTTCCAAATCTTTTCTTGAAAAATGTGTTAGCGATTACAAGGTTATTGAAGTCGCAGAACGAAAGCAGCGAAATACCTCGGTCATTCCGATTACCAGTTCGAAACGGGCCGCAAGCAGTTTCTTTGTCTCTTGAACGTCCAACGACTGCATTAAAGTTGCCACAAATGATTTCCGGCATCGCTTTATTTCTAGTAGTTATCCTTGCAGCTTCTATTTCGTCCAAGAATCGCTCAAACTCGTCATCTGTTGCTGCAGAGGTCGGGGCGTGTACTTGAATAATGCCAAGACGTCTTCGTTTTATAAGAAAATTGGCTTGTATTACGCGATCACTAATGAACCGTACACCAACAAGCTTTTTGTTCATACGTAACGATATGTATAACCTTACACCAGCATACGTGGGAGCACCGTCACAACTTCCACTGTTGTAGAGCACAAAACTAGATCCAAGTTGAGTGCACTCACGGTTCGTTCTTCGAGTTTCAGCCAGTCCAATTACAGCAAATCTCACGTTATTGACATTGGCTTCGAAACACTGACAAAAAAAACCTTGACACTGCGTGTTGAGAGCATAGTCCTCGGACGTTCACGGTAGCTATCTTCATGAAGGTTCTTGAACGGGTGTCGCTACTGCCGGGTGGGTTTGACGGCGAAGTCATCGTTGGCAGGAAACCAACCGTCCGCGGGAAGAGTAGACGAATGGGATGATATGGTGAATTACGTACCAAAAATACGTTTCGCTTACTGCGAGTATCTACTACCTCGTACTTGGACTACGCGAACAGTAAACTTCACTCCAAATTTTTTATCCGTCTATCATGAAAAAGAATGTGAGCTTTCGATGTTGGAGAGCAAAGTTCAGTAAGAAGGAATTAGGCGATAAGCATGTGAATGGGAATCGAAGGATTTCATTCACAAAGCCTGCTCCCCAGCTGCTGAATTCACACGTGGGATAATTCTTAGTCAGTCTTTGAGAAAAGATCATTGAAAAGTAGGTGGACTTTAGTGCATGGGTCACACTCTTGGAAGAATGTTGTCCGGGACGACTCAGCCCTCGCTCGTGGAAGACACATCGGTAAGAGGAGAGCAGATGATGCTTGTAAGTCCCGACAAGGGAAATCATGTTCACCGCGGTTTGCATGGAAGACGACCACGGCTCAAAAAGGATCAATTATGCTAAGCGCTCAATTATGACTCTCTTTAAAAAGCTCATTGGCTGCTTTCATAGTCCGCCGGCCGACCGGCCGGCCGGTGTGCCACGAGGCAGCGCTAGGGCGGCAGACGGTCGGTCAAGGGGTTATGATTATGATTTATTATCGGAAATCAAAGAAAATAACAGAAAGGCAAAAGAAACACAAACAAGTCTCCGATAAGTAGTAACTTTAAACTAGTGGGGAACAACAGAGGGATCTGCGTGAAGAGGGATTGGAATTCTTCTCGGAAGGGCAGTGGCCGACAACACTGCAAGCTCCTACAGGACGACATATGTAGAACTCCGGACACCATCCTAGTAGGTCCGCCAACCTGCCGAAACCAAGACCAGCATCGCAGAAGTCAAGGGGATAGTGTTGTGCACAAAACGGAAAATCAATTATCCTTGAAAAAAGTTGACATAAAGTAGCAGTTTCCTGAGTCAGACAAAGTTATTAACATAAAAGCAAAGTTAATCGCTTCTTTGCCTGATAAATTATTGAGAGTTTAGTTTCTTGCTCCTAAAACCAACCTTGAGACACCAAAATATCCTTCACTTTTTTCCTAAATGAGATGGGAGAGCTGAAGTGAACCACTGAAGGCGGCAACTCATTACATAAACCAATTATTCTTTGAGTGAAAGAATTTCGATATTCCGCGGTGAAAGTTTTTTTCCTTAATAATTTATAGCTATGGCCTCTAGTACGCCCGATAGTTGCTGATTTCCGGAAGAAAGAATCGAAATCCAAATCCACTGACCCGGTGGAAAGCTTGTAAACAAAATCGTAATCATACAACTTTCTTCTCATTTCTAAGGAATTTTCGTTCAGATCTTTCGTTCGTTCAGATCTTCGTTCGTTCAGCCCAATCTTTCTTTATAAGAGACGTGGAAAATACGCTCGGTCAATTTGGCCTGAACACTCTCAATAACATCTACCATGTTACGCACGGAGGGACTCCATACCATAGGGCAGTACTCCAATATAGGGCGTACGTAAGTAGAAAAAAGCCTAAACAGAGTTTTGGTATTTCTTGTAGCGAAAGCACGCAAGATAAAGTTCGCCCTGCATTGGGCTCAATTCACCACTTTATAAACATATTCATTGAAACCTAATGAGCGGGAATAGACATTGCCCAGGCCTCTGAGTATGGCGGCTCCTTCAGTTCAACACCATCAATAAAGAATTTCGTAGTGGACTGATGAGAAGGTCCTAATCGCAGGACAAGTTTATTTTGTCCAGTTAAATAGTGAGTCCCCACTTTTTAACCCAACTTGATATGGCATCAAGGGCAACTTGTAGCAATAGGGGCTGATCCATGAGGTAAACCTTAACATCATCAGCATACATCGAGCAGTGTATACCAGGAGGAAAAGCATCAGGCAAATCTTTAATGTACACAACAAACATCAATGGACCCAGGCACGAGCCTTGGGGGAACACCGCTGTCTGTACGGTACACGTAAGAATATGAGCCATTGAGGACGACCCTTTGACACCTATCAAAAAGGAACGACTCAAGAAAATTTAGGAGGGACCCCGTTATTACAATCTGCTTCAGCTTAAACATCAGGAGATGTAAAGGGATAGAATCAAACGCTTTGGAAAAATCAATGTATGCGGCGAAGACAGATCTCTTTTTGTCCAAGGCACACAGCCATGAAGGAATAGTGGAAAGAAACGTAGAGGCGTTGGACTTCTTTGGGAGGAATCCGTGCTGACAACGAGATAGAAGCTGGTTAGATATGAGAGAATCTCTTATCTTCTCACACACCATTCTTTCCATTATCTTATTGACTGAGGAGGTTAGACACACAGGCCTATAATTTCTAAAATCACTTTTACTCGCTCTCTTATGTATTGGCCTCGCCAAGCCTAAGCCAGATCGCAAGTACTGTTCCTTTCAGAAGTATTCTGTTGAAAAGATGCGTGAGTGCAGGTGCAATACCTTCTGCAGCTTTATTGAGAAAAATGTAAGGTAGACCATCAGGAACGTGGAACACTGACGAGGAAGCTTCTTCAGAGTACGAAAAACATTTTCATAGTGGAGATCCACCCAGTCTAGTGTTTTTTGAGAAGGACGAGAACGCACGGAGAAGGAATAGCAAGCTTCTTGTAAAACGTTTGGAAATATTCGGCAAAAACGTCAGCTTTTTCGTGGTCAAAAGAACACACCGATCCAGAAAAGTTTGTGATAGTTCCAATAGAAGAATATTCCCTCAGTCTGGCGTTACAGTAACTCCAGAACCTTTTACCATTTTTAGAAGAGGCTATGTATGCGTCATATTTGAGATTGAGTTTCGCTAGTTTCTTTTTAAACAGGCGTGAGAGATAAAGGTAACGTGGGTTGTGTAAATGATTCCCATTTCTGACTAACTGTCGAATTTGATCCTCCATTACCTGCAAGTAGCGAGGAAGGCGAAAGGTTCCTTTTGTAACCCCTAAGACCGGGATAAATCTAGAAATAAGAGAGTGGCAAAAATTTGCGAAAACGAAGTAGCACTCATCAATGGTCTCAATAGAGTGAAAACACGATGTCAATCTACTGCAAGAAGGTGAAGACATATAGTCTTATAGTCGCCTCTAGCAAAGTCTATTCTAAGTTTCGGAGCGGCTTCAGTTGTATTACCTGCTAATGAGAAAGTTACCGTAGAACGATCGGAGGTAGAGAAAGGAGCCTGGACTGAGGGGCTAGTTAGAGAGACGGATTGTTCGTAAGAACTAAGTCCAGAGTATTGCGCCCACGGGTAGGGTGTGAGACTGTTTGGTTAAAATTGTGACCCTGAATGAAGCGATAAAAGAGTGAACTCTGCCTACTAGGACACCCGTTGCCCAGCCCCCTAGACGACTGAGACCATGATATATCAAAAAAGTTGAAATCGCGAAGGATAATGAGAGGGGTCTGATTTTGACATAACACTTCGAGATAATGAATGAAATCTTCAAAACTGTCGCTTTCGCATGAGGGGCTACGGTAACGGAGAACAATAATGCAGTATTTCGAAGGATATTCTTACTGTAACACACTGCAGATAGATAGAGAAATTAAGTGACGATATGAGAGATGAGTTGAAAACAAAGAAGAACAAGATCAAAAACCAAACAACCTAGGGCTCGTACAAATGGTTTTTGATTTTGTTTCTCCTTTTTTACAGCCCTTCGAGGGGCTGACCGACCGTCTGCCGCCCTCCTCCCCCTAGCACTGGCTCGTGGCACGCGGCCGGCCGGCGGACTATGAAAGAAGCCATTGGTTTACTTACTTGAGGGCAGACGTAGCATGGCGGATGCCTTCACTTGCTTCGTTTCCTTGTCAATCAGCACACGTTCCAAAGGAAGGCTGAATTAGTAGAGAATTGTCGACAAAAAGAGATTTTCAAGGTGACCATGACCATCAAATGAAGCTTTCACTTACAACAGAAGCCCACGATATAAGACATCTTTCACCACGAAGCAGCTACCATCAACACACTGCTCGGCCCTTAAATCTACTGCTTTGACTTCTTCGTGAGCAAAGTACTCAATTTCTCCAATTTAACTATGTCCTAGGTTCCTGCTGCGAGATCGGCGCGACTAAGGAGCATACAATACTGCTACTAATTTATGGTCAACCGACGCGCAAACCGTCGCTTCCCCATAACTTCAGCTGAAGTGCTCCAATGAAGCCCAACGTAAGACCATTGGAAAGCTTTTCTCGTGAAGAATCCAAAAATGTAATAATATTTCGGTTTTCTCGAATTTTTCGCCTTCCTCTCCGGGAAAAACGAAAGTTGAGTCTCTCAGCACCTGGGGTGTTACTTGCGGATGTGACCGCGTCGTAAACCTTCCACATCAATTGAAACTTTGTTTCGGATTCTTAAAGGGCTTGTATCGTGCCATAATTGAGGAGAGCATAGAATCCTGATCATTTTGATACCTTTTATGACATAATTTAAATATTTTCAGCTAAAAGCAACGGTGCAAAGCGAATTTCCATATTTTTAGTCATTTGTTGTTTCTTTGAGCCACGTATTTCGTATGACTTGACTCGTATGACTATAATTGCTTGTGGGGAATCTTGTCTTGTCATAAATTTTCAATTTCTTAAATTTTACAGCATCATTTTCATGGAGGTCGAAGAGTGAGTGTTCAGCACCTGAGGTGCTTCCCGCAGATATAACATAACCTTAAACTCCCCACTTCAATAGAAAACTTCACTCTGAGTTTTTAAAAGACATTCGGAATATGGACATATGAAATCATGGTTATTTTGATATCGTAATGATAGAATTTAGGAAAGTTCAGCTGAAAACAGTGGTTTCAATGATCAACTTCTCAAGAAGTGGGTTTGCTAGTTCATTTCAGAGGTGCACTTCCTCAGGAACGAATTATTCTGCATATACTTAAAGACTTCCATTATGTGATCTGATATTCTGATAATAGAAGGATGAATGAATGGTCTCCTAATGGAGCGTTCAGCTAATTGACCCCTCACCATCGATCTCTATTGGCTCATCGCCTTCGCTATTGTTGAGTCCATTTAAGAGTACGCCCGTTGACACATAGTGGTATGCAGCTGGCAGAATGAAACGACCACGCTATGATGAATACAGTTTCACTGTGTATATGTTGTGTTGTGTTTTCACGGTGTATATGTTGTTTCACATGTACTTCCTTCCCATTTGACGGAAATATGGTGCGCTGTCACTTAATACCGGTCAAATGAGCACAGAGAAGCATACATTGCCTGACAGCACTTTTGTTTCAATATTTGCAAGCGGTTTGTTCGACTGAGGATCCGAACTCATGTGGAATCCAGGTCAGGTACAAACATGAGCCAAATGCAGTCCCGCTGCGCCATTGGCCGACTCAACATGTGAACATTTCAATCAAACATTTAGTAGGGGTTCAGGCTGGCTGCGGTAACAGTAGTAGAAGGCCAATCGATTTCTGACAAGTCAGGTCACGTTGCGACATGATTCACTCACTATTTATCACACATCTATCACAATTCCAATATATATATACCAGTCGGATCGCCCGGCTAACGCCAGGCTCTCCTTCTTATAGATTCGCCCGGCTACGCTGGGCGCTTTTCCTTCCCGTGAGAATTTGCAATGTGTAAATAACACTTCGTATTCTCCTTTCCTTTGAAAGCTCTACACCCTCAGTATCAGCTCCGAATTGGGAGCGATTTTTTCCGTAAACCATCTTAGCTGTGTTCGAATGGAACATCGTGTAGTATGAAAAAGACGATTATTCAGAGAGAAAAAGAGAGATGGGCTAAGGAGGCGTATCTCCGTTAAATTTCAGTGCAAATGGAATGATCCGGGACTAATAGCACAACATTCTGCAGTGCAGAAGTGGAGTAGTTTTAAAAAAGGCAAAATGAATGACAGTAAAGTTTGGTAAATGTACAGATGTCGGATCGCACGGCTAACGCCAGGCTCTCCTCCTTCTTGTGTCAAACTCCCTATCACGAGAAATGTTGAAATGAAGAATTTTTTTATTCCCTTTCTCAAAGTTTATAGTTTTTAAGTTTTTTCCATGCTTAGCTGAGTGAGAGTATGAAACTGGAATAGAGCTCGAAATCCTTCTTTGACACAACAGAAATCGGAAGTTTCCCTCTCCCTTCGATAGTTGTAGTAATGTAATTCTCCACTCCTTTTTTGAAACAATTGGCAGTTTCCTGTACACGAAATTTGACACAGGACTAACAGGGCAGTGCAAATGGTGTTCAGTTATAGTCGGTGCTTACACCTTTGTTTGGGAGTCTCGAACCTTCGCTCGCTTAGAAATAAATACCCATCAAAAATCCAACTATTAGGATCAAAGATGATGCTTTGATGTTCTGAGTGATGATAGCACCGTTATCACATATTTTTTTTACCAATGGACCTTTTTCTTTATGGAGATATCATTAGTTGAGAATTCCAGATTGTAGGCGGTCGAATGAGTTTTGTCGCAAATGACGTCGAGCAAAGAGGATCCTTCATTGAATCACAAATCTTGCCGGGTAGCGGTTGTAATTTAATAGTAAGAAATGAACAAAGTTCTAATGTGCTTATCGTATTGCCCTAATGGGTCCCTACGCTGCACTTACCACTCACTTTTGTCACCCTGCTCTACCATCTCGTCTTATCGAATGAAACATACTGAACGGTCAAAGCTACATCGTAGATACCGAAGATGTTAGGATTTTGATCGGTAGGTGGCCTCTCTTAGGTCCCTTATTTTCTCTTATCAGTTATCATCAGTTCCTGTCACCGGGTACCTACGATCCCGTCATATCGCGCATCACCTATCAGAATGCTGAGGTCCCACTGGTAATACGAAAAGTGTGAATCTACCGAATTTGAACGCTCTAGGTCACGTAAATAGGGGTTTCGAATTTGCAGCTCAAATTTTTATCGCGCACGCCCCGCCCCCTGTGCACGGAATCCGGCTCCGCCCCCCACTATGAGTGTCCCATCCTGCCCATCGTATTCCTACCAAGTTTGAAAGCTCTCGGTTCACGGGTACAGGAATTATAAATTTGCGGCCCAAAATTGCTATCGCGCACGCCCCGCTCCCTGTGCATGGAGTCCGGTCCTGCCACCCACCATAAGTGTACCCATGCCGCCCCCTGTACTCCTACCAATTTTGAACGCTTTGGGTCCACTGGAGCAGGAGTTATGAATTTGCGACCTAAAATTTCTATCGCGCACGACCTGCCCCCCGTGGGTGGAGTCTGGTCCTACCACCTATCATAAGTGTTCCCATGCTGCCCCCTGTATTCCTGCCAAATTAGAGCTTTCTAGGTCCACGGGAACAGGAGTTATGAACTTGCGGCCCAAAATTTCTAACGCGCACGCCGCGCTCCCTGTGAACGGAGTCTGGTCCTGCCACCTACCATAGGTGTTCCCATCCTGCCCCCTTACTCCTACCAAATTTGAACTCTAGGGCTCTAGGTCCACGGGGACAGGAGTTATGAATTTCCGGTCAGACACACACACCGACACACACACACACACACACAAACAAACACACACACAAACACACCGACACACCAACAGACACACTTAGCGAATTATATATAGTAGGATATATATGTATATACATAACTATGTTCGCCTGACTAATGGCCTGATTAATAGTGGAGCTATTGACTTGACCCCTCGTTGTCGATTTCCTCAGGACTCACTACGTCTGCAAGGCCGTGTTTTCTTGAGCCACGTGGGTGCAATCAACTCAAAGACGTCTTGTACTGTAGTTATATTCGACATTAACAAGGCAAACTATGCTGTAAGTAAGATAAAATTTATAGCGTAAAGAAACGTCAATAAAAGGCTAGAATGGAAAAGTTCATGAGGCATGATACATGTTCCCTGATCGTCTACATTCCGTAGCAAAGCTGAAAGAAATGGAAGCGTTGTAACCGTTGTAGTGATAGGAATGAGAGAATCATTCCTTTTTGAGAATGACCCTAAAAACTGCAGGGTCGTCTATAAGTTTAAAAGTGTTTAATTGGTCCATCTTGTAATAAAATATAATTCTGTTTGTGTTTTGAGCACAATGTGAGTTTTTAATAAGACCAGTGAATGTATCATGTCGCAACGTGACCTGACTTGTCAGAAATCGATTGACCTACTCCTACTGTTACCGCAGCCAGCCTAAACCCCTACTAAATGGTTGATTGAAATGTTCACATGTTGAGTCGGCCAATGGCGCAGCGGGACTGCATTTGGCTCATGTTTGTACCTGACCTGGATTCCACATGAGTTCGGGTCCTCAGTCGAACAAACCGCTTGCAAATATTGAAACAAAAGTGCTGTCAAGCAATGTATGCTTCTCTGTGCTCATTTGACCGGTATTAAGTGACAGCGCACCATATTTCCGTCAAATGGGAAGGAAGTACATGTGAAACAACATATACACCGTGAAAACACAACACAACATATACACAGTGAAACTGTATTCATCATAGCGTGGTCGTTTCATTCTGCCAGCTGCAAGCCACTATGTGTCAACGGGCGTACTCCTAAATGGACTCAGCAATAGCGAAGGCGATGAGCCAATAGAGATCGATGGTAAGGGGTCAATTAGCTCAACGCTCCATTAGGAGACCATTCATCCTTCTATTATCAGAATATCAGATCACATAATGGAAGTCTTCAAGTAAATGCAGAATAATTCGTTCCTGAGGAAATACACCTCTGAAATGAACTAGCAAACCCTCTTCTTGAGAAGTTGATCATTGAAACCACTGATTTCAGCTGAATTTTTCTAAATTCTATCATTACGACATCAAAATAACCGTGATTTCATATGTCCATATTCCAAATGTCTTTTAAAAACTCAGAATGAAGTTTTCTCTTAAAGTGGAGTTTAAGATTATGTTATATCTGCGGGAAGCACCTCAGGTGCTGAACACTCACTCTTCGACCTTTATGAAAATGATGCTGCAAAATTGAAGAAATTGAAAATTCATGACATGACAGGATTCCCCACAAGCAATTATAGTCATACGAGTCAAGTCATACGAAATACGTGGCTCAAAGAAACAACAAATGACTAAAAATATGGAAATTCGCTTTGCACCGTTGCTTTTAGCTGAAAATATTTAAATTATTCCATAAAGGGTATCAAAATGATCAGGATTCTATGCTCTCCTCAATTATGGCACGATACAAGCCTTTTAAGAATCGGAAACAAGTTTTCAATTGAAGTGGAGGGTTTACGACGCCGTCATATCCGCAAGTACCACCCCAGGTGCTGAGAGACTCAACTTTCGTTTTTCCCGGAAAGGAAGACGAAAAATTCGAGAAAACCAAAATATTACTATATTTTTGGATTCTTTACGAGAAAAGCTTTCCAATGGTCTTACTTTGAGCTTCATTGGAGCACTTCAGCTGAAGTTATGGGGGAGCGACGGTTAGCGACGGATTAATCCGTCGCAAACCGTCTCTTGACCACGAATTAGTAGCAGTATTGTATTAGAACTGTTCAAGGAGGTCAAGGTATTGTCATATTGCTCTTCACTAATTCTATCAGCAAAAAAGCGATAAAAACCGGAACTCTCGGCGCAGTGATCAGTTCTGACCTATAACACACATGTCGCGCCCTGTTCATGGTCCCAGTTTTCATTCTGGATGTAAATCAATTTTATGAGGGCTGATAAGCTGTTCACGTTATTGCTCAGCTTTTGCTTTTGTGTACTGCGAAAATGTGCCGAAAGCATCCAACATTTAAGAAGTGGAAAGTAGTTAGTCGATTCAGAGCAGACAACATCAATACTTTTCCTGGTATCCCCTTTGACACCCCTCTTTCTCCCGAATCCTCTTGTACCTAAACTCATCGACAGTGTCTAGAGACGGGGTGCCCTATTTTCTAGTACTTACCAATTAGTGATTAAAGTTTTCGTAGTACTAGGTCACATTAGTGAGATTACTGTTAATCTTGTGTTTACGTCATCGTATTCTATTACATGAGTAGCACATTTAAGTGTACGCAAACCTAAGAACTTCGCACTCTCTTGGAGCGCTTTCGGTTTCTGAACAGTTTTAATTCTAATGGCAACCATTGAAGTAGTAGAACTCTGATGATCTTCCGCATCAACAACAGGTAAGCCTTTACAGTCCCCGTAAAAATGATGACAGGACGAGTAAATGACTTTGTACGTATAGGGCGAGGGCGTGAAGGTGAAAAGGGAGAAGGTAAACCAGTGAAAATGCAGTTGGGGTGGGGACACCCATGACGTTGTTAATATGACAAGAAATTCACATGGTGTCACTTGTTAGTCCGTGTTATACTGGCACTGGTTGAAAGGATGAAAATGTAGTTGGGGGAAAGGGGGGGGGGGGAGGCGGCACCCATCCGAAGGCTGTTATTATCAGGAAATGAACTCATTCTAACGTGTTAAATCTTGTTTATACTGGCACTGCATCAGAAGCGGAGGGCATGATGGGCACCGATCATCTGTGCTCCTTTATGCGGTTTCAGCCGAGGAAGTGTAGTTTTTTAACTAAGCCTAAGTAGGCTAGGAACACCTATGTGGGTGGGGTGATTACCTCGTGCGAAAAGAAAGAAAAAAAGGAAAGAAAACTGGCCAACCGCGGTGCTTCTTCCCTCCTGAAGTTTTTTTTCTGAAAACTGGCATGTACCTGATGTAACAGGGCATGACACGTTAGACTGGATTCATTTCTTGATATGCTAACATTCGGATGGGTGCCCCCCCCCCAACTACATTTTCACCCTGGCACTGTATCGTAAACGACAAGGAAGATGGCCATCGCCCATCTGGGCGCTACTACGCGGATCTAGCTTGTGGGATGTAGGTTTTTGACTCACCCTTAGAAAGCAGGAGCATCAGGGTGGCAGGTTGAGTGCAGATGCTGACATCTACTTCACCCCGGTGCTCCTTCCCACATTAGGCTTACTTAAAAGATCGCATGCCCTGGTATAAGGCGGAATAACACGTAACATCGTGTTCATTCCTTGCTTACCGCTATACCGAAACTGTTATATGTGCCCCACCCCCACCCTAAACTACATTTTCACCGGCAAACCTACTGATGGGCTTCATGACCCGTCGCTATTTCCCGTTACTTTGTTCTCCTGTCTTTCTTTCATCAAGCTGTTAAACTTTACTACAAAAAGTGTATCAGGTTGTGAGCAAGAAGGCTCATTATTGAACTCACAGAATCCTTTCTTGGCCATATTTTGATATCACTAAATTCAAAAAATCCTTGTCAGATAGAATTGTCTCTGGTTCCTCTATATGAAGTAGATTGTTCACGAAATAAATGAATAGCGATGTTGAAATGACCTAAAAACAGTCATATTTGCAAAAGTAGGCAATTGCATAGAAAGTATACCCATCGCATCAATAAACTTCAACTTGATGGTAAAGAATGTACTCAAGCCTATTAAACAAAGGCTGACTACGCTTATATTTGCACAAAAAGGAGTAAAAATCACTATGAGCTTACCAGTAAAATAAAAGCATAGTATACACGAGGCCGCTTAAGACGGATAGTCATTCAGAAATGAAGATCCTCATTTTCGTAACAGTGATAGCAGCGGTTCCACAAGAAAAAATTCCGAACATGATAAGATAGGTGAGACTGATATATCAATAGAAGGTCTTAGGCCTGGATTCGGTATGGTGCTATCGAAATGGGAACCGATGTAATCTCTATCTCTCTAAACTTTGTTCAGAATTCAGCGACGTCACCCCATATCCGAATAAAGACACGAGGCGGGTCAGGTTATCATTTGGTCGTGTGGAGCTTCCAGGGTAGAATTTTGCTATGGAAACAATAACAACTCACAATACTAGTAAGGAAATCTAATGAAAGTTCTCTAGCCTTTCTGCCCTTCCTGATGACGCAATACCCGGTGACCGCCGTTTTTCTTTGGAGTGAAGGGTAAATGATAAAGGCTTTGACGTTATTCAATTGCTCTTGGGATGCGCTTCGCATTCAACTTAAATTCAGAATAGTAGTGCGGCCTGTGCGACTTGTGGTGGCCAGCAGATGTACAGTCGTGTTTTTATCCTTGCAGCCAATTTGATACCAGTCCGAGCTCTGGAAAATGGAAGGTTTGGCTGACCGGATATCGATCCAGGAATCGAACCCATATTGTGCGATATCGGTATGTAGTGCGCCACTTGTCTCTTCATCATTTCTGTCTTTTTTCCAAGAAATGTTTATTCAAAAATGAATCGCATATCATGTTTACAGATGTGGTGTACTGTACTGTTCACCCATTTCATTCTCTCATCAGTCGGTATTCATCATCCAGTCTATAGAATTTTTTCTTAAGTGGTTTTTTGTGATCTCAGTGTACATACGACCGGCCTGCTGTGTGGTCGGCATATACCGCTCGCATTGCTCCTTTTTCTTACCCTGCCCCTAATCTCTTCTTTTTCTATATAGGCTATTCTTATCAAACTAAGTGATTTTGCAAATTTGAGCAATTCTTTCTCGAGAGAGGGTTGAATTATAAAAGCGCATTTGGAACTTCGAATCGAGAAGATTACTGATCCTTTTAGGACGCTGTTGAATCCATGCCTGCACTCAGTGCCAATGAGTCTGCTCTCATCAAATCAGTCAATGAAACCGTCTCATGATGTTGGTTTCGAATCGATGCAAAATCCCGTGCACAATTTTGAAACATTTCTTAAAGAAGTCTCTCGCACAAAATTCGTTGAATATGCCTGTGTTTGTGGGAAAATTTTCTTCTGCATTTCGACGCTTGGAGTCGCTCTTTGCGTTCGAAAGCTCGTGTTTAACTCGGAAGCTTAAAATGTATAGCAAAACCGTCAAGTAAAGAAGGTCATCTAGAAAAGAGTAGGTATGGATTGGTGAGTTTCACTACTGATTATTTTATTCGGAAAACGCAAAAAAAAACCTGCAAGTACCGGTGAGAATTTAAATTTTCACCGGTACTTGCAGGTTTTTTTGCGTTTTCCGAATAAAATAATTTTTAGGTTCGACATCATTTCAGCCACGAACTCTTCCATCGAGGAGGCGAATTTGGATTGACGTGTCGATTCTTTGAGAAATCGCTGATCCACAACGGCAGCCGGCAGCTGGCTAGTACTCTTGCCTCATCTGTCGCTTTTGTATGATTTATAAGAAGAAGGCATTTGTTCCGGCTTCCCCACCAGCCCAATCTGCTATTCTACTGCTGACAACAGTCTGCCCGGTCTCCTTAGTCTGATAAAGCTTGATCAGAGCACGATGTTTTTGAATTGTATTACACTTTGAGGCAAAGCAGTTTTTTTAGCTGGTTGGAATATTTAGCAACCGCCCTTGAAGTGAAGAACCTGGCTCTCGTACTTGTCCTAAGTGTTGGTACGAAAAGCTTGTTTTTAACTCCTCTCGCAATAGTGCGTCAAATAGTAGAAAAATCATCGACCTTTACATCAATTTTCCCGGTGACTATTTTGAGAGCGGCGATCAGATAGAGCATTTTCCTCCTACATAGAAGAGAATCCAGTCCTAACATTTTATTTCTAATGATACCTCGCGGAATCGATTTGTAATTGAACCCAAGGACTCGGATCAACATCTTTCCGGTGCAGCTGTCCTGGACAGCTACAAGTTTCCCGATGTTACCTTTAGAGTGTGGAAAAAGAATAGCTTCAAGTTTCCTGATGTTACCTTTAGAATGTGGAATGTAAATAATAGTTCCGTTAACCAGTTTAAGGAGTAAGTGGAGCTGCCGCTCTGCCTTACTCGATAATAACGAACAATGTTTGGAAAATGTCAATTTGTTGTCAACTATGGACCCTAGGTCCCCGACTTCACTGTTCACGCAGAGCTTGTGCCATCAATGTGGTAATCGAAAGGGATGAGACTAGAGGCAATGTGAGGTACCGACGTATCCTCTATGGGCAGGAGGAAGACCGTCGATTGCCTCTTGAATTTCTGCTGAATCATCTGAGGTGGAGACTGATTTGTGAATCTCCAAATCATCAGCAAACGCTTCACAAATAACACCACAGCTTTCAATCAGACTAGGGAGCTTATATGTGTAAATAATATAAAGAACTGGGAACAAAACACTCTCTTAAGGAACTCCACTAGGTGCTGATCTGACAGCAGAGTATGTCTTATTGATACGAACTTGAAAAGTGCGTCGCTTCGAGAATGATTCTGACCAATCCATTATTCTACTGTGTACGCCTATGTGGCTCAACTTCATTAGCAACTTCTTATGTGAAACTTTGTCAAATGCCTTGGAGAGATCAAAGTAGACGACATGGGCTCCTTTCCCCTTATCCAAGTACGTCGACCAATAATTTACGGCTTCAAGCATTGGGTAACTGTGGATCGATATCTACGAAACCATGCTGTTGGACAATATATTGTTCCGCTCTAGATGCTCAACTCAAAGTTTTTTCAGGATTTTCTCAAATACCCGACAGAAAACTGACGATATGCTCACTGGTCTGTAATTGTTGGCATTCTTTAGGTAACCCTTTTTGGGAATAGGCACAACAAATGCATGCCTACACCTGTCAGTAACTTCAGCGCGAATGAAGCTTGAATTGAGCATGTCTTTCAAGGGAAATACAGTAGAAGGAAACACTTCTTTCGCGAAACAAAATGGAATCCCATCAATTGTGACTGACGACCTCGATTCCCATTGACTCAAAATGCGGTAAATATCATGCTCATGAAACCACAGAGAGTCGGTCGTTCACGTAAAAGATCCGTGCAATTCAAGATTATCGGTTTCTAAATCACTATGCTTCACATAAACTTGCTCAAAAGTATCAGCTACTAATTCGGCGTTTTCCGAATCTGCGTTGACTATAGTCCCATCTGGTTTCACTAATGCTGCGAGACCTCTGATATTCCTGATTCTAGTGTTTATATCCCTGAACAGAGCCGCCTTGCTATTGCTTTCTATGGCCTCTTTTTAACCAGGCAATTGCACTTGTACAACTTCCCTTCAAATTCCTTGTTGATGTTCCTATAGAACTCCCAGTCGGTCAGCTGATTGGTCGCTAAAGCGCGGTTATATGGGGCAGCTGAATATAAGTAGGAGGGAATGTTGCCCTCCCGAGCTCTAGCCTTGTATAATGGAACATATGACTCCAAGCAATACTTGAGAATGGATAGAATCATTTCGTACATTTCATTGACATCACTGATACAGTAAAAAGAGCCCAGCCAATCAATGCAATCAAGGTAGCTGCGAATATGGTTATCTATTTATTTATTTCACGGACATGTTGTAAACATGTGAAATGAGGAAAATAACATGGCCATGGAAAAATGAAGTAAAACAAACAATAAGGTCTTATAATGAGCTCAGCTAAGTGAAATCAACCTGTCAATTTATTTCTTGAAAGTACAATAATTTCTAGGGATGAGATTACGACGTAAAAGCGAATTTAAGCTAGATCTAACTCTGTTACTGAAAAACTGCGCTTTAATTTGTGTTCTTGTTGACATGGTTGAAATCTTAGCGGAGGAGCCTCGCGTGTTGGAAGACACGATTGTGAAGAACTTTGAAATATCCACGGTGGTTATGCCATTTAAAATTTCATATGCCATAGGAATATCAAATTTCTTTCTTCTCCATTCGAGAGACTTTAGACCAAGTATCTTATTACGCTCACTTCCACTAGGTATTTCATTATAATTTAAACGATGACTTCGCATCATACGTTTACGAGTGAAGCTATTTTGAACTCCTTCCAAAGCATAAACATCTTTTTTCTTATAGGGTGTGAAAACAGTAGATCCACATTCCAAAATGGGATGGACGTAGACCTTGAAAGCCCTTAGCAGAGTTTTTGAATCTTCAGTGCGAAGCACCTTGAAAACATTGAAACTCCGACGGAGGGCTTTTGAAACTAATACTTTATAATGATTAGAAAAGTTAAGAGTTCTATCGTAATGAAATCCCAGGTCACGGACTTCTGTACCACTTTAAGTCTCGAGCCGCCCAAACGATATGAAGGATTCCGGACATGTTTGCCCAGGCACAGCATTTGCGTTTTCTCAATGGAAAATGGAATATGATTCATTTCAGACCATTCAGCTACTTGGAATATGATTCATTTCAGACCATTCAGCTACTTTATCAATTGCTTTTTGAGATTTATGTCAGACCCAACTCTGGAGACCTCTTTATAGATTTTTATGTCATCTGCATAAAGGTTGCAAACAACGTCAAGACCCTTAAGAAACCAAGGAAAGTCTGAAGTAAATATGTTTAACAAAACCGGTGAAAGCACCCCACCTTGGGGTACTCCTGATTTTGCGGTACGAACTGATGAGAAAGAGCCCTTCACTAAAACTTGAAATGTTCTATTATACAAAAACTCTTTTATCCAATTCCTCCCCAGAGGATGGAAATGTTCCAGCTTTTGTATCAATAACTCATGGGAAACCTTATCAAATGCTTTTTGGAAGTCAAAGTAAATCACATCCACGCTTTTCCCCGATCCAAAGGGGTAGTCCAGTCACTGAGACAAATAGAGGTCAAGCTTATAGGCCTATAGTTTCCAGGATCAGACAGTGGTTCTTTTTTGGGCAGCGGAATGACAATGGCATGTTTCCATCTGCGAGGTACTTCACTGCTCATGAAACTAAGATTAAATAGGAACTCAAGAGGGCCAGTGATTTCATGAATGCATTGCTTGATAACTAAGTATGGTAGTCCACCAGGGTTATTCAAGGCTAATGAAGCCCACTCAAGCAGAATCATCGCAATATCCTCTTTATAAAACCAAGGAGCAGGGTCAGTGCGATCAACATTGGGATACAACAGAGGTTTCAATACAGGGCAAGATGAAGCAAAGGCCTTTTCAAAAGTATCGGCTAACATCTCAGCTTTGTTTTCATCGGTTACTGCCCTTATTGGATCCTTGCATAAAGTAGCAATGCATGGCTTATCTGAAAGCCTCGAATTCAAGATAGAATAATGCCTCTTATCCCACCCTTGGACAACATTTTGGCCTCAACATAAGCGTAGTATTTACTCAGTTTCTTAGTGTACTTCTTATCTGATAGTTTATATCTTTCCCATTCCGAAGGCTGTTGCGTATTCACGGCTGAATTCCAAAGCTGTTCCCTTCTGTTCCACATTGATACAAATAAGGGGGTAACTTGAACATTGATGGAGAGAGCCTTTCAAGAGGTATGAATAGATCCATCGCATGGTGTATGATAGCGAGAAACATTTAATTTTTAGCATCCACTCCATTCGCACCCCTAAAGGAACCTAACCAATCACCATTACTTAAATAATTACGCATAGCACGAAAATTAGCCCTACTAAAGTCTCTACCCCACCTATGTACAGGGGAATGTTTAGAGAGTGATAAGAAAAACCTTACACTAGAGTGATCACTGCTTCCAATGGGAGAGACCTTAGAAATTGAGTGCAGTAAAGACGAATTGTTGCATAGTAATAAATCGAGAAATGAATCAAATCTAGTTGGGAATGAGATAAATTGAGTAAAGCTATGAGCGGCAAAGCATTCCGTGCACTTAGTTCCTAGGCGATCGTCTGTTTTAACTCGAAGAAACCAATTAATTTGTGGCAGATTGAAATCTCCAGCAATAACACAGGGTTTATTGGAGGAACATAGATCACTAAGGGCCTTAAGAAGCTGATTGCTGTAAAAAGAGGAGCAATTAGGTGCTCTGTAAACAGCAATTAATCTTATTTCCTCAAAGTAGAAAGCTATGTCACTAGCCAGTATTTCATAAGAGTTCTGAATAGATTCACATAGAACAACAGTCGTAGAATGCTGAGTTTTTACTAGTATGGCAACTCCACCTCTTTATTGGCTATATTTCGCTTTTTTGAAATCCCTTCTCAAAATAAACGTAGTTTCATAATAACTCAATTTTAAAGAGAACACAATACAAGCATGATCGCTCGTTCCCACTGGCGATTCTGTGCTGACCCTGATTACGAAGTGGGGATCGTTACAAAAAAAGCAGATCAAGTATGTTGCTCCCCCTAGTCACAGACCGTACAAGTTGGGAATATTCAAGTTTTTTTGTCAAATCGAAAAAATATTTGGCCGAGGAGTTGAGGTGGGATGACGAGGAACAGGGCCAGTCAATATTGGGCAGGTTAAAGTCACCTGTCATTATACAACAGTGATTGCAAACTGAGAGATCACTGATGCATTTAACAAGTCTTTCACTATGCTTACTAGGACAATTAGAAGTTCTGTAATACAAGATAATGCAACACTTATTTTTGTCCCCTTGGAAATTACGCGATAGTGTCATATCCATCAGAAAATGATGCGAAGAAAATGTGAGCCCGAGATGAAGCTTCTTCAACGATCAGAACGATGCTACCAACTTTTTTTTCGCATACGATCACAACGAAAGACTTGATAATTATTGCAAACCTCACATAACATAGTGCTCACCTCAAGACCAGATCTGAGCCAGGTTTCTAGAGCAACTATCCCGTATTTTGTTTTAGTAAGCATATATTGCAAAGATAAAGCATTTTTAATTAAAGAACGTATATCAGTAAAAAGACATCTAACTACGTTAACCCTATTCCGAGGACTTCTCACATTTTTTTGAAACGGGATTATGTCGATGTGCAAAATTTTCTTAGCACCAAGCGAAACATGCGATTGAACAGAGTCATGGCTACTATTACTGGTAGGAGTCATAGACGGCAGAGGACCATTAACACAATCATTACGGCGAACAGAACCAACATCATTAGGCGAAATAGGCTGAACATGGCCTTGACTACGCATCCGTCATCCCGTATACGATCCCTCTTCTGTTTTGTAAGGAACGGATGAATATAGATGTCCTTACTGGGGAAGAAACGTAAGCAGGGTACAGGATTCAAAACAACACTTTGGAAACGACAGGTGGGTAATACCACCTTAACCAGTCTAGGGCTAGCTTATTCGGCTGGCCCATATGGTAAACACTGTTTGGAAGCTCACGTCATGCTTAACGCATTCAAAAGTGCTCCTAGATTCATATTCAGGCATACCAGATATGACAACGGAACGCTTGAGATCAAAATCGACATCGGCATCACCATTTTGAAAACCTAGCGGCGTAGAAGAGTGATCCCTATCAGCCATAGGAGTATAAACAGAAATCAATTCCTCAATTTAGAGCCTCAAAGATCAATTTTCTTCTCTGAGTTCCTTGTTATCTTCCAAGATACCCATGTTTCTCCTAATGATTGCAGCGAGTTCTCTGCGCGTCTCGTCCATTACATCGATTATGATCTTCACAAACGACGGCACCTCTTTTTCGTTAATACTGGCACGCAGGCGCTCGAGCGCAAAGTTTCGAGATTGAGGTGACCATTCCATACAGCAGCGTTCAGCTGGAACTGAGGAAGAGCGAGAAGGCGAAGAAATCATAAGCACAGATAGATGGAAAGCTATCGGCAGATCACGATCACTTGAGTGACACAAGCGATCAATTTAGCCGGGAATGAAACCGATGGAAAATTTGCCGTAATTAGTGGCGCAACGAGTAAATACCAGTAAGTTTCACCTTTTGCCACTTGCGATGGACGCCTTGAATGAATTATGAGTGGAAACAGACGAGCCACAATATTAGAAATAGCAATAAACGAAAAATAGTAGATGCTAGGCAGAGAGTAGGTAGAGCGACCATTCTCGGCGCATGCAGGCTCGAGACTGCTTACGGTTTCGTGTTCAGGAATAAAGCAAGATTTCACTTTAACAAAAAAAACAAGGTAAGAAATTAATAGAATGAGCCGAATCGCTGATGAAGGGCAGTTCGCTACAAATCAGATCGAGATTGTGCAGAAGCACCATCACTACTTTTTTAGCGCATGCCCCGCTCGGGAGTCGCTTCTCTGGCAGACTAGTTATCTTTTCCGCCATAACTTATCACCATACATGTGACGCGATGAGCCAATAAGTTGACATCGGCAGCAGTGAACTGCAAAGCTGTTGATCCTTCGATACAACATGAAATGGAAACTCCTTCAAGTTTTCAAAAATTGAACCTTGGGAAATTATGATGCGGTGTTTGTTTGTGGCCTTTTGTGATTTGCCATGCCCAATATACGTCTGTTTACGAACTGCGCTCGAGCCGATTGGCAAGAAGCCCAACGGCAATATATAGACGGCTCTTATTCAGGTTTGTGGTTCACGTTGTTCAAATGAGAATGATTTTGGAGTGTTCAATTTACATCTTGCAAATTGTTCGCAGTTTCGATGATTTTGACTAGCGCTACGTTAACCAGCTCTGCAAACTAGTGAATTGTACGATGCAGTTGTCACCTGACTGCTCGCTCGTGGTTGCCAGCTAAGGTATCCCGCCGGTCCAGGGAACGGCGGTGTGGTGTGACGGGTAGTTTTCCATCACTCAAACAGCGTTGGAAAATCCCGTCTCTACGAATACTAACCACATCGGTCGGAAGTCCCCAAAGCCTAGTATGGCGAAGCGGGGCTTTGACGGGCTGCGCCTCCCTGCCAATTTTTGAGAAGGCCGCCATCGGGCCGAAAGTAACATGTGGCTCTGATCTCGGTTTAGACCGATTCTTCTCTGTAGCATTAATATATCAATGACCTGCCGCATTCAACCAGTCTGGGCCAAACCAAACAGGTAATATGTAAGAAACCTTTAGCAGCTACTTTATCAAGCCAAACCTTGCATTCTAGGAGAATGTGCACCTTCCTATGTCGCCAAGCCAAATCTTGCATTCTAGGTGAATGTGCACCTTCCTATGTCGCCTAGGCCATCTCCTTTTCGAGCCTCCATGTGGAAATAGGCAAGATTCATCATCTATGTCACAATAGGCTCTCAAAACGACGCCACAATGTTGAGTGAAAGTCGTATGCTGGACGCAACAAAAAACGACGGCTCGGTCAACGTCAAAAGCCTATCCTTAATTCTTATCATCAAATGAGGAATCTGTTGAGAAGCTCATTGAACTCATCTGACCTTTCCGATAGGTTTTGCCTATACGGTCTTCTCTACACTGATGAAGTGAGTAGCCCGTTGCCGGGCTTCAGCTATAACTATCGAAGAGGGAATAATTCCTGCTTTCTGCTTACTGCAATGTTTCTGTGCAAGACATAAACTTCCGTGATCCGAGTGAAAGGGCATTCATAGAATAGCGTGACAAAAGCGAAGGGGAAACAAAAAAGAGCGGAAACTAGAAAAAACAGTAACGTCCTCATACCAATATATTATCGACGCTGTGCGACGATGCCACCACGGAAGAGCGGTTATCGCTGAAGATTATCCATTTCGAGGTAAACGTAGAATACTATGCAGTACAGCTGGTCACGCTCGAACTTCCTGCAAATAGTAGCAGTTTCGAGCCTCCACCGCGCCTGTCCTTATCCTTCTTTGAAGACTGACGCCACATTCGTACGTATTCGGTCATTTCGAGTCTCATTGCTCCTCTGCAATAGATAATAAACAAAACTAACTTTGGCTACTGGTTGTGCCTTTTAGGAGCAGTCTCGGATTTCGGGAAACGCTTCCGTGGCTATTGAAAAATGTGCATCGAGAGGGGTGAGGGAAAGAATGAACACCCCGTTGTTTATAAAATGTTCATGTTTTTTTGCGCTCCAAAACGTGCTTTATCGGATGGGTGGGTGTTTGGGGGGAAGATCTTCAACCGACGCCTGTAGTCGGTATAGATGTTGGGAAGGAGCGGGAGTGCTATAGAGGCAATGCTACCGGGGCGAGCTCTGGAATAAGAGTCTTGTCAGTTGGTGGGAGAAATGTAAGGCTGATGCCTCCTACTACCTTCTCGAATATGATAAACTCGGTACCAAACTATATAACAAAACTGGTGAATCCAACTTCAATGTCACTAAATTTCCTCGTTGTGCAACTGGCATTTCTGTTACCAAACTGACATCTCTGTTATCAATGAAGCCTCTAATATATACACAAAAGCCAATACATGTTCTAATATGGAAACCTTCACCAAAAAGTTAAAAGAATTGATCTAAATTCTACTGAGGTTTGGGTACAAAGAAAAATTCGTATGCACTATTACAGTTAGTTGCATATGTAGGAATGAATTTATATTCTACTGAGAATAGTTCCAATAACATCGCCTATTTAGTTGATGGAGTTCTGAGATGCACAGAAATGAGCATTACCAGTTCATTGCGTGCACGAGCGGCAGCCGGTCGTGTTTTTTTATGGCTCCTCTATTTGCCTCACTACTTACTGATCCGATTTAGTTCGCTCGTGTAGTGATGGATTCTCTCTTTTCGAAGTTTCCCTATCCTGTCGAGTCGTTCCTTTTGCGGTAGTCGTTTTGATCAATTGAGGACTTCGGTGGGTCCAGGGTCCAAAAATCGTTGATCATAAACCTAATCAAGTGCATACACTATAATGGCAGTAGTCACTCGCAGCAAAGCTATTGAAACAGGATCTAAGTCCGCCTCTGTAGCTTCGCAACCTCAGAATGCTACAGTGGCACGAGGTGGAACGAATTATCGCCAAATGTCTGTTCATGAACTTTTATCCAGCATGAGATCAATAAAGGCCCGGTAATCTCAGAAACTATATAACAAAACTGGTGAATCCAACTTCAATGTCACTAAATTTCCTCGTTGTGCAACTGGCATTTCTGTTACCAAACTGACATTTCTGTTATCAATGAAGCCTCTGTTATATACACAAAAATTAATAATAATTAATAGGAATGAATTTATATTCTATTGAGAATAGTTCCAATAACATCGTCTATTTAGCTGATGGAGTTCTGAGAATAAATAAAAGTTCTATTATAAAGAATTATAAAGGTTTATTAATAATTTCCTCGTTGTGCAACTGGCATTTTTCTTACCAAACTATAAAGACCAAACTATAAAGAAAGATTCGCTAAAGAAACGACGAAACATATATCTGTTGCTTCGAGGGAGCCAAAGTTCCGCTTCATGACGGATAACCTCCCGATTCGGAATGCGGTTTTCTCACCTAAGAATCAAACTTTTGTTGCTACTTGGAATGTGCGCAAGTTGAATCAGACTGGGAATCTTGCGCAGCTGCTGCGAGAATTCGACGAATATCGATTGGACATCCTCGGAATTAGTGAAGTTCGATGGCTCGGAACCGGTCGTATGACTAGTGGAAACAAGACTGTCCTACATTCGGGTCATGAGAACCGATATGAGAGAGGTGTTGGATTTGTCTTGAGCGGACGTGCAGCTAAAGCACTTGAAGGATGGAACACAGTGAGTGACCGAATAATATCTGCGCGATTTGTGACTGGCACACTCGCATCACGATCATCCATATCTACTCACCTACGGAGGATTCGAACGACGACACAGAGAACGACTTCTATGAGCTTCTTCAAGACACCATCGACAACGCACCAAGGAGAGATTTGAAAACTGTTTTTGGAGATTTCAACGCAAAAATAAATGACAATAGATGCGGCTTCGAGAGCACAGTCGGACCATTCGCTTCTTCTAAAGAATTGAGCAATAACGGTGAGCGACTCATTTCGTTCTGTGATCACAATGAACTATGTATTGGAAACACCTATTTCCAACACAGACAGATCCATAAGAAAACCTGGCGCTCTCCGGACGGAAGAACGTTAAACAAAATTGATCATGTATGCATAAGCCGCAGGTGGAGGAGTTCCCTCCAGGATGTTCGTGTGCTTCGAGTTGCGGATATCGGCTCGGATCACTACATGGTCAGAGCGGTGGTTAAACTCAAGTTGAAGGAAATAAGAAGTACTCCTTATGCACGACCGTTCGCTGTGGAGAAGCTGAAGGATCCCAACCTTGCTCCGAGGCTTGCCTTGGAAATGCGGAACCGATTTGATGCCTTGGAAGAAATCACGAACCTGGAGGATGAGTGGACAGCTATAAGAGATACTATAAAAGTTTGCGCTGAGGAGGTAGTTGGTCGAAGACGGGGGAAGAGAAAAGAACAATGGATCAAGGACAGCACGTGGCAAAAGATTGATGAGAAGAAGTACGCAAAACTACAGAAAGAACAGGCCAAGACTAGTAGAGAGTTGGAAGAGGCAAAAAGGAGGTACACCGAATTGGACCGCCTGGTGAAGAAATCTTGTCGTGACGATAAGAACGACTGACTGATAAGAAAAGGTGCAGAAGCGCAGTACGCCACTGATCATGGAGACTCGAAGACTTTGTATCGCATTGTCCGTGAGTTGACAGGAAACCGGAACAATTCGAATGCACCGATCAGAGACAAAAATGGCAGGCTCCTCTCCAATAGCGATGAGCAGAATCAAAGATGGCTTGAATACTTTCGAGATATTCTCAACCAGCCCAGTCCATCGACAACATACTGTTTTGACAACACGGAGCCGGTTGAACAGCTCGAGGTAAATACTGGCTACAGAACGAAGGAGGAAGTAAGTGCAGCAATTGAGTGCCTCAAGAATAGGAAATCCCCTGGTCTAGACGAAATCTCTGCGGAATTATTGAAGGCAGGAAGCACTGTCGTGGTGGAAAAACTTGTGAAGTCATTCAAACGGTGCTGGAGCCAAGGAGAAGTTCCAGAAGACTGGAGAAGAGGCGTCATTGTTAAAATACCAAGAAAGGAAACCTGTCAGACTAGGGAAATTGGAGAGGCATCACGCTGCTATCTGTGCCGGGAAAAACCTTTTGCATTGTTCTGCTCCGACGAATTTGCACGGCTATTGACGGACGACTGAGGGAGGAACAAGCCGGATTCAGGAGCGGAAGATCATGCAGCGAACAAATCTTCACCCTTCGAAACATCATCGAACAATGTGTTGAGTACTGCCAGCCGCTTGTCATCAACTTCGTTGATTTTAAAAAGGCTTTCGATAGTATTCACCGCGAGTCGCTATCGGCTATCCTGAAAACATACGGCGTACTGCAGTCATTCATCAGCATTTTCAAGAATTTGTATCTCACCTCGTCCTGCATGAGGACGGATACGGGATACACGCCGTTCTTCCAGATTGATACAGGAGTGCGGCAAGGATGCATTCTGTCTCCGATCCTGTTCAACGCCTGTCTGAATTTCGTCATGAGGGAGACGATGAAGAAAGTAAGGGCAGGCATCAGTTGGCATGATCGAAGCAGACTCACGGATTTGGATTTCGCTGATGACATAGCACTTCTTGCTGAAGACGAAAATAAACTTCAGCAGGTCACTACCTGCCTCAGCAGAGAAGCGAGCATGATAGGATTACGTATCAGCGCCTGCAAGTCCAAAGTCATGAAGGTCGGCTTTGACCAAACGCAGCTGAACATCAGCGTTGACGATACAATATTGGAAACTGTTGGCAATTTCACTCACCTCGGAAGTACGATAACTCACAACGGTGATGCTGAAATGGAAGTTCGCATTCGAATAGAGAAAGCTGCTGCCGTATTCCGACGACTCCAGCCATTATGGGCCAGTTCATCGATATCACAGAACATCAAGTTGTGCTTATATTACTCTATCGTGATCCCTACGGCATTTTATGCAAGTGAGACATGTGAGAGTACTGCTAGCCTCGTCAAGAGATTGAACGCCTTTCATCAGAGATGTCTACGACGGATAATGAAAATTCGCTACACGGACCACGTCACAAATGAGGAAGTTTTACGACGTTGTGGTTCAAACTGCCTCCACGTGGTTGTGGCACAACGTAGACTTCGACTGGCTGGTCACATTTTGCGCATGGCACAGCAACGAGTTTCACGAGTGGCCATAAACTGGATACCTCCAGGAGCCAAGCGAGGAAGAGGCCGTCCCAGAAACACGTGGAGACGAACGTCTGAGAATGATCTAAAGATCATAAATGTTTCTAGGAGCGAGGGAGAAATGATTGCACAAGACCGGCAACAGTGGAAAAATCTCGTCGCCCGATGATCACTCCAGCACGGGAGGAACTAAGTCTAAGTAAGTAATCTCAGAAAGGCTTGGGGTGCCTTTTGAGAAAATTCCAAATATCTTACTGTTTCACTGACGGAGTAGAAAAATCGCGCAGCATTGTTTTTGCAGGGATTAAAGAGTGTGAACGAGATCTCCCTCTTTCTAAAAGTCAGGCTCGACTAGAGCAAGTGTTTCAGAGCTACCACATGCTCTTGGCGTCGAGTGTACTCCATGCGGGTAAGTTCCTTACATACGGGTAAGTTCAATGCCGAAAGACCATGAGTAAAGGTTGTATCACTAATAGCGAGCCATTGGCGCAGAGCCCTGGGAAACGCTCGGAATCTTGGTCTAGCCGGTTTCCATGATATCTTCGTGTGAAGAAGCAGGACTATTGAGGAAAGAAAACAGGGTTACGAGATGAGGCAGGTTGCCAATGAGAGGAAGAGGGCAAAAGTAAAAAGGAGCGGGTAGTTTTCAGAGGTCAACCCACACATGTCTCTAAACCACCCAGCAGGAGTTAGGGGAACGCTCAGACTCGCAAGATCAGGCATACCTTCTTCCTTGTTTCCTGTTTGACTCTACCATCTAACTAATACATTACATCACTTGCAACTGGGTCTCACTAAAAAGGAAGCCAGACCTGTTCTTTGTGACGATGACGTGGCTTAAAGCTGGTGCCAGTGATTCCGAAGTCTTGGTTCATCTACCACATGATTCCGACGAAAGACAATCGTTTTTGGTTTGATGTATAATATGGCAATGGACAAAATGAAACTAAGAAGTGGATGAGCTCTCAAGATCCCTCCATCCATAAGAGTTTCCAGTAGCCACCCCTATCGCTTGCGACCTGACAAGCCTAAGACACACGCTCATGAGGGTGCGTTCTCTGTAAGTGGTTCAACTTTGAAATAAATTGGATTCAATTTTTGCAGTTGGAAACATGTTGAGACTTTTCAAGACCACTAATCGAACTATCTTAAACACCAAGCGGCTTATCGGAGATGAGTTCTTTGTAAAGATCGTCATGGGACTGCAAAATGTCCACTCAGTCATGACCGTTAGGGAAAATGAATGAGGCAGCTGGTCTGATGGCGCAGTGCAAAGCCTCGCTGCTCGTGCGTATGCGCGCGATACATTTCTCCAGGGTTTGAATCCACCTCCGTTTATAACGTTTGTAAGCCTCACAGGATTTTTCATCGTGACGCGTGCATACTACCTATGCGTTTCGGCGCGTCAATCTGGCCAGTTTGCCTTGGCCCCGGTCTAACACGATCATTGAAATGGTGCTGGCCACCCAGTTCCTTTGGAAAGTGAACTGAGTAAATTGGCATTATACAATAATCCATCGTTATCGAGGCGGTCTTGAATTAAGTTTGTACTAAATTTCACATTTAAATGTTCCAGCGAAATACACCTCTGCGACTCTTGCCTTTGATCTCGCATATACAACTCGTTTTGACTCTACAGCACTCATTTTCATATTTGAACATGAACATATGTATGTGGTGGGTGTTCAACGAAACGGTTACTTTTTTCCCATACTTAAGCTCATTCCTACGTCCCTCCTCCTCCCCCCCCCCCCCCGACTCCCTCTCCTCTACATCAATGCGGCCCTGAGAAGGTTTGATGGACCTACTAAGTTCGTATCTCGAGTCGCCCCAATGTTGGCCGGCTAATGACCTTCCTCCCCTACATTCTCCTCCATTCCTCCGGCTCTTCATTTCTCCTGCCTCTTTGGTTTGTTGTCTTTGCCGTTTCTTTTTGACTTTTTTCCCTCAAGCCATGTGAAATTCTAAGTAATTATCCTTATGACTTCTATACTACGTCGTTGTGTATAATCTATATGTTTATTTATCCTATTGTACCACCGTCTGCCACTCTTATTTACTTAATGTTATCGCCTCACTCTGTATAGTGGTAAAAAACAAATAAACAAAAAAAGTTTGCCGATGTGATTGAGTAAGAAGCAAGGGCGGCTGGGTCTGTTGTATGTGCAAAAGCACTCTTTTGCTCAAAGGTATTCCTCATGATTACGTCATCAGTTCGGATACTCTCTGCATTGCTCTGATTGGCCCCTCAATGACATCCTGCATCAGGTTCGTTGTTGTAAATCACCCACCGATGTCTGTCAGTAAAGATGATGATGATGAGTTGATAAATCTGTTTGTATCTCCAACTAAGTTACTGTCATTCTGGGAGATTTCAATCTGAGAGTTGAGTGGCATGGTCCCGCTTTCTCAGATGTTTCCTCGGGAAATTTCCTCAAGTTTTTTTCGCATTCTGGCCTTAGCCAACTTGTAATGCAACCTGTCCATAAGAATAACACTCTGGATCTCATCCTAACGTCATCTCCCAATGCGTTGAACGTGAACACCCTCGCAACAATACGTACTTCTGACCAAGCAAAAGTTCACTTCATTGTCGATTCTTTTCCTCAACGTAGTTCTGTACTTCTATCAACGCCAGATTTCCTGAACGTCGATTATACTTCTCTGCATGTAAGCTTTGATAAAATCGACTGGCTGAAGGCTTTCGATGGTCATTCTTCTGGATCTGACCTCTGCACTAGATTCTGCCTGAAACCTATTAGAAACGATCACTATGTGATCCAATGAAGATTCCTCAAGGGGCTTGAAGTAGTCTACTAGTAATCTACTGCTGCTAAAATCTACTGATCTACTATCTACTTCAGATTGGTAATCTACTTTTGCAGAAGGAAAGGATATTACATAATTAAACCAATGAAAGAGAGATTGTGTAAGGAAGTATGTTTTGACATTGATTGTCATCTCAAAACTTTCTAGGCTTGTCGTAAGTGGCGTTTGGCTTCTAAACCTTCTTCGAACCGCTTTTTCGCTCACATGAATACGAAACTGAAGGGTTTTCCCCATTTGTCTGTTATTGTTGACCGCAATGAAGCAGCATGTCACTCTGGTGGGAAGCTATCGCCCCTTGGTGAGTTGTCCTTTCCTTTCAAACGAAGGTTCCTCATCAATTGCGTGGGCTGGTAGTGCTGACCTTTCACCCCCCAACTCTTTCGTGATAATTTCTACTTCCACTCCGCTGACATTTGCAAGCTGCTCAAGCATCTCAAGCCTTCCTTATCTGAACCTTACAAGATAGTCTCCCCATTGTTCTCAAAGAATGCCCTCGTCCGCTGTCTATGCCTCTGGCACAAAGCCGCAGATTTAGCAAGAAGCGCTAATCACTGCTATCCCCAAAGTTTTGAAAGCACAGTCAATTTCTGAAAGAATGATAAAAGAGAAGACAGTGTGGTGGTGTAATAAGTTTAGTCTCATTCCACCAGAGCAACAAGGAATTCTCCCAGTGCCGCCATCAATCTGGTGGACAGATTGTCTGATCGGATACTACCGTTGAATTGTGGTAGATCTGTCGGTTTTGTTTATGTTGATTAGTCTTAAGCGTTCGATAGAGTCAACCACCGGAAATTGCTGCAGATTCTGGATATATTAGGAATTGTTGGCCAAATCATTTCTAAGCAGTCGACACATGACGGTCAGGATAGGCTGCGTTTACTTCAAAAGACATCGTTGTATGAATGGAGTATTGCAGGGTGGAGCTCTTCTTTCTTTCTTATATACATTCGAGTTACCGCAGATCCTCAAAACTTCTGTAAACGTTCGAGTGCAGGTTTACGCTGACGATGTGAATACATATGATTGGTACAATGAAAACAATTGTGATGAGGTCTGTAGAGCGCTAAGACAGCTTCTCGAAGGACTAAACAGATGTGCTATGGATTTTGACTCAGTGGTTACTTGGGCAAATGTTTCGTGCTTCATCTTGGTGGCAGATTAGCTCACAATTACTATGTGAACGGCGTGATGCTGAAAAATATGGAAAGGTGAAAGATTCGGGTGTTCCAATTGATGAGAGGCTGAACTTTTCTATTCATATCAACAATGTTGTTAGGGAAGCTTGTAGCTCCCTCTTCACCACTTTTCGAAACGTACTTAGTGACGCACCCGCTACACTCACGCGTCTGTATCGAGCTTATGTAATACATTATTCAGAGTATTGCTCTCAAAAGAAACATTTTCAAACTCAAGAACGTCTGGAGTACATTCACTATATGGTTGATAAGAGTCTTGAAGAGCGTGTACTTCCTAGCCATGGTGAGTGGTTACAACTACTGGGTTCGACTGTTCTATGATACGGGAGGATTGTTTCAGATCTTGTGTTCGGGTTCCGGATTTTCTGTAGAGAACTGAAAATGCTTCCCAGTAAGTACTGGGCTCTCAGGCCGACCAATCAGCGTGGGATTGTTTTCAGTATGGAATATCTAAATGTTCACAACAAAAATTCAAATCAGCCATTTAACTTGTCAATCTCATACTTACTTGGCCTTTGCACTCCCTTTCAGTCATCCAGGTCTGCCGATACACGTCTATCGTGACTTCCACTAGCATGTCAACAAGTATTCTGGTCAAATACTTGGGTCTAGGTCTTACGCCCTGAGTTCGTATTTAGATCAAGAAGGCACCTATTTTGGCCCGACTTTGCACTTCGATGTACTAATGCAGCACTCTCAACTTCTCAGGCATTCTTAGGTGACTGACGGCTTCAACTTGGCAAAAATTTTGGTGTCTATATGCTACGGATCCTTGTTCTCGGTTTGGGGCCGCTGAGTTAAGGGATTGTTGTATCCTGGCATACATTATCTTACTGCTACTAATGCTGGTTTTTTGATTCTTTAAGTACTGTAGGCACTGTTTTTTCTAATGTTCAAACAACACTCGTCTAGTTTGTTTGGGCGCACCAAGAGTGCAAATTCAATAAATAAATAAGTAACCTATGGCACGCGTCTTTATATTCACTCTTGTTCTTGATTTGAGTTACATATATTTACCCATTCTTCCTTCCACTAACCCTTAACCTTCGATGACCCTCAGAGGAATGTGGAGATGGGGGTTCTCCTGGTGAAGAGACGATCTTAAGTCTGTCAGGTTACTTTGCCTTTCAATCCGGGATTTTGTCTCCAGACCATGCGTGTGTGATAGTGCACCGCTTCCCAACACATAAACTCTCCCCTAGAGCAGAAGGATACTAGATTTGAATCGGGCACCGAGAACAAAGCCGCTACAATAATTCACTGAAAGAGACCCGATAGTGGCATCGAAATGGCAGAAGATTGAAAGTTTCAGTGCCTTGCAGCGGAGAACGTGCCTGTCTTATCCATACACTCTGATCGGGTGTGTTGCGATTCGTGCGATTTTGGGTGCGCGCGGCTAGTTGCGCGGCGAAATTCGGTGCGATTTGGACGACTACAGAGTTTATCATTGGGGCCCAAATTCAAAGTAAACTAGGTTAGTAGGATTGTCCGAACCTACTAAAGTACTCTACTTCAAGTTTGTGCCCCAGTTATAGGCGCCGGAATTGTTTGAATCATCGCCAATTTCGCCGCGCAATTTGCCGCGCGCGCCCAAAATCGCACGAATCGCACGTCCCCCACTCTGATCATGGGTTTAGACCAAGACAACATGGTTCGAAGAGGAGTGTGGCAACATTAGGAATCTAGCATACTGATTGTGAGAGGAGATCGCATGAGCGGACAGCGGCGCAGTGACTTCAGAAATGCGTCGACATGATCACGGGAGTAACGATCGTCTAAAGAGATCGTGTCGATGCTGAAAAAAAACTGCGATTTCAGAAAGAATGGATAAGAAAAGCAGAGGCGATGAATCTCTGGCCAGATTAAAGTGCTTCGATCATATCCAATCATGGAAAACGGTGAAAAGAAGTAAAGAGGTAAGACGCTGGACTTAAGCGATTGTACTACCAACCTGAAACGAGGGGAGATAGCTGTTGGGTTGTGAGCGTGCAACGATGGTTCTCTTCTAGAAGCCCACGGATGGATGAATACAGGTCCTGAACCATATAACGTTTGCCGATCTGAGTATATGGTCGCGAATAGGTTGTGAATGGGAAGAAGTGGCGCTGATTGTGATGAGGTGAGGAAGATCCTCCTTGATGATCCAAAATTGATCCAATTAAAGTGAGCAGGCACAAAACTTTATAGTCACAGGCATAATGTCGAGGAACTTAAAGGGCAGAGCTCAGAACTTCACTAACAAAACTTTGCAGGTGAATTACTGAAAAGTACTCTGCAACACTTACAGTTTATGAGATTCAACCCGCCTCAACATCCGCACAAGTCACATTATGCATTGAGGTTAAAGACACCGTTCACAAAAAAGTTAGGGTACCCCTTTTTGACGGGAATTGATAGAACTACTCTAGAATAAAGCGATAACATAGAAAAAAGCGCAAAAAACGATGAGCAAAAAGAACTACAAAGGGTCAAAAAAAGAGCTGGAAAGGGGGGTTGGGCGAGTTTCACATTGAAATAACGGCGGTTAGGGAGTGCTCGGGCGAGAATGCACGAAGGCAACGCAATGTCTGCAATACAGACAACACACCTAATTTGCCTGACAATCTGACGGGGGACGGTACGAACGTGCGTCCGAGGGTGCGCGCGGCAAGTTGCGCGGCGAAGTTCGTGACGATTTGTACGACTGTGGTGCCAATTTTTGGGGCACAAACTCGAAGTAGTGTAGTTCAGTAGGGTCAGATGATCCTCTTAATCCACTCTATTCCAAGTTTGGGCCCCAACGATGGGCGCCAAAGTCGTTCAAATCATTACGTACTTCGCCGCGCAATTTGCCGCGCGCACCCTCGGACGCACGTTCGTACACATTCCCCAATCTGACTGGCAGACTCTGGCAATTTGCCAATCAGCGTATCGATTTTTCACCAACTTCGCTCCAGTGCGGATGTGGTGAAGGTCTATTAGAACTCGTAGACAGCCTAGCGAGGGGCGGAGGCCTCCCGTCCCCCACTGTTCCTGCCCTTATCGTGCCCTATTCAGCCGTTTTCCGACCTCATTCCTGCACAAATGGTATCAGAGGGGGCTTCGAATTCAAACCATGTGCAAATCTCCGAAACCACTTTTTCGTGAACAGTGCCTTTAAAGGCGATGAAAAAAATACGATGAAAAAAGTTATCGAGTTCTTACCTTATTATTAGGTTGAGTAAAAAGTTTTGATCGGAATTTTCATCCTTCTCTTGTTTCTTTCGTAGGACCACTTGGAATGATTTCGTAATAGGTCATGGTAGATGGTTCCCGGACCTGCACTGTGGGGGCATATATAAGCATGTCCTTGCAAATGTTTCGCAATAATGACCCCTGTCAACCGAAGCTGTCTGAGAGCTATCATCTTTTACGTATTCCTGCAAGGCCAAAACCCATCGTCGGCTGTCGCAAATATCTGTTGTGCATTCAGAGAAGACATCGTGTCTCAACCCACGGTACATCGTTGGTATCGCCAAATTCGTTCGGGCAATATTTTGTTCGAAGGTCAACGTCGTACTGGACGTCCTCCTGCTTTGAATGATGGAACTTTGCGCACTGCTCTAATGGAGAAGCCAAATGCTACTACTCGCGATTTGTTGACGGCACTAGGGTGCAGCCAGAAGACTATCGTCAACCATCTCCACGGCCCCGGCTACGGAGATATACTCTCAAGATGGGTGCCCCACGGTTTGAGCGACTCGGACAAAGCATCACGGGTCAGTGCTTGACCTTCTTTGCTTCTTCGTCGACATAGGAGAGACTTTCTCAGGGAGATCATTACTGGAGACGAGAGCTGGGTCCTTCATGTGAACCATAAGCGACATCGCCAATGGATGCCCAATGAGGAACCACCTCCAAGACAGCCGAGAAATGGACAACATCAGAGGAAGGTTTTGCTATGTTGTTGGTGGGATTCTCAAGTCATGCTCTATTTCGAATTACTGCCTGAGGGTACCACCGTAACCGCCGAGGTTCACGCTTCTCAGCAACAAAGTGTGGCCGACGTCATTTGAAGGAAGCGTCCGCAGCAAAGAAATGTTTGTCGTCTTCATGACAACGCTCGACCGCATGTTGAGAAATTGTCTCGTCAGAAAATTGCCGAACTTGGGTGGGAAGTGCTGCCCCATCGTCCTTATTCGCCAGATCTCGCTCCGTCCGATTACCATATTTTTCTTGCTTTAAAGCATCATCTTCGCGACAGAAAATTTGATGATCGCTCGGAACTCGAAACTGAGATTTCCAGCTTTTTCGAATCGCGGCCGCCACAGTTCTGGGCTTCAGGAATCGAAAAACTGGTGGATCGCTGTACATATGTTGTGGACCACTCTGGAGACTATATTACTGATTGAGATCCTCTTTTAATAAAAATAAGACTTTTTGAAATAAAGATGAAAAACCGATCAAAACTTTTTACTCAACCTAATAATACTCAGCGGCCCCCGTGGGTTGTGGAAGGGACTCTCTCATTCCCCCAATCTCGACGTCCAGGGCATAGTGGCAGCCCCGTTGTTGCCGTAGTTCGCGTTCCCGCCCCTCGATCGGTGCCACGTTAGACGAGTGTCGAGACAAAACAGATTGCTATTATTCGTTCTAGGACCCACGCACAATCAGCCAATCGCCGAGTGATGAGGCGATGTTTTTTTCTTCTTTTTTCCTCTGTTTTTCTTTTTGCTGCCGCGATCCCTTATTTAATTTCCTACTCCTAGAGGCTGAGAAAGGTGAACTACTTTTGCTGTTATTAGGGGTTTTTTTTGTTTATTAATGCTTATAAGTGAATGAATTTTGGCTTACCATTGTCTGTTATTCGCACCAGGACCCACACGCGCGCAGTGAAACACACTGTTTAGCTCGTCCAGACACTCCACTCTTCATTTTTCTGGTTTCTCTCTCGTCCAGCACCCTTTTTAACGGTTTTTCGAAGCCTTTTTTCACTTTGGAAACACCGATGCACGCAGTTTCTTCACCTCAGTCGCACTAGTTTCGATCTTGTCTTCCATCTCCATCATAATCTGGATTACCCAAATTTATCGTGAATGGTATCGGCCTCGTCTGGGAGAGGTATTGCTTGTTCATGAACTAGCCACGCTGAAGGCTTCCAAGGCGATGAGACCCTAAGGGCGAATGTTGATGATTAGGCCTGTTTTTTGCTTTGGTAGGTATTGTTTGACAGGAAATTCGTAGTCACCCACACTTCGAGCGTTCAAATTTAAAAGGGCCGCAGACGGTAGGATAAAAACATTGATCATGGATGACCAGAAGTGATAACAACTGATGGGGCTGATATGGAATCTTGAGACATAACATCACGATTTATGCGCCTTCCGCCCTAGCAATGGGGTTTTTATACTTTGGGTGATGCGTACTGTGAAGAGGTAGTAGATGGTTGATGTTGGAACTGAAAATATCGAATCACCAATTCCTCTACAACCACCGCATTGACAGAAGAAGGCAGACCGAAGAACTTTGACATGTTTTCATAATAAATAGTATGAGAGGGAATCGAAGCTGGTCGGTGATAAGGACTGTTACCAACTGTTTAGGGTGATAAGAGGCCATAGATGGAAGGAGTCACTGAGCTCGTTGCGCTTTTCCTGTTAGCACTGAGAACTTGACACATCGACGGGTAATGTGGACACGACAGAATCGTATATTTTGGGTACAAATACTGATAAAAAATTATACGGGCATTTTTCCATGTCTGCGGCAACTGACCACTGATAAGCTTGGATAGTAGAGAGGATAAAAAAGTGACAATCGCAGTGAAACTGGACGAGTAAAGTCAGAACCACCTGGAGGAAATAATTCGATTAACCCCATGCTATCAGATCACGACCACTACGCATCCTGATTTGCAACTTATCACAGATACCAGTTACTCTTGCCTTAGCGCAAATAAATTGTTGTCTTGATCAATGTTTTATATCTGTGTATGTACTGGTCATGTCAGGCTTTCCTCCTTCTTATGATAGTATCGTAATAATCGGCCCGCTCTTCCTTCGCCACAAATGGTACTTCAGACGATATTTCAGACGCGAATTTTACAGAGGATTAACAGGGTATGCAAATAGAATTCAAAATGCGGCAGTGCCTATGCCTTTGATTAAAATTCTCGATCTTTCGCTGTTCACCTTGAAAATAATGACCCGTTGAAGCTTTAACTGGGAGCAAGCAAAGTCTCGAATGGTATTAACAAATGTTGTCGAGTCATAACAACACCATTTCCGAACGTCCTTATGGCTGAGCTAAGCTTCCTTTTTTTTGCGGATATATCACCAGATGAGAATCCGAGATCATCAGTGGTCGGATAACTTTTGCCAAGATTGATATCAAAGCAAAAAGAAATTGCGATGTTTCACTATGTCACAAACTTTGCTGGATAGCGGTCGTAATCCGATAGCAAGAAATGAACCTATTTTCGTCTCCTTAAGAAGTAGTACTCTTTGTCGTTCCCTATCACAGCACTTACCCTCCTTGTCGATTGAAACATATCAAAGAGTCAAAGCTAGATCGTAGATGACAGGGGCGTTAGGGTTTGATTGGTGAATGGCTCCTTCCTCTAATTAATGAGGCCCCTTATCAGCTCTTATCAGTTGTTATCCATTGCTTTTACAGGGTACCCACGAGTCCATCATATCCTACTCTTTGAAATGCCAATGCTCCACCCTCCACGGAACGTGTTGTAGATCTAGTGTCTCTCGACATCTTCGGCTTTTTGCCAGCCTTTATCGGCTGTTATCAGCTTTTTTCACCCACCAGTTACCTCTTCACATCCCACACCGCCTACTGAAGTGCCATACCTCCGTTCTAGATACGAAGGGCGTTATATACCTAGTATCTCTCCCCTACTATGGATCATTGTCGACCCTGAACGTACGTACCGGTCCTTGTCACCACCTCCGGTCCCTTCACATTAGACACGACCTGCCCAAGCCTCCAGTGTAATATGAAGGGCGTTGCAGACCTAATGGCTCTCGCCTTATATGACTCGTTATCAGTTCGTAACAGCTGCTGTCAATCTCTACCACTTAACATTTATGGTCCCTTCTTGGTCTATACCACCTACCAAAGTTCCAAGCCTCTATAGCTAATCAGAAGGAGTTCGCAAACCCAGTGGCTTTTGCCTTTTAAGGCTCCTTATCGGTTTCTATCAATCGCTATCACTTTCTATCACCTATCATCAGTGCTCTCATCCTGCCGCCTGTATTCCTAACGCGGGCCCACGGGATCATGTAATTCATTTCGCGCACGTCCTGAACAGAGTCTGGTCTTGTTAACTACCATCAAGGCTCCCGTCCTGCCGCCTATACTCCTACTAAGTTTGAATGCTCTAGGTCCACGGAAACAGGAGTTATAAATTTCCGTCAAGTACACATGCCTACACACACACACACACACATAAAGCGAGAAACCAACAGACCACTAAGCGAATAATAGTAGGAGAGCCGCAAGAGTCACCAGGTAAGGAATGCCAGCGCGACTAACTTATTCAAGCCGCACCTCATTTCTCGAATCTGTAGTTCTTTCGTTGTTGTGGGCGTTCCCCTGCAAGAACTTCTTGCTCAGAATCGTATCATTCCCTTTGAAAAGAAGACGGATTGGATCGGGACATTCCAGTATCGTCAAGGGTGGGAAGCGGGGCGCAAACCTGACGATCAGACTGGTAGTACATAAACGCATACAACCCCAGCCGTGGTACTGAACGAAGGTCAATCACCTTTTTACCAGCCGCTCTTCTCCATTTCACAGCACAGATTGTGCAGCTGATTTCCTAAGGCCAGGTTCGTCACATTTGCGAGCTCACGCTCCGAAATTTCGACAAATCTTGAATCAAACCTATTCTCACATCGCTGGCGGGTCCGACCAGTATATCAATACTGTTTTGGACGACATTCGGTAACGGAGCGGCTGCTGTTCTCCAGAGCTACACATATACCCTACATTTTACACATAACAAACAGTTTGAAACGAAATAATCTTCATAATGCCATTTAATGCAACAATACAAGAAATCACTTAAACTGCAACATGAATCGAAGCTCAAATTAAATTGTTTAATGCCTAGCAGAAATCAATAGATGATGTAAAACAAGTGTGCATGGGTGTGGCAGAGTTAAAATGGAGAGGCTGCGCGCGGAAAGACGGCTAGTCCAGCAGTGGGACTAAACTGGGCCCCAGGGGCTCACCTAAAATAGCTGCTAGCCAACTGATGATGGAGAAGGGAGGCGAGGAGGTGCTGCTTTTTCTGAACACCTACTGAGCAGAAGTGAACATGTAAGACGAAGCAAGGTGGCGGTGATGATTTAAAAAAACGAGTGTGTAACTGAATATGTAACGGGGCGGCATTCTACCATAACATTGAAGTTCTTTAGTCTATTGACTAAACCACTTTGTTATGGATCAATGCCACCTCCATTCCCCTCCACGTCAGTGAAAAACTAGCAAGTAAAACACTGATGAGAAGAAATTAGTAAAAAATCGATTCATACGGGAAAGAGTTATACAGAGACGGACTAATAAAGGCATGTCGATAATGGAGAAACAATGACTTGATCAGCAGCATTTGTGTATATGTGAGTCCGTTAGTCAATAATAACTGGCAATAAAATGAAAATATAAAGGAATAGAAAATAACAACAACTATATGCGAGGGACCACGTCAATAAATCTGTCAGACAGCCGTTCGTTCGATGGGGACGGAGATCCAACAAGAATAGAACGTCCCAAGCAGGAAAGACGACGACGGCGATGACGATGAAGATCTTGACAAGAACTCCCTACCCGAGCACATTGCAACGCACAGATGCGAACACACCAAGCAATCGCACAAGAGGAATGTGTGTTTCCGGTCATGGAACAGAAGAACCACGCACAAGAAACGACAACATTTGCGATGCCGTGAGCATCGCAATCACCGGAACACTGATGAAGTGGCGATAATGGATGAAGAGTTGTCGTTCAGACGAATGTCGACGTGCTACCCTTCTCCGTTCTCTCCGGCGGCATCAGCGTCTTTGCCGGAACGTACTGGCCTGCAAAAAGCGACTTCAGTGCCTCATTAAGAACCACAGGTCAATGGGTAACTGAAGAAATCTGACCATTGAACCAACACTAATTGAGAAATATTTGTTAAGGTATAAGAATCTGCCATATCCAATAATTCTTTTGTCACAAACGACTAATGTACTACTCAATAAGGATCTGTTGATCTCTGATGAGTCAAAGCATCTCCCTTTTCAAACCCTCCACTACATCTCAAAATGGATTAATTTCGACTACTCGCGACCTACACTTCAAAAGCATAGTTCACGATAAAAATAGTTCTTTAAGTTTCTTTTTATGACTATACTTCCTACCCCAACATTGCGACTAGGGTCGTTGTTGGGTTGAAAAACGGTCTCGATGGGATGGGGCGTTAGAAGGGCTCAAAGACCAGCTTCGACAACGACCAAACACACAGGTGGATGCGCTTCAATGGTGTTCTAGAGATTGCATCATTTACAATGGAGCACATGTGTTGAAAATTCCAACAGCTGATTTCGTGAGTGGTGCTTATCGAATAACTTCGTTATGTAGTTTACTTTAGGCAAGTGGGTGCTAGAAAAAACTGATAGCAAACAGATGGCGAAATGAAAGTCGCGGTAGACTAAAATTTTGATCACATGCATTTCCGACCCATGGCGTTAGTAATAGAAATGTTTGAACAATTTCTGCGGCCAACTCATTAGGCAACTAGCCACAACCGGAGCATTGTTCAAACATACCTTCATACCATTGCTGTTATGATAATCATGTACAATACCCTATTTTAACCACTTTTGAGATTCCTCATTTTCCGCGAACACAGCAAATTTCCTCGCTTCCCTCTTCGTCGATGAACTCTACTGCACCAACACTTTGGCCCCCTAATTCAAAATGCCTCAAAACTATCGTAAACTATGCTTTAGGATCCAACCATACCTTCAGACAATGCCATCCCCTTGTGAGCGAATGAAACTACTTATTTATGTTCACGAAATATATGTCTTTTTTTAAGCATTCAGTAAGTTCCGAATAATTTCAGGCACAATTTTGTCCTTGACTTAAACAAATTGCAGTTCTACTGGTCATTGTAAATTGTGAACGCTCCCTAGCCTGATCTTCTCAGCTAGGGAGCGTTCACAATTTTCTGTTCACAACGTTCTCAGGCTGTACGTGAGCCCATACATAACCCGCACCTTATCCTCTGTTATTCATTTCATTATTGTTTGATATATGTCGTAAAAGTTGCAAATAATGAATCGATAGAGAAAAATGTCACAAACCTATAAAGCTGCCATCTTCTGTGAATCGACCGGGATCAGTGTCCCCGTATTCCGCCATGCTGTCAGTCTCAGACTCCGCCTTACTACCGGTCAACGATCGCTTCTCATCATCATCACTAAACAATAGAAAGTCAGATTCAGGAAACCACTTCGATATTGTTTTCCGGAGAAAGTGGAACCACATGCGAGATATCGAGTAGCAAATAGTTGTCGATTAGTATGACTGTCACTGACCAAATGGAGAAAGAATGAGTATCTTATTAATTAATTGGGACACGTTAACATAGCCGTGAAAAACGAAACAAATTAGCAACAGGTGAAACTTGGTCGATAGTCGCAAACGTACTTTTTGTACTCGCCAAAATGTTGTTTTGCGAGAATTGGTTCGCGGCCTTGTTCACGTTCCTTTTGAGAGACTGGGTAATTCTGTCCGCGATGTCGCAGCGCGACACAGATCATACACAGGATACACAGTAGGAGCAACAAAATCAACAGGATCAATAACACCCACCATAAACGAGCCGTTCTCGGTGCTGGAAAAAGACTCTCAAGGAAAGTCAAACGTGAATTCATTTGCGTTTCCAAATAGAAATTGAAATTTACTCACATCGCCCCGTAGTTGTTATGAAACTCGAGGGGGAATAGGTCTCCCTTTCCGCACCACTTGGGTCCTTCTGGAGAGCGGCAACACGAACCTCATACCTTGTTCCAGGACTCAGATCACCAACATGAACGGTCAAATCGTCTCCTTCAAACAAAAAAAGATTTTCCCAAGGAAATAAAAACGATACAAATCGCCTACAAAGGTAACCGACCTTCCTGTGGAACCTGCTTCCATTCGTCTGTATCAGCTTCTCGATACTCTACGAAGAATGTGTTTCCAACTGGACGTCGTTCCTTGAATTGTTTTACATCAGTGCGTAAGGATTTATAAGCGAATAAGTGCTTAAAAAGGCTTACTTCGTCGTCAAACTTTGACGGAGTAAAAGTGACATTGAAATAGTTGTCGCCGATTTCATTCTCAACGAAAGACGGCGTGCTGGGATCCACTGAATATAATGAAATTGGATGGTTCATAATGAACATTAATAGGGAAAAGAAACAAGAAAAAAAGAAGAAAAATTGATCCATCCTTCTCGAAAAATGATATAACCTCTAATGGAGACCTTTGTTCCCGTATACAATTGGTGCCCTCAGCCATACGGTCCATAGCTTTTTAGCTCTTATAAACAACAGCTGTGTAAACAGTGAACATCCTTAACACTACTGTAAAGGGAACTTTTAAGGGCTTTGTGCTGAATTTGGTGCATAAACATGATCTGACCTAAAATTTTCACCAAAAAATCTTAATCCAACCATGGCTACACGCTTTCAATGATAATTCCTTCAAGATGACCAAAATAATTCGAAAGCATCATGATATTGTACAAACATTTTTCTGTGACTGGGAATGCCATCTGTAATCCTCTTTACTAATTAGGCGATTGCTCTAGGCATAATAATCCGCGCCGAGATGAAATCGATGAGTGAGAGTGCTTTACGAGTATATAAATGCTATAATAGGAGCGTGCAATGGTGTGCAAATAATTGAACTTGGAGTAGAATTGTGATGAACTTTCAAGAGGAATAATAGGGCTGAGGACAGAGAAAATGCTGAATCGAGCGAGGAAAACGTTTGTCTGCTTCAGGATGCCCCCTGCTGCTCCATAAATGTAATTGTCTTTTAATTGAAAGACAAGAGCGATACATTTCCTGGGAGGCTAAGTGCACCTTTGCAAGACTGACGTTGTGACTGCGGTTATGAATGCAAGCATAAAAAACAAGAACTATTTTCTGATGTCTTCGCCACAGCCGAATTTATACGTCCACAAAAAAAGTCTCACATTGACTGCCGCAGAACGGCACGAACACGAGCAAAAAAGCCACACGCCCAGTGGAGCACATCAGAGGCTATAGCACGACTGCGTGATAGTCGACAGGACGGCGATTGGGACGATAGGTGGGAGTTCCAGCGGACACAATCCGCTCAAGCTCGATAGTGGGGTGCGGAAACGAGTATATTAGGAACACACAGCTGAGCCCCCGGCAGCCACTCGACTCCGCCCCTGCCGAATGGAACGTGAAAGCGAGTCGGTTACAGCACACAGAATTTTCAGTAGCAGTACTGAATCAGGAAAGCAATTACAAATGACGAAACGGGCGATGACGTTATCACAGAATAGCAGACCAGAATTCAGCAGAACTGCCCTTAAAATACCGTGGCTTTTGGAGATGGGAGTACTCGAATAGTCATATATCCCGAAAGCTCACAATGTTGGTGCGCGCTAAGGGAAAGGCGCAGTAGTGTATGACCTTGCCACCTAGTCGTAAACAAGGGCCTTTGATATGGACTGTCCTCTTCGCGACCTGTCACTAACAAATCCGTAGAGTGCGAGCGGCCGGCCTAAAGTGAAACTCGCGGGAACCCGGCAATCCTTTGCGGCGGATGCCGTTTAATCGCAATGTCACGCTTATCAACAATTCTGCAATGGAAATATATCACAATGCAGATTTCAAATACGATTACAAATTCATTACTTTCGAAGCATATGTACTTTTGGCTGCAGTATGAACCGAACATGGATGGGTAAGGGGCCCTTTGGACAGTTTTATGGGCTCATCGGAAAACTACCATCTCCAAAGAGTGTTGCATATATTAAATACACAAAAACGTTTGCGACAGAACCCTGACAAAAAGGTATATTGGGGGCTCGTCTGGGAGCTGAGAATAATGCACTTTTCAAAAAAGCTCCAAAACGAAGAATCGATTCAAGAAACGAGAATGTTCGCTGAAGTTGAATTTATGTTCTGGAATGGAATTCAGTGGAACTTCGAGAGTGACGCGATTAGTGAATGGTTCTCATTCCGTCTCCCACTACTTCACAAGCAAAAAAGCAATTTGTCCAGCTCATGGTTGAAGATGAAAAATGCTAGATTTTGTGATTAACTTCTTCAATTCATAGAAATGTACACATCACTTGACGTTTCAGCTTTCCCACAATAACGAACAGGGACATTCAAAAACATTACACATTAACCGTTGAAAAGGGAAGCGGCTAGCAGATTCCAGCCATAGCCTCCTCTCCCATAAGCTTTATTGCACATCAACTCTTATGGTTACATTACCTCTAGTGGCTGTATGTTTGAATTTCTCTTCCACTCACAACTGCCTACCTGGCAAACAACCAAAATCTAATTCACACTTTTCTTTCAAACTTTAGAACATTTTCAAGCATATTCTTCTTTTTTTCATAAACCTATCGAAAACGACGATTAGCTAGTAAAAAGCCCAAAACCTAACGGGCATTCAAAATCAAGAAGCGAGGTTTTTTTTTATGAGGAAAACCACTCCATCTGATAACCTCTTGTTCCCTGAATGCTTGCCCGATCACCCTACATATTGTGGTCATTGAAAGACGATGAGAGTTTTTCCTTCATTGCTCAAATTGTCAATGGCTTAGAGAGGTTCGAAAAAACAGCAGGCCCCTCTAAAATTGGCTGAGGTCGTAGAATCCCTTTGTAGAAACGAAAATTTTCTTCAGGAAAAGCTAGTGGAAAGAACATTGTAAAACAACTTACACTCAGCAGCCACCACTTCAGGAAGAGTAGTAGAATCACTGCTATTGGGGTCCCCTTCGCCAGCGCTGGTTTCGGCTCGAACAATAAATCGGTAAGGCGTATCGAACTCTAAGCCTGACAATCGCATCTGGAAATTGATGAGCTGAACAAGATGAAGTTTTTCAGTGTGCAATTACGAGAAAAAAATAACAGCGAGTATCTCTCGCTCGAAAAAAAATCTACACCTGCGTTCGATCAGCCGCCACCTCTTGTTTGGGACAATCTCTTTCAATCACTCGGCCATTTTCAGTGCGGCAGTATTCAACCTGAATATTAGAACCACTTATGATGTAAGGTATGTTGTTTTGCAGCTTTCATAATTCTCGAACGTACCACATATTTGAGAAGTTTTCCGTTCGGTCGTCTCGGTTTCCTCCAGATCAAGTGCACGACTGCCTTCTCTTCTCCGCTTTTTGGATTCATGGGATGAGCGCGAAGACCACGTACAGGACTTGGCACTGGAAATGTGAGTGGCAATCGACAAATTCTGCTTTTAAGGTGACGCTTTTTGTTCAAGGCAATAACGAAAACATTGGAAATCTCCGGCAAGTTGAAATCAGATTCAGCGAGACTTGAACGTGACCGTCTCTCAAAAACCGGGGTCAGTTTCGAAAATTTACCATTAAACACTTTCTGAGCAACACCTTTTACCAGAAAAACCTTTGAATTCTGGGCAAATATTTTGCGTATCAATTTCCAGTTGGGACATATTTATTGAGTAATTGTTGAAGTACTACTGTTACATATAAGAAACCCCCGCAGCTGTGAATACAGTACTGCTCTCGGGTAGTGGAACGCGCGAAATGAACGGCTGTACCATGGAACAGGTTCTTCAATAAGTAACCATGCAGTAACTGGTTCATAAGCTACTGTATCAAAGTAATGACATTATAAGAACAGGTTGTTAGAGTATCCATCTCAAACATGAAGACATAGCCCCGTTCCCGAACATCAGGAGTGATGTTCCCAATGAAGTGTTAGTGAACCTTGGAGTTCCTATATGGTGTGAACATTGCCTTTCACCTGCGTTCTCAGAACATTTATATAACTGGAAGAAACAAGTATATAAACCCAAGTTTCCGGACGAAAAACACATTAAAAGTTTTATTGCTATCCCCAAGCGCACATATGAAAGAGAGTAGGAAGGAGACAAGGAAAACTCATACTCACCTCCCTCAGCGGTGCGGAATTGGATCACTTCACTGGGTTCTCCTTCATGAGCACCATTCGTCACCTAAACAAATGGAATAGTTCAGGAGGAACGTATGAACTCATGCAAGTAGCACCTGTATCGTTGCATAGTTCACGGTGTCTGGCTGTAGGTCTGTCACAGTTCCAGAGGTTGCTTTTGGTCCGAAGACGATCGTACGCCTCTTGCTGTCAACGTCTCGTTTTGTCACAGACTGAAGTACAGCAGATGAACTCAGGAACTGAGCAGCAGTACGTCAAAAAAGTATTTTAAAGTGAGCCACAATTGGTTCATTAAATGATTTTGTGATGAACGATAATTAGAGGCCACGAAACGACATTGCATGCCAAAAGCTGGGAGAATGTTTTGTTTTTTATCACGCTTAGACGACACTATGTTCATGTGTGAACGAATCGGGGAAATGAGAGCCTGTCGGACCTAGCGGTGTTCAAAAAAAGGATACTTTCGGTCTAGCAGAAAAGCAGAATCGGTACGTTACAAAAACGTTGTTTCTATTGTGAGTGGGTCACCGACTGTGTGCCCCATAGAAACATGCATTTCCTGAACAACCTCCTCGAGAGTCAGTTCATTTTTGGAGCAGTTGTGGGTTTGAATGTTGGAGGCGCATGTGCATTAGAATCCTAGACTCAATGGGAGGATACGGCATTTTCTCATTAAAGTCTAACACAACTCAAAGGCCATTCCGAAAAGGCAAGGCAATTCCAAAAGGCAAAAAAGAAAAAGTGGGTAATGCGTGAAAAAATAAAATGATGAGGTACCCTGATGGGGGCGAGGGACTTTGGGCAGAGCGTGCCCAAGATAGGAAGGTGCACGAGTTCGTAGCCCAATGGTTGGAGAGCACGAGAAGATCGAAAGTGATCAGCAGATTTCCACAAAAAGACATATAATCAAGGTGGGCCTCACCAAGGTAATCCACCTCTGTAGAAGGGGCACGTAATCCTATGCCGGATAACGCTAAGAGCTGGGAAAATTAGCAATAATCAATAAAGCTCTTATCGAAAAAGGTAGTCCGTGAAGATCGTGGCTCAGTTAAATGTAGCTCGGAAATCGGGAGAAAGGACAGAGTGAAAATGAGTATTGAAAGGCTTCATGGAAAATTCACAGTGGGAAGCTTCAGAGTAGGTTCAAAGACATATATAGGCTTAAAAAGAAAATTTTGAGATGAGAATTACGCAGAGCGCACGCACACACTAGTATTCCGAACAAAAAGACATTAGAAACGTACTTTAGCTGCTCGTTTGAAGCGGAAGCGCGTATCGACATCATTGTCCTCTTCACCGTCTACTTCGTCGTGCCAATATGTTATCTGGAAAACCAGTATAACTTCTGCTCATGACCAAACGCTTTTTGCCTCTCACCTTATATCCAGTGAAGTTTCCATTAGCCGTTCGAGGATCGATAGGATCCCAAGCAAACGTCGCTGTCGTGCCATCCTGAAGTGTTTCTCGTTTAATGAGAACAGTCACAGTAATGAAACAAAAAGTGCCACTTAACGTGCTCGCCAAAGCATATGCAGAGGTCCAAGACTTTACCTTGCTAACGACGCGGAATCCAGATGGGATGCTGCTCGGCACTCCCTCGCCTGTGTGGCCCTGCACAGTTTCAGGAACCACATTCGCTTGGCCTTCATCATTTACCGCTTGGACCTGCAGCACACAGCAAGTGAATCAGATCGACAGCGTAACTGTGCATGCACGGAGGACTCGGTTACCTGGACTTCATATGGTTGGAAAGGCTTCACATCCTTATCGTCCTCGAGGGTGATAGTATAACGATCGGCAAAAGGATCGTTCACTTGGACTTCCTTCCACGAGCCCCCTCCACCTTCTCCTCCTTCGGATGGACGATACCTAAAAAGGGTATTTGAAGTAACAAGAGAAAAGCAATACAAATTACAAAAGAATATTAGGATACGGGAATCATTCCCCTGTAGCGCATCAGCTAAGGTAATGACTCCAGAAGCAACGACACAATGACACCACATTCGCATTTTGAATTTTTTTCTCAGACGGGGATCCACAAGAGGGAAGGATTCGCAGTATAAAACTAGTACGGAAGTTGGGAGGAGAAGCACCAAAACTAAAAAAGTCATAAAAGGAAAACAAAGTGTATAACTGACTTTATTTTGTAGTGGAAGTTTTTCCCGTTCCACTCCTCACGAGGCATTGGACGCCAGTGAACGACGATGTTCTCCGGACTAGCACCTTTTGCCCAAACTCCAGAAGGATTCCTATCAGGTTGTTTGGGAGGCGTGATGCACACATCTTTTACTCTCGTCGGTGAGCTGTCGCCAACTCCGTTTCGCGCTAACACTCGAAACACGTACTGAAATAAGTAAGAAATAAATGCATGATTCCATCTGAAAAACGATCCAATGGAAAAACGAAACGCACATGGCCAAAAGGTTGAAGGGCGACGGTGGCTTTTCCGCTGACCATTCGTTGATCTCCCTCAATGCGATCGTTTGGATGTGCTTGGACAGGAACTGGATGGGTTCGCCACTGTGTGCCTTCTGTTTCACTGTCCATTTGATATTGGACCCTAAAAAATATGAAGGTCCTTTAGATGATCGTTTCTCTTTCTACAGATGTTTTTGAGAAGTGTTGTTGGCTACCGCTGTTGCCGAAACCAGTAACTTACCAGGAAGCCGAGGCTTTTTTTAGTCGCCGACCTCCCATGTTTGCTAATAATGAGCGGTTCCCAGTGTCTTGAGGCTATGTACTTATTGATGCGTGCAGAGCTAGACTATACAAAGGTCGATGAGGTCAAACCCTTGAATCGCCATGAAACCTTTGGAAACCAAAATCATCAAATGAGGAAAAACACGGCTTCCATGAAACGCTACTAATCGTAAGGGAGTTTGATCAATGGCAGTTTCTTTTATCAGGCGGGCATATACTCCGATAAAGACATTCAGATAATGGATATCATCAAGTAGTGAATTGGCAAGTGAAGCACTCACTTACGCATGGTCACGGTTTCGAATCCCAGCTGCGACAGCAGGGCCTCCCATTCCTCCGGGGTCCGTTGAATGTAATCAAACCCGTCTGGGAAGATGAAAGCACTGGCTTGCACATCCCTGGCCATCGCAAGCCACTGTATAGGCCCATTCAATACGGCACTACGATTGCGATTCGAAGTTGAGTGCGGGGCGCATTCCTCGGATGGATTCGACTAACGATAAAGGATTTTGTCCACTATCCTTTTATATTTAATTTATGTAATGGAATGCATTCACAAAAGGAAAGGCCCACAAACGAAATCAAAAATATTTTATGGTGAAAACTGATTTTTTAAAATTCCTCATCAAATGGTATTTGTTTAGACATACACAAAGAAAAAACTTGCAGACTCACCAGAACTCCTTCACAGGTGAAACCGTATCTGCTGGTTCCATATGTTCAAAGCTAATTTCAGCTGACTGTGAGTCCGCGTCGCATTTGCTTACGTAGGCGGCGTGCACAGGCATTGGCACATCTGTAAAGGTATATTTAGACTATTATTAATCCTGAAGCCTACAGCCACTAATAATCCAGACGCTTACAAAGATTACAGCGTGGTCCCTTTTACTGACATAGTTCTTCAAATTTTCATTCCTCCTTCAATTTTTCTTTCCTCACAAGGTTTCGACTGGTAATCGGACCTATTACAGCTTTCTCGTGTCGCACACGAACCTGTCGTGCGGGAAACGTCAGCAGATGAAACTCCGAACGTTATGCTGTTTTCAGATAAGCAAAGTGAGTCGTAAGGACTTATGGCAGATATCCAAAAGTGGCGCATAGAGGCAGCCAAAACAGGAGTTCAAGTGCTCTAGGTAGGCAAGGGTGTGGACGAGGCCCAATCAAAAGCTCATAGTAGTTCTGAGACCACTTCGAAGCTTGAAAAAGTGTATAGCGCATTCTGCAAAAGGAACTGTAATATCGAGGAGAGAGAATGTCCAGTGGGATCGGCATATTTAGAGAATTGGTGTGGAAGCACTGGGGAATAGTTCAAAAACCATGTCAAATTATTGAGCCTTTACTTAGTGATTTTAACCCTTATTTGATCGATAAAATCGGTCGAAGGTACCTAATTTTGTGGAAAATGTTTATGGTGAACAATCGAGTAGATATAGGAATGGTAGCCGAAATTTCGTACAATCAATTTCTCAGACTATTTTTGAAAGCCCTGCCTCGGAGTAAATTAGTTTCTCCGATACTTAGAACTGGGTCCGGGAACTTCTCCCCTAACACGGCGTCGCACACGCCGCATCCGCCGCCTATCGCACGATTGCGATGGAAGATTGGAGCGCGCAATTTTTGAGGTAGGGAGTCCTTTAATTATTTGAATTGGCCGGTCGCTCTCTTCAGTTCCAATGCGATTCTGATTGTCGTTTATATAGGAGGAGTCATTTGAATTAATCAAGTCTAATAAACATGAAAACTAAAAAGAAACAGAAGAAAAAACGATAAAATCCAATGAAAAAGCAAGCCAGTCAAGGAAAAATTCCGCGTCCTATCGATTGGCGGGAGTACGGTAATTGCAGTGACGTTTGCCGCATGCCGCAAGGGAGAATGCCGCGATAGGGGAGAAGTTCCGTCACCCCTTAGAACTCGAGCATTCGTCTTTTCACTTTAACTTAGTCTCCTTTACAGCAATGCTCGTCTGTTTAATAAAGAAAACATTAAACACCGATCATAAACCGCGCATTTACTACACCCAAATCACATTGACAGGATGCACACGCCATTTTATTCACGTATCAACGAATTTAAAAGCTTCGCAGTTATACACCTCTTCCCAATGATCATTTTTGATTCGATTCGGTACTTCAGGCATGAACTTGGAGCGGCATTTTGCTCCTTCCTGAAGTCATCGCGCATTTCCCGACCTCTACCCGGCCATATCTACTGATTCTTTCTTTCCCTCTTTCGCTCGCGCTCTTTCTTGAGAGCTTATCACGTTTAGCTGAAACGATGACCTTGAAGACAAGATTGAAAACTGTTTACGAAAGGTATCCCATCCACGACCAATCGTTTGAAAAGGAACCGATACAGGAATTCAAGAAAGAATATTTTGACGATATTTCAGAAAAGTTGCCCATTCCAGGAGATCACTTCATGATAGCAGCTTTTCTATCTAAGAGTTCCAAAAAGTGAGGGTATTGTAATAAACAACCCGCAGAACTAATCAAATTTGCAGGTTGCGACCACATTTCTTTTGGAGAAGCATTCCCTTCCAGTGACATGTGACGATCCGATTACGGGCTTTAACGACGCTACCCATGATTTTAATTTTTCTTTTTAGGAATGAATTGACTTCATGGCAATGAAGGGCTTCGGGTGCTTCAGAACCTTTTTTCCGATTATTATTGTGAATAAAACGATGATTGTGAGTATCATCACGATGAAATTTGCTGAAGCTTGCATAACTTTTGGTTATCTATTATGCAGGAATGCAAGTTTGTTGGACGTGACGAGCAGCACGTGTGCCAAGCCGTAGGTTGTATTGTGCTCCCCTTTTCCCTTACTATTCTAACAATGAGCAAATTCCTTCGTACATAGTCACACCATTCCGCCTCACCCTCAATGATTTCAAAGTAATCCTTGAATTCCTCTGTGCTAGGATGTTAACAGGCACTGCAAATCTTCTTGGTATGTGACCAAGGTAATAGAAGAGTCCAACTACGAACGAAGTCGAGCATACAACCATTGTATAAAGACCTTTGTTCCATATTTTCCACATAAAGGTGTGTCATTCGTCAAAATTTTCCCTCGAAAACCTAGAAGCTATGATCAAAAGTTCATGGGTAAGAGAAAAATCCGTTACCTCATACGACAGAATTCTATTAAACAACCCGCTTTCTTTCACAAAGCCCCTTGAGAAGTTCTTCTTAATGAAACGTTTTGGCAATCGAAATGCCCATGAAAATTTTCCTAGATTGATACTGCATATATTATAAAAATCTCAACTGTCACACTGATGCCGATCTTTCCAGGCCGGACTTGAAAAAAGATTCTAGCTAGTTTGTCGCAATCGAAACCCAATTTAACCTCGACTTTATGACCAAAATTCAGTCGCTACCTGCTACATTCCGCAGATTTACTCAACCCTTTCAAAATCCTTATCAGTCTCAATCAGTTTTGTCCCCGTCAACTCAGGGCAGAGTAAGTAATCTCATAAAGTGCACGAAGTCTGCACGGCCCAATTTATGCAATTATGAATTCGCTCTCACCTTTGATTTGTATCTGAACTTCTTTCTCAACCTTGTCGAGCTTTGTGCTTGCAATACACTTGTACTTCGCCGAATCGTACTGAGTTGGATTGGTGACCAACAACGAATTATCGCTGTCCACCTTAATTGTGCACCGAATTTGAAATCATGCCAGTATTCATATGCATTAATACGGATAATGTAAAAGATTTTCCCAAAATTGGATGGAATCAGAGCTCTCCGAGCCGGAAAGCTGGATTCCACATTAAAGGTACAGTTCAAGATAATTTTAGCGTATCTGATTTTAGACGAATAATAGAAGTGATAGTTCAGAGTAGGGCAAAAAGAGCGAAGAAAATGCTTGGTCCGTCGTGCTAAGGGAGAAATAAGGCTACAAAAAGGCAATGAATCTGGTGTTGGACGAGAATGGGACAACAAAAGTTGAATGGGACGGAATGGTTTTGGACGAGCTGCTTAAATGTGTGCACCATTGCGTTCAGTTGGCTACAGTAAGCTGCCTGTGCGCAACGTGTGCATCTAGGTCCGAATGGTGCAAATGGTGCAACCTCTACAGCCTCTTCAGCGCCGTTAGGACTCTTCCGCCTTCAGGGGTGTACGTCGGCCTAGCCGATTTCGGGGCTCTTACTACGCCTTATCCAGGCCTTTTTTGTGACCTAGTAGCGCCCTTTGTGCTATCCTTCTGGGTCACAGGTACATTCTGCGGAGCAATCTCAGATACTGTTTTCATCGTAAACTGTGACCTCAAGTGAGCACATTACTCACTGTAACATTAGCAAAGCCTCTTTTTTAAGAAGTTTTTTTATATAAATATCAAGCTTTAACTTATGCCATAAACCATGTGGATAGTATTTGCACGCACCACTATGAAGATATATTTTGCTCAAAGGATTATAATGGGCCAAGTCAAATTACGGGTTTGCATGGGAGATCGAATCGACGAAATTGAATCAAACCGGGGACTAACTCAATTTTTATTTTCCATTGCATGATATCAACCAATAATGTACTATTTACTTGGTCGCGACTTATTCAAGCATTCCATAATCGTTTTCTCCAACAAGTCTCATGGTTTTTTTTACTGTTTTTTCAACTAGAGCTTGAAGATTGCTCGTTGAATCTTTGCGACTTTTCCAAACAACGCTTCCTCCTAACTAAGCGATTTGCTGAACAGAAGCCTCTACGTGCACGACATCAATATTTAGTGTTGATTTTACAACGCTGTAACCGGACTTGTGGCGAAAAGCAGAAAATAATCAAAGTGGTCCCTTTGCTTTCTTGAGACACTATCGCAATGCAAGCTGAAATTGGATCGAAAGGAACCAGAATTAAGGTTCAACATATATCCGAAGCTAGAAGTCATAAGCGAAACCATGTCAAATAGCATAGAAGTTAGGAGAGCAAGTCTGTTTGGAATAGTCGCCATATAGCAATCTTCAAACTCCATCGCAAAAAACAAAAAAACATTAAAAACTATCAGTTGGTGACATGCTCAATGGACATCCACATCATCACTGGCTGATTATTCGCCATGAAAAATAGAGTTTAAGGTAGTAACTTGTTGACTAATTTTGGCTGAGGCGACCTTCTAGTTTTCGAACCCGTAATTTACCCTGATCCATTAATAATCCTGCACCAAAAGTTACGATTTTGTAGTGTAGAAAGAAATTTTACGAATGAGATACGAAATATTCCGGAAACCTCAAATCTTACTAAGAATTCTATTTGAAAGAGGCCCCCTTCCATGTAGCAGTAAGATATTAAAATGTTCAGAGCACTTTCGTGAATTTCAATCCAAGGAAGATCCAACTAACCTTATAATGCCCTGATTGCAAGTGTACTTCGGAAAGAGGCTGACCATTTACGTGCCATTCGTAATTCACCTCGAGTCTGAAACGAGTCTTACGAATGTTTAGTAGAACGAAATCTCGACAATCGCATGAAGGTCATCTATATCGCAATCTTATTCGGACAATTTATCAAAATCGTGGCAAACTTAGGGATTGCAGGATTCGCGATGCCTTTCGATGAATTGGGTTTCGTCTAAGTCACGCAAATTCCCACCCATTCGCGTTTAATGAACACGATGTCACGCATCTGGGAAAATGCAAACCCTAATATCTATCAGTTTATCGGGTGGATAGGGCAGTATAAAAAACCAGCCTAGAGCTGCTGTTTCAATGCAAATTTTTTTTGACAGCAGCACACAGATACCTCGAGTTAGGTCTGGCTCGCGTAAACAATGCAAACATAAATAAATTATGCAATGGTCAATATAATAATTACAAATGTCAGATGAGTACCTAAATAGATCGTAACCATCCTAACCCTTGAAAGACGCTGATCAGAGCATAAATGAATCGTAAAAATATTTGAGACGTTGAAACTCACCGTTCGTCTGGAGTCGCCTCGCAAGGCAGGCGGATAGTTTCGCCGGCTATTTTGACTTCTTCGGATCGCCGGAAAGGTTCCAATCGCGTCGCTTCTACAAGAATTTTCATTCGCAAAATACTCATTCAGTTTGCTAAGCGATGTGCAGGAAAAAAGCTATCTCAAAGCCTTTCAACGAAATGAGCTCACTTCGCACAAGCAATTTCGCAGCTCCTTTGGATTGACCGTACTTATTCGTGCCCGTACACTCATATTCCCCTTCAGCTTCAGGAGTAACATCTGAGAACGTACATAATATGGCATCAAAGAAATCATTCGCTCAAAGGAATAAAGAAGTCAGCAACTTACTGGGAATGACAAGCTTTCCAACACCGTGCGGATTAGCTGGAATTACGTTGTGAACAATGCCTTGCAGAACAGGACTCGACCAGGTGATGACTGCATTTGGACTGGCGAAGAATTTGCATTCCAGGGTTACTGACTGACCGGCGACAGCTTCTACTTCTCCAGCATCCGTCAGTAGTTGAGGTTTGAATGCTGTAAGTAATTTCCATTGATGATTTCATCCACAAGGCGCTACAAAAAAATCACGATAGAACCTACCCAAGAGATTAAGGTAGAAATTTGTCCAAACATAGCCATGCTTGTTTTCGGCTTTGCATTGGTAGACAGCATTGTCACCCTTACCATGAATACCTTTCTTCACATCGTAGATGGTTAGTCGATTCGTTTCAATTACCCATTTCTCGCCATCCTTGGGCTTCTTCATTTCTGAAACCAGCCAATTTCAAGAGGATTAGAACGACAAAACTGGTAGGCTCATCAGCTTGACGGCATCGCTGTTCGAAAAACCCCTATTTCGCAGATTTATTGCGGATGTAGGAAACATTAGGTAAAACAGAGCCTTCGACTGCTCCTTGATTTCAAAAATTACAGAAAATGCTTAAACTACAATCCAAAAGCAATATGCCAGCAGCCGAATTTCGCTGGTTGCAGTTCTAACACCACTAGTCTGATTTGCTGTCTAAGAGCATCACTAAAACCTGGATGATGGAACGAGGAGAGGAGGAAATCACTTCAGGGAGGAGGAAAATTCATCCTTCCATAACTGTACATGTTTTGGTTAGCGCGCAAATATGCCTTAGCAGCGCTCTCTCAAAAGCACTTTTCAGCTTTACCATCTCTACAACACCACAATGTCACTTTCACCCCCCCCCCCCCCTCCCCGCCCCCAACCTCATCTTTTGCCTATTGAAAAGACATGAAAACTTTTCGCCTCGACGTAGCATATTAATTTGCGAACAGCCATAAAAGAATTCGCAAAAACTCTTACAGCTGAACCAATGCGCCGTCTGAGTGAAGCTGTAAGGAGAGAGCAATTCGCGTATAGCGCCCAAATTTTATAACATCGTAGAATCGGTTGTCTTCTACGCTGGTCTCGGATTTTCCGGCTCACAAAAATCTGAATGGAGTTGTCATTTTTCCTTCGCTGCACCATTCATAAGAGTAAGCAGTTAGTAAGTCAACTACCCGAAAAACTTGACGGTTAACGAGACGGTCTACAGAACTGACACAGAGAGTTCGGATTCCCCATCACCCGTGTTCTCTCTTAGTTCGCCTCCTCCAGCTCATGTTAACTGGGAGCAGGAAAAGCAAAGGAAACAGTTCTGGGTTGAGCAAATAAATGAAAAAAATTGAAAGTTCAATGTTGGACTAGCTTTTAAGATTAACGTCCAAGTATAGGCTTGAGTTTTACATCAAACTACAAGTGCCCTTTTGGGCCCAGAAGCCTTCCTCGGTGAAGGCGCGTGAAGAAACAGTTCTCTCCTTGTCATCCAAAAGAGAACAAAAATACCTCCGCTAAAAACCCCATTTTGGAGCGCACACACATTCAACTACCATTCGAAATCGTAGCGACTTTCAAGTGCGCCTTTGGCTTATGCACTGACTTGAAGAGGCCAACTGATGAAAAAGTCAGGGTTTCCATCCTGACAGACAAACCAGCTCTAATTGGATATTATCGGAAACTCATCGGAAACCCCACTTCCAGCAAGATTTGCATCGGTTAAAAAGACCTTCACGACGCGTCTAATTCCTAGAACTATTACCGCAGGAAAAAAAGTTATCTATTAACAAGCAATAGTTGCTGTAGGAATAAAAAATCGAGAAATTGTAGGCAAATATTGGTAGAGGCTCAAAACTGACACTCTGCATGACACCAAAGAATTGCAGAAAGATAATCTTCCAAAAATAATAGGCTTGCATGACCATAACTCAGTTAAATTGCATTCCAGAATAATGACGAAATTGAGCCGTTTGTCAAGAAAAACGATGCGAAAGGTGAAAGTCCAGCGTTCACGGGCCTTTATACCAGAGAGCAGGAAGAAAATTCAATCGTTAAGTAATAATGAAAAGTAATAATAATAATAATGAAAACAATCATGCAAACTCGCCATAGAAAATTAGGCCAAACCTGTGAAAAAAAGGGTTCACAACAGATGACCTACGTGATGAGGGCAGACCCGAATGACCTGGGCACTGGAATTATTGTGGGGGAATTTCGAGTAAGATCAATTGAAATGCAAAGATAATCAGCATCAACACAGTTCAATCCCCCAAACTCTACGATTCGTCTCCGAGGGAGCCAGTCTGGATCGCGAGGTTTGCTGTTCCGCCTTATGCTCTACGCAAATGATAGTGAGCACGGAACAGAGGTTCCTTTGCTCGACATTATAAGCCTTATGGAGCACAGACCATGTGTCCCCAGTGTCATTATTTCGAGCCCTATGGGCCTTTTGATAGGTTCTCGTCTCGAATGAGGTCTTTTTAGGTTTTCTAATTTCCCAGAAACTTTGCAAGCTCGTTCAATTCATTGCACAATTTGAATGGCGCATAACATATGTGAGGAAATTTCGAGTGCAATTAAGTGACCGCGGCGAAATATTACGTCCTTTCATGGAATTGAAATTGGACTTCTTCGAAAACTCAGACCATTTTTGAGCACAACTCATTAATACTGCCGTGAGCAGCAGATGTATGAACATTTTCTGGCATTCGCCAGCCAATCTGAATGTTATAAAGTCTTAACGAAATGTGATTTCAAAAAACGATTACGAGCTCGCTACCAAGAGCTCAATCAACGGCGAGCGCACTTCTTTTTGCTTTGCAGTCGAGTACTGGCAATACTAATTTCAAGTGAAGCTGATACACTATCGTTTGCTCGGAGGATTTTGTGCAGCCTTCAAAAATCTACTCTCACATCCCTCAAACGATGGCAAACTGCCTACGCTCCGCACGGAATAAACTTTCGAGGAAAATTGCATTACCAAAGAACATTCATTAGAAGCCGCATGCAACGAAGCAACACCCGAACGACGCCCTTTCCCTTCAGCTGAAAACGTTTGCACCTCATCGCTGGTTTTCATTCTAGCAGAGAATCCGTATTCAATTAACGTTTCCAGGGAGTAAAAAGCGGTAAAAATAGTCATTCTGATAAATGATACTCTTTGAAATGGAAAATTCACGATACTTTCGGAACTCTACACAAAGGCTAAACTTGACACTTACCGACGCCATTTTTGTAAAAGGTGACTTTCGGCACCGGCTTTCCACTTGTCGTGCAGTCAAATGTGACCGTTTCACCTTCACTTGTGTTAGTATTTGGTGGCGGCCCGTCTGGCCAGTAGGGAGCGGCTGAAATGAATACTGACTTACAAAAAAAAGTGTGCAGTTTCTCCAACAATGGTTTCAGTGATCGTTTCAAGTTACGGTGGTGGGGACGCATAATAATAGCCGTATTAATCTGCAGCATCATTATTCAAAAGCAGCAATTATCAAAATCGACTCCTTTTTTGTGAAAACAATCATTATGTGAAGTAGATTGGATCACAGCCACATCCAAAAAACCTCTTGAGGATTGCCAAACATGGAAATAGTGGAAGATTGGTTTTGCAAGCAGAAAAATGAGGGCTGGTTTGTTCCTCATCTTATCTGCACAATTTTCGACGACATGTGCACTTTCTGTAGTGTGTTTGTCTATAGCACTACAACATATGTGTATGATACCGAGTAAACTACGTTTGTTTATCGAAGGTTCCAGAGCTAAACTCTAGACTGTGTCTCACAGGATTCTCAAATAACAGACAACGTTTGACAACATTTGCCACTGAAAAGAGGTGTACTTGAACTCCAAGCTCTTTCGGAGTGATTTTGAAAAAACGGTTTCATCTTATCTCAGAACATGACGTCTTCGCTTAAAAAACGGCTGCGTAACAAGCCACAGCAATGAACTGTTGCGATTATAGCGGATGGACGCAGGGATTTTTGTCAAATAACCAAGTCTTCTTGAAAATTGCGTGCCCAAATCCAAAGTCACCAAAAACCAAAACTCCCGAACTAAGGAGGTTCGTTTCAGAATCCAGCTCATCATGTACGGAGATAGAAGCAATGCAAAGGGAACATCCCCCATTTTCAGCTCGCTGGAAATTAGGCGAACTCTGCACTGAAAACAAGTCTAGACTAGCGCAAGGGTTCGCGGGGCGCTTGCAGTCCTCGGACTGATCCAAGACCAGAGCTACTCCGAAATTCATAACAGCCGTTGTAGTGTCGTGAAAAAATATCCTTCGCCTGTGGGTGGGTGGGTGAGGCGAAACAACTGCGACGTTTCATTTGAGCACCTGGCAGAATAAGCGACTAGTTCGGCATGCGCTTGAAATCGATTGCAGATGTTTCATGCTGAACCTGGGCCGAAGGATTCCCCAGTGACGCAGTGACGAAGCGGAGATGCAAGGCAGCGGTAATCACATATCGAATTTCAGGGCAACAATTCCAGAGTCGAGAAAAAACAGGCATTACAGCCGCAACAACATGACATGATCAATGACAAGGTGTCAAGCCGAAGTTCTACTGTAAACACATGTTTATGGCCAAGAGACGTAAACACCTACCTTCCACAACAACGTTGAATGCCCTATCGATGTCATTGTGCACGGGAAAACGGCAGTCATACTTGCCAGCTTTGTCTTGCGTTACATTGAATACCTGAAATTCGATACACTGATCCCGAACAGTGAAAAAAGGTAAATAAACGTCTCGGTAACAAGCGACTATACCAGCGTCTTCCCATACGACTCGAATCGGAACCCTTCGTCAGTATCTTCGCTGATTTCTCGTCCGTTGTGGTACCATGTAGGTTTCGGAGCGGGGCTAAGATAAAACAATGATTGATGCGATGGCTGTTAGTCTATTTTTCAATTGGTACCGTGACCACACATCTACCATTCACATAAATTTATGGAAAGCTTGATTTGGTTTGCTATCCTGGCTGCCATTTGTCAAGCAATAAATTTCAAACTGAACCCCATAAACCCAAAAAGCGAAGAAGAGTAAAGAGAGGCAATCCACGTTAGAGATCAAGGTGGTTCCCGAATTGGGCTCATGACATTCTCTAACAAAGATCTCTAGTCAAGAGAAGCTTGAGGTGATCACAGAGCTTTTTGGAAAATTCCACCTGAACCATTAAAAACGAGCTCAACCAGACAAAGGTAATTGATCTTATAGTAGGTGTTGTAAGCCAGCAAAATATCACCCACAGAAAGCCCATAGGAACCTGTTTTCAGAAAAGAAAAATCCTCGAAGAAGGCCTCATTGTTATTAGCAACGAATCTGAACCCGACTCTTCTACTACAAAAATCACGTGTTTAAGTGTGCCGACTTGCTGACCTGCCAGTCTTCGTAGTGTCTTTCTGTCAATTTGTCTGCAAATAGGCGGTGATAGGGGAGTTGATGGGAGAAAGCGATCGCTAACGACTGAGAAACTAATCGGTTCTGCGGAATTAACGCAATGTCATGATTTCACAGGTGTTACGCACTCCCACTATTAGATTAAACACTTGACACAAAGGCGCAGAGAGCGGTAATTTCATTAAGAAAAAGGATATAAATACCAATAGTCTCTGACTGCAATAAGACAGCTAATAGCAAGAGAAGAATCCGGCTAAATCAGAACGGAAACTTCATCGACTGCCGTATCGATTCAAAACTGAATTCCATTCTATCGTAAAATTGTCCCCCTTTTTATCGGACGAAGTTTTAGCCACCTTTCTACTACCATATAAGGCACTATAAGTGTTCGCAGCTAATCCAGAAGGTGCATGGCATTTAAAAGCATCACATCACGAGATGAGCAAGCGCTAAGTAGACCTGCTGGCTGCTCGCGGAAATGTAATCCTCTCTATCCCGTAAGCGTTATGATGGAATAATGAATCATCTTATCATCCAGGGATATCGCTGGGTACCAATACAAAGGCTCTCAAATTCAAATGAAGCTTTTTCAGAGCACTCTTGCATCCAAGCGCTTACACGAAGAGCGGAAACATTGTTAATGAAATCTTCTGCACGCCAAAAAAAGTTGAACAAGAATTTGATGATTTCAGGATTGTGCAAATGGCATAATATCTGATTCTTGTCGGTCACCGTGTCCAAACTATTCTATTTTGCCAGTGATTCCCCTTTTCTTTGAAGAAAAATATGGGGGAATATCATAATCAAATGTTCTCATAAAAACGTTGGAATTCGAGAATTGTGAACAAGGGAAATCAGAAATCAAACAGTCTGCAGCTGCATAACAGACAATGTTTACCAATTCCGAAAATTGGGTTTACGAATTGATGCATGCACCATTTCAATCAAATACTGGATTCACGAATTGGTTCATGCACAATTTCATGTGGGCTGCTGGGAAACCTTTTTTTCACGGTGACTATAAACTTTCACTGATCTGCTCTAAAATTATACATCGATTAGATTCCATTCAGTGAGCAACAATAGCCCATTATAGACACATTGTTGTAGAAGGCCGACAGGTTAGTGCAATGCGGTAACTCTTTAATCTCAGCAGCCAACCATTTACTAGCTCACAATACGCCAGCCCTTATTACTCCCTTCTGACGATTATACGAATGGACACCATGCATAAACAACGATCGATATCGCATCCGTAAACAGCGTCAGGAACGTGGGTTAATCGTATTGACCGGTGCCAATCCGCTCGGAAACTCCTCGAGCCAAAGAGACTGGCCAGCTGGCACCCTTTCCCATTATCGGTCCGTGAGCGCGCGTCGACTCACCCAAGCCGAAACGATAACTTCCAGGCGCCCTCTTCTGCACGCTATCCATTTCCAAATATATCTAGCCAAGAGCAGCGCTCCTCGAAATGCAAATGAAGGCAGAGGCCAGGCCGGCTTGCGTGCCACTGTGATCCCAGTTGATGTCCTGGAGCCGCCAATGACCCTTGCCTCCTCCTGCGTGTCAGTCATCGACTGCCACTGATGATTTTCCGATTTCCCTTGAGACCTCTTTGCAGCTTACGCCAGAAAGCATTCCATAGTACTGCACACGTGAACAACAAACGGACACTACAGTGTAATTATATATAGCACAGATATTCCTGAAATAGCCTAACTTCAAAATTACGGCTACTCCTGGAACTTTCGTGGCTATCGATCAGTTGAAAAACGCTTCATAAATTGAAAAAAATATCCGAAATGAGCATCAGCAATAGGACAATATCGCGGATTAAAAACAGAAAGCGTGGAAATGCTGGCTCGGAGAACGCCGGACATATGTAAAGGAATTGCTTCGGCAGGCCAGAGCCAGATCTCGCCAACACATTGAACCCATAAAATTAATTTGGCCAGCACGAAAGAAAAAAAAGAGTGAAGAAAAACTGCAGCAACGCCTGATTGCAGCATAATTTCCTCATAACAATCAAGCCAAAAGCAATATTTACAGATGGGAAATTACTACTGTTTTTTGCTTACAAATGAAAAACCAAATCAACCAGTACAACTTATTAATAGAATCAAAACAAGACAGAAAAAAAACTCACTATCCCGAGAAAAAACAGTGCAGTTTGTGTTGCTGTCCCTGAAGCGCAATCGGCGAACTCTGGTTGACGTACTGTTCACTGGGTGGAACATTTCCCACTGAAATTTCCATTGTCATACACAAACACGATTTCCCATGGGCTTTCCGAGCGGAGCCATTTCCGCTTCAAACTCTTTTTAGCTCCCACCAATCGATGTCTTTTGGTCGCTGGAATAACCAAAGTTAAATTGCTACTATATTTCGCGTTCGTTTTCTTTGAATAATTGCAGCGCTCCACAAATCATCCCTGGGATGGCAGTTTTGGCCTGACAGATAGAGATGGACCAGAAGCGCGTTGATCGATTCTGACAAGGTGTTTCATCGTCAATCATTTTAGCATACCACAGCGTTCATGCAGAACGTACGCCAATTAAACACTACAGTTCGCGACCGCATTTCTTCACTGCAGAGCGAAACAGAAGCTCCACAGCGCTGATACGATTTTAATTAAAGTCTACTGAGAACCGTGTGTAAATGTCATATTGACATTAGGATGCACCATGTGTTACCCACATGGGTAAAGAAAACCATGTCTCAAGCTCGTGCCTCAGATGAGCTGTACGCTCAAAAAATTGTTTAAACAGACAAGTATCGAAATCAATCATTTTTTTGAATCGGTGCCCACACCCAAATGGACGACAAATTGGGAAACGTTTCCTTGGTTTCATGTTCGCATGAATCTAATCTGTGCACTGCATCTCAAGATTTCCCCAAAAGATCAAATAGTGAATTCAAAGCTGCAAAAGTGCGCATTTCACATGAGATCCATTATGGGGATAATGGGAAGGCAATAAGCAGCTTTTAGGATCACAAACATCCCTCAATCTACTCAATTTCTGCCATTAGCGCGCCATGGTCACTGAAGAATTTGCCATTTTTGAACCGAGTGAACCGCGCCCCTAATGTCGTGATGATACCAAATGCAGCAGCAACGAAATGCATGCAATGTGGGCTCCTCACTTATCTTATCCCCGGCGTGACAATTTCTCCAGCGCCCTTTGACAAGCATTAGCTAATGCGACACGCCAAGTACGCTCCCGCTCCCCTCGTAGAGAAGAAGAACTGCCCATAAATACAGTTCAATATTCGTGGGAATTGGTATATATTGAAGGAAGTGAAACAGAAAAGAAGGTAAAGGAGTACTACGAGGTATATGGTTGTTTCATTATGCATATCACCCATGTGTATTGGAACGAAAACATGTGTTCGTGGGTCTTCAAATGACTCCTTGGGCTCCTTTGCACTGTTTGTATTGCTTTGTTTTTGCTTTTTGCTATGTTCCACAACATCAGGTGTGTACGACTATGTTGTTGAGGTGTGTATGTGTGTAACGCTAAACCCCCAACAGCCTGGCAACAACCGAAGAGCAGGTGGTCTTCGCACAAGCAACGCCAAGGGATGACAAAAACAGCCTGGGCAACACGCCCAAACGTAACAAATGTGCAAAAACAGCATCAGACAGAAACACGAGTACGCATGCACTACGGAAGGCCTCTCAAAGCCTCCTTCTCGATTCCTCGTGCAGTGGCTATTTACGTTGCCACACACCAGCGCCATAGGAGGCGAGAGGAAAACAGTCGCAGATCGATAGAAAAGCAAGTTTGCGGCCTCAATGCGAACTTGGGCGATCAGACGCGTCATTTCTCGCAACATAAGAGGTCCAAAAAACAGTAGAAAACGGAAATGGAACAAGAAAGAAGCAGGGAATCTTTAAATGAAGAAAGAGTTCAACTCACAGCTCCTCCTCCGATTTGTCGTAATCTCAAGGCTGAACTGACTACCAAACTTGTAATCCTTAAGCTCTGTATTTTCAGCAGTGCAGGTGTAGAATCGATTCGGCTTTAAATCAGATTCTTTCACAAAATGAAAGAAAATCGTGCCCTAAAAACAAGCGAACTCACCCAGTAGCCAATGACTAACAATAGCGTTAGTTGGAAGATGAATAGCATACTGCAAAGCCAGAATCAGGGTCAGGGGAAGAATATTTGGTCGAATCGTTTGTGGGCCAGAATATTGTGTGGATTTATGAAGTTGACAATTGAATGAAGGGATGGAGCATTCACTAGGGACAGTGGTAAATGTCAGAGCAAAACGCGGCTAGCGCACTCAGCATTGATTCCCAAACAACAACACAGGCAGCGGCAGAGTTGCCTACGAGACGGCAGAGCTCAGTAGAGCGCCAGCCACCCGTCCAGCGCCGCCCCTCCTGCCTGGCAGCAATCATCCTCGGCGTCGCGCAACAAACAACCCGAAACGATTACGCTACCCTGAAGTGTCGATGCGACTGTTAGAGTGGTGTGTTGTTGTCTCCAAACCAGCAACCCAGTTCCGTTTTCCTAATGTGCTAAGAGAAATTACCGGAAAGGTTTCAAGGTCTTCAGAAATGTTTGCACTGGCTCGTAACGCACTCTCCAATCTCCCGTCAGTGTTTGAACAAGACTTCCCGCACACCTATGCCATAATCATCCACCAAGAATGTCTATATAGCCAGTAGTTTATCGCGCATCAAACGATTTCTTCCTAAAAAACAGTCGACGATCTCTACATGACGTTGAACACACTTCTTGCATCAAGATCAATACAAATACTCTGTAAATAGGACTTTCGGCAAGAGATGGCAAGAGGCGGTAGGGGGGATTTCTAAGAGCATTAAGAGGGCTGTAAATAACACATGACTACCTATGATTACCGCACTCAGAGTTGAGTGCGCAAGGTAACAACCACCGCGGAGCGACCTTACACGCGCGCAGTGCATGAAACATTCGCAGAGGCTGCAGCGAGGTGAGGATAAAGAGGGGGGTGGGTAGCGGTTCGAACAAGTTCTGAATTACTGCCATTCTCCGTGCACTCGGTCAGGGTGACAAGAAATGCACAGGGCATTTCACGCGCTAGAATGCATTAAGGGGGCAACACATAGGAAAGGGAAATGGTTCAGAGAGAAACAGGGATGTAAAACGGTTGATTTTACGAGGTGTAACCTCAACGCAACGAGCGGAGGCCTCAAAACAATTGATTTAATTCTTCATTGTGAGAACAATGAAGAGAAGAGCGCATAAGAAGTCGAATGGCTCAAACTGCTGCCTGAGCATTTGCAATTTCATTCGATAAGTGCCAAAGTTGTCATCAGAAGGAAGCAGCAGAGCTCATTTCATGTTATTTGCGTAAACCCAGGAAGCCCATACTTGCTCTTCCCTTATCTAATTGAGGAATACCATTCAGACCTTGGTACCTTTCTCAAATGTCGCTAAGCCACTCACTTCCTTACAACCCTGCACTAATTCAGTCCTGTTAAGATAGTCAAACAGAATCTGTATGCAGAGCTAAACAACGAGTGTTTCGAGCCCACGTGAGGCGAAAAAGTGGATACAACGACACAAAAACTACTCACTGTCGAAAAATAGCAAAACTAGAGTGCCCCCACTGCGCTCACTTTTTATGACGTCTGGTTTTCGTCTTTTTCTTACATTACGATTTCACCTCAAAGTCTCATCCAATCGAATAAAGTTGAGTGTAAACTATCATCAGGCAGTATTCCAACCCGCGCAGGCGAACTAATACACATTCTGTTCTGCACATTCGATAGTATTCGATTTATGATGATAAAACATTTAATGCTCACTTTATTATACATTAAAGGCGGAGATGACTTCATGGCAAGAGTAGCACTATCACGCAACAATGGCCCCGGAGTCCGAAATCTGGTTCGATACCTACTAAGGCCAACCAAGCTCTCCATCCCTCCTGGGTGGGGCAGATGGTATCAGACCCGTTTGGGAGGATAAAAGCTCCGTTCTGTACAACGGCTGACCATTTTCAAGCCATATACGCATTCAAAAGCCACCACGATTCTGAATGGATGCCGTATGCGGGGGCGCACTCCGAAAACGAGATTGACCAACACTACTTTTTAAACCCTATTTACTACATTGCAGAACTGCTGTCAAATCTCTAATCACGAATCACCATTTTTTGTATGCCACATGAGTTTTTTTCATGTATCCAAACATGAAAATATGATGCATTGCAATTATTGTAGGATACGAAGTATGTCTGCATTTGGAATGCATTACAACTCTTGCAAACTGGTTTCTGAAGGTGGAATTCAAAAAGAACGCCTATAATTTGGTCGTAGTGCGTACTCCCGACTCCTCGGTAAATACAATAAGTTTTAAGGATTGAAGAAACATCGCTCGGCTTTTTCTTGAATGGTGTTGATAGCAGCTTCACTGAAATCTCAAAACTCTCTGGGTTGAGCAGAAATTTCCGAACAGTAATAGGGACATCTAAGTAAATGGATAGATTTTCAGTATGCTATTCATTTCGAACCAAGCGCAAAGGAAAAAAAACGCATAACGAAACGAGAACAGAAACACAAGACATAATTGTCGGTTTCGACAAAAAAAAACTAAATGACCCGCCTGCTCATTGCTTGAGATATGACTGCTATTTATGGATTCGAAAGTGACAGCCGTACCTTCGTCACCTTTGAGGATCCAATAAACGCTAGAAATTCGAGACGTGTGTATATGTATATGTAAAATCAACCAACAATTTGACACAAACGCAACTTCAAGGAAGTGAAAATGAAAAGTGCACATTTACAACATCACCACTTACTACTTCAAGTGAGTAAATAAGAAGAACAAACCGTGCACTGGGATTGCTGACTGGTGGTGTACAATTCCTTGAGTATGGATCACCGAGCTCTACTCGTACTACTTCTGGCTCTATGATTGGGAAATGATGTATCCCTGAAAAGAATTTATATTTCAGCAAAGAACCGAAAGTGCACATAAAGAGTGTTTACTACTAAATGACCACCTCCTTCACGGAAATCCTCCGCTGAGGATTCTCTCTCTCTTTGAAGGGCCTCTAGCCAAGTGGAAGCGAGAGTAATTGATGCGACCTCAGTTAGTTTTTGACTGACCACATCGCGAATCGAAAGTCACCGGTACATACCCAGAGACCATTGACTTCAGGGAATGTACTCTTTGTTTCTGTTGTGTCGGGTCGATTAATAGATTCTGTCACCTCGTATGTGTATGTGTATGTTTATCCATGCACGGGTGTGTGGAGGGTTTATGGGTAGAAATGGTATTCAGACATTGGCTCAGCCAAAATGTAGCATTCGAGTGACGTGAAAGTAATTGGTAGCCAAGGCGCCTTAAATAAATAGGCCAATGTTCTTCATTCCCCTAGAACAGAGGTTGGCCCCAATACGGTAGAGTCGGTGCCATCGAAGTGACTAAGACAAAAGGGCACTGCCCCTGCTCGCGTTTTTGAGTATGGAAGGACATTTCCAACATACGATATCAGAGTCTTCAGCGGTGTAGGTGCCCTCGTTCTAAGCAGTTGAACATGATCATCGATCCGTACAAAAGCTTGAATCTCCGAATCGGACGCTTGCGATTGGAAAGGCTTGGTTCAACCTCAGCAGTGACAATCCGTTGCCTACGCACCAACATTAAACTACGAAAAGGAGCTGGAAGTTTTCATATAGGTTTGGAAAGGCTTTCTAGCCAGAACCACACATTCTTCGCGGTCACCAACGTAATTTCAACGCCAAGAATGGTCTCAGAAGAACGGCTGAAGGAGTCCATATCGGAACGCACGGAACGGAATGAGATTAGCATGGTAAGAGGACATCATGTCGACCCACACCATTCAAAGTGATTTGCCATTCCAGAATCCCCTTCATTCCGATGGGCTTGGTAATCACATGGTAGACAAACCAAAATGGAATGGATGACACTTAAGTCGAAAGTTTTGCCTGGCTGAGGTTGCTATTGTTCCGAATTTTACACGGCATTGAACCTCCGTTCCACTGCGTTAGATTCTGTTTTTCAGTGAGTGGAGAGCTCAGCTCGCTATACCATCTCGTCGACGAAAACATGTACGGCACCTAATCCCGATATGATTAAACCAGAACATATAAACAGCTCTCTGCCATTCATCGTCAAAATCCTAGCTCGGCTGTTCACGCGGTACCTGTAGGAATGCAAAGTGCCATGTTGGAAGCCTTTGACAACTGGGAGTCTCTACTCAATGTATAAAGACGCAATGTAAATTCTACAACAAATCTATTACTAAAGTTCCGTCACTATATAAGAAATTCCTGGGTTAACGTAAAAAGGGGTCTGGCAGCGATACCATCTAGCCTAAAATTTTCCATACCGCTCTCTAGGACATCATGATTAATTTGGAATGTGAAGAAATAAGGGTGAAGGCAAACGGTCGCTACTTACATAATCTCCTTTTTGCAGATGAAATGGTGCTTATAACGCTGAACATTGACGCAGGGAGAACAAATGCTGGAAGAATTCGACAACGCTTGTGGAATATTCGGCTCACAATTGAACCCCAAGAAGACGATGTTCATGAGTTCCACAAGCGTTGTCGAATTCCTACGCGTTACGTGTATATAGTTTAAGAAACAAGGCTATGAAGAAGGAAAAATCTCCAGCTTCGCGCTCACCTTTTCGACTTTGCTGGATTTCCCTTTTTTTATAAATGAATCGAGACCGGAGTTCCCAATTCCGTCAACGGACGAAAATCAGTGACACCTTTGCCTACACCAGAGACTGGAGGCTTAAGTGCGCCGTTATGCGATGCTGTGATGACTGTTGGACCAGAGCAGTTACTGACTGGATCCCTTGAGGCGTGAGGCGAACGAACGCTAGAACGGTCGTCACGCGATGGTGAGACTACTTAAGTTCTAAACGAAATGAAAGCGATCCCTCGTGTTTTTCGATCCATGACTACTCTGACTCGCGACAGAGACGACTGGAGACGTTGGAGAAGTTACTGCCGTCTGCTTTGGGAAGTCGCTGATAAACGGGTTCAACGAAAAAACACTCTGCATCAAAGAGTACCGCATTTTCCAACATACGCGAAGTTCCTAGGGGACGCTGAAGGACTTTTCCTGCTCCAGCTCAAGTACATGTGCTTGCCACAACCAAAACGAGCATGACTTGCCGCAGTTCCATGTGGTCCTTGTCTGTCAACTTAAAGAAGCGTGAACCAGGACTCAGCAAATGGCAGATGGGCAGGACCCATCGCGTCGTTTGCTACTATCTCAAAACTCAAGAGACCGCGAAAAACTACTGAACTGAGGCACAATCTATCCGACAGATATGAATCACAAGTACAAGAGCACTCAACGATAGACCAATAATATCGTGTTGGGTTGAAGCTGTCCGACTCGGGACCTCTGTTCTGGAAAGCTATCAAATGCTATAGAAACCTTGTAAGAGAGGTAGTTTTCGGATGGGATTACGTCTGACAAAAGGTTGGCATGTTCTGAACCCGGCACTCTTTGCAACGCAATGGAAGCGCTTGCTCTTGCAAAATTGAGTACAAGTTTTGTAATGCAGAGTGATTTTATGAGTTCAGGTTATTTTGTTAGATGGAAAGTTTGAACTGAATGGACTGCAGTGGATGCCACTGGCGTGATGTGATACTAGAATCAGTGCAGTACAACCGGTAACTTCTGTGGCGGTACACTGATAACTTGGGGAGTCCACTTTTAGGACAAAATCGGGATCCAGTAATTGTTCCCGAGCGATTTTTTCTTGCAGCTCTCCAGCAATCAAGGGAGCATGGAGAAGTTCTTTAATCGAATGTGCAATCTTTCATTGAAAACGAAAGCGAGACTTCTAGGACAAAACAAGCGTCCGCGCCAGCAGGTCAACCTCAGTGGGTTTTACCAGCACAAAGTCGTCTTACATGGTGTTTTGCACGCAATCCTGATTCTAGTCCTACGAAAGAAGTATGCGGTATAACTAAATGCTCCAAAGACTGACAATAACCACAAGGAATATACACAAAGATGCCTCGACGATACAGAATTCAAAACCTGTCAGCAGATGAACCTCATCTGCTCACAGCTGGTTTTCAAATGAAAATGCCAATTGACTGCGAATTTTTATTGATTTTGAAACTTAACTACCAATCAGGGTGAGCGATAAGCGGCCGATTCTTGGAAAAACATCTGTAAAGAAATTTTCGGAAATTCTTGTGCCACTGTTTTCTTATATAACAAATTTTATAGCATATGCTGCCAGTCAGCGTTTCAAGGAATTTTTTTTTAAAGAGAAATTGACGTAAAGCAGGAAAACGCATTTATAACGCTTGAACGGATTCTCTAGCTCTCGTGCTTGACAGGAGAACTTCGCGGATTTGAGGAAATGGATCACCTCGTTCTCCGAAAGTCGCAGAAGTGATCAGCTCATGAAATTCCTTCTCCAACATTACACTCCACAAAAGACCTAGCAGGTAGGAAATAAATTCAAATGGTGACCTCAACTGACTCAAACACAGGGGCTTTGCCCTTGAACGTAGAGAAAGTCGCCTGCATAGGTCATAAAACGGGCAACGTCAAAATGGAGATTTGAAGCACCTCATATGAACAAACACTCAATAAACAGATAGCATTAACATCTGTAACCGGTACTGAGAGTAGTCATTTGATTTATAAAGACATCTACTAACTGGTCGCTCTGAATAAGAACGTTCAAAAGGTAAAGTCCACTATAGTCCATGTCACCGACCTTATCCAGGTACGCAAGAATCTACATAAGTTTTGGCAGGTAGGATCGAAAGCTCGCGCCATATCAGTTACTTGATCATAACGAAAGTGAAGAAGCACCATTTTCGATGAAAAGATCATGTGCAAAACTCGAACTGCCTTTGATGAATTCTACCGAAGTACATTAGAGAAACTGCGGCAAAAGTAAACTTCTCCTTGAACAGTAACAGGTATTCTGATGCTGGTCCACCAAAAAAATGGTTCCGATTTGGAAGCGTTGCACTACACTCGCCAATCGAAAAAATGCCCCAGTCCGATTTTTAAGCAGAAATAGAAAACATCCAGGAACGGGAACCAATCACTCCACGCGATAAACGGATTCTTACAGACCTCTCCCACCCGAATCTGGCAACGGTTAGGAGCCACCGGAGGATGAAAGGTCAAAATCCAGTGCACGTTTGAGACTGGATATAATCTTCAGATCATGCGAGTGACTTCCCTACTTGACAATATCCTGCCCCCGGATATGAAACACAAGCGAGCATGACGACTTGCAACTTGCAGCTTCGCTTACTTCTCCTGGAGAATACTGAAATCCGCTCTAGAAAGGCCAACTGAACGGAAAGTTCAGATTAGGCACCGATCATTATGTAACCGTCACCGTCATTTTCAGCTGCACATCTTATTCTGCTTCTCTAATCCTTGAACAGAAAGAATTTTAGCACACTAGGCTGGCAAGTGTGTTCTATTCTGTTTGAGCCACATCCGTACCTTCACCTTCTACGAGTGTCACCAAGAGAAAAGCGCAAGTGTAGCGTTCGAATTTACCAAAACACATTTGCTTCAAGCACAGTCCACCATTGAATGTTCCACCTTTGATTAGACCTTTCCACTGGAGATACTTGCATTATAGATAACGCAAATAACATTTCCCAAGCGTGTGTGGACTAGGGGTAGCAGATGAGAGACACAGCTATTGGCTATACCAACCAGACACAGCATTTGCCCAAAACGGTTCGAAGGAATTCTGGAAACTATCGAAAGGACACCTACAGCACAACGCAAAGCACAGCACGAAAGACACACAATGACACCGACAATCTTCAACCTGCAAAGCGCCCTGTCTTTCAGTCTGTCTGTCTGTCTGGCTTTCTGTCTGTCTATCCCAGATTCATCCTCAATCAAAGAAGCACTCGTAAAGGCCAGACCAAGTGTGCGATAGTCAAGGCATAGAGCAAGATGAAAAGAGCACACAAGGAAGGCCACATATGGGCAGAGGCTTGAGTACAAGGAATAAGGCACCGAAAAGGTCGGTGTCTGAGGGATAAACACCTTGATTGGTCTTGACACCCTCAGATGTTGTGTGGTGTGACGGGTTCGCGGATGTTCGCGATCAAGTCACACCACACATAACATCTGAGGGTGTCAAGACGAATCAGGAAGTAATCGGGATCGCGGACGGGTCACCCAAAAGGTCGGTGCTGAGGGCAAAACTTCCTGATTCGTCTTGACACCTTCAGATGTTATGTGTTGTGGGACGGAATCGCGGATGTTTGTTACAGAGACTGAAAACAAATGCTTAGGTTTGTTACTGACGCGTAGAAGGCTACAACCACTAAAATTATTGCGGTTTCTAATCATATCATAAGTGGAGCAGTAGCATTTCGGGATAAGAAGTGTGCGATGGGATCGCATATGGATGGTGAAAGAGAAAATTTACAACTGTGTATCAGCCATGTACAATTTGAACCGCAATGATTTCGGTTGTTACAGCCCTTTATATGCCCGTAACAACCCTAATTAGGAGAATGAGCATTGGAAGTACCACGATATTCTGTACCGCTCTCCCCAGATTGATGACACGATGAGGGAACCGATATGACAAACCGAATGCTTAATAATTCAGAAGCAATTCATCTAGAAGCAATACATCTCAACAGGTACCCCGTCAACACAACTGAATTAATTACTGGTAAAAGGAAAATGCATGAGTTAGACGGGCACGCCAAATCAAGCAAAATGAAGGGATGCGTAAACCGAACGATCGGAAGCAAGCAATGTACTTACTCACGAGTAAAGTTTGATTGCCATTAATCTGAAAGAAAGAGCAGGAAGTTTTAATTATTCACTGATAACGGTAGCTCATCCAAAAATGGCCATCTCAGATTAGACATTTAGGTGAACCGAAATTTTGCAGCTTAACGCTAGCTTAACGTTCCGCAGGTACATTTTCGGAGAGGGAAATTCAGGTGCGGCCTCAGCAAAAGGGGGGGATAGAGGTGTAGACAGACATTACAATTGTAGGAAACACTGCAAATGGAATTGTAAGGGACAACAAGGTGCTTCTGCACGAGAAGCTGATCTTATCGTCACTATCAGTGAAACTGACACAGAACTTTTCGAGAACACTACTAAAAACAAATTGAGAATCCGATGGTTGATCACTTGCATTCTGGCGACTCCGTCCAGAAGACTACAAAAAGGCTGATAGTTCCCATCTCACGGAATGCGAAAATGCATTCTATGAGCCCGAGAGGCGGCACTGGTCTATAGGAGATTCGAAGGCTTCAGAACCTAAAATAGATCGTGAGGAGGTGATGGAGCCCGTCGATGAATAGGGAACATGGAGCCAGCGAATACGATAGGTGTGGATAAAGGGTAGTGAAAGATTGGAAAGCAACTGATAGCACGCGGATCAGCAGTTCACGCGCAATTGTAGAAGGAACTCAACAAAAAAAGAGGATGCCTTTGGATACAGGAATTAACCTCCTACTGGCTGTCACGGTAATAAGTGGTTGAATGCAGAACATGGCATGAACAAAACGGGTTGAAAAATAGGGATGCTTTATGATGAGAAGCAGTCAAAATGCTCGAAAAGACGCGCTTTGAGGTGGTAAGGACTTGAATTATCTACTGCTGGCAACTAATGATCCACAGTTGCCTATAGAAGGTAGCTAACCTTCTCGAAATGTTCAGCTGGACAAAGCAACATCAATGGTAAATGGTGCTACAAGCGGCTTCTGGTTAGCTCTGAGGTACAAATGGTCATAATTCTGAAGGTCATCATTGGTAAAGGCAAAAGCGCTGTGCAGGATAGTACATCGGTTGCGAAGTAAACTAAGAGATTTACCGAAACCCCGAAATAAATATCTCGCCTTAAAAACCATTCCATTGGTTGGATGGGTATATGACGACTGTAAGACGCATTTGGGCGAGATTCCAGTCAGTTTAAGGAAACGTGTAAATCTGCGTAAAGAATTAGCTACAGTACCCTGCCCCTCCAAGTTTGCAGCGAATTTGCTCAACGTTGATGAAGGAAGTGAGGCATACTGTCCACTTCGGCAGAGTTCAGGGCTACCAGGAGTATAGCCAGCCACACGGCAGAGCCTGGCAGGCTACCCGACGGCTTTGGCACCGCGGTTCTTCCTACTTTGACTTACCCCCACGTCTCGGACACTGGGAATCTACCCGGGCACGATGCGCATGGAGTCAGCGCCATTCAGCGCGGCGTGGTAAGGAAAATGCCTCAAAGGAAATTTCTGATACAGCAAAAGCAGAGAAAATCCGCAGTTCAGAGCTTCATCGAGGGCGAAGAAGGCTTTTGCTTACGCAAGGAATCGAAAATTAGGTAGGTCGGACAAGCCATATAAAATTGGGGATGACCAGTTGACCAGTACTGTTACTGGACGGACACAACAAAAAAGTGCTAAGACGGCAGCTCGCCGATGGTCAAGTTTGCTCACAAAAGCTCTGGACGAATGGAATAGCTTGCCTTCCAGCTCTAGAGCGGTATGGGACGGAGGGATAAAGTGATCTTTCTCCCAGTCTCAAGAACCTGGAACTTGGAGGTATTAGTAAATATTTTTGTTAGAAACTTAACGCATTCTGTTGTTCTTATATGGTGTTGTATTTATCAGCGCTTATTGATGTTGAAATAACATTCTGTCAAAATCATGTCCTCTCTACTCCCACACCACCCAACGAGAATTCCTGCTGTCAATATGAAAAATGCAATGAGTCCTATGCTTATCGTCTCAAAGGCTTCTTTCCAGCTTTCACCGACTGTTATTCCTTTCAACAACCACCGATCCATTTCATCGTTGCTAGTGTCCCCTCGAATTAAAACACTGCTGGTTCAGAAAAAGTTGGCGTTATAAATTTTTGGCTAAAAATGCGGCCCATTTCGGCCGCGAGATGAAATTCACCCATATTTTGCAACCAATTGAACAGGTTTTCCATTCAATCAATGCAATTTCAAAAACAGGCTGAATTCTTCGGATACCTACATCCCTCCAAGATACAACTCATCTAGCTTATTTTTAGCTCCGCTCTTAGCACTTCTGTCCAAAGGGCTTTCATAGTTCTGTTATCGAGCTTAACCGATGTATACAACATCTACCGAAGTACGGCCCTTAACCGTGAGTCGTGTAATCAGCATACCGTCGAGAATTGCATATTAAGTAGCTCATTATGATGCATTTAGATAGTCGAATATATCTTTATTTTAATTGTAATGGCAGTGGCGCTATGTGGCATAGTTTTCGGATGCTACTTCACGTACATGACACGTTTTGGAAAACATCGCATTTTTGAAGAACGAGTTTCAGAAGCAACTAAAGGTAATTAGAATACGCTCAGTCATGGTAGTTTGCTTTTTTTATCACCACGCATTACCTTTAACAACTTAAAACAACTATATCACAACATCATTGGCACTTCGATAGCAATTGCTCGGAGATTCATGCCAATACGCTTGACAGTAAGCTAATTACACTTGCCATGAGGAGAGATTTTGATCATTTTCAAACCCAATAAATTCAGTCAGAACACAGGTTCGCCCTACTGAAGGTTGACATACAAGAATACGCAAAAACGCTTTTAATGCACCCTTTCCTGCTTGATTGCAGGAATTCGAAGGATGCAAAAAGGTTTTGATTTGCATTTTACCGGAGTGTGGAGATACTGCAGGACGTCTTGCCCCTTTCTTGATGGTGAATGTCATGAGCTCAGTTAGCCATTAGGGACCTTTGGGTGATGGATGAAGTAGCACGACATGTTAAGAATTCATCATCTATGTTCCCAGTAGAGTAAAACAACAAACTTTTGTAAAACTTCGAGATCAGCCCCTTAACCACGGTGGAAAACTAACTGCCGCGACTAGTACTGCTGTTAGTCTTCACTTAGGTGAGCCATGAAACCTGGCACTAAACGAAGGCCCTCTATGAAGCTGCTTCTTTTGTTCGGAAGCATGTGAAGACGGTAGTTCCACGGGACTGTAACGGCTTGAATGTTTATGATCAAAACACGTTTCACTGATGACTCAACTGCCAACTGCTTGTGAATCGTCAAAAAGATATTCAGCCATCATCAATTTTACATTTTACAACATAAGAAGTGTTTAGGGGAGGTGGTGGTGTAGTGACAAACGGCGCACGGCTACGGGTTCGATTCCGCCTATGCCAACCAAGCCTTCCATCCCCCGGGGTCGGTTAATTGGTACCAGACTCGTCTGGGAGGACGAAAGCACTGACTTTACATTGGCTGCCCACCGCAAGTCATTGCATGAGCGACGTACGCATTCAATACGCCACTACGATTCCGAATGGAAGTCGAATGCAGGGGCGCATCCCTCAGACGAGATTGATCAACGCCCCAAGACCTTATCTTTTATCCTTTAAGAGGGTTCAAAGTAAAATTCCCATAGATCTAGTTATGACTAGTTAATACTACTCAAATGGATATTGGCGAAGTAATCCTATGCTCAATCCCTCCTCTCCTGATATCACGACCTACACCTGAGCAGTGAATTCGAAGAAGGACCACATCACTTGATTCATTACCATACCCTCAAATCTGGGGAGAGAAGATTCTCTGATCCGAAACCAAACTCTCTGAGAATGCAAGAAATCCCACGGGTGTGAATGACAAAGAAATCCCTAAGCTTTCCCTCACTCACGACAATCTAGCCGGTCTGCGTAGATTCACGATGCAATATCCTTTCGAGGTAATTGCGTTAAAGTCGTTTCGTTCAGTAGTCTAATTTATCGCTCAAATAGAAAGCGCATCGCAAAATGGATTGCGTTCAATACTCAATTCTAAGATGCAACAGAAAGGTCAGATATTTTTTATCGAAACGTAGAACAGGACTCCTCGCCCTCAAATGTAGTTGAGATTTGATATGGGCTCAAAAAAAATGACAAAGCAAAGCATGAATGTTGCAAAGCACCGAGACTGTGGGAAACACCTATATTTTAGCCTTATTCAGGCGACTTGTCTAATGCATCTGAAAGCAGTTACTATATAAAAAAAAACAGAAAAAATTCGCAACTGAAAAAATGTAGAAAATCTTTCGGTGTACAGCCGATTCATGCAAAGTCAACATCATTGAAAAGATAATTCGAAATACCAAGTTCGAATCCAATACAGCCTGCACCAGCCTCACTGGAGGGCTCTATTTGAAAAGTTGCCCCAGAAGCCGTAACTGGATGACCACAAACTGGCAAAAGCAAAAGCTGAAGAAGTTTTGTTGTCTGGGCTAAATCTCCCTGAATGGCTTCAGTTTCTACTCTAGCCATGCTAGCCGTGTCTAACTCTACATATGACACCGTGCAGCTTCACTAGTGTAACCGATCCCTTCAGTACAACGGCTGATGAGTCACTGACAGCGAAATAAATAAATGAATAAATCTATCTCATATCCCACCTTGAACACGTCTGCAAGTAGCTGCAGAAAAAGGGTTTTTCATAAATCACCTCGTGTCCTCGGTCTTTTGAGTTAGTTCAACATTTGACGGTCGGCTAACAGCATAGATTGCCAGAAGTATGCAGAGTAGGAAAAAAGGCTACTACAAAATCCCCATTGCATGGAAGAACACAATGCATTTCCACTTATTATTAGGAAATCAATGTCAAGGAGTCAATTACCATTTCCGAGTAGATGAAAAAAGGAAATACTGTGAAGATACCAAAAGAAACCGCGTAGATTCCCAAACGAGACAACCATTTTGTAGTCGGCTTCAGGAGTAGAGTAAGAGAAGAGCTGGTTATGTGGAAAACCCCTCACTTGTTGGTCCACGTAGCACCCGTTGGCTTCCCTTTATAACTGCTATTCATCTAAAAGCTCACTCCTCAAAAACTGGCGCGATCCATTTCACTTACTTTGATTTTTTACTACGCCTCTACTCGAGGCTTTTTTTGTCTACCGAGCCTTCGACTTTTTTATCTTGAAGGGAACCCTCAAACTGCTCTGCAGTCCCGTGGTGTCATAAATTTTACTACACATATTGATACAGAGGATATATATTTATTTATTGAATCATTTCACGGCGTAGGTGGTGTACGGGGCAGTGGCGCACTATCACGCGCATGGCCCAAGGTTCTAATCATGGATAGATTCTCGCTAAGCAAACCAAGCCTTCCATCCTTTCGGGGTCGTTCAATTGGTACTAAACATGTCTGGGAAGATAGAAGCACTAACTTGTATATCGGCAGGATACCAAAAGTCATTGCATAGACAACATGCACATTTTAAAAGTCATTGCATAGGTCCCATACGCATTTAAACCGCCACTACGATTCTCAAGGAAAGTCGAGTGCGGGGCGCACCTCAAATGCGGAATTGGTTGAGCCGAAAACTTTATCCTTTTTTTTTTCTTTATGATTCATTCAATTTCATAGAACGATTTTCAGAACAAGAAAGTGAGAGACGAATCGAAGGAAGAGGACATGGATACAAGAGTTGCTCAAGTACCCTTTTGACGCTGGAGGACACCCCATTGAGCTCAATTGTTACCAGTGAAACGATGCTTATAAACAGTGACACATTGCTGCTTACGGGGAAAGACCCTACTGAGACGACCTCAGTCAGGGCACGAACACATTCAACAAAAGGGTCACGGAGCTCGCATTCATCCTAATCATGCAGCCACTATTTTCTCGGAAACAAAACTAGTGAGCATTGAATAATGACATGTTATTACTTTCAACAAAATACTCTTATATTCTTAATAAAATTTTGAATCAATCGGATTTTCCGTGGTGGTATCTGCATTTCAAAAGTTACGTAGCATCTGAGGGTCAGACAACCCAATAGAAAGTAGATATCTGAGAGCATGCGGTCACAGTTAGCTGCCCTTATCGAATAGATCGGAGAGCTATTGAGTTGATGCAAAATTATTGCAGTTTTTTTCAGAAATCTGTTTAGAGAACAATAGAAATATTTAGCAAAGACATGTTCGAACAATTATTCTGGAAAGGGACCAACATCTTCGTCTCCCATTTGCTAGGCAGTCAGATTCCATAGGCGAGGAAGTCTTGGTTTATGCAGGCGATCCACGCTTTGAAATCGGCTATAGGAAATCATTTCGGTGAATATGGCGGATTTAGGGGACATCCCATTCTTTATATGGTTTTGCTGATTGTTCCATCGCCGGAAAGCTTGTTGAGATTGCAAAATGACTCCACCTCCTCCAAACTTTCTTCAATTAGTAGAGCATGATGTGGCAAATATGAAGATGATTTTCTAGCCACAATAATTGTGCATCAACCCGATATACGAAACAACGAAGTTATACGCTCTGCATCGATATTCTACTATTCCACCATTCAATACCATTGATAGTGATAGTTTCATCAGGAAGATACATCGTAAGGATTCATGAAGGGTATGCAGAGGCTAACCTACAGAGAATGCCAGTCACAGAACAGATAGTAAAATTACTTGAGCAGTTCTACAGGACCTCTCATTCCAAAGACCAGTGATCATTTAAAAGTAAGAGTTTCTCGAAACAATTTGAACCCAATTGATCCAGTGAAACATTGGGATTTCAAGACTCGCGTTAAGTCAAGCAAGCGATAGACGTATTTTTGAACTTCACCTGATTACCAGAAATTCTCATACACAGAGGAATACATAAGCACCTTTCTTTATAAAAATTTTTGTGAAAAATAAGAAAATCATGTTCTTTGAAATTAATAGTATGCCCCTATAACCACAAGTACAAGAACAGAATTTCTATAGTCAATTCCTGACAACAGTCCCAAAAACCTCGACGCCGTATGTGCAATTGTATGTGGGTGTAGTGAATGTCGGAAAATGATATCAAGGGCTGATGAGGGATGGTAAAGTGAAAGGAACGGGAAGTTCATTACTCCCTCCGTATGGGCAATAAATTCTCATAGCCTCAAGTGTGAAGGCAGTGGTTCGCTTTTGCAAACACGTTTTTCCCCAAAATATCTATCCGACACTATAAACTTACCCTTTTGGGTGAACTATGCAAACCACAGACAAACGTAAAAAGGTTCACCGTTGCAACAGAAAAAAAAACGTACATGTTTGTTCTAATTTAGTAGGAAACGAGACTGCAGTGCCGTTGTCATTCATGGCTTGGCATTGGTACGTTCCTGCATCGGATTCATCGAGCTTGGTAAAAATAAGAGTTCCTGAAATAGAAAATTTCATTTTAGGAAAAAGCAAAGAAACAGCGTACAGTCCAATGAGCAAAGATGGCCAAAAAACGCTCTCAGAGAGGTTTTCAAGTTTCTCTCCTAGTGGCCGTTAACCGGGAAAATGTACAATGAAGTTTCCTGAACGTTTATATGGGACTCTGTATTCCATCACAATTATCAACTCAAAAGAGGAGCCTTGGAAGGTATTCAAAGATCCGACAAGAACGAGCTTGATATCACTGGCCATAAACTAACCTTCATCAGGTATCTGAACCAATTTCTCAGGGTACATGGCAGCATTGAAGGGTTTTCCATCCTTGAACCATCGATACCTAGGATAGCAATGTTGGTGAAAGTTTCAAAGAAACAGTAATCATGGTCAGGAGAGTGAAATTATTTCCAGAAGTAAGAGGCATATTAACAGAAACAATTTTTAAATAATCGCTCATGCAATGCTTTTTAACGATGCAGAACATACAACTTGTCTATTTCTCGTTCGCCCATAATCCTTTCACAGGAAACTGGAAACTACACACCCATTTATTTAGTAAAGTTTCTATAATAAAGGGATTCCATATCAAACCAAATTTTTTGCCCAACCTCACACTACTTTAAGCGCCTCATCGTTCTTTCACCTCGCCGCTGTCCAGAAGCTGCCACAAAACTAGCAAATGCTAAAGTACATATCAGACATCTCAACTTCGTAGAAAGGACACCATTTTAACCAGATTTTCCGCCTTTCGTTCTCCAAAGATTCCGATAGTCTCAGCTTTATCCATGCAATGGTTTGATCCTCAATCTATTAATGCGTCACAAATATCCGATCTTAGTGGCCAATTGGAAGCAGAACACATGAAAGATACAATTAGCAAAATATCATGTTGAAGAAAGTGAGTGCCCGTTTCTCTCGGCTCCCCGCTCTTCAAGTTTGAGAACGAATTTGGAACGCCTCTTGCAATTATTCGACAAAATAGTTCTTTTTTGGGCATCGCTTGATATCCCATAGTGTAGTGCCTTCTGTGGCAAAGACAAGTCCTATACAATGACTACCGAAAATTCCCTGCTGCCCCTGCCTCTTGAACCGCTTCGAGCTAGACAGTTCTACTGCAACTTAGGCAGGCCTACGACGTTAACGTCATGAGGCAGTGCTGCGGCTGATTTTCAAGTTTTAGAGCTGAATGTGAACGCCACAGTAAAAAAGGATGGACGAAACTCAAAGCTACGACGCCTTTATAGGGGCTGTCGGCTTGGATCCGTGCCAAAGAACGAGAGACATGGCAGCGGTCCTTGGATGAGACCTGAAAACCATCTTTATTTACACGCCATTAGAAGATGACTCGACAGCGAAATGAGGGTCGCATGAGCTCATCGACGAGAACAAGCCCCACAGATTGTGCATAATAAATCTGTGCCGTTCAGGCTGAAAGATTCTATTCCGTTACCTCAGCGCTGACACCGCACCTTCCCACTACCAGCAATTCAATAAATGTATAGCCTCCCGATGGACAACAAGTTCCGAGAAGTCGGTGATGCCTGATTTCGAGTGGAACACTCTGAGCTGAAGGCAGTGGATGAACTAGAAGCCACGTACTCTCGCTCACATTCCAATATAATTACTGCTTTGAAAATGCTCGTCTTTCACCGTTATCTTCACTTTGGTGAGTATCTATCATTCAATGCACAAAAAATGGATAGATTTTTAGGGAACAGCTTTTCCTTATCACCACTGCCATCGACTAAACATAAACCATTTCCGTTCGTCACAATGACATGGGTCCCACACAATACCTACCACTAGATCAAAGGCTTCTTAACTTCTTCACAAGGTGTCCGCCACAATCTGAGCAGAGCGGTATAGAGAAAATTCAACGAATCTCTGTTTGCTACTCTAGTCCAAACTTCTTCAAAATTATTCATGAACTTTTTTTCTGTCAATCATCATCGTTGCCGTCACGCTAGTGACATTATACGCCTATTTATCCTCTTGTTACCTAGGAACACAAAGAAAAACTTCCGCTTCGACAGCGCCAAGTCGTAAAAGCTAAAAAAGCATCATACAATGCGAGATGAGAGATCGTACTCGTCCACATGTTGGGCATTCTCCAAACATGAGCCCATGCAACTACTAGAGAGCTAGAGCACCATAAAACAACTATGACGATGGCACCAAGACTATTGCTAAGGAAAAAGGAAATCGCAGTGCGCTATGTAGTTCGGTAGGATTTGAATCCGTGGCTTTATGCCATCATATTGAAGGGGCTACGGTAGCGCTATTTTGCCGTTCCCTTATGAACGAGAATCAAGAAATAGCTTTTTAGTATGCAATCCAAAAAACTCATAAGATAATAAATGAAATAATGCAATCGCTTCATAAGATAATAAATGAAATAATGCAATCGCTTCACAAAACAACATTCAGCTAATTACTGTCCTGGAAAGGCTTATCTGCTTTCTTCAAATGTAAATTGAAACCGAAGTTCGAAGGAGATTAAGATATTGTAGGAGATAGGAACAACCAAAAGTCGACATCAAAACTTACGATGGGATAGGGTTACCCTCAGCTACACATCGAATTGTGATTTGGAAAAGATTATCGGGCGCTTTGCTTTGCTCGGTACCATGCTTTTCTACTTTGTAGTAAAGGATCGGCCCGTTCGGTTCGTGTACAAATCGCGGCGGAGTCGATATTGAGGCCCAATCGACCGTTGCACCTGAAAAGACCGTATTTTAACCCTCATTTACTATGCATACTTTCAAGCAATTGATTTCTGTTTGATTTACCTCAAGGACACAGCTAAATATAGGATTCCGTTTTGCTTATCCTAAACTGCAAAGACGTAATGGGGCTCAAAGATGTGGGTTTTTCATGCCGATAAGGGCCTAGGAATGGGCGATAAGGACTAGAGGACCAGCCAAACTGAGAGGTGACCCGACTCTGTAGATATTTTTTCGACAGGCATTCAGGCGAGTAGAATCAGCAGTAGCAGTAGAGTTTCTGATGCTGAACCCAAGGCGTTTAACCCGTTCAAACGCTTCTATTATCACAATGTCGCACAAAGACGGGAATTCTGCAACATGAAAAGGGTCTCCCATAGGCTGAGTTTGGTTTCTTTCCGGCTTTTCTTCTTTTTTACCTTTACTCATGCTGTTAAATATTTCGAGCAGGCCTAGTTTTGGGGTAATGTTGCTTTTGTTGAAAAATTTTCTCTGGGTAGTCTTAAGGATTCGCCGCTATTCGTCTGGAATGAGATTCCCTGACAATTGAATACTTCGTATTTACAATATAGCTGTTTTGGAACCACATACCAAATTAGACAAATCTTAAAAGTTTTTCGATGTCAGTAGGGATGTGACGGAAAGGAAAACACTCCGAAAGAAAATAATCACCTCGACACCATTACTCATACTCTCATTCTACATTTCTACAAACTCACGGTTTTTAGTGAAGACCAGGCCGAGATCAATGAATAGTCAAAACAGACAGCAAACCTTAGCAGAACAAATTAGTGGTCAGGTTGTTCCCGACAAGAAACTACGCTAAGCCATTCACAATACAATATTTACCTAACAAAACCCAAAGCCAGAAAATGCATTTCTATTCCAGCCGATGTAAGCAGTTCACGAAACTCCTTCAAGAACGCTTTATTTTATACCGGTATGCGCCTCCAGGAACGAAATCATCGCCAAGTCTTATCTATGAGCCTGATCACTTATTATAATCTTTATGTTATAACATTTGCCTATATAGACTTTCTCATCATCCCAAAAGACTGGTGCAGTTTCCTTCTTATAAAAAACTCGTTTAGGATGGGAAAAAGAAGAGAAAGTACAAGTCTCGAGAATCTAAAAGTGCAATTAGGCAAGCTCATTTACATTCTTCGCTCTTTCTATTCGACCAGCCATTCTGTACGTAAAAATTGTTATTCTGAATGAATCTAATCAACCGAAAGAAAACGAAGTACAAATTTATAAAGGTTTATTTCTGACACGCACTTGGATGTTACGAGTACGACTCTTGAGAAGCTAATACTTCTGACAAACTTGGTCTCAGCTAACATGAAGAAAGATACCTCGGACACATCTTTACAACCACCGTAACCGGTGTAAGAAACTCTAAAATTCCACTTCAAGAATCCCAACACAGCGTCCCCTATGGAGTAAACAACCCGTCGAAAAACCGTTCTCTTCTCGAGTTCCGAGCCTTGTTGCCGTGCATGAGTGGGCCACGTCTGATTCATAGCATGACCTTAGACAAGCTCAAATCGATGATATAAGAATCGGAAAAACTGTTCCCCGTTAGGTGGAGCAATGAGTCTCTTCCACAGATAGGAAACTTTTTATGGCAGAAAAATCTTTGATTTTGACGGGAATTCGGGGAGAGCCATATTGCAAACACAAAGATACCCTCTAACCTTGTCGGTGCATTGCAGCACTTATAATGAGGCAAAAGCGCAATTTGTGGTACTACTGAAACGGAAATAGCCTCACAAAGCGAATAAGACTGAAGGCAACTTGACTAACTGAACTGAACCATTTGCCCGCCTCAAGTGCCCTGTTCAATGCAACATCAAAACCTCTCGATCAGCCGAGCAATTCCCAAGCAAGAATTTCCGCACCATTAATCATTTGCATAGAAATCATAGTACACGGCTCGACTGTGATCACCATCCCTGTGTACGTGGTATCAATTCGTTGCCTTCAAAGAGACATAAATGTGTCAATGCTGCCGATGCAATTAATCTTGCCGAAGTTTCAATTAATTCCGTTCGGTGAATTGGTATTTAGACATCAGTTGAAAACTTATTCCCCTCTCTTGTAAGAGCACTAATTTAATCATTCACGTGAGCAAAAAAAGTGCAAAAAAACTCAATACTTCCACTAAAGCAATATTTCCATTCCTTACTATTTATTATAGATGTTTTTTGTTACAATTTTCTGAATAACACAAATCTCGAGCGCAGGCCAACAGCTATGGTAGAAGGCTTCCCGCGACTGGTTCTCCATGCTACAGAGATAATCGTCAAGACATAAGACCCATTACCTGAGTGTAAGGATTGCAGTAAAAGGCCTGATGCATTGCAGAAACTCTTCTAGCCTTATCTTTTGAAAAATGGCATTCCAAGGAAGGCTACTTCACGGCTACTTCTGCATCAAACGCCCTTCCCCTCACATTTCTTGAAGTAATGTAGGCTCATCTCTTCAGAAAAACACGGTACCAAAATTTAAAGCTACAGCGTTAGAGCGCTTAAGTGAGCACTGTGCCAGAGGTTCTCGCCGCAGTAGACGACATAGTAGCTTTCCATTTGGTGCCTGCTTCGCCGATATCTCTGAATACTGATCAGGCGTCCGATCACTGCGTCAACTGCGTGTATGGCAAATATCCAACGAACAGACTTATGAAGCATGGAATCTGGCGTATTTGAACGATGATTTCAGTGAATTGAACGCCGAACTCAAAAGTAAATGAACTGTACATTCACTTCCTATCCGCTCTTCACGATTCAAGACCTTGCTCCTAATTTTGCCTTTAACCGTTCTCCCACAATGATGAATGATGTTTTCGAAAACGTTCACGACGGTGTTATACAAAATTGATCAGACCCGATTTTTCAGCAGCAACGCTGCCATAGCGTTGGCCCTCAGTGGAACATCTTCACTGGCCCCTTAAGCATTTCTGGGCAATGCCAAAGACTGTTAGGGTTCCCATATCGAGCTCCAAATTCACTCTGGGCGAGGAAAACGAAAACAACACATCTTTACAACGTAGTAGACCGCTAATCCGATAATCGAGGTCATTCGAAAGTATTAGAAGGTAATACGGTGAGCACTGTGCTTAATTGGTAAACTCGAAAAGAAAACATGTCAACATGCCAACATTGATGGGCAACTCCTTGGCGATAAAAGCGGGAACGCTAACTCGATTCCCCTCTCCCCAACGTGTAGCAAATCATTTCGTTATGCGAGCAAACACCATTGTTACGGACATTATTCTACTCCCTCAAAGTAAGGCTCAAATACTGCAACTCAGCAAACGCTAGGAACCTCCTCCCATCCCATCTTAACGTGCAATTCGCGAAACGAGACAATGGGCAGGTCTCCTTCACTCTTCGCCCTTCGCCCAACAACGATCGCTGGTCATAAAAGGAAATTAAGTAATCATGGGACAGAAATGAAAGATTCTTCCGAGATGATCATGGAACAGCGAATTCCCAAATCTAATGAGACTCAAAAGTAGTATTCTCGGGTAATCAACCCAATGACGTTGCATCTTCTTCAGAATACCCACATATTTGACCCAAACAAAGCAGGAAGGAGAGAACGGGTCCTAAAAGGGTTATCATATTCATCGCTGCTTTAACCAGCTCTTCTATAATTCTTGTGGAAGAAAGGTTTCCACTGGATGATAAACCAGCCCAAATAAATCTCAACAGTATGGGCGTTATTGATTACTAACAGTAAATCAATAACGCCCATCATAACTGTCATTGCTGCTCAGCACATCGATTGCATAACGGGCCGAAAAGATAAAGATCTTGGTGACACATCGAATCCTGTTTCACCTTCGATGGCTATTTTGGTTTTCCAGCCTTCTGACAAAATCTTTGAGACCTTCCATGGCTGCACTATAACTTGATCTAGACTTACCCCCCAAATTAACCAAATTGGAATAGCAGTTAAAAAAACTTCAACGCCGATGAGAGAAACAGATTCTATCCCGTAAATAGCAATTTCAAGACTTATTTAAAGCAGAAAGGAACAAAGTACAATCACACCGCTCACATTCGCGGTCACTCAATGCTCTCATCTGCAGCCACCACCACCCAATGTGAACCTATCGAGGACATCGAAAACACCTGCTGTGTGAGGGCTAACACCTGTCCTTCCTGACAACTTCAAGGTGTTTTCTCGAGCAATTATTTAAGAAGATTCGATCAGTTCGAGATAACAAAAAACTCCAGCTTTTGAAAAGTGTCTAGGAAAAGCCCTTATCATGCAGACGAATGAGTGCAGGATCCGTCTAAAAATAACCCACTTAACATTTTTCGTGCCAACTTTGAGAATCCAAGCCCTCTCTCATCCGAGAGGGCTTCTCACAACAACATTATCGAAAATCATGGCAATGAGGGCATTGAAACTGAGTCTCTTTAGAATTCGTTCAAGGAGATGGCGCAAACTTGCAAGGCAAAAACATTAGTTTGGGAGTCAGTTCATGAGAAAGCAGAAAGGAAACAAAAAACTAACCACATAGAGCGGTAGCTACGGCGAATGAAAGGGCCGTGGCAAATTTGCCAACTGGCATGGAAGAACGCCTCTGAAAATATCAAATGAGCGCAATCTGTAGGTAGATAACGTGAGGTATAACGACGTGATTCGAGAATTCGAAAACAAAAACCCGCATTAAGAACAACGAAAAGACATGGTGAAGATGCAAAGAAATGGACGAAGTCAGATAGTAGAAGGAGCTACAGCCATAAATTAATCTTGAGTTCCGTCACTGACTTCGAAGTCATCCTGCTGTAAGCGATGACCATTAGAGTTGGAAACGCCTTCAACAGATGAGGCTATAATTGTATGGAAAGAAGCAAGACAAAAAGCATGAAGCCGAGATTAGACGAAAAGCGAATCCATGCTGGAAAGGCGTGAGCAAATACAAGGACAGCAGGAGGGATTTTTATACCAAGAGCAAACCAGTTGGGAAAAACGATAGACAGTGATTAAGCGATGATAGGAACGAAAAATGCGAAAATTTCGAACAGGTGAGCTAACTCACTCAAGTTTACAACTGGTAGAAATCACAAAATGATCACCATACATATGAGAGAGGAACGAAGAGCAAATCCAAACAAACCAATGAGAGCTGCTGACGCCGGATTTGGTCTTATCTTACAAGCACTCGGGTATTTATATGGGCGAGCTTATCCGTAATGAAGAATCACGACAAGAATGATCAATGGACAAACAAGTAAAGGCACTCTAGGTCAAAGAAAAGTAAGGCAATTTTGTAGGTAGCGAGTACAAAAATCCTGAAGTGTCTTCCAATTTTGTGTGAAGAGGAAGGCAACCAGAAACGTTGGGCTCACTCGAGGTTAATAACACCGGCTCAAAGACTCTGCTCAGAAGTAAAATTCTATCAAAGTTAGCTAGTTGCTCATTATCTGAATTCGTCGAAACCTTCAAAAATATGATCCTAACACGGCAATAGGAGGAATCTACAAAGGAGATGTAAGCCAACAGCCATTAGGGTTTCCCTAGATACAACTGTTAAGGGCAAGTTTACGAGACAAGTCACTGAAAAAACTCGGAAATGCTCGCAAAATTGATGACTCCAGAAACCTTACAATACGTTCCAAGTTCATTGGAAAAAAAGATTCCCAATTGAGGGATAACGTTCTTGATAATTCGCTTGCTTTGGGGCGTACACTTAAAGCCCAGGTGTAATATTAGCTCCCTGTGGGGCTTCCGATGTAGCCGTTTCATCTCCCATTATATCTGTCAATAGTACAAGTACCGTATGACTCAAACAAAATGGAATCAAATAGACGGATTAGCTCTTGGAGGTGAAGCCGTTTCATTCCTTCGACAGTTCAACTTGTTAAAAACAGAAGGTCACACTGTTATTTTTAGAACTACTCCAAGATTCAAGGGAAAAGGTTTCTAGGAAACACCAAACTCAAGTAAATGTTATCGGTGGTGAAACATAAAAGATAAGGTCATCTGGCGTCAATTAAACCCATTTAAGGGATGCGCCTCGCATTTCTTCAAATTAGAATAGAAGTGTTGCATTGAATGCGTATGTGGCCCATACAGCGGCTTGTAGTGGACAGCCGGTGTATCAGTCAGCGATTTTTATCCTCCCAGATGAGCCTAGTACCAATTAATCGACCCTGGTATGGAAGTCTTAATTGGCTTAAACGAATAACGATGTAGGATTCGAACCCGCGACCATGCGTGTATGGTAGTGCGTTACTTGCCACTAAGGCATCTTTGCCAAGTTATCGGTAATATTAGGTCCGAAAAAATGAAATTACGTTGATTAGAAGAAATGGCCCCCTTCCTGCATAAGAAGAGTTGCTAGACCTTACACAAGCGATATCATTACACGGAAGAAGGCAAAAAGATACAATATAATAAGGATAAGCGTTAATGCATAAGACTTCAGCCTAGCATAAGCTTTTTAAACTCCTTAGCAACGGATTTTACAGGCCTCTAAATGCGGATGAACAAGTGTGACGGCACGTTCGCGGAGTAAAATATAGTCCATGCATAGCTGAACTTTCAAATGTATGAGCAGGCTGCCAAGGGTAATTTTAGTCATAAAAGGACTACATGTACTTCCACACTAATGAAGTAGTATTAAATATGAACGAAAACAAAGCAATCAACCACAATACAGAGGAGAATATAAAAATGAATTCATGTTCCATGGAGTTCCATGGAAAACATCCAGAATACATCTTAAACTTGCAAGGAACATAGACAGCCGTAGCCACAAGTTATTGCCACAATTAAAATCGAAATGAGAACCGAAAACCAGTACCGATATCACTTAAAAGGGATTAGTTAATATCAACAAGAGGGTACTAACTGGTCATAGCCATTGCTACCAGCTCATGCCGTGAGCCAACCTACAAAGTGATCAAAAGGCTGGTCGAAACTATTTCAAAGCGACTGTCAAACACAAGTCGTTTCTAATCAGAATATTGCCTCACTCGTCATTTTTGACACATTTCAAGCAAAATTTTACTTCATCTCAGAACTCATGAAAGTGCTTGAAGAGGAAATTAGAGCTAAAAAATAGAGAGGAATTGTGCCAGCAAATGAAGAGATGCAAGAAAAAATAGCACGTTTAGAAAGAGGCGGGTCAAAAGAGACCTCAAGAGGGAGTATTTTTCGGCAAATTGGCGTAATGACCACCTCATAAGCGGAATGGGCGAGACAAACGCGAGTGAAAATGAGCATGAGTACGAGTAAAGGCTTGAACAGAAAAATATGCACACTTGGTAAGAAAAAGTGAAAGAAATGTGAGCAGTGCAGCTCAACGCCTTAACTCAAAAAATGGGAAAAAACCAAAACCAATCAAAACTAAAAAAAGTATTGACGGCGGAAAAATCTTGTCAAAAAGTAAGAGCACCGAAACAGAAAAAAGCTCTCTCAGCCAAGAAGTTGCTACTCGACTAAAGGTGTTTTCGACTGAGCAGTAGCTCTCACTCAATCTCTCTCTACGCGAAATTATCAATATACACGAAACTAATAGAAGGTGAAATGAAGCAAACGGAAACAAAGTAAGTAAAAAACAAGTATTTGTGGTTTATACAATTATAACGTGCTGCGAACACTAGCAAATGGCTAGACATAGTTTGCGGACGAAAAGAGCAATCGACTGACGTTGCAGAGGGCGTTGCCATCACCGCATAACCAAATAAGAAAGTGGAGCCCCCGACGACTCTCCGCTACCACTAGCTCTCTTCTAATTGTCGCTTCTGTTGGGATTCGCTCGCCTCATGATTCAACTGAGATCATCACGAAATATTTCAAGAGATGACGGCGATAAATAGAAACATGCACTTCAGTGTCAGCATATGAAATGGCACGAGCGAAATTGCCGAGCTAAAGGTTATCTATCAAAACCATCCGGTGTGCAGTCAACGGATGGAAGCGTTACGATTCTAAGGGGACTGAATCCATCCAGGAAATTGAGGACTGAACGAATCGTTGGATATCCTATCGTAATATCTAGTTTCCAAACCAAACCACCTCATTGATTAGAGCACCTGGTGAACACCTGAAATAACAGGAGGTAGAAGGGATGTGGATGAGGACATGCAATGTTTACCGTAACAACACAAATGGGGAGGGTCATCGCGTGCTACCTTAGGTAATCAATTTGCTCCCACTGTAACAAGGACACATCCTATGAGTCACTGTGGTATTAGGGGAAAGTTATCGATTTTAAAGTGTCCATAGGGAAAATGGCCATGAGTTCTTGATTGATGTAAGGCTTAGAGTACCAAAAACCCCTTTGAACTTGAGCGATGATGCAAAAAGACTCCTTAATCCTTATGTCGCCTTCCTTCAATCGTCTTTTGCGAAGTCAAACGATAGATATTCTGCCTCCGCTAATGTCACATTAACAATGTTTGTTTTGCAGAACGATGGAAACACTATCTCCCCGGTGCAGAGATGGGACTAGGGAGGATGTATCCAATTTGGCGTTTGACCGCATCAACGAGATCCCAGCCGAGATCATTCATAGCTGAAAAGCCAGCGCGTGCGCTTTAAGCCGGTTTACTCGCCCGTTGCGAATGGCTCATTTCACTAACCGACTAAATATTTCAAAAAACTACTATAATTGAGGTTTTGTCTACTGTCTACTGCTAATAGATTTCAAAAAAACATATACACACACAATAAAAAGTTAATAATACTAATCAATAAACAATAACGTGACAAAGAGGGAGTAAAGTGGAGCAAAAATCCATAATGATAAATATGTACAAACTAGAACGATTTCGTGCTTTCGTGGAGAGACAAAGGTATCAACCATCGAAGAATATGGACCTACTGTAACAATAAAAGTGCATTTTGTCACCCAGACAGCGATATCGTGACAGCATTCAATCTCCGTTCTTCAGAGATCAGAACGACGATAAGGTAGTAGAAGGACAGCGGTCTCAGAGGGAAGATAGTCCTCACATGTCAGGAGGTTACAGATTAGCATCGGCATGGAGCCAGACGACGCTGGAAGGAGGGCATAATAGAAATTTGCATAGGGTAGGAATGCGCTTGCGGATCTCCGCGAAGAAAGGGAAGACGAAAGAAGTATTGGCGTCGGCACCACGCGTCGTCCATGTCTCAGACCCAGCAAACCCTCACCAAAAAACCTTCTCACAACTGCCTGAGAAGTGAAAATTCGAGGGACGATGGAGCGCTTCGCGAGCGCAAGGTCATGCCCTCAAATGCCTAACCTATGACAGATGTGATGTGCCCGAAACGAATCAATTGCACGACACTGGACATTGGATATCTCGTTGAAATGAAAATGTCAAAAGAAGAGCTTAATTAAGGAGGAAATACAGAAAACGTTTAATTAGGTGATCAAACTTTTGCTTACACAATACCATGTGAAATAGCTAGGGCAACCCGCCCTTTAAAGCAACGAAAGAAGTCACGGATTGAACAATGCCGAATGATAACAGGTACTCGTAACAGTAATTATAGGGTGAAAGAGAACAGGATGCAGTCAATTAACGGCGGGATCGACAGCCGAATAAAAGGTGAATGATCGGAGTGAAAATGACACTTTCTATCCCGTGCAGGGATGTGAATTGCAAAATACGCTACGGCGGCGAGAATCAAGGTGAGCCAAGTTGGATATTTTTTCAACGGCAGCACTTCGGTTGATTATCTGGGATCTCGTTGTTTTTACTTTCGAAACTGCAAAAACTTCATGAAAGGAGGCTCTATCTGGTCTCTGACCATCTTAGCTCAGTTAAGGCCAGGAAGCCGGAACCTATTAAGAAATGATTGGATTGAGCAATCAATTCACGGTTATTTCACTGAAAGGCGATGAGCGTATCACACAAAGAAAGAAATAACAATTCAGCGAAGTGAATTATGATGTCTAGTCCATATGTCATACCATGGGCACGCATACATCTTCGTTAGTAGACCGAGTACCGCGTAAAAAATGGATTGGCTAATATTTTCCTCAACCAAACCATTGAGCTCATTCAAAAAAAAAGAAAAAACAGAACCATTCCTACCAGACCTGAAAATCTGAACTGGTACGAAATCGCTATAGGAAACTAGTAAAATTCAGCAGCGAGTAATGGTCCACAAGCTGGGTGGTCACAAAGGATGTTTCCTAGACATAGCGGACATTCGAATAACATCTCAGATGTACCACGCACCGTTTGAGAACACGACAGATGGCCGGTCATTTACCACTAGCAGCAGTCATCTAGACGATAGCGTAGTCATAAAGTAAGCCACACGATATTCGTCTAATTACCGTCCACTAAATTACAACACTTGGAAATGCAGAAAACATGATCAGCAACATTTGAAAACAAAGGAATCTAGCAATAGGTGCATTGGAGCAAAAGTACAATTGATGCTTGTGTTTTTGATCAGAAAACGACTGCCAAACATTCATACCAACGACGCAGAAAGAGCTGATAAGATTTTATCAGTTCCATAATTCGAGGAACTAACATTTGCAGATTACCAAATCGGACCTTCCGATACAGCGGATTAACATAAATTGAAACCTTTCGATTCAAAAATCTCGGTGACCATTGAAACCACCTCCTAGAGTCCTCTGAACCTTGCGCAACGAAAATTGCGTATGAATCATGTCGAGGACGGAGGGTTGGAGATTTAGGAACAGCGAGCCAGCGATTTGCAAATCGTGTAAGACAAATTACCCAAGAAGAAATGAAGAAATGAGAAGAGTGGTGGAGAAGGGGGGGGGGGGTGGAAGAAAAGGGAATGCCTATCTCGTACTGAACAGCTGAACAGAAATTTAAATGAGATGAATTGAAGGTTTAAAGAGCGTTTAAAGTTTGAACCAGAAACAAGTATTCCGAACACCGGAATACTGGTGCAACAAGTTTCACTCAACTGAAAATTTAGTGAATGCATTCCACTGACCTTGGATGAAAAAAGGATCAAAAAATTCTTTTTCTTCAACCCGAACCCGAAGTATGCAAAAAAGAAGAATTTCGAACGAAACTTCAAAAAACGTCAGAAAAAAACTTTTAAAAATCATTTGTTGTGAAACTCAATGTAAAGGGAGATGTAAGGTGGACTCACGAACAAAACCAGCCAACTAATATCCTTCCACATCAAGGCAAACGAGAAGGCTAAATGGAAAGAAACACTCCTGAAAGGGCAAGAGGCAGAAAACGTTGAGCAAAGTGGAAACGCAATTCAATATCAGGGTAATTAGCTTCCAAATATTGCCTGCCACACATATTAAACTTTAAAGGAACGGATTATAAGCATGACAACTTCTTATACAACTTACCTTAGTAAATATCAATGAAGCGGCACTCATAATAGGGAAGAATGAAACAAAAAAAGCTGAAGAATTTGAACTATAAACTTTCCCAAATTTCAAAATACATCAAAATAATATGAAATTACCGTCGTCGTGACATAAATTTGAACGAAAATTCAGAAAAAAAAAACCGTCAAACTTAAAGTACACGCTGGCATAAGCTCCAGGTCGATACTTCCACTCCTAAGGAATAGTGGATATACTGCCAAGAATCGAATGTCACGCCCCATGCTAATGGACCCCACATAGTGTTGGCTCGAGCTCAAAAAAAGAAAAAGGGCAAGGAATTTCAGTACAACAAACCTGCGCCTAGACATATAAGGATTACAGTGACGGATCATACAAAGTACACTCGATCGTACCGATTCCATGTTCATTTCGGCACAGCTTTATCAAATTGTCATAGCTAATCGACTTACATTACAAAGTGTCCCCGTGTAGGAGTTTCGAAAAACGATGAAAGGAAACTGGGCGCTTGTTAGGCTAGATTGACAAACTTGTAGCTGAATTCTTAACTGAGAAGAGGTGGATAGCGGAAGGCACTTGATGAAACGTATAAAGTCCAACTGATTCAACATTCCGTGGCTGCGGCCTAATAGGAAGATCTAAAAGAGAGACTGAATCCCTAGAGGGGAAGAGGGGGAATGAGGGGAGGAAAGCGCGTATGCAAACACATGCATACGAAAATCCTGTTAATGGATTCGGAGTCTGAGATGACATAAATTAGTTGTTTTAGGTATTCATCTATGACAACGCGTCGGAGGGAGGACACGAAATCAGTATCCCATGTAAATAGATGTAAACACCAACAACGAAGAGTTCTATAAGTGTGCGAAGCGGAAGAAAGAACACAGGCTTGCATGCTTAAAATCGAAAATAACGAATAGCCTGCGAAGTGAATGCTAAAAGAGAGAATGTGAAAGACGAAGAGGATGAATAAGATTGAATATCACGAAGGGGCAGGAGGGCAGGCGTTGCGCAACCACCACTGGCTCCCCCAATTGCGCGCCTTTGCCCTCAACGAATACCAATAATCGCCGCTATAAACTCATGAAAGGGCATTATTGGACGCTCCACGGTACCTCTCAAAACCTCTCAGCACCTGAAATGAATGGGAATCGATCTTGGCATAAGAAACGTACGAAAGAAAAGCGACGTAACGTCGTCAAGTGCTTCTCAAACATAAAACCGACGGCATTTCAATAGAAGAGCGGAAGCTTTGGAGCCGTCAAGAGAAATTTCCAGTTATGAGGAAAGCAAAGCAACTCTTGCTTGTAATAGACAATTACCTTAATGACTTTTCCATTTCGACATCTTGTACTTTAAAGTAAGAGTTTTCCTCACATGTTCCTCCACGAACACGAAGCCATTTCACTCTGTCGAAGGATGTACCCCCTCGGAGCAAAAAGTCCCTCGGAACAGTAGCCTTCGAAGAAAAAACTCGCTTTCGATTTTTCGCCTACCTACTTCCCTGCTATAACAGTTAGGGGAAGACTGGGAACAACAGGTGGGGTCTATTGGCACTCGCAGTTATGCCCATTCTTCACCAGTTCACGAACTTGTTGTATCCCTCCATTTGAACCCTGATTATATGAGCTCAGTTGATTACTTGGCTACCTTTGATATAGGTTTCCGTCGAATGTTCTTTCTCGAATTCCAAAGCAACTTTAGCTTCCTGGAAGAGTCTTGCGAGCGCGCTCGGAGAAGCCTCCTGTTAATGCAGCTTCTTCAAAAGATCCCTTCCGGAAGCGGCAACAGCACCCACATCTAGACATCTTGCACTTGCTTAAAAGACAAATTTCTGGCTGAAACTCCGTCTGATGAAGTGCTCAGTCGGTTACATAATGTATCACCGCATCACGCAAAAAACCACTGATAGCCCGAGTTGCGAAAAGAAGCATCGAGCACTACCGCGGTAATAGTTACCCATAAAATGGACCTAATGTCCACGCATATGTAAACTAGCGCAAATAAGGTAATGTTTATCCCATGCCCTCACACTCAATTCTTTGAACTTCGTACGAAAACTACTCGTAATTTCGAATGAGTAAGAAAGAAGAAATAAGAATCTTCACTAAAGTTCTTCACTTCGGAACAAGGAAAAGAAGTATCACCCGAGATGACTCCTGGTGGTCGCTCGTAGCTCACATTCTCGAATTTCACTATTTGGAATGGGGCAATTGCATCATAAGTGGTCCCAAAATGACCGGCGGACGCGTACCGCATGCCACACTTTTGCTGCTTTGTGGAAAATAACTTCAAATAGTTAATTCGAATGAAGAAGGAGGAAACGGTTGGGACAACATCGTCCTGGCATATACAATTGTTATAGGTCTATTCACACCACTTTCCGACAAAAAAAAAAGCCCATAGTAATGTGCCGCTAATGTATGCCACTGTCTGCCATTTGAACCCATTCGGTACTGTCCTTGCTATCAGTAATGCGTTTTGTTTGGATTTTTAAACATGAGCTCTTCGGCTTCTGGCATCGTTCCATGGCGCTTTTTCAATAGCATTCTATAATCGTTTATTCCACAGGACGCGTCTTAATTGCCTGCAACGGCAAGCTGCACGCCCTCAAAGTACCATATCCACCCATGGGCGGTCGCTCTCGATTTCATCGTGAAGTGAGTAAGGGCTTTGAAGAATGACCCAAGAACATGACTAGTGCTTCGATAGTGATCCTTCGGTTTGGACATATTTTTTGGAGCAATTATATGGCATCCCACGAGGTCAGAATCAGATCTGAATGATTTAATGGTTGCGGAAACAATTTTTGAAGTATTTGGCAATATAACCGGTCTATTTTGAAAACATATGTTCCACTGTTATCAGTGTGCAGCGTAGTGTGCACTCATTGTTAATGAAATCACTTGAATTCAGCACAAAAATCGCTGGGGTCACTTCTAAAACGGGCCTCAAAGAACAAATTGCCAAAACATCTACTCTCTAAAGCTCTCCTCTTTCAGTGGTGTCACCTTTCCGTGGTCACCTAAGAAAAGTCGAGTGCTATTCAAGCCCTTTCTATAGAAGACAGCCAAATGAGGGCGACAGCCAGGGCTAGCTTGCACGGGTACTACTTCAAAAACGATGAAAAAGTCACCCATCACGTTGCTGCGAACATTCCGAAAACTCTCTGCCGACTTTACTCATTCAACCTATCGTTAAGAGTAAACCCTGATTAGTTTATGGCTTAAAACGCGTGGAGCAGAACAGGTATTCTGGAGGACCCTGGATGGCTGAACGCAAGCTCGTATCACCGATTAGCGGGGTATCGATCGACGCACAATGTCGATGCCGTTTGCCTCACGCTTTTCACCCATCGGTCGCGGCGAACTATGAATGCGGTCACTTAGTCACGATGGGATAGAAAAATGATGGATGGTTTCGCACAGCGGTCAGTAGCGCCCTGCGGCCACGTGGCGCTGGTCTCGATGGGCAGCGAATGCAAATTTTCATACGGCTTTTACTCCTTGCTGGGGTTCACGGAGCGACGATAGAGGAATTTAGAAAGTTTTCCGCTCAGCTGATAAGTAAAGACGCAGTAGCTATCAGCGGTCACGAAGGTGCTACCCTCACAATTCTTCCCAATCGCGAGTTAAGAAAATGTTGGCTCTTGTGGGAAGGGTCAGCACCAAGAAGATGGTGCACCTCGCGGCTAAAATCATACTGTATGTCGCGACCCATGGCCTTAACGGTTTCGAAGGATTCATCGAACATCCTGAGCGCAGTTGCTATCACAGAAGTTCCTACCCTCTAAATTTAGAGTTAAGGTAAGGTCGTAGACGATAACACCACATGACCGCCGATGGCTGTTAGTCTATCGTTGGACTCTGCAGAACTCGCTATCAATTATTCGCTCCACTGTTGCTACTTTGACAGACGGCAAAAGGAAAAAAAATTGGAATATGTTCGAGTGCCATCGAACCGCCCTTCAGAGACGTTTTTCATAAAGCCCAATGAAATCACCGATCACGGGGAACAAGGCGAGGGGTTAAAACTTTTCCGAAATTTCGTTTTATGTCTCTCTTCAAAACCATTTTGCAGTTGTAAGGTCATTCTGCCTTTATCTTCCCTTTGAATACTCCAACGACATGGTACACAAAACAGGAATAATCACATCCTTTGCAATACAATGGTCGCGTTCCTACAACGAATCACAAGTACCAGTAAATTCTTAGCCTAGAACAGGTGGCTATGGTAAAATAGAAGTCAGCAAGAAAAATCCAAAAAAAAGGTAATGCAAAAAATGCTAGGAGAACTTCTCACGTAAGCCTCCCCCTAAGTTCTTCGGGACACTGACGGTCGGATCGGTCACCTTAGGTCAGCTCACCAGGTGCATGTTGCGTCTATGGTCCAGAATAAGATTAGCGGTAACAAAATTAGTTGGATAGTTTCTAAACGAACATCATCATCAACAAGCACTCTTTGCCTTCAAAACTCAGTAAACATCCATTTAATGACACTGCATCTATGACGAAAACTTGACGATTTTCTTTCACTTGTAGACAGATGACTGCAAAACGTGAATTTCCCTGCTCTCTAGTGAAATTGCTCCTTCTATCACGAAAAATCTGAACAAGAAATCAAATTCGTTACCCGCGGGCATCCATTTCTTCCATGTATGGATTTCCGTTGGGAGCGGACTTAATTTTGCTGATTTATGTGGTGATTGAGTGGGTTCTACCACTCAATCACCACATAAATCATTTTCACGTTCCTATACCAAGGAGGTATAGGAACGTGAAAATGTCGGAAAAATGCAAAGCTAGCCAGGCTAACGTGATATTAAGGTTTGGTCTCACATTGATCAGTTCCCAAATACTAGACAGCTTTGGTGCAGAATACGAAGCTGATGCGTATCGGAATCCTAGTAAACATAATCTTCGATTAATAATCGAAAATTATGTTTACTAGGATTCCGATACGATCTCGATAGGAGGGTTTCTTAGCATCATCACAATTCGGTAAATGAATTATCGCAGCCAAAAAGAATGGGCGGATCTTCACACTTATCACTGTTGATATCAAATGAACATGATGATAAAGCATAGGAATAAATGACCGGATGACTGACTGGCTGAAAAATCGGACCACTACAACAACGTTTCTCTAGGAATCGAACGAGAACAGTGAAGTGGAAACGACTACCGTCGCTGACGCAAAAGGTTACAAAAGGTTCTAGTACAGGGAGAGGGAGGAGACACCGGCTGACTGAAACTGCTTCACATGGTGCTAAGAATGAGAAACGATTCGTGAACCAGGAGATTGGAAAAGCCTTCAAGGATGAGGAGCCTCACTAGGGGCGCTAACCACGGGCAAAAAGTAGGTTATGCTATGTAGAACTGGTCTCGGACGGTTCAGCACATTCATCACGCGCTGAGGTTAGAGTTGGGATTAAAGAAAACTGACGACAAGGGCACTTGGTGAGAGAGCGCAGACAAGAGCACAAATCTGTCCTCACCCTAGGCTAGCATCATGGTAAAACATGATGAATTTGAAGGAATCCATTCAATGACACATTACCCACCGAAAAACGGCAAAAGAAGCTGATGGATGTGATATGAAAAGCTTGAGGACAGTGAAAAAGCTTCCTACTGAATACATTAACTTTTTTTTTACATCACGTGATCACTGCAGTTCTACCTGGCCAAGCCGAAATGAGTTCGTTCCATTTTGTCGAAATGGCCAAACAAAGCGCGTCCTTCTACTCCTCCTTTCCCTGTTCAAATTCTACACCTCAAGAAATCTTCTATTCACTCGGCAATATAAAAAGAATCCGTCCCTTCCTCGGCTACTTTTCCACTTAATTTCTTCGGAAAGTGTTGCCTTTCTAAAGTGTTTGAAAAACCCTCAAGCTAACCTTCAAAAGGAATTCCGGTGAAAATGCAGTTAGGGCGGAGCCCAGATCTTATCCAAGAATGCTGCAGCGCAGATAGGGAGGGATAGTCAACTTTGCTTGTGCTTACAGATGGATCTTAGTTAGCAAAAGGACTGTAGTTTTTACCTAATCGTCAGAAGGGGAGGAGCAACGATGTGGGTGTGATGATTCACTCGTGCAAAAAGCTGGGAAAAGGTAAGATTTGAACATTCAGATGACTAACCCATACGATCCTCCTTTCTTCCTAAGGCTAAAAAAAATATATTTTTTCGGCTAAGACGTTCCCGAGCGTCATTATGGGCTCACGAAATCGGCTCCCCCCGTTCTGTGGCGCTCCATGATAGAAGATTGCCCTCGCCCATCAATTAAATTTTCACCAGAATGGTTATTTAGAGAAAATATAGGAAGAATGTTGGGCAAATAATCAACGAATCAGTACAAGAGAATAAAAATCAAAGTTAAAACGCCTGTCTCGGCCAGAAAAAAGTACGAAATGAACGTAACTGAAATGAAGCAGGAATTACCTAAAAACGACACAGTAAAGAAAACGAGTAACATAGGAGAAGGGCAGATTTGAAGCCGATGATGGTATTGTTATCAAAAACATGACACAAGAACAAACTCAACGACGAAGAAAAACGAATAAACGTACCATGGACCGACATGGACCAAGAATGAGCGGCGAGGTGTGACTGACCCTCCCCGTATTACGTAGAGAGCCATCTTTGGCAATCGGTATTGTGGCGGCAACCACCAAGCTTTCCTTTGCTATCGCCGCCCGTGAAATGAAGGGATGAATCACCAAAGAAGGCACAAAGAAGGATGGAGCTGGTGGGCGGTCAACGACGCCATTCAAAATCTAGGCGTAGACCGCAATTGCAGACAAAAGAGCATGGCATGGATTCGGGGCTTTTGTCAACCAGAATTTCCCTCGTTCAGAGGTATCAGGCGAAGAAGCTGTCCGGGTGTTGTGCCCATTGGCGAGAGCAAGATGAGTTAGACTAGTACATGCGGCCTTGGAGTGGTGGGAATACCTTGGGACCACCACTTCTTTCCTCGGCTCGGAGTAATGACGGGACCAATTTAAGTGGGGTTGTAATGACCCGAGGCTCGTTGCCATTCCAACGATTCGTTAACACGGATTTTGCCGAAAATTGTCCGGAATCTTCTCCCCGAAAACAGCGTCGCGCACGCCGCACCCGCCGCGTATCGCAGGATTGCGATGGGGGATTGGAGCGCGCAATTTGTGAGTTAGCGAGTCCTTTAATTATTTGAATTGGCTAGCCGCTCTCTTCAATTCCAATGCGGTCTTGATCGTCGCTAATATAGTAGGGGTCATTCTAATTAATCAAGTCTGATAAACATAAAAACCAAAAAGAAACAGAAAAAAAACGATCAAATCTAATAAAAAGGAAAGGCAATCAATGAAAAATATTGCGTAATATCGATTGGCGGGGAGGCGGGGTGGGTACGGTAATTGCAGTGACATTTGCCGCATGCAGCAAGGGAGGATGCCGCAATCGGGGAGAAGTTCCGTTACCCTGCCGATGAGTTAGGAATTGTTCAAGACTTCCCAGGGGAACTCGAGTTTTTCGCTTTCTACTTACTTATCCCTTGCTCAAAAAAATAACTGAGTCTTCAATATTAGAGGAGCTTCCATGTCAAATTCTACCCACATAGTGTTTTCAAACACAATCCCATGCAGTCTATTGATAAACTTTACGTCTAAACTCCAGCATTCGTCGACGATTTCGAAAGAGCTCATGCGGATTTTCTATTTCTTATAAATCTGGCTGGGTGCCAATGAACGCCTGGGAAAGCATGATTTGATCGCTGCCGAATTAGGGACCACTCAGGAGCGGGAGTAATACTCGTAATTACAAGCCAGGGTAATTAGTTTAAGCTGTAATTAGCACACAATCCGACCGCTTATGGGGGGTTCATGACGGTGGTATGCATACATAGTGTTAGGCCAAGGATCGGGACCCTGAATAAGGAAGACAGTGGCTCCGTTGAAAGTGGCCTTCAGTACGACCACAGCGCAGATATATCAAACATGACACATTCACACACTCTACCTGAGGTATCCGTCATTCTGGGGGGAGGCGTAGGTAATTTTTATGCTGTGGTTCAGCTGGAAGCAGTTCAACCCAGAACGGTAGCTTTTTGAGAACGTAATAAGTCAGGCTACAATCTTCCAGCCCGAAGGTGCGTATCCTCCTCCAGGGGAGGGGGGGGGGCACAAATGCGGCCTTAAGCGACCCCATTGACTATATGTTTCTGAAAGAAGCTATTGTTTTGACAAGCATAAGTGACAGTAGCAGCAGAGGCGGAAAGCCAACATGGGGCGGCGGTTTAGGCTAATGACTACGGGTCGAGAGCCACTATATCAACACACCTGGCCTGTTACGCAGACAGAGCGCAGATGGACACGTAAAAGTTGAGGAGGGCAAAGAGGTGGGATCGAATGCCACAAATGACTTTGCCGGATCGCCCGCCACGCATTCCCATTCGCAGGGCAATTTTGCCCTTCTACGACCTCGTACACGAACTGCAAAAAAGACCCGATTGGGGGGAATTCCTGAGATTGCCGGGGATGACAACGGCAGAACTTAAGAGGAAACGTAAATAAAGCGTGGTGTATAAGCTGGAGCCGAGACGTTGTGAGTAATATTGGAGTCATCCTTGAATACTCTGAGAAACATCGAAAGCGGAACGACCTAGACAAAAGAAATACAAATCTCTGGGTGAAGTGAGGACAGTGGGCATTGTTGAACACTTTCGATGAATCGTGTGGTTCTCTGTGTTGCGTATATGGCCTATATTAGCAGCTGTCACTTGGAGACGATAGAATTGAGGTCTCCATCCATTCAGGCGAGTCTCCTACTGCATAATTCTACGAGGAAGGAACGATTATGGGAATTAAGGGGTGATTGAATGGATTGAATAAACATTTATTACAGCTTTGAATTTAATTTAAGGCGGATAAAGGTGGGCTGATTATAGAGTGCTGAAAAAGCATTCTGTAGCATGGTTTATACTAGGCTGGAAGATAAGTCCTACACTTTGCACACGCTCCTCCAGGAAAAAAACCAAGGCACTTTTTAAATGTAAAATTAGTAAAATATTAATATTAACAAAGGACATATTAAATTACAAAACTGCAAAATTACGAAATAAGTATTTGAAACAAATTAACAAATACAAAATTTTTTAAAAACTTGTCCGAAGAAAGGCAAGACTTCTCTTCCAAATTATTTGAGAGACTCGTCAGCTCAGTTTCCGGTACATTTGCAGCGGATATTAAGGTCAGAGCGTAATAGCAAACACTTGGACGGGCATAGTATGGTCATTTTGGTTTTACACTCATATTAAATATAAAGAATTATTCTTGTTTACTTCACCGCACCTGAGCTACTCCAATTAATTTGATTTGTGAATGCTCTAGGGATAAGGACATTGCTATGTAGGGTCGCCAACGGGGAGTTCTCATGATTTCACGAAGGAAGTAAAAAATCTACCTGACTGCTGACTCATGCTATGACTTGTATTAGGAGGCAGATGCAAAGTGGGCGTTATGAAATGGTGTAAAATGGGATACCATTGGTGATTCGGAATGTTTCGTTACAGCTATTTACATATCTCTCAAGAAACCGATAGCCATTAGTTTAGTATAAGGCGATAATTATAGGGGTAGATACGAGAAAACAGAAATAATTTTATAAGAATATCAGTGACCGCCGACAGGTCCATTCCCCTATTTCCCCCCCCCCCCCCCCCCCCACCCCCTCCCCACGATATTTCCGTTTGGTATGATTTAATGTGTTTTGTATTGTAACTGATAGTAACTGATTGTATGCAACAATGCAATGTACACTGAAAATAATTAAGGTCTGACGACGGCATTATATGCTGAAAGCTCACCAATGAAAGGGAAGAGCAAAGAGCTTTGAAAAGTACACACAACGACAACAAGTATATTGGTATTAATGTTGACATAAATAATAATAATAATAATAATAATAATAATAATAATAATAATAATAATAATAATAATAATAATAATAATAATAATAATAATGTAGTGGCCTCTCAATTCACAGTACGCGAATAAGATCTCGGGTTTCACCCTACGGCACACTATCCATTGCAGCCATGATAATTCGATTTCGAAGAAAATTGTATACATGGCTCATCATCAAGGAACTAACCAAGAGTGGTCGTAATTTGCTTTTTAGGAACCCTTCCCCCCAGCGAATTTAATCCGATTTATGGAGTCTATTAGCTACCTGGTCCGTATATGGATGGCTTATAATCCACCTCCGCGTAGCTATGAAAGGTACACATCTAAAGGTCCATTAAAATCTCTGGGGTTGGATCTTTTTTAATGGAGTCTATTTACACCATGTTATACACTCCAGAGGGAAACGGGTGTTTTTGAGTACTTGGACAACTCTTCAATTTTGAATTTCCCATAATTTCGATTCTCTTGAACACTTCTCCTCTTCAGAACTAGTCTATATAATAATCTTCTCAAGTGTTGGTTTTACGGGGGCATCAGTGGGCCGGAGACGACGAAAAGAAAATCGGCGGGCTTAGAGGGTCGGCCGAGCTTTTCCTCCGCCCGAGTAATACGGTGGTGCCTGGACTAATATGGTAGTGTCGACTTCTCTGCGTAAGCGAAGCGAATTGGTTTCGATATCATACTATAATATTTTCCCCGATCGTTAACGTGAAGAGCAAAAATGTATTCAGCTATGATGGCTATTCTGAATGTTAGTCGAAGTGTATTCGTCCGATGCATGCGCTTTCCGACAATTCTATTCCAATAAGTTCGAGGGTGCTCAAGGAGCCTAAGACTCTGTAAAAGAAAAGAGCAAGTGCATGTACTAACGACGTCTAGTGGTGTCTGAATATGGAAGTAATCCTGTTCGAAAAATAAAACCAGGAGGACAAACTCAACGATGCACAATAGAAACCACATCACATAAAGGATAAAGTAAAGTTTTTGGCGTTAATCAATCCCGTCCGAGGGATGCGCTCCGCACTCGACTTCCATTCGTAATCGTAGTGGCGTAATGAGAGCGTATGTGGTCTATACAAGGAATTGCGGTGGCCAGCCGAAGGACAAGTCAGTGCTTTTATCCTCCCACACGGGTCTGGTACAATTAACCAACCCGGAGGGATGAAAGGATTGGTTGGCCTGGGCGGACATCGATCCGGGATTCGAACCCCTGACCGTGCATGTGAAATAGTGCGCCACTTGCCACTACACCACCTTCGCCCACATCACATATATTTCTCTATTTATTTATTTAAACTTTTCGTAGAAGCTTCACGAAAGCTACAACAAGAGGCTCATTTTGAGCACTGTTTATTGAACGTGATGAAAAGAAGCCGAGCGAGCAAGTGCTGCAGAGAGACGTAGACGAATAATGGCCTCATTCTGAGCAGCATAACTGATTCAGAACAGCGAAGTATTCGGAATATGTATAGTGCTTATGAAAAAAGAAAACTCGAAATGATGCTTCTAAAAAAGAGCACTGGTACAAGGTGAGTTTCACGAATTCACGAAAGCACTAGGCTACGTTGTACGAAATGCATTCAGCGTTCAGCGAAATAGAAATCGTCCATCATAAGCGAAAGGGTAATATCCTTCATGTCAAATGAATGGGCCCTGCAAGATTGAAGAACCTTCTCAGAATTATGAGGTGTATGACTCGCTTTTTTTGGCAGGTGTATGGCTACGAATCTATTATCAGCTACAGTTTCAGTAAGTTAGTATAGTTGCGTAAGGTAGAAAAATAGTGGGAGAAGACAAAAAATGACGAAAGAAGAAAGCAAATTTTATGGCCGTACTAGTTTCCTTTCTGTGGCTGTTAACTTGATGCATCTAATAAAACGTGGCAGGGAAGCATACAGAACAAGCTGGGAACATGCCCGGGGGCTCTTTCTCTGGGTGACCAACCGGAAAGACCAAACTACACTGTTTTCCCGATCCCACGGGATATAATCCTCAACTCCCTTACCATCGTTCACTGGGAGTTTCGTTTACACGAAGAACATCTACAAACCCACAAATCGTGGCGTAGCTCCACCGCGGAGAAACTTCGAAAAGGAGCTAAATGTATGATTTGTTCCTGGTAGTTTCCAACACCAGCGGTTCAGTTTGTGTTTCTATCAAGACTGTTGAGTGGAATGCGACATACAATAGGGGTGAAATGAAACACATGTGAAGTAGAAGTCGTTGCTCGGATGCTACCCTCGATGTGAATAGCTGTTTGACATACGACAATGACTAATTCGTCCCCTTTTGAGAGAATCGCATTGCACACATCTGAACCAGCTTCGGAAACCGCAAACTCCGAAGGTATTGGTTCGTCAATCCAAAGGTATTGCTTCGCGCAAAAAAAGGGTTTGTTGCAATTTAGGTCTTTGCTGAATTTCAAAGAGAATGAAAATCAAATTCAAGAAGACGTTAAAATAGCAGATATTGCCCTAAGCTACAGTAAAGTCTTCTCATTGGTAGTACGTTTTGCTGTACTTCTGCAGAAAGTATAAATTAAATATAGCACTAGGTCGCAGCGAGGAAGAGGCCGTCCCAGAAACACGTGAGAAGAACAGTTGACAACGATCTCAAAGTCATGAATGTTTCCAGGGAAGGAGAAGGCATTGTACAGGATCGGCATTAGTGGAAAGACTTCATCGCCCTTTATGCAGAACGGCATGGGAGGAACGATTTTTAAGTCTAAGTATAGATCACCAAGTCATACGAACACAATCATCTATACGATCCAGATAAAGTACTAGTATCAGGCACGAAGTACTGTGTTAGAAACGACAATCTTCTAGCACGCCGAAACATTTCAAATATTCGAAGCACATTGTTCCTACAGTTACCAAAACGGGTTTGCCATCGAAATTTTGTTGATACTATCTGACTCCAAGAATTTCCTGCACGCTCTGATTGCTCCCGATCGATTCAAAAATACGGTTCCTAACTTGAATTCCTCCAAACCAGATTTTCAGGAACGGAACAGGAGCAGAGCCACCTGATTACCCTCGCTGCTCATACTCACGTAGCACACCCGAATGGCAAGAGGTTTTCTAATTGTCAGGGGAAAAACGTGGCACGTGAACGGGATGATCTGAAGTGACCTGATCTGGAGAAACTCATTCCCACACCTCTCCTCCTCCTTCCAACCTGTACCGTTTAACCCCAAGGAGACAGGTGTCAGCTTGTGCTGCAATCCGGGCTCCAAATAAGTGATACCTACTTATTTGCCTCTTAACGACTAGCTCAGAGAATAGTTAACTCTGGAAAATAGGACAGAACTTCATTCTGAAGCATGCAAAGTGCAAAAAAAAATTATCTGAGGATCATGAACAAGACGAACCATCGGAGTTAGCGCTCGTCAATCTGAAATTTGCTAGAGAACGTGAGGATATATGAGTGGTCCTTTACAACAGCCGGGGAAATCGTAAATAGTAGTAGTAAAGTACAAGTTGGTTAGCAAAGAAGTTTGATAACGTTCGAAAGCCAAAGCTGTGGGATACTCGACTATGAAATTTCTTCAGGAGGATTCGGACTCCACATTGGAGCTCTTTGGCAGCAGAGTTTCTGAAGGCGATGAATGGAGTTGCTGCGACATTTTAGGGGTAGCATGATGGGAAGGCGATCATGCGCGCTCTTAAGGAGTATCCATTTCTGATGTGGCCATATCAATTTCAGGACTACTCCAGAGCTCCAGTGCTTCCAGTTATGTGATAACCGATGAGGGCTTGAAACTGTTTGTTAGCCAGCATTGATCGAGAATGATTATTTTCCCTTTCAGGGTCACCTCAAAAAGTTCTTTGAAGTAGATTTCGTGAAAGGATTCAAAATGGGTGATCACGGGTACCTGAGGAGGGAGACTGACTCTAACGAGTTCGTAGTTCTTTGTGCTCCACGACTGTTGGGATCCCTATTAATTCTGCCTATAGTGATCCCTTTGATTGTTGACGGGATGCACCCTTCACAACGACTCCTGGTCGCATGGTTGTTGTCAGATTTTTTTCCGAAGAATTTTAAGTAGGCCCAACTTGGGGTTAGGCCCTTCTAATACAATTCAAAGGAGTATAAAGAGAGTGGTGGTCACGATATAAGCGAACCCTGATGAATTGCCTGCAGTGGCGCCCGGCGAGATGAGGGGACATGGGCGAAGGCAAATGCTCGCGACAATGTTTGCCTGGCAAATAGCGAAACATCCTTGCGTCGCTTGACGTTCCACGTCAGCTTGTAACCCGCAGCAGTGCAAACAGCGACGATCAGATGTCACAGCGCGACCATCCAACACTTTGTCCCCCTAAGGGTCACTAGGCGTAGGTCAGGAGATCGTCGGATTGTCAGACAATATTTTGGAGAGAAATCTTCCGACGAGGTTCATACACATACTGACAGCCTGGCTGGCATTGAACTTTTTGGATGACAAAGGGGCAACGTAGGGACTTTTTATGCGATCCCTTCAATTTGAACAGCCCTGGATCCATGGGAGAATGCCAAGTGCAAGCAAATAAAGTTAGATTCGCTTAATGTAGGAATTGAATTTGGGTAGACTGTATAGCTTCTGTAGTATCTACAGGAATGATTCTAGGCCTCAACCACCTTCAGGAATACGAAACTCGTCCCGAGCGAAGAACTAACAGACACATAATTGGTCACACAAACTAACCGTCCGAAGCTGAAAGAAGGCAATATGAGAAAATTCGGATACCTGGTGCCTGTCAATGGAGCTGATGGGAATTTCGTAATTGACCCTTTTCATGGGTAATTTTATTCTACGGGATGTTTGAGAGCATGTACCGTACCGCCGAACAGAAGGTCGTCGCGCCGGCTTCATAATAGTATCATGAATTACTATTGATGATGCTCCCTATTTTCCAATAGAAAAAAATACCTCTCCTTGTATTTGTACGGCTAAGACGAAAGATCGAATATGCGTTTAAATGAGGGGTGAAATCCAGAAGCAGGCAACATAAATTACCCCACCGCCACTAGTTCTAATCCCACCGTCAATCACCGGGATCATTCCACCCTGAGGGAGTTTTTACCACTTTGCCAGACCCTTTGTATTGCAAGTGTTTTTAGCCAAGACTTTTCTTTTCGGAGACCCAAAATGAAGACAATTTGATTATGAAGTATGAAGAATTCTAATGATCTTAAGCTGGTCTTGGAAATCTCTTACTTACTGTCACGAGTGAAAAAAATTCCCCTCTCTATTTTCTCGTTCCATTGTGGAAAGCAGATCCAGCATTTTATGTTATGAGGTAAGATGTGAAGTAGCGAACCCCAGTAATTGATATCAGGAATAATTGTTTCATATGTATCTGATTTAGGTAAGAGGCGGAGCTCTAGCAAATTCGTCATGTTCTCCTCGTTCGTAGAAGCAGTTTGCTTCTGTTTGAACCCCATTACTCGTCCAATGTTTGTGCTGTTGTTTTATGGAGATTTACGACTGTGAACTACGTGAAAGATGGCAGCATAATCGTGGCTTCTAGCGCTCCTTGTGCTTTGCGTACGACAATGACAGGGATGTCGATTTTCTGAGCTTCCGTAGCTTGATGCGAAAATTGTATTTCGGGTTAACGGTCGACTAAAAATACAAAAAACGATTAGGAGATTACCTGATGTAAGGCGAAAGATAACTTGAATGAATTGACGACAATTAAAATCAACGATGAGAGATTATCAGGCTTGATAAGGATGACAATGATATCAGCAACTGGCTCACTACTTTTCTGCCCACCGTGGGTCAGGAGGCGTCAACGCGGTCGTGGCATTGAAAGAGAGCCACGGTGCGCGTTCAACTTCATCGCTAACACACGACTTTTCTTACCCTGGCACTTTTCGCAGATAATGCGAGGAACCGAATTCCAAGCGCATGAAGTGCTTCACTATTCCCTTTTTATATTGTTGCGTCTCGTGCTCATATTGGCAAGAAAATAAGCAAAAAATAAGAAAAATGCAAGTTATCGAAGTAGGAGTAGAGAAAGGCGTGAGCGTTGCGGCAAGGAGTTCACAGCTCACTTGCAACACGTCAGAGCATCCCTACGCGAGTACCGATGGGCCAGAATTACTTTAAGTAGCTATATATTTCAAGCGCCCTAGTTCTGTTGCGATGACTAAGACCCCATCACTGGCCCATAATCTGTACTCCATGCTTCCCGGTTCAGTCAGTTTCGCACAGAAGATTTGCTGACACATCGATTTTGACCGTTTATGCGCCTCAATTACAGAAAATCTTCGATACCTTAATGAGAAAATACATTCTGCTCGTGAATCAGAAAATGGAGTGGTGCCTACACCTTGGCGCCCCCCCCCCCCTGCCCATATGAGCATCCTCGCTGAGGAGATCCCATTCAGGTGTAGGAGATTTTCCCCCAAAACTTACTTTCATCATGCTCTTCGATAAATAAGCATTGCCAGGTCAGCAAATTCACTGGATGGGCTTACAGGTCCGCTCAGTGGCAACGTGATGTAACCATACGAGACATGACCCTACTGCCTACTGTCATGACATCTATTAGGTGCTTCGGCGGAACTCTGTGAGCCCCTTGAGCAAGACTTCTCACGGGGGACGTTTGCATAAAGTGACAGGGGTTTTGAATATCGAATGGGCCCCTTGCTTTGTTGATATAACGCATCACAGGTATGAGTGAGAAAATGTGAAAAGTGCATGGATCGATAGCCATGGTATGAGAGCTGAATACGAAAACGAACGATTTTCGCATTCCAACAGAAATGCTGGGAATATGGAAAAGCACTGGCATTCTTAGCGATAGCAGTGAAAATTTGAATGTTTGCCAGGTGGCGTGGTTGTTTCCTTCCGTTGTAACCATTGATGTTTTGTGAACGAAAAGCTCACTGGAACATCTTTACATACGACTATGGACGCTAACAAAAAGAAGTCAAGGAGCGAAACTGCCCCTCCAGCTTTCTACACAAGGCCTGAATGAAAAATTCATGACCTTAACAAGTAACACTTCGTAATAGCCACTATTGATGCATGAATCAGACTTATTCAAAGCACAATTCCAGAAGTTCAAAGTAGCGTCTGCTCTGAGACAGATGTTGGGGACTCAAGAAACAGTTCAAACAAAAAAGTTCAGTTGAATGAAATCAGTGAAGTCAGTCTGCTCTCAAAAAAACGAGGATGCCGATGGGAACATGAGGCAGTAGGAGAGCTGCAGGAGCTCACTAAGACTAAAGTAACTGGGAAGGGAATAGATCCTGAATCCACTTTACTTCCATTAATTTATTACGGAAATCACAAATAAAATGATGAGAGACCACATTTCAATTCCCTTTTTTCCTCCACGTCTGCCGCTGCCTGTTCAAACGAGAAGAAGTGAGTCATTGGAGCTATTTTGGTCGCATCGACGAAGAGGAAGCTTAAATGGAAATGTAAATGTCCCTATAAATAGCAATGGCGAAATGTATGAGAAGAAGAAGCCCGTAATATCATTGAAAGCTTTCTCTGTTCTGGCCGAATTCAATAGCAAGGGGAGTAATTCTCTCGTGTACTTCTGAAATAGGCTAATTTACCACCTGAAAATTGTCCGAATAATAGGTATCTGGAAATGGAAGGCTACGTATAGCTGCTCCATTCCCATGTGGACACAGAATGGAAATGGCTCCCGAAACAAATCTTAGACCAATCATAACTGTTCGGGAAATCTCTAAATGGCAAGTGTAAGGATGATTAGAAGAAAAGGTTGGAAAGCGTAGACTTAACTGCAAAAATACGGAGTCCATTGTTCATTCAAGACCCTTAGCCTGGTCACCACACAAATTGATCTTCGATCTCAGAAACTGAGAACTATGAGGACTTCATAAGGATGTCGAGATCACTCGCATGAAAAGGAGCCGGAGCCTTCTCCCACGGCGGCGTTGAAATCGGAGACGAAAGAGGAACGTGTGAAGAGTGCAACTACGACGGTGGCCGCCAGCAAATTGGGATTGAATTGCGAGAGTAAGCATATCGAAGGCGGCCGACCGTATTCCCGCCGAGCACAAACGTACAACCGCCTCAGCCCGACGTTCAGCTGGCCTTAGAATCGGTGCATATCGATGTTCTGCAGCTTCTCGAGAGTTCTCCCTAAATACTACGGCAGGAGCATCCGAAGTGACTACTTCTAGGATTTAGAAATTTGAAATTACTTCCCACTCACAGCCTCTACAGAATGTTTCATCTAGGGAAGCTCACCAGCACTTCACCGAAATCCATAAGCACATAGTCAAGGACTTTCCACTGCTCTAGCTTTCTTACTGGGCTCTTCAGTGATCTGCCAGTTCCCGTAGAACCACTCCTTACTCTGCCGCTTCTCAGAAGGTCTCGATTCAGTGGGATTGAGGGTAAATCACATCTCATCAGAATGTTTCATGCTTGGCTGTGTGATGAAAAATCGGCAGCTATACTATCCCAAGTGGATGGCTAAGTCAGCCGTCCAAGTAACAAGATGCTTCGGGCTGCGATGAACTCGAATCAAGTGGATGATTAGCTTGCGCTGAGCTCATTTTTTAGGGAGTTCACGAAGTTGTTGCTCTGGCGTGTCCCGAATGATGCTCTCCTGCTCTCTGCTGATCATTCAAGACAGCTATTTCATCAATACACTCAATAGGTCTCTCAGATTCCCCGTAGGACGCAAATGCAGGTGGTACTGGATTGAGCTGGCATATGTATATGTGATGTATCTGCAAGAGGTGCCGCAAGGTTTCCTCGTTCACCCCAGCTGCACTTCGCGATGTACGATTGCAACGAGAATGGCTTTTTGTGTGAATACGTTTCTAGGCGCCAATGTACAGGCTCATCCCTACTCACGACAGACTGTGTGGGTACAGGGAATGCAGTGGGCAACGGCAAGCACGCTATGAGTACCTCTTTCGTAACAACAACGGCAACTAATACGGTTTGTTCGAGATGCAATGAACTTGGACCGCTGCTTATCGAGTTTAGGAAGTTCACTGAGGAACCTGTCTGAACTGCTCTTGCAGTCATGCGTTTGTCTGAAAAGCGCAGTTCTACCCGAACTAATATCTTAATGACCAAGATCAATGAATCGAGTCAGCATCAATTTTAGTTGCCATTTTGAATACTTCAGAGCAATCTGGCAGCTTTTTTCGAAACAGCGGCTTCGAAGAAGAACTGAACTGCACTTTCTTCGACATTATTTCTGTTCCGTCGCGGCGTCACCCAATAATTCATCATACTGTTTTGCGACGAACAGACATCATTTTCTTATATGCAAACAGCGGGAAACTACGTAAAACAGGGCTAGGCCATATCAGGAAAAAGAGCCACTTTATAAACGTGAACGATAGATGAAGCCATCTTTTTAAGATGGCGCTTATTGGAAGTTGAGTGCAGCGTATATAGGATATTCGTGGATATTCTTTCGACCTTTCGTTGATCGTGTCGTCAAGAGAAATTAAGAGGAACCCTATACAGCGGCAGTCAGCATATGCAGGTACAAAAGGAACGTAGGATAATGAAACATCGAAAACCTTCCATGCCCAGTGATGAAGACGCTGAGCAGAGCTGTGCCGACGGAGTTGCACTATTGTAACGCAATATGAGACCGAAATAACGGGGAGGCCGCCTGCTGACTAAGGGACAACCTTTGAATCGAAATATCGTCTCACATCTGTAGTGACCAAGCTCGAGAGCATTTGGTGACTGCAACTGAAAAAGTGAGGCTAACAAAGGAGGACAAAGACTACTGTGGGAACTTGGTACCCCTTCGAGTTGAGCTCTACAGCGTCTGCAGAGAATTCACAACATGGACAACTGAGCGTCAGTTCAATCACGAAAAGGACAAAAATCGCCAGCTCAGCGCTTCACAATCTTTATTGCCATTTTTTTTGAGTAGCACCCCGACGCTGTTAGGATTTGGATAGTTCACAAATTCGGCTGTCATAAGTAAACAACAACATGAACTCATTCTGTAAACACGTAGGCAACTAGTATGAGCAAATGGGATGGATCAGGGTTGCTAATTGACTGCTGATATTGTGGAACAGATACCATGACCTACGCAGAAAACACCGCAAAAGAGCTGAATACGTTGTAATTGTATACAGATGTGGGAATACGGGGGTAAATAACAATTTGAACAAAACAAAGAACTATCGATTACACTCTATCGACCTGAATAGGAAGGGTAGAGTCCATCTGGAAGCTCTTCCTTAGCAAACGAAAACTAAAATGTGAAGCGGTAGAGGGATGGAACTTGATGCGGGGCTAATCTGCGCGGCAGCTCGAACTGAATGGAAGGGGTCAGCTAATCAGCAAATCTAGTGCAATCCCATTAGCGGCTTTCTGCCTAATGAATGAGCTCCTTTTGGCTATAACCTAGTCATCTAGAGAACTAATGCTATGTTTGGACTCCTTTGGGACCGAAGCGATCAAATTTTCTTTTCGCTTCTTAGGGTTTCTCTATACGTAGGATTGAAGTTTGAATAAAAGTCTTTGACATTTATCAATTTCATTTTTGGAATGCGCTCCCACCATTGACTTCCATCCAGAATCGCAGTCGATGGGACCTATACAATGAACTGCGGAGGTCAGACGATGTTCAAACCAGGGTTTTTATCTCCACAGACGAGTCTGGTACCACTCAACCGACTCCGGAAGGATGGAGGGGTTGTTCGGCTCGGACGGATGTCGGTCCAAGATTCGATCTCCAGACTAATCGTTTGTGATAGTGCCACTTACCGTTACGTAACCTCCGCCCTAAGATTATATCTGAAAGACGAGTGATGTACCGGAATGTAGAACAATGTCACGCCGTTCTTTTTTCAAAATTGATTTATTATATTTTCTAGAACATTCTATATTTTTATGATATACTGTACTATTGGTGAAATATTTATCTACACCGCAAGCGACGTATTTGGCTCCAAAGAATATTTTGCTTCAGATTGAAATTCTCGCTTGAAAGTGTCATAGACTGTCAATTTGCAAGGTACGAGAGATCATCAAGAGACCAATCGTTTTCCTGATCACTACCTGTTACTGGCACCACATTATGTATATCACTCCCCTATGCTTTTTATTCATGACTGGTATTTCACTAGGAACATGAAGATTGCCAGCTGAGCCATGCAACATACCCGACGGTTTCTACTGGAGGCAACGATGAACCTGTAGATGTTAAAAAAGCGAGGAAAAAGAGTATCGATCAAACTGCAGCGATTTACAAGTAATCAGAAGAAAATAGATTTCGAAAACAGCTCTCATTCTTGTCGACTTACAGCATTACTACGGGGTGGGTCTGGAATTCGGCCTGTATCACAATTACTGGAGGAGAGACATATATTAGGGGACGGTGGAAAAAGAGAGCCTCCCCCCCCCCCCCCCCCCCCTCTTCCGCAGTGCTAGTTTTCTGTCAAAACACGGAAGTGAGAAAGTAAAGTCTGATTCGGAAAAATCGACATTGCACCAAAATGTGACGGGAAAACAAAATTTGAGTGAGGTGGTGTAACCTTTTGGATAAGACAGTATTGGGCTGTTCAGAATAGGTCGCGGTTGAGAAAACGAATTGTCAGTGATTGCTTCCTCGCAATGACAAAATGAAGGGCGAGTTGGTTGCACGTTTGGCTAGTTTTCGTGGACTCTCTTGACTTCGAATCTTGATTTTCGCGAACCTGAAGTTCAACCTAGATCGTAGCAAGCAACAAAATATAACAACTTCCTATAGAGGTGAGTGCCTTACAAATGGTATACAGCACGATTTGAGGCTATAGAAACTCATTGGGAAATATCGGTTTGAGAAAAAGGACATGAGTTGTCTAACACCACCATTATTTCGATCAATGGTCAGCTGAATCGCCTATGTCAAATTGTAACTTCCATAACAATTACGACCTCTTATGGGTCGATAGTTTTTCTTCTCAATTATCTACAACCGATATCATAGGCTCAACGTTCTCGTCAACTTATGTTCGTTTAACTGGTCCCCTAATCTAGATCGGATGATTTTTTTCTCGAATAGACTTAACGCATCTTGGCGGAAACTGAACTTGAACTTCCAGTAAACTCAGCACAAAGTTTATGATGGTTTCCCTCGAGATCATTCAGTAGTTGTCTAACAAATGATAAAAATGGCAGGATAAAAACAATGATGTAAGTGACCTGCAAAGTTTATGAATACTGATAACAATGATAAACTCCGATGAAACCCAGAAAAACGCGAGACGTGCTACAGCTATAATGTCCGATTCCCTAGAAGCTTGCAAGTGAGTGAGCAAATCAGGTCTCCCTTCAATCTCGGATATCCACAAACTATTCCTCCACTAATTTCTGCTGGAAACCTACACAGCCCTAGAGAAAAAAAGGACTCAATAGCAAGTTGGTGACTGTTGTTCATGAAAATCGAACGCAAAGCAGTGAAAATTCATTGCCTTCAAAAACTGCGCTCAGATGATGTTTCATGACAACAGAACTGAGGTTGTCAAAGAAGAGTGGAATTGGACCACAATAATGTTGTATTATATGAGAGGAAAGGATGAGTACTACTGGTAAGGTCTCCTGACTCTGTTACAGAAAGAAAAGAAGACCGATGTGTGCCTGCTCATAATAAATAATGATACTTTGCGCTACAGGTTTGCTCGGTGGAGGAGGATTTCAGGTAGTGTGAATAATCTGCCGCAAGCCTTCACACCAGAAAAAAAATTTAAGCTTACACTCACGCACCGCCTACGCCATTTGACTTTACATTTTACAATTTTTGTTCTTCAAGTGGCCTTTACCACACATATTATTCGAAGCGAACTAGGAAAACATCAACAAAGAAGACGGTATCTGTAGTGGGATGAGATGCGAGAATTTGGAGCCCAAAATCCCAGAAGGTGAAAGGTGGATGGCTGCAACCTTGTCGAAAGAATCGAACCTGAGAGAATTGATTGGCTTCATGTGGTAGCAGGCATATAAGTCCAGTGAAGAGGGGAGACGAGAGTCTGTCAAGATATCTAACCTAACAGCTTCCACTATGGCAAGTGAAAAAACTTACCTGAGAATTGCAGTGCCACAAACTATGAGTGTGTGTAAGTCGCTCGAGAAATGGCCGACAAGTTCAAGTTTCTTCACAGGCAAAAGATGGGGTAGGTGAGAAAATTAGAATGGGAAGAGATACCAGCAATGAGCATTCTGAGAGCTATCTCTCTGCCCCATTATCGTCTCCGATCAGTCATGTTTATTATAGGAAAAACCTTCAAACCCTTCTCCTAGACTCAATACTTAGTCGATGCCAAATCTCATTTCATAGAGATAAGATTCACAAGTTATTGAAAAGGGAGTCTACGGCTTTCTCAATCAGTAAAGGACTATTCCATAAGTAAGTGTTACGATCTTCGACTGTTAAGGATACTCCAAAGGACAATGTCTCATGGCTGCGCTTAGGGTTGGGGCTGAGCTCAATACTTAGGCTCTCTTTTGCACTGAAATTTTCATTATTTCAATCACCGTGCACTATTTTTGGCAAAGTGTTTATTTGAGGGAAATCTATAAGGATTTTCTGGGTAAGAAGTGGGAGCGGGAACAGTCACTCAGTGTAGACAAATCCAGGTAACTTCCCCGCAAAACCACGAGATAGAATCCGTTTCCGGGGAAGTTAATAACGACAACGTTTCCTAATAAGTGAGCAGTTTATATTCAGAAAGCAGCGCTAAGAATCATTTCACTCAACTCGAACTTGTAAAACAGATTGTACTTTTGCCACGGAACGAGCACCTGTACTGATCGATTTCCTTCCTACTGTATGATTTTTCAGTTACAACAAAAAAAAAACAATAATAATAATCATCACGGAATAATCAAGCAGATCAACCACGTAAGGATCCATAGGTGATCATAATATAAGAATCGTATGTGAATCGGCTATCTGGCGGAAAGTGAATACTAAAAACAATTCAATGATTACTCGAGCGGAAGCATCCTACACACAAATTACTGCAATGGCAATGGTTTGCAGCTCAGGCAGCGGTAGAAGGTCAAGGCTCTTCGTGTCGTCTCAAGGGTCCTAACGTATCACACCTTCACACTTGACATCGATGACGTCAGCGGTAATGGGATAACTAAATGGGGTAAAGTTTTATAGGTACTCCCAGTTTGACTGGTCGCGTCGCATCAATTCTACTGATGCTTTCGTCATAGTTCATATTAATGTCTTGAGTAATCAAAACCACAAAAAATTCAATCAAAAATCCCTTAGCTCTCAGATGTCAAAGGAGAAATCTCGTTCTGTTGCTCTTCATCTTGAGAAAATGCGAATATGGGCATCCAACTGGGATATTCCCTTAAATCTGAGTAAATGCTTGGTGATGCATTTCGGGAACTCTGCTGCTAATGACTACGTTGTAAATGGAATAAGCCTACCAATTTGTGACTCAACTAAAGACCTTGGAATTATTTTTGATACCACACTCAAGTTTTCTGAGCAGATCGATGAGGCTGTAAAAAAAGCATTCGTCGCCATGTTCGCGTTAATGAGGAATATCAGATGTTCGGATCCGACCATACTGCTTCGTCTTTACAAAACTTATGTGTTACCCTATCTAGAGTATTGCGCGCAGGTTTGGAGCCCGTCTCACAAAAAAGATATTGTCAAGATAGAACGAGTCCAACAAGTGTTTACATGTATTCTTTGGTATAGGTCTACACCTTGGGTAAGCCGGCTCCGTCCACCCTTATACGGCGCACGCCTCAAACGTTTTTCTCTCGAGTCCTTGCAATAATGACGGGTAGCGGCTGACCTTGTGTTCTGCCTTAGGGTACTTCGAAAAAAAGTGAAGCTGCGTGCTAGTGAGTACTGGTGTCTCAGACCCACAAATGGAAGGTTGGGTGGGTTCAACGCCCACCATGCCAAAATTCGTCCCAGACAGCACTTTGATGTTCAACAATTTTTTCTATCGTTGCGCGAGATGGCTCGAACTGCTCTTCCAGCTGAGGTGCTACAGGCACCCAGCAGCAAAATATTCAGTAAAAGGCTCAGCAAGGTCGATTTATTGCGAACTTTGCGTATTCCAGAGTATATCTACAATAACACTCTCTTGCTATTTTGAAGCAATAACTGCATTGGTGTTCACCCTACAGGTTATCGCCATTCGTACTTGCGACGGGCATTCCATAGTATTGATGACATGTGAATGAATTTCATAATCTTTGAGAACTTTACGGATTCCTGAATTCTATACAATGATTCCTCCTTTCTATTCACAGGCATCCACAGGCTATTTGTCCATGCCCCTTCTCTCCTTTTCTCCTTACTCGAGAATCATCCAGAACTTCAATGTCTACTCTGTGTTACTTTCATTGAATCTGCGGTTATCTAAGTTCATACTTGTTCGAGTGAATGCCTGCTTGCTATTCCCAATTCCAATTAATCCACCCGCATTTCATCTCCTTCTATTTTTTTTCTCGAAGTAGGTGGGATGCGATGCAGAACATATCTTGTTTCGTCGGGCCGTGGGCTTTAGTTGTGGGTTCTAGTTGTTTCAGGATCCTTCGGTTCGATGAACCCACTCGTTTGAGGTCCCCCTTGGTCTGCTCGCCCGGGGTTCCGGACGAATTCGTTCGTAACGGACTAAGTTGTCAGCAAGCCTCGGTTCTTCTGTCGCTTCGTGTCGTCTGGGCCAAGGACCAGGATCTTGCGGGGAGATCACTCACCTGCTTGACAGGGGAAAGCAACCTCGTTCTCACAATGAAATGCCCTAGCTCATCTTTCGTTCCCATTGATGTCAGGTCATACTAATCCCTCTGCTTCTCTCATCGCTACTCTAGTTCTATCCTTTTTACCTTTTTTTACCTTTTTACTTGGTTTTGTTATTGCACGCTTCTCTTTTGCCTTGCTTATGATCAATTTTCCATAAGTTTCTAGCTTCCAGTTTCTTTTTGTCTATGTGATTGATGGGCACACCCTGGAGGTGTACTCAAATGAATAAAATAATCATTCATCAGAAATTCAACTGCAGTCAATAGAAGCCTTGAATTGTACTCAGATGTTGTCGGGTAATACCAACCGTTATCACATGACCTTCCTACTGGTGGAACTTATTAGGGTGTCCCAAAAGTTTTGAGAAAATTTTGGTCATGTATTTCGCAACCATGCTGCGCAAGAAAGCGCCGAGGCAGAGCCACGGAGAAAAGGTCAGTAAGAGGTCACGCTTAGCAGATCATCATAACAAGAGAACAGTATTGCACTTTATCTTTGGAAGTGAGTTATCAACATTTGAATTATTTTCGACTGACACGACTACAGGCGACTTCTGCTTCATTACTACCGATCTGGTCACTCCGCCAATCAAGAGCGGAATGAATTGCAGTCATCGATGGGCAGTACTGCATCATCCCTCGCCACCTACTATAGGTGGTACGGCCGCCTCTCTAGAGAGAGTTTCACTTCGACGAAGTGCCACAGAGCGGACGTCCACGTTCCACCAAGACCGAAATTGTCTTAGCCTCCGTCCAAAGCAATCCTTCTCAAAGCTTGAGAGGAATGGAGAGGACGACTTCTGCTCCCCGTTCCACCACCCACGACATCCTACGCAGACGTCGCTTTCGCGCAGCAATTCTTGCAATTATCCCCCACACCTTGACTGAGAGCGAGCGTCAGGTGCGGGTCGATGTGTGTCGGAAGCTACTCGACCGCAAGCGAACGGTGGATTGGACGAGCTTCATCATCGCTCAGGATGAGAAGTGGGTTCCTTATGATAATCCATACAGGAAGTTGCAGTGGCTACCAATCGTCATAAGGTCAAAAGCCGTTGCCAAGCGTGGGGCACACGTCGAAAAGAATACGATCTCGTTCTTCTTATGCTCCGCCGGCTTTTTCTACTATGAGATCCTACCTGAGGGTACTGCTGTGACTGTAAGGTTATTCTGCGAGCAGCTGCGGGAGATGGTGTCTAGAGCCCCGGTTTCACACCGACTGCAGGGAAAGTTTCTGATTTTGATGAGTCCCGCTCGACCACATCACGCTAGGGCGACGGCTGAGGAGCTGGAAAGGCTTGGGATTACCTGGCTGCCCCACCCCCCACATTCACCTGATCTTAGTCCTTGTGACTACCATGCCTTCAGAAGCCTGGGGGCCTACACGAAAGGGAAAAAATTCAACAATCGTCAGGAGGTCAAACATGCAGAGGATGAATGGGTCGCTTCACGCCCTTCTTCTTTCTGGATGAATGGCATCAGTGCTCTGCCCAGTCGATGGAGGGACGTCGCGGCTAAAGAGGGCCACTATCTCGATTACTGATCTCACCTTTTTGTTGTAGTATTTTTGTGTTGAACAAACCAAATAGATTTTCTCGAAACTTTTGGGACACCCTAATATTTTTTTAAGCAGTATAGCACCAGCAAATCATCAGCTTAGAATCCTAAATTATTGGCTGTCGTATAAGTTTTGCCGCAAACGACATCGAAACTAGTGGAAACCGTGATCCTTTAATGAGTCACATACTTTGTTGGGTTGCGTTCGTTAGTTTTAGCAAAAAGTAAGAACAAAATTTTCATCTTCTTATAGTGTAGTGCCTTTTAACAGTCCCCATCACTGCAGTCACCCATCTCATAGGATGAAGCATATTAAAGGGTCAAAGCTGGATCGGAAGTACCAAAGATTCTGGGACTTAAATGGTAAATGGCTCTAGTTCAAAAGCTCTTTATGAGCTCTCAGATGGCCATTACAAGCTCCTGTCACGAAACGTTCAACCCGAGGGGCTTTACAAACTTAGTGGCTCTATCTTCCTTTGGCTCCATGTCAGCCGTCATCGCATGCTATCAGCCTTTGTCACCCATCACCTATTATTCCATACACATCCACCCCATCTACCAAAGATAATCCTCTACTGTTAATACATAGTTTGTTATAGACTTAGTAGCCGCCTCCTATGGTTCGTTATCAGTGCCCGACAATTGCTATCTATCCTTGTCAGCTAACATCTACAGTCCCTTTTAACCCACACCGTCTGCTGAAGTGCCAAGGCTCCACCGACAACATGAAGGAGGTAACGGATACTGCGGCTCTCGCCTTCTGCGGCTCGGTGTTCTTAAGTCAAGCGAGAGCTTATCTTGACCAACTTGTGTCGGTCCGCCCGAGGTCGCTGTTGAATTCTCTCTTCACGCGTTAAATTGCGCACAGCAAGCCTTAGTATCAAACAGAGAGGAGGCGTCCTGTCGCCTGCCACACGCTTTTGTTACTACCATCAGATGTCGGCTTCCATAGTCCAAAATCTCTTTACTTTTTCTGACAAAGCAGTGTTGAGACTCCAGGGGACAGGTTTGCTAAAACAGCAATAGAACAGCTGACGAAGTAGAGCTCGATGAGTTTCACGGTCTACTTGGGGAGATCATGCCCAACGAAAAGCCCCTCATTAAGTTCGTTGTTGGAGATTTCTCGGAGAGGAAGATTTCGGAATCGGGAAGTTCGGAATGGGGACAAGATCAGAAACAGTTTACCTTAACTCCTGTCCGGGGCTCGACTCTCTCATGGGGAATCTTTCTTCCAGAAAAAAGAACATCGTCGCTGGACAAGGGAGTCTCCTAGCGGTACAACCCTCTATTCTGGACCACGTATCAACGAACAGAAAGTGGTGCTTACTACATGGATGTTAATGCGATGTCAGCTTTCTGCAGTGTTTTTGATCATCCGCCACGCTAAGATCAGATTCAGTCACAAACCCTAAAAGATCTCTCAACATAGCACCAAGAGCTTGAAGCATGTCGTGCACGACGGAGATTCCTGAATGGCGCCTAGTCCCGATATGTCTGGCACGTCATGAATGACCCGACCGATGACTACGATACGGGTTCTCCTCACTTGTGCTGAACAGACCAAGCTTCCTCGAGTGAATACCTCCGCTTGCATTTCTTCGAAGGAACTTTTCAGGACAAGAAAAAAATTGAGGCTTGTCCAGAACGCTACACGTCTTGGAAGGCCACAAGCAAATATCAGCTGCAGACAAGCAGTGCGGCGAGACCTTCAGCTATACAGGGGGAGGAAGCTATTGGAGGCAGCCTTGAACAGAACTAGTCTAGGTAAAAAGTCTTCGATATCTTCAGGATCACAATGTTCCATTTCTGAGTTTGTAGAATGCGGACGGGATACTTACAACCTCGAGATTTGAGATGGAGGAAGCTACATAGAGGTCTTACACCAACTAATCTACGACACACGTGCGAAAAAAAATCTTTGGCGGGAAACTCCTCGGATCCTTCCTTCGGAGGTGACAGTTGCGATTGCGAGCATGAAAAGGAGCACTACTCCAGGTCCCGACAAGAGCTCAGCCGATCTTCTCCGTGCAGATGGTCACGAACTTCATAGGCTTCTCGCAATACACATGATCACCTACCTCCAAAACGAGAAGATCTCCAATCAGTGGAGGAGCTTGCGGATGGTCATTCTTCACAGGAATGGAGATGATCTTCGTTGCCGCTCATGGAGCTTGTTGAGTGTGTTTTACAAGCTGTTCACAAAAGATCATTCTAACCTGCATATCGCGAGAAGCTGATTGGATGAAGCTCAACCTGTAGGGCAGACCGGATCCCGGAGATTCAGCTGACCACATCCAACGGTAGTTGTAGTCGAAGTGTGTCGAGAATTCGAATGCTTCTCGTCCTTACCTTTGTTGACCATGAAAAAGCTTTTGACAGCGTCGAAAAAATGCGGTCCTGTAAGCACTAATTGAACAAGACGTTGTCCCTCCCTATATAAGAACACTAGCTAACTGCAGTAGTCGTTGCAGCGCGACAGTGAAACTGTTTCATTGACCTTTCGCCATTCCCATAAAGAAGGGTGTGACAAGGCGATACTCTCTCGCTGAGCTGTTCATAGCCGCGCTGCAGCGGGCTATGAAGCCGCTAAAGTGAGACGAAAAGGACAAGATAGACGGTTAATCTCAAATCTCCGATTTGCGGACGACATCGATCTCTTTCTGAGCAGCGTTGCAAGAGCTGAGACTCTGCTTGCCAAAAACAATGAAGTAGAGAACAAGATGGGGCTGCAAATCAACCAAACAAAGACACAATTCATGAATAATGCTTAGGCTGGCAAAGTCAAATCAAGACCGGTGGTGCACCTATGAAGGAGACCTCGTAGACACAAAGGAAGAAATATTGAGACGGCAGAAAGCAGCATGAGCAGCCTTCGCCCCCTGAAAGGAGTCCCCAACCATCTGGCTGATCCGAAACTTCGCGACAATCTATTCCTATTTTTATTCTCGCTCTGTTGGGGGTCGGAGACTTGGGTGACAAATGCATCAAGGGCTTTGAGCATAAGTCACAGAACACCCGAGTAATTTCTTTCGTGATTCAACCGGCTCACTCGAATCGAGCCGGACTCCGCAGCCCCGATTTGCGCAGAATGTCTCACCTACACAATCTAGTGGAATACATGAAAAACGCCAAACTTCGATGGGCCGGTCATGTCATAAGAAGAGATGGGGACAAATGGACAAGAAGAACAGGCGAGGGGGCTCGCGTAGGAACGTTGAGGAACTGAGGGTAGGCCTGCACTGGATTGGGGGCTTGTCAATCAAATAGTACAGCTGCGAATGCAGCTAAACGATTCCTCACATCGTCATCTTCGTTTACCGTGAATGGTGATCGCGAAGAACAGGTACGAATGGTCTGTTGCTGGTGCTCGCACATGAATGAAGAAAACCCATATAAGTTGACCTGTCTGTGTGAAAGTTGTGAATCGAATTAGTCCAGGATTTTCACTCTTCCTCTCAGAAACTCTATATGCTCAAATTTCAGAGTGTGATATTAAAAGCGAAGTTCACGATAAAAATTGTTTATGGTATATTCCGTTACGATAAATCTGTGACCCCTCGTGAAACATACGCCGTTAGGCCTAGTAAGGCATTACGAAGGCTCAGAAAATGTCTTGTTTGTATGCGCGGCCGAGTTTCGGCATTGTGGAAGCTGCGCCATTTACAAGGCAACCCATGTACGAAGTTCAGACAACTTGTCATGACCCTTGATGACTGTGAAAGGCAATTCTGGAGAGTTACGACTTGACGTGGTCAGCTCTTTGCGCCATGGTCACAACCAAAAACTCGTTTGAATACCCCTTCCATATCATTTCCGTCATGGTATCTCGTGCAACCTCTATTTTCACTACTTTTAAGACCTTTTTTCCCGAAATTGGCAATTTTTTCGCTTCCTTCACCGCTGGTGCACTATTCCCAACTAGTACACAACTAGTACATACTGCCGTTTTTCGACATAAAGGTACCTGAAATTGTCGTGGATATCTTGAATAATCTATTGGTGAGATGATTTGTTGTGTGTTGGTATGAAAACGAGTGGTGTGGGTTGGGGGGTATGGGTACGTACGTGCCTCCGATGATGCGCGCGGCAAATTGCGCGGCGAAGTGCGCGGTGATTCGAACGATTCTGGCGCCTATCATTGAGGCCCAAATTTGAAATACAGCAGATTATCAGAGTCAGCTGATACCACTTATCTACTCTACTTAAAATTTGGGCCACAATGATAGACGCCAGAGTCGTTCGAATCACCACGCACTTCGCCGCGCAATTTGCCGCGCGCATCCTCGGACGCACGTGAGTTCCATCCCCCGTGGGTTGGTGGTATGTTACCGTGGGCGTGGGTGTGTCTATGAGTGCCTGTCTGCTTGTTTGTTTGTATGATCAGATCAATCGTCGATGAAGCATGATGATGTATGTGTCTGTGTATGTCATCGGCTTGTATCACCCATCATCGATCCTCAGGTGCGGATAGCTGTACAATAATATCATGACTAAGTTGTCATTGCTGTAAATAATGAATTTCGAGATGGGTTCATGTGCTGACGAACTCGGAATGTAATGGATGACGGAATAAAGCGGAATGTATATAAGCACATCAGTGAGGTTCATTTCCATCCAGTCTATGACGAATGCTGCAGTATATCATTGCAGGCGCTCTTATTTTTGAAATCATCCGGCTGTTTGGCCAACCAGATGCATCTACAGTGAAGTACTCAAAGCCTACGGTTAGTTTCCTCACTATATAGCCGTTTCTTAATAAGCTATATAGATACAACTGGTTATGGGTTCCTGCAGTGTCTGAAGCCAACCTTTGCAAATGCATATCCTTAGCAAATCATTTGGCCAATACTACAGTAGTCATATTTCAACTTCTCGTCGTAATTCGGATGAATCGCTGAGCCATAAATGTAATGTGTTGTGAGCAACTTCTTACGAATTTGAAATTCGGACTCGGTGTAAGAGGTAGAGCTCAGCAACTACCGGAATGTAGAAGGAACACCTTCCGAATCCATTCTCAAAGTACGTTCACAACTGCTAAAAACAAAACAGGAGTCATGTCGTCCAAACTCCTCTAACATTGCAGTAATGAAAGCAAAACTTGTCCATTGTTACGCAGTGACAGAAGCTAGTATTACTAACGCAGAAAGAACTTTTCAGCAATATCTTGAGGACATTTGGATGTAGTACCTCTGTTGCTTTTTGTCATTTCCTTGCATAACATATGAACCACTCGGTCCGCCCGGCAAACGCCAGGCTTCCCTCCTCCTTCGGCAAAGCTCTAGTATACTACTTCTCCACTCCTTTGAAATGAGTAATATTTTTCTCCGTTCACAAAGTTTGACACAGGACTAACAGAGCAGTGCAAATGGTATCAAGGGAAAATCGGTGCTTACGCCTTCAATTGGAACCTCAATCTTTTGCTCCCAATACGGATTCAACTGTTGGGTAAACAAAGCTTTGGCCGGTGCTCACAAATGTTTCGAGTGATGATAACAGCATTACCAGATGTCGTTATCAATGGACCTTTTCCTTTACAGAGATACCATTGGTTGAAAATTCCAGATAACTGGCGGTCGGTTAATTTCCGTCGCAAATGATATCGAACAAAGGGTATCCTACATTGAGTTACAAATCTTGCCGGGTAGTGGTCTTAAACTAATAGCATGAATTGAACAAAGTTCTCATCTGCTTATCTTAGTGCCTCCCTACTTCCTTGTTACAGACAAATACACATACAAACGCACACAAATACAAACACACACGTAAACACAGACTCACAAACACACAGACACAAACACAAACACACGCACAAACACACATAAATACACACAATAATCTAGGGAGTAAAGTCTGATACTCGTTTTATGTCGAGAGTTTCGTTCGTGTTGAGAATTAGAAATGGAATGGGAAGTTGAGCACACTGTCGTACAGGCTTAGCACTGGGAATAATGCTTGGCATAGTTTTTTCGTGTTATAAGTGAATGACGGATTTCGAAGTTTTGGTAAATCGTTGCGTTCAAATTAAACAAGCGATTTCCAGGATAAAAAGACATCGTAACCAGGTACAATAAAGTTGAATCGAGGACGAAACCGAGAAACAGCTTTTATGATATAAGTAATAAACGTTCGAATACATAACTCCACAGCTCTCATATCGTGTATACGCAGACCTATGCAGTTTTTGACCTGTCCATAAAATGAATGAATCGTGATGTGAAGAAATTTTGTGATGCTTTTCACTGTAACTCGTCAAGACGCAGAAGAGTGAAAGTGAGTGAGTTCTAGAAAATGCATGATAGTGAGCCGAGAAGTGTCCTTGTAAACGTAAGTCCGATGAGCACTGGATAAAGCCAAAGTATCAAGTCAACGGGGATCATGGTGAAAGAAGAAGTAATTCTCGAAGCCCATCTTCTCGACTCTGTGGCGCTTGGGCTTGGACCTAAACCCGGAGACTTGAACTTTATGAGAGCAGGATGAGCTAAGGGCCAGCGTCATCCAACGCGGTGTGGAAATGAGTACGCTCGGAATCGCGCGATAAACAGAAGTGCAGAAGGGAGTCTAGAGTTCCGAGCTCCGTCAACGAAGAAGATCAAGGATGTCATTGCCTGACCTACGGAACGGAAGATCGGACTGGTGGATAGACCCTTCGATATTGCGATAACCATTATTCACGTGCTGAATGGATCTCACGGGACGTCAAACGAATACTATTACGGCAGCTAGCACGATAGTCAGCCTTCTTCACAAAAGCACTGAAATAAAGGAAGTTAAGCCTTTTAGTCATGAAGAGTGAACGATCCACGGGACTACTAGGCTCGCAACAGGGGCGAGTACAGACGTTCCTAGTCCCACTAGATATCTAAAAGGTACAAAAATTGGTGCAAGTGATAACCACCAAAGAGGCCTTCCGAGGAGATCGCCTGTAACGAGGCCCCTCATTAGGCTTATCCTGTTGTAGAAGTTTCTATTTCTACAGAAAGGAAAAGTGAAGTAGGAATGTGAATATTGAGTGGTAATTACAAGGGAATCCGCTGAAGAGAGATACTCTCTCGGCTCAACAATATCTAAAAGATATATTCCAGCACTGGTGAGTAAACCCGCATCACTGAAAACCCCACAATTCCAAGACATATATTGTACAGCATTAAGTTATGCTATATTCAAATTTTATTAGTGACTATGTATCAATCGAGCGAATCACATCTATCCATAGTTGAGGATCACAGAAAGAAACAGACTCAGAAAGGCAAAATAACAACGTTACAGGAGGTCTGAAATGTTATTACGCATTCATAACGACCTAACAAAGGAAAGTACCACAAATCACATTAGGCAATGAAAGAACGTAGGGTAAAAAAAGGTCAGATCAGATCCGCTTTGATTTGTAGTTCTTGATCGATGCCTAGGTAACAGTCGGACATAATGAATAGGCTCATATAGCACCTCCCACTGGAAGAAAAATTCAAGAACACGCATAAAAACAAGAAAAAATAATGGAAGTACCTCTTGTCTGGAGTGACGAAGTCCATCCGAACACTACGGCCATTTTGAATTGCGTTTAAGTGATGCAATGATATCATACGATCATTATCTTTTTCCCCCAAAACGATAATCCAACCAGCCGTTTTCTCTTTGGACCATTGCGTCAGGTATGCGTCGGTGTCGAACTAAAAAGATGGCAAAAATGATGTCAAGTCAAAAGCAAAGGAGAATCGCAGCAACTCCCAAATGTTAGTGGGAATCGTTCAAAGTTGTAGGGAAAAATTGAAGACGTTCTAGGGATGGCAGCGAAAAGGGTTCGTTCTGAAGGTAAGCCAAAGTGTTTAGTAGGCGTTAAGTGATCTCCGCAGAGGCGAAAGTTCAAACAGCTTCCCACGCAATCCGGATGTGTGGATCAGCGCCACATCCAATGGTTATCTCGCATAGATAACGTTAGCTAAGGTAGTGTCCTGTTTTAAAATTCGTATTGCTCCTATGACTTAACATTTTTTAAAATAAGGATCCAGGAGTACGGAGTCATGGGAGAAGAATATGGAGTCATATGAAGTACGTGTAAGCGTAGTCAACAATCGGCAACTGTTAATTGCCTGGCTTTCAAAAGAAACGATAAAATTTGATATGATTTTACTCACGCGACCAGGTCCAAGCATATTCACTTGAAAATGCAGCTTATAGCGCGTACTGCGTTCTAACTGCAGCCATTCGTCATCGATGCAAACTTCTTTCGCGTTTCTTGACAAACGAAGACAACTTACAGACAGAATGGGCCACCTGCATAGGGCTCGGATTACCTGTAAGGAACTCATAAAAAGTTTCAAAAGTTCTTATAATTAAGATGTGGTCAATGTCTCAAGTGCTACTCCATTCTGAAAATATGTGCACATATTCTTACGTCAATATATTTCCTATACTCATTTTTTCTTATAAATTAACGAAGTAAATATTAGGGCGGACTTCAATATTGATACTATCTATTATACTTGACTCTTTAAGGATAAATAGTCTTGGGGCGTTAATCAATCCCGTCTGAGGGATGCGCCCACGCATTCGACTTTCATTCAGAATCGTAGTGGCGCATTGAACGCGTATGTGGTCTATACAATGACTTGCGGTGGCTAGGCGATGTAGAAGTCACTGCTTTTATCCTCCCAGACGAGTCTGGTACCACGTAACCGACCCCGGACAGATGGAAGGCTTGGTTCACCCAGGCAGATATCGATCCCGGATTCGAACCAGTGACCATGCCTGTGTGAAGTGCGCCACTTGCCACCACACCACAAGGGGCAGAGGCGGTGTAGCAGTGGCAAGTGGCACACTTTACACGCGCACGGTCATGAGTTCGAATGCGGGACCGATATCCGCCTAGGCCAACTAAGCCTTCCATCCCTTCGGGGTCGGTTAATTGTACCAGACCCGTCTGGAAGGATAAAAGCACTGACTTGTACATCGACTGCCCACCGCAAGTGATTGTAATCGGCCACATACGGGGTTGATTAACTCCCGAGGCTTTATCCTCTATCCTTCCAATGAACATGTTCAACGTTAAGTCCAATAATAAAGATGGGAACTGAACTTGAAATTTCAACAAACACACCTGTTTTATCTCCGTCTCTTGTAATGTTGTCTTCTCAAATAGTACATTCGCCGCCCGTTTTTCGACCTCATCTGTTCCCTGCGCGTTTTCAATGTCGAATTGATGTTGCAACATTGGAATTGTGGATCGCTCCCTTCAAACAAACGAAGTAAAATAGCGTTACATGGAAGTCGACAGGCAATGTCCATCACTAATGAAGGAGCTGTGGGAGTGCCGGCAACAGTTTCTATCACAGTGACTGGGTCGGTGTAAATGATACAGTGAAATGCCGCCTTCGAGTAGCTGGAAAGCGATTAAGAGAAGGCCCGGTGTCGAATCTAGTGAACAAAGCTCACTGTCCTAAGAGACTGTTCAAGCACAGAGAAACAAAATGCACGAGCGCTTGAACCGAAAGCCTATCCGGGATTGAAGTATGCAGCCCAACTCCAACCCTAATTACTACCATCACATGACTACGAACATCAAACGCCTTATCGTCGGCGACTTCAACGTTAAATTGGCCCAAGAAAACAGCTGAAGAGATCGCATCGGAACTAGTGAAACAAAACGAGGTAAGAACGGTATCTCACGAAGTCATCATCAGATTGTGAATATATGGAAGGGAAAAGATCCGCACTTTACAATTCACGAAGGCCCAAAATCGCAAGAGAATTGCCGCAATAGGCAACACTGACGGTGGGAACACTAAGCGTGAATCTCCGAAAACTCCTAAGACACCAGCATGAGGTCGCCCGAGCCCCAGGTAATTACCAATGTACGTACAAGCAGAAAGGGCGAAGAAAGACCTATAAGAATGGCAGCAATTCCGTTGGAAGTGACAGAGTGGTACAGAGCATTTGCAAGTTCTCCCGAATCTGCGCCCGTTTCGGGACCAAGTTAATATTTATTTAGATCAGCAAGAAGGGCTATGGTGACCTTATGATCAGCCATGGCCATCTGCCTACCACCATCTGATGTAGATTGAATAACCCAGCGCCTCAATTGTCTATTTCGAGGCTGCACAACTCTTCACTCCCATTTCAAAGGTTCGCACATACCTTCCAATATCATACGATACCTGAAAAATCTTTACAGCTATCACCGAAACTCTAACTCGGCCTTTCACGTGCTACCTGCTGGAATGCTATGTATCCATCTCGCAAAAACAATAGGAGGAAACTACTGTATAGGAAGTGTGTGGACGATACTATGTACTTACAATATTACATGCTGTTGGCATGTTGATAACTTATCCCTATCCCTACTATATATAAACCACAAGTGTCTGTATGTTTGTATGTCTGTTTCACTGTAACTATCTTATCACTATCACTGTATCTAGGACGTCGAAACACGTGGAAGAGCTCAGACAGGTTGGAACAAGGTGGGACTGGGGATGAACAAGTGGAAAATGAGCCAAACTCCTTGGGCACACGTGATCTAAGCTAGGCTCCGCTCATTAGGGGCGGAGCTTGCAAGAATAGTGTAGTTCGCGGTAAATTCGTAACTCCTTTGCTCCTGAGCGTAGAGTACTCAAATTTGGCAGAGATGTAGGTGGCGAGATGGGAAACCAGTGGTAGATGACAGGTGCAGACTCCGTCCACTGGGGGCCGGGTTTCCTCAAAAATAGTCACTTGGACCTGAGGCGTTCAAATTTGGCAGAGAAGCTACCAAAATGCGTAAAAATTGGGTGTCAATGAAAGGACTGCTAATCAGCCACACTTTTTCTGACAGCAACCTGGTATTATTAAAAGGAAAAAACACATCATAAAACAGTGGAAAATAAAAAATGTTATCAGATGAACTACGGAGAACATAATATTATGCTAATAAACGGAACGCAGACAATGAGATACCTTGCTTTTGAATGTGGAAAAGAATTGGTATTGGAATTAGTTGATTCATTTTCAAATACTTCATGACTGCACGAAACGTGAAGAACCTGGGCCCTATCGACGAACGCGACTGTCGACGAGTGAGCTTAAGCCTCTCGCCCCTTGTTCTGGATTGAATCATAGCATAAAAGTTACGGCTTTTAAGATCGATACGACTATTCAGGATATTATATGCCATAAGTATGTCATTCCTTCTAAGTCTTGCTTGTAGAGGGTCTAGACCGCGAATCTTGTTTCTGATGACTCCTCGAGGCACGGCTCTGTACGTGAACCCTAATGCTCTGATGACAATTTCCTAGAGAAGTTGTTCTAAATCATTTCTGGTTTGTTTAATATATAACCAGTTGGGCTATGCACGCTAACGCGCGCGTCACATTAATTAATCAGTCAACTCATCTGGATAGGCAGTGCAGCGATTATGCAGTCAAAAGCAGCCAACAGCAGTCAAAGTACTTTAATGATTGGCTCACAGAACTTTACTCCGTAGAAAGGTAAAAGGAGCTCATTCTATCGCTGCTAATAGTTGGATGTGCTGACCATATTTATTAGCAAAGTCTCTTGAAAAAGGCCTAATGACTCTTTATACCTCAAGGAGAAGCACAGTGCAAAAATAGGTAGCTGTATCAATGGAACTTTTTCTCTAAGGATATATCATTAATAGAGGCTCCCAGATTGTTAGCGGTCTTATAAGTTCTGCCATGAATGATATCAAAACAGAGAGGATTCGTGACCCTTCATTAAATCGCAAACTTCGTTAGGTAGCGGTCGTAAGCAAGAAGTGAACCAAATTTCATAATCGGTCCCTATCAATGCACTCACCATTCCTTTCAAATGAATCATATCAAAGAATCAAAGCTAGAATGTAAATAATGAAGGCGCTTGGATAAAATTTGTGATTGGATCTTGCTCCATAAGGCCTCTTCTATCGACAGTGTTTCCATCCTGCCTCCTCTACTCCTATTGATATTGCTCTCCAAGTCCACGACATCATTAGTCATTGCTCAGACATTTATTCACGGAAACCCCATCCCCTGTGAGCGCACCGGCCCTACTGCCCAACATAAGTGTTCGCGTACTGCCGCCTCTTCTCGTAGTTTTAACCACCTAGAGCCAAATAAAAAATATTCGCGCATACCCCGCCTTCTGTAGACGCGGTCCCGTCCTGCCACCCGCCATAAATGTTCCCATCCTACCTCCTGTACTCTTACCAAATTTGAACGCTCTAGGTCTACAGAGACAGAAGTTATGATTTTCCCGCTCCAACATTGAATTCGCGCAAACCCCGCACCCTGTGGGCGGAGTTCGGTCCGACCACCCACCAAAAGTGTTCCCATCCTGCCGCCTGTGCTTCCACCAAATTTGAACGTTCTAGGTCCACGGGGACAGAAGTTATGAATTTCCGTGCAAACAAACAAACAGACAGACAGACAGACAGACGCGAGCGCTTTGTATATAGTAAGGATACTAGTACCTAGAACACCATATGAGGGATATACAAGCGACCGAGTACGGCCAGAAGGAGGGCTCACTCCTTTTGCCGATACAACGCTGTTATAAAGTTCAACAAAAAGTCGCGAGACTACGCTGGAACGTTCTATCATCTGCGGATTATCTGAGGCAGCGAAAGCTGGCTCTTAAGCTTAAATCATGCAAGACAGCTTCACTCCGCTGAAATGAGGATGCTCAGATGGGCGTGCGGTTGGATACGGCAGGACCGGATCAGAAACGAAGAGGTCAGAGCACTCATGCGTATAGCCCCTGTCCGGCTGAAGATGAGAACAGCGTCTACGAGGTTACAAACACTGCTGAGTGCTGAGAAGACCACCGAATCATCCGATCCTTACTTTATATAAAGCGCTCGCGTCTGTCTGTCCGTCCGTCCGTCTGTCTGTCTGTCTGTCTGTCTGTCTGTCTGTCTGTCTGTTTGTACGGAAATTCATAACTCCTGTCTCCGTGGACCTAGGACGTTCAAATTTGGCAGGAGCACAGGCGGCAGGGTAGGAACACATATGGTGGGTGGCGGGACCGGACCCTGCCCACAGTGGGCGGGGTTTGTGCGAACAAAGTGTTTGTACGGAAATTCATAACTCCTGTCTCCGTGGACCTAGGACGTTCAAATTTGGCAGGAGCACAGGCGGCAGGATAGGAACACATATGGTGGGTGGCGGGACCGGACCCTGCCCACAGTGGGCGGGGTTTGTGCGAACAAAGTGTTTGTACGAAAATTCATAACTTCTGTCCTCGTGGACCTAGGACGTTCAAATTTGGTAGGAGCACAGGCGGCAGGATGGGAACACATATGGTGGGTGAAAGGACCGGCGCCGCTCACAGGGGGCGTAGAAAGCAAGATTCAATCACCAGTTGAATCCCAGCGTCTTTGATGTTTACGATCTAGCTTTGATTCTTTGATATGTCTCATTCTACAAGAAGGGTAAGTGCGCTGATAGGGACCGATTATGAAATTTGGTTCACTTCTTGCTTACGACCGCTACCCAGCGAAGTTTGCGATTCAATGAAGGATCACGGTTTCTCTCTGCTTTGATATCATTCATGGACAACCTATCCTACCGCTAATAATGTTGGATTCTCATTTAATGATGCGTCCGTAGATAAAAGGAGCTACATTCATAAAGACATTTGATAATGGTGTTATTATGACTCGACAACATTTACCACTTGACGATTTCAATGCCTACCAGTTAAATCTAAAAGGATCATTATTAAAAACAGCGACAGATCGAAACGGCGTTGGCCGGGCGACCCGACTGGCGACCTGTTTTGCGAAAGCAGTGCGTCTTTTGTTACGTGCTTAAAAGCACGACTGTTGAAATTTTCAGTTTCGATAGAGTTTGTACAAACAAACATGCTCCATAATAATTGGTAGGAACACAGACGACAGGATGGGAACAGATATGGTGGGTGGCAGGACCGGCCTCCGCCCGCAGGGGGCGGGGTTTGTGCGGAAAATTATAGCTTCTGTTACCGTGGATCTAGAAAGTTCATATTTGGAAGGAGTACAGGTAACATCCTTACTTTATATAAAGCGCTCGCGTCTGTCTGTCCGTCCGCCTGTCTGTCTGTCTGTATGTATGTATGTACGGAAATTCATAGCTCCTGTCCCCCACAGGATGCGGGGTTTGTGCAAAATAAATGTTTCAGGGGAAGATCATATTCCGTGTCCCTGTGAACCTAGAGAGTTAAAATTTATTAGAAAGTACCCGAGGCAGGGTGGAAACACTAATGTTTGGTGGCAGGATCGGGCCACAGGGGGGAGGTTTGTGCCAAAATTATTAATTTGGCCCTAGAGCGTTCAAACTTTGCAGGAGTACAGGCGGCAGGATGGGACCACTCATGGTAGGTGGGAACACCGGACCACGCCCTCTGAAGGCGGGATTTGTGCGAAATAAATGCCTGGGCGAAAATCCATTATTCCTGATCCCGTGGACTTGGAGAGCAAAATCAGCAGGAGTAGAGGGGATGATAGGAGCACTGACGATAGAACAGGCCTTGGAGAACAAGATCCAATCACCAATCGAATCTTAGCGCCTTTGTTATTCACGATCTAGCTTTGATTCTTTGATATGTTTCGTTTGACAAAAAGGGTAGCCGATTATGAAATTCGGTTCACTTCTTGCTTACGACCGCTACCCAGCGAAGTTTGCGATTCAATGAAGGATCAGGGTCTCTCTCTGCTTTGATATCATTCATGGCGAAACTTATCCGACCGCTAACAATCTTGGATTCTCATTCAATGCATCTGTAGAGAAAAGGAGCTACATTCATGGAGACATTTGATAATGGTAATATTATGGCTCGACAACATTTGTAAGCACCATTCAAGGCTCTGAATGCAGTTAAATTTGATAGGTCTTCATTTTTAAAATCAACAGGGACAGATCGAGACAGACAGATTCTAATAAGAGGCATAGGCATCGGCACATTTTGAATATGTTTTGCAGGCCCTATTTCCAAAAAGTATCATTCGTTCGAAAGAAGGAGAGGGCTGTTTGCCGTGGATCACAACTCTATCGTGAGAATGAGGGAAGCCCGGTGTTAGCCGGGCGGTCCGACTGTCTCTATTATTAAAACAGTAATTTTGTGTGCCTTTTTGCATGCCCGTTTGTGCGTTCTTCCAAAAGTCACGTGGGCACGACGAAGAGTGTGAATGTCAAATGAGTTCGGTGAGGAAACAGTTATGAAATGGGAAGTCAACCGCCACTGTTCATATTGGTCCTCTAACAAGTCGTAAGTAAGCGGTAGTGGGCATGTGGTGCACGTATTAGCGTGCGTACCAAAACTGGTGAGGAAATAAGGAAGGCAATGGAGTTCGAGGCTCAAGGCAACAGATCACGAGGAGCCCTAAAAACGAGGTGGTGGGATGTGATTAGAAAGGACCTCGCCGAAGCTAAGGTGACGGCACAAGATCCTGTACATAGAAGGAATTGAAGACGACTGACAGGAGCAGCGGATCCTGCGACGGTGCAGTATTAACGCTACAGAGAAGAAAAAAAGAACCATATCATCATTACTTGCGCGAGGCACCCACAACGGCAACAGACCGCTGTCTTCTTCCCACCCCCAACCTAATTTTCCCTTCTTCCGAAAAGAACTGTTCGGTGTACTACATGGCACCTGAGTTTGCTGTTGAGGAAACTACCATTAGAGAAGAGCATAACTGTATGTATAGGTAGAATAACCGCTCCGTAAGCTACGAGGTGACAAGGTAAATCTGTGGAAAATACATTCGATACATTCAGCAAATTGGGCGTGAACAAGAATATCGTAGTGTTCTTGCAACACCACCATGGAGTTTTCATATTGTGACCTGGTACAGTTCAGCTGTGAAAGCGCTGAATTCTATGAGGGGCTATTCTGTAATTTTATTTGGCTCTGCTCTTTGCTTGAATCCAATTACCCGAAGGATCTTCATTTGAGAATATAACCTATAGGATTCAATAAGTGATGAGATAGACATAATAAAATATTACCCAATTCGCTCCGCATCGTAGATATTCAGATGCGGCAAACACAACAGAGGATGATCATCGTACCACCGTCCCGAGTGACACATCTGTTGCAATGTTATGATTCGTAAAGCAGTTGACAACCAACCATTCAACTGGCATATATCACTCATAGCCTGAAGCAATACGGACGATTAGTAAAACTTTAAGAGCAACCTCAAGCTCATTATGACACAAAGTAGGTTACGCAGGCTAATGCGTGCGTCACAACAGAAAGGGTTCCGAGCCTCTCCAAAACCTATGGATTTTTTGAGTTTAGCCCCTCAAACATTTGACTGTTAAGCTGTGGTAGAACGAATTTGTAGAAGTAAGACTACTGTGAGGACGCCTCGTCTAAGTGACCCTCTGCTTTTTTTTTTCAATGTCTGGGATGTTGGGAAACAATTGAAGAGGTTTTGCTCTCTGCAACGTTCATTTCGAAGCGCATTCCGCCCTCTTCCTCAATCAGAGCACACAGGTGCTCTTCTTAACGTGCTATGATCCATCCATACCAATCTTGACCCGACCTTTCCAGTTGCTTCTCTAGCGGGAAAACCGGTTAAGTGAAGCTCAGACACCGAGCGTTTCATACATATTAAGGATGACCACATTACAAGTGAAAAATTATTAAAGTTGAACGGAAAAAGGACCTGAAGTATGCGAACGCATTGGTCGAGGACACTTCTCTGATCTGTACGGTAATCCGTTGGAACATCTGTACGGGAAAAGTGAGCCTGTAAGAGCTCGAATCAATACATCATACAAAGAAAACACGAACAAAAAGGAAACGTCGGATGCGAATGAATAATACTGCATCAGAACACCGATGACGGGCCCTTTGGGCTTGAAAGGGACCCCACCGGTCTCCTTTCACGTGACAACCAAAATCTGCTTCTTTATTTGATCAGAAACTGTTATGTAATTGTGTACAAAGCTCTCTACCAACCACCTGTGCAATCTTCACTCTATAAACACTATCTCCTTCATCATCCCAGAAAACATTCTTTTTTTGTGAAATAATGAAGCCATAATCTTACTGCACTTATAACATATAATCTGCTCGAACCTGCCCTAATGCAGTTCGACAATTCCGTAACCTTTCGCACAGAAACACTCTAGGTCAGTTTAAACTCCATTTGAAGTGCCATCGAGTTGCTAAGCAAAGATGATTCTAATTAGAGGGTTCAGCGTTGATGAAGATAAGAAACGAGTTGAATGCGGAAAACTTCACGGCGCGGTCATCACATTTCTCAAGCTCCTTTCCGCATGTAGAAATGAATGCGGACCGTTTGGGTATCAGAGGACCTAATTTTATTTCTTTCTCTCCAAACATTTGTGATGAAAACCTTTTGTGCCCACATCATGTTTCTAAGTGACGACAACTTTGAAGATAAAATCTGACCACCTTGTACTTTTGCCACCAGATGCGACAAGATCACAGATTCGAGTGCTAGTAAGTGATAAGGCATTGCAATGAGTGTTCAAAGCGTGAAGGTAACAAATGCGTGAGCTATTCATTCATTGAGCCCAGACGATGAGTAAAGAAAAGCAATAATGTATGGTTTGCGCTGATAGATTGTTAAAGAAGCAAGCGTCACAAAGACCTCTTTCCGTTACTGCAGCCATGGCGCTGGTGAATGATGACAGTGATAACAGAGGGCCTGACGAGTAATAAGAACTTATTGATTCGATGACAGTAATAACAGCCAATCATTCGCCATAACAAAAACTGCTCAACCCTCAAGAGTACGCCACCATTTTTTGCACAAAACCGCTATAGCTCCAGGGATAATTAAGTGCCATACCTGAACCTCTAGCGGTTATCCGATATCGCTAGTAGCAAGAGTTTCTAGACAGTGAATATGAAAAAAATTACAAAAACGCTAAATGCCCTCCAATCGGGATTGCAGCTATCATTTTACAAAATATCAACTAGTATTAAGAAATATCAACCACTGCAATTGAGCCAGTGCAAAGTAGAACGTAAGGCGTTAACGATTAACGCGTGATTTTTGTTCGAAATGCAACGATTGCAATGTTCAAGCGCAAGTTCAGTACGATGATGCACTGGCTGCGAGGATCCGACCAGATATCGGACATAGATTTTGAGAATTAGTAGCTGATGAGTGCTAATAAATCCTACGCCGACTGTCCCATTTTAGAATGATGTCTCACAATAAGCTGTCGCAAGACCCACTTGGAACAGAAGATGCGCTTTCGTGAAGGATGAATCCATGACACTTGTGGCGAATCTTATCCTCAGTTTGCGTTGCAATTGACTGAAGAATAAAAAATTATTGATGTAGTAGAAAGGTTTCTAAAACTTTGAAAACTTACGTGTTCACGACGTCTTCATTGTGCCGAACGGGTACTTCGCCATACTCAGGGACGTGCTGAATGGACCAAATTGGCAACCAAAAGCTTTATGCTAAATATGTGAGCAGAGAAAGGCGAAAAACAACAGCAAAAGATATTACGGATAGCGTTTTGAGTAAATCTTCTACAGTGTCGTCAGGGCCGAGCTCGTCTAAAAGGAACTTCATAGTTTCATGTCGTAGGTAATAAATGCTGGCGATGCGACCATACGGCGAAGATCGCAGAGTTGCTGTTTCCTGAAGGGCAGGCAGAAATAGTTGAATTTAGGAGAAGCCCCGAGTAAAATGAAAAGCACTTCATCTATGATGATGCATTTCGATTCCAGTAGGTCAGCAACGCACTGGTCGACTACTCCAACCAAGAACGCAATCAGGGACTTTTCAGACAGATCCTCGAGACCATAGTAGCTGCAAGAAAACATTGAAACCCATATTAAATAAGTAGTATACGATCGAGATCGTAAAATTATCGCCGATCTTATTATGACAACTGCTAGAATTCAGGAACTACTACAATACCCATCCTAATTATTTCTGCTTGAACAATGCAACAATCTACATGAAACGCGAACGAATTCCATATCCATAAATTTACTCGAATAGCTTTGCGTGAATCCTTCCAATGCGAGACGTAACTTGCTTTCTTCTAAACACCATAAATCGCACTTGAGACACCACGAAAAAGTATGCTCTTTGTAAAAACCATGCCTTCAACGGTTTTGAACGATGGAGTTGCAATTCCTCTTAGTTAAAGACATTTGCAAAATAAAAAAATTCTTTTTTGGTAGAACAGGTGGTTCATATGCTATTATATATAATTCGCCAAGTGTGTCTGTTGCTTCGTATGTATGTATAAGTTTATGTGTGTGCGCGTGTGTGTCGGTGTGTATTTGACCGTAGATTCATCTCATCAGCACTACAGATATGATAAGAGTACAGGCAGCAGCATGGGACCACGTATGAAAGGTGGCTGAACAAGACTAGGCCGCAGGGAGTGAGTCGTGCATGAAAATTGTCACTTTGAACCTGGAGCATTCGAATTTTGTAGGAGTGCAGGCGGCAGTATGGAAACACAAAGTGATAGGAGTGACAACAATTGATAGGAGCTGTTAAAGAGCCTCAGAAGGCAAGAGCCGTAGGATTCGACATTTCCGTGTTGACGTTAGAGCCTTGGCACTTTAGTAAGTGGTTGAATTTGAAAGGGACCGTAGATGTACGGTGATAGGAATTGATAAGAACCATTTCGTGTTAACAGTGAAATCCGGCACTTCATTAAGTGATGTAGGATGTTACGGGGATGTGTAGGTACATTGCGATAGGAACGGACAACTACGGATAAGAGCTGATAAGGTACCTCAGGAGCAAGAGCCATTTACGAATCCTAAAGCCTTTGGCATTTACGACCTAATTTGGCTCTCTGATACGAATCATTCAACTATACGAGTAAATGCAGTAATAGAGATCATAAAGGCACTACATTGTAAGGACATGAAAATATTGTTCATTTCTTGTCATTAGATTACGACCCCTACCCGGTAAGGTTTGTTACTGAATTAGCGTCACGGTTTTCTTTGTTTCGGGATCATTTCTACAAAATCTAGTGCCAACTATCCGGGACTATCAACCAATGATATTCCGGTAGGGAAAGGAATCTCCATTGATCAGGACTTCCGACGATGGTGTTGTATCGGTAGACTCCCCTTGACCCCAAAGGCACGATATCAAGTATACAGCACCGGATGCTATGCAGTCTCCCTGCATACCAAATGGGCATATGAAACACAGCGGTCATACGGGCTATTTTGGACTAGCGATTGTACAAGGCTCAAGGTGGGAATACCCACAACCACACATGTCCTGAAGGCCTGCCTTTCTCACACATGATCGTATGATCGCGCTTAATTTGTCTGATATAAATCGGACACAAAGTGAAACTTCTGTTTCCACATTCACGAACGATTCTGTGCCACCATCCTTCATCTGGATCGGGATGAGAACACTCATCCGTAGGCATTCGCTTGTGTCATGAGGAACGCCTGGTATACCCACTGTTTTCTCGCCGCCTCCTGAAGAAACTCTTGGGAACCGGTGTAGCATATTCCTTACCAGTTTGGCTATGCACGCTAACGCTCGTAGTATATGTCGACGGCCACTTATCCACGATGGAATCATTCAGTGGAATGTTGGATAATCAGAATAAGATAGTTCTCTCTAGATTCGAACGCTGAACTGCTGAGAGCATCACGCTCGATATATTTGAGCACAGTTATTAGTGGTTGATCATGGCTCCGTCCACCCTAGTGCAAACCCTTCCCACGGTAAACTTGACCACCCTTCTTTTGACTGCTCCAAACCATTTTCTCCGCATTCCAGAAAGTTTTTGAAGAGATGAACTTCTGGTCCTAGCCCCGCTTCCATGTGCCAGCTCCGTCCCCTTCGAAGACTTAACTACATCTGTTCCAATTCTTCTTACCACTTTTTCCCCGCGTTCTAGAACGTTTCGGAACAGAGTTATGAAATTTTGATCTAGGCCCCGCCCACTTTGGTGCCAGCCCCGCCCACTTCGAAGACTCGGCCACACTTGTTCCATTACCTCTAACCACTTTTTTCCCGCACTCTAGAACGTTTTTGAACAGAGTTATAAGTTTTGATCTAAGCACTGCCCACTTTCGGGATTTGACCGCATTTGTTCTTTTACACCTTGACACCTTTTTGCCGCATCCCAGAACGTTTCTGAATAGAGTTATAATTTTTTGATATGAGCCCCGCCCACTTTGGTGCCAATCCCGCTCACTTTCGGGATTTGACCGCACTTGTTCTTTTACACCTTGACCCCTTTTTGCCGCATCCCAGAACGTTTCTGAATAAAGTTATAAATTTTTGATTAAAGCCCCGCCCACTTTGACGCCAACCCCGCCCACTTTCGGGATTTGACCACATTTGTCCCATTACCTCTAATCACTTTTTTTCCGCATTCTATAGCTTTTCCGAACGAAGTTACACTTATTTTTGAAAAGTACCTTTCATCTCTACGCGCGCCCCGCCCCTCGTGGGCGGGCTTCGCTATACTTATGCATGCCCAGCACGCATAAGGCCTTGCTCACTCTTTTTATTTTTTTCCCGGCCTTGACGCCTTCGTTAAACCGAGTTTTGAATCTCTGTGGAAAGTACCGCCCACGGCCGGTAAGTTTCCTTTATTTTGATTGTTGACCCATCCCTCGGCTTTGCACATTTTTCCTGGTGTCTGGAATGTTAAGAGACCGAATTAGAAGAATTCGCCCATGACACCGCCCAATTCCGGCGCATGCCCCGCCTCTTGGGGCGGTGCTACGCTAGGCTTACATGTGCTCTGTTGCACTTACCCTATGCTCATACTATTCCAAACTTGACCCGACTTCTCCAGGTGTTTCTTTAGGTTATATCGAATTTCCGTACAAACAGACAGACAGACAGACAGAGCGCTTTATATTGGGTTGTAACATAAGTTAGTAGAGTTTTGCGTTAGAGTTATTTTATAACGATTTATTTTGTTTTTTTAGCGAAATGTATATATTTGTTCGAAAGAGCTCTTTCTCCTCTACAAAATTGTTTTGATTGTTTTTTGGATAATTTAATTGTTCGTCTTTTTTCGAGCTTAGAAATGGAATATCCAGGAAGAAAAAATTAGCTTTTTCGACATCTGCCTTTCCTTGCTTTTCGTCGAGGTCAAAAAGCAGCCGAAACCGCTCGGGACATATGTAGTGTGTACGGGGAAGGTGTCTTAGGTGTATCTACTGAAAGGTGTGGGTGGCCTCAGGAAAGGCGCCGAAGCCAAGAGTCAAGCAAGATTTTCACCCAAAGAAAGGTCATGATCTGCGTTTGGTGGGACTGGGTAGGCATGGTGCACTGGGAAACTGCTCGAACGAAACGCCACTGTCCACAAGGAGGTCTACATTGCCCAGCTGAACAGTGTAAATGAGGCTATCCGGCTGAAAAGACCTTATAGACGAGGTCAAGTCATCTTGCTTCGCGACAACACCAGGCCCCATTTTGCTCAAGTCGACAAAACAGCATTCCAAGAGCTTGAATGGGAAGTTCTTCAGCATCCACCCCACTCTCCGGATCTTGCACCTGCCGACTATCACCTTTTCCGCTCTATGTTAAACCAATTGAGGGGTGTTACCTTCGATGGCGAAGGGGATCTCAAAAACTGGCTCAACAAAATCTTCGACACCACAACGGCCGATTTTTGGAGAATCGGCATCAAAAAATTGGTCGAAAGATGGGGGGAGGTCGTGTACAGTAACGAAGGATACATCATTGTTAATTTATTATTGTAATTATTGTAATTATTGCATTGTGCTTCAAATAAATCTTTGTGAAAAAAACTCTACGAACTTATGTTACAACCCAATATATAGTAATGATAGCGGTAGTGTTGAATAAATGGGCGAAGCGCAAATGAACTAGTATGTTTTCCTTGGCAAGCTTGCGATACCACAGTCCTAGAGGTATTGGCAGCTATTTGAATACGGACATTGGCTGCTTTCATAGTCCGCCGGCCGGCCGGCGTGCCGGCGTGCCGGCGTGCGTGCCGGCGGAGGCAGTGCTAGGGGGGAGGAGGGAGGCAGACAGTGTAAGGCAAACAGTCCACGCCCCCTCTAAGGTTGTCGAAGGGGCGTGGACTGTTTGCCTATCTGTCTGCCTCCCTCCTCCCCGCTAGCGCTGCCTCCGCCGGCACGCCGGCCGGCCGGCTGGCCGGCGGACTATGAAAGCAGCCATTGAGAAAAGCGAGCCAATCGCCTGTCAGTTTCTGTCGCTCCACATCTTGCGTTTGCTGGCTGACCAATCCGAGACAGGCGCCCATCTCCTTCTGGGTGGAGTAAACAATCAAACAATCGTTTAGGTAGCGACAGTACAAAATGGTTCTACACTTTAAGACAAAGCAGCTCAATTTTCGACAATAATGCCACTGCGGGTAAATTGAAGCGAGCCTTTGCCCCATCGCTAGTCCCCTAGCCTGCTGGTAGTACTCGCCTGACCATTTGACCAATAAAAATTCGAAAACAAACTTCAAACTTACCATTGATCGATTCCTCAAGCTAATGTAAACTTAAATATGTAATATTCTGAATGGAGAAGGGCAAAAATGGAAAAGTGTAAAAAAAAAGTAAAGAAAACCTGGATATAACGAAAAAAGTATCGCATTCCCTAGCTGTTCTCCCTCAACCCTACCCTCACCCATCTAGCTGGCAATACTCGAGATGGCCGACTAAGATCGAGTTAAACAAAAAATTTGGCTAGAAGCTTAAATTCAAATGAAGGAAGATCCCAAACATTTACACACTTTGGATTGGCGAACAACCGCCTATACAGGTATGTCCCTGCCATATACTCCATAATGCCCTGCTTGCTGGTGATGGTTCCCGCAGTGATTTCGGCATTCACGTGGTTAGCAATAACAGGAAGAAGACTGCAAACAAAAAATTTAGATGAAAATTTGCGTTTCGCAACGCCACAGCAACACCAGTACTATACCTAGATTCGACAGGAAACGGCTCATATAGGAAGCGCTTATAGAATGTCTTTTTTATGTCCTGCACATATATAACCGCTACTGCACTCGAATCAAATTGAGGTCTACCGGCACGGCCCATCATTTGTAGTACATCTGAAGTGATTATTATGGGGCCACCGAAAAGAGACGGAACTCAAAACTTACCGGTAACAGGGTAGTCCACATACTTAGACGTCTTGCCATCGTAATACTCGGTACCTTTTACAATTACTAGATGAGCTGGCATGTTGATACCCCAAGCTAGTGTGGCGGTTGCAATTAGAACTTGTATCTTTTTTTCCAGGAATAGCTTGAAATGAGACACTTTCAAGAGTTTCAGATGAAGCAGTCAACAAACATGAAAACGAACTGCTTCTGAAAATGAGCTAACAGAGCCGCCAGCAAAACTTATGCAGGCTACTCATACCTGTTCAACTAATACTCTCTCGTGCGACGATAAGCCAGCATGGTGCATACCTATTCCAAAAGGCAAAGTGAGCTTGAGATTTTCATCCTTCACGTGTTGTAGAAGCACATCCAGCTTGAACTCCGAATGTGTACTTATAACTGGTGAAGCGGTAACCAACAAATTCATGCATACCTCAGCCATATCGACATGGAGCCACTGACGAGGATCACTCTCCGTCACCAGATGACTTATGAAAGCCATTGCTGTTAGACGGGTCTGCCTCCTGGATGCCACAAAGACGAGCACAGGTTTCAATGGAGAATAAGTGATGATCGCTACAAGGCTCCCGATCAAATAGTTGAAATGAAATCACAGTAGAGTGCAATAACAACGTGAAAAATTGAGAGAAAAAATTCTTTTTTCTCTCAGTTCTCATTCGTAAAACATTTACGAGAACAAAGATGGGGTGATAAACGGAAAGGACGAAATCGCGGTGCAAACTTCTCCCCCTGACGAGAGACTGTCTGCACGAAAAACCCCTAGTCTGTGCGAAGTAAGGCAGTTGGGCTTATTAAGGCGATTATTACTAAACACTAACTAAACACTAACTGTTACTAAATAGTATTAGTCATCGAAAGTTTGAATTGGTGACCGTACCTGATGACTATGTAACGTAATACGAAAAAAACCAACATTAATTCGACCACGGAACTAAAATATAGACCAGAAAAAGCCCCACCAAATCTTCCTATGAAAGAACTCACAGGATTGACTAGAACATCATCTGTTAAGCTAAGAAAATTCTCAGGACTTGAACATCATCTATTAAGCTAAATGGAATATCTGTTGGCAAAGCTAATCTGACCAGTCGTACCTTTGAAAGCTGGTTTGTTCATAAGTGCCATTCTTGGACAGTAATGTTGACCAGGAAAGCCTTGAATGTGCACCTCAACTGGAACGGGTCGAACAGATGGTCGGAAGTTGAAAAGGCCACCCTACAACGTTTTCTACCCTTAGTAAGTTCATTTCTATGGGCAGATATCATTGGAACAATAACTAGCGGAATTCTTTCCTTGAATAAATACTAACATCTCTTATTCCCAACCATTCGGCGACGTCCCCGGCATTTGATAATGCTGTTGAAAGCCCAAGAAGTCGTGCGGGAGATTCTCGTACACAAGTCTTCCGAGTCAGTAGCTTCAATCTTAAAAAGAAAAAGCAATTCAAGACGAAGTAGCACAAATAATCAGCGTAGTCCACGTAATAATCAGCGTGGCACATTCACAAATATGAAAGAATGATTCGTAGCTTGCCTTTACACTTCGATCAACCATTTACTTGCTCTCTTTGCTAACAAATTTTTTTTACTCTGTGCTCTGTCACCGGTAGCATATTTTGTTGTTTTACTTCGTAACGGGGTTGTAAATGGACTCAAGTCAGAACAAAAACAAAGATGTAAATGTTTGAAACTAATAAGAATGGATGCATAAAGTGTAATAGTAGCAAAGCTCGAGATGCATGATATCATCAGCTGAACGTGGCAAGCCAATAAGCGTATCGCTGTAGATCGGAAAACGCTCGCTCTTCCTTCCTCAGGCAACATTACAAAAACCCTCACGGGGTGTCAGGTTACGGTATTAGCGACTCATCTCATCTGACATTTTCAAAGGCCGCCGCTGTCTGGTCAAGGAGTTCAGTCCACAGCGTCTCCGTCCGACCAGTCTACTAGTTCAGTGTTCATGTTTCTCCTGCGCGTCCCCTTGAGGCCCATCGCCTTCTTTCAAGTAACCTTTCACTGCGAGGTGATCTCTATTATATGATAGCGACAGAATTAACCTCTCAGCTCCACAATCTATCTGATAAATCTGTTATACCCAACGGTGTTGCGCAGGAGCACGGGATCGGTCCTGGAAACTCCTGCTGCTGCGCGACTCAGCACATGACTACTAAAGTACCAGTAACATTTTGACATTGGAAACTGTTCAAAGCGAATTTCGTAGCATTTGGATGTTGGTAATAATGGGAAATTTTGCCCAGTAGGAACGAAAATTACAGCTTGGAAGACCTGGGAGGGGAGGCTTCCTCGGTGGGCGTGGGCTCAAGAAGCTGTCCAAATCGCCGTTGCAAAGCAAAAAAAAAAAAATAGTGGGGCTACCGTACCTTGTGATGATCGCTTCCAATACGGCTCCTCGATCAACTCCAAGCAAATGGATCTCGTCAATAACGATTAGGCTTACTTTCCTCACATATTCCCGAGTTGCCCAGCTCCTGAAAACTTACAAACGGCATACTGTGTCAGCGCCCAACTCCTGAGAACCCTATTTAAGGCACACTTCCTTATGAATTTTTCAAGTGTCTAGCAATTATCGAATTCACCTTGTTATACCGTCCCATTTTTCTGGAGTTGTTATCATAATTGGAGCAGCATTCAGTGTACTAACGTCAGGCGTATAATCACCAGATACTTCTACAACTCTGAAACGCGAATGGAAAAAAGTCAAAGCATGACATCGCCAGGCACTAAAAGAGAGAATCCTTACCTAAATCCCATCTTCCTTTCGAACTTCTCCCTCCAATCAGACACACGCTCTCTGACCAAAGCCTTCAGCGGAGCGATGTAGACACACTCAAAAGGAAAAAAGCCAAGTGAGTTTTACACAAAAGGATCTCTTTGTGTTCAAGAGCTTTCTAATTTGGAAGTCCGCGTTACTTGGTACCTGGTTTCGTGAAAGGGACTGAGAATTCTAAGCCTCTCTTCTGAACATTGAGCCTTTAAATTTGCAAGAGAAAAAAAGCGCGGTGATAGAAAATTCGTACTAGGTGATGTGTACAAAAGAACGCTGCTTTCTATTAAGGATTGATTTAGCACTTGGTACGCGACACATCCGCTGATTCCACTAAACTTGTGCCAGCCCATTTTAGTATACGTATAGTAGTATACATTCACTCTAGTCATACTGAGTATGAAAGCATCTTCGACATTCACAGTGACGCCGATAAAAGGACAACCGACAGTCGACCCTGTCGTCCTTTGCTCATCAGCTTTCTTGAAGGATGCGTAGTATAGATACAGCAAAAACGGCTAATACTGAGATGCACAAACTGACCTACCAACATAACATTTCTGTGGATGCCTAACGCTTTTAAAAAACTAACCTTTCTCCCAGGGTAATTGAGCAGTAATCGAAAAATTGCCAACTCAGCACAAAGCGTTTTTCCGGAACCTGTTGGAGCACCAATCAGGGCATTTTCGTCTGTATTATAGAGGCAGTGGAAAACCTGAAGGTGTTCAACAATAAACTTCCTCATGAGCTGTAATTTAAAATAGAAAGGTCGTGAGAACTACCTGAGTTTGAATTGGATTGAAATAAGCAAAACTGTATATAGATTCAAATGTCTTATTCCGTAAAGTGGTCACTGGTAGCGGATCAAGGGGTAACAAATCTGAAAAGCGACCTATTCAGTGTTTTCTACACTCAACAAATCTGAAAAGCGATTTTTTTTAACGAAGTGCTGAAATTGTGTTCTGCAAGTTTGGCTTAATTGTAGTATAGTCGTTTTCTTCAGAAAACATAGTTCTGCCTAACCCTTTGACGACAATGGTTGCTTTCATAGTCCGCCGGCCGGCCGGCGTGCCGGCGTGCCGGCGTGCGTGCCGGCGGAGGCAGTGCTAGCGGGGAGGAGGGAGGCAGACAGATAGGCAAACAGTCCACGCCCCTTCGAGGGGTTGAAAACAAACAACCTTCGAAGGGGCGTGGACTGTTTGCCTTACACTGTCTGCCTCCCTCCTCCCCCCTAACACTGCCTCCGCCGGCACGCGCGCCGGCACGCCGGCCGGCCGGCGGACTATGAAAGCAGCCAATGCGGATTTCAACGTGACGCGCACATGGGACCACGCTTCCCTCCTTTCGAGCGCGACTGGCACCCACCGGTGGGTGTTTGTCCCAGAACAAAATTCTTTCACTGAATTGCTGAACTCAGCAATTGGTAAGAAACAAGAAAGTGTGGTGGCTCCCGAAATTGGGTGCCAATGTTCCATGTGCCAGCCATGGTGCCATTGTCGTCAAAGGGTTAAGCGCATTCAAACTTGATTTTCACGGTATACAAGTTCCGGAGAAGTATACAAGTTCGGAGAAGGGAAGTGGTTGGCCAGGTATAAGATGTGTTTCAGCATATACTCTTCCAAGAGAGGTATGTGCAGAAAGCACCCTCCTTCATTTACATACACCAAGTCACAGCTTTCAGCCCCAGCTTCCTATTTTTGGAACACTAAAACGGATGCAGTATTCCACACTTCAGTGTCTTTTTTAACCATGCGGCACTTCTGACGCACTACAGTAATACTGCACTGTTGGTAAATTACAGAGTGAAACGTTTTCACCTCCAGACAGGGTTTGATTAACTATGAAATCATTCTTTGAAAACAAAAAACAACGGTTCAGCATGGTCAGCTGGCAGCTCACCTGTATGAGCTTTGTATGATTTCGGAAGAATACAATTATGCATAGAAAGTGCCACAACAGTGTCGTTAACGACAAAATAATCGCTGGCGACTCGAAGTTGAAAAACGTTGGTTAGTTGATGATCTCGAATAGGGATAGTAAATACCAAATTTTGCGGTTCACCGGTTTTCACCTGAATATGTGGTAGGAAATAATATTAAAAACTTAGTCACCTTCATTTTTAAAACCACCCAACCTTTTTCTTATTGATTACAATTTTTTCGTGATGAACGATGAGGTTTTCATCTATATTCTCCAATGTCAGCCAGAAAGATTGAGCTCCAGTTCTCCCTAGGAAGCGATCATTCCAGACGAATGCAGGAGTCAGCGTGGCCGAAACTTGCATGATTGTGCTGGAATCATTTCGGAGAGGTTCGTGAAATCATCTTGAAAAAAAAACTATCAAGGCTTACTAAGTTATCGGTTTGAGTACGGCATCAACTTCAAGCCGTGGCAGCATTCGCATCGTCTTATGTAATTTTTCACCGTCGCAGCTGAACATATGACCTGCATAGAGAAACTTTAGCGGCTGTGAAACGTAGAATGTCATGGTTGCGAGACCGATTCGCAACAAGAGGAACAATAACAAATACATTACCTAACTCCTTTGCGGTTAGATCCAGAAGCTGAGACTCTGTGAGTTTTCGTCGCTCGACCTTTTCAATGAGGTCTATTCGAAGGAATTCGTCGAGTTGTCTAAGAGCAACATATGAATAGGTTAAAGAATATAAAAAATAAGTATCTCACATATCAGATGGTTAAAACCTTCCAAAACTGCATTTTATGTAAAATTAGTTGCGTTTGAAAAAAGCCGGCATGATGAAAGAACAAGGTTCGCAACAAACTTTATAGGTTTTATAACACTGTATGCAAATTGTATATGAGAACACAGCTACAAGTTCTTATATTTTTGCAACGTTTTTGTAAACCTTCAGTAACGACCCATCATTTCAACAAAACCATCTCAATCAGAAATCGAAATGTGCCTGAATTTCAAGAGTCTCTGAAACGTCAAGCCCCCTTCGCGGCAATAATGAGAGCAGATCCCGCTCTCAAAATTCAAGGTATCGATTATGGTAAAATTAAGATCACCGCTTATCATACTGAATTTATGGAAAAGGGAGAGGCTATAGTTGTTCATGAACGATGATGACCATTCATTTCATGGCAACTGTAACCAAGTTATTCATAATAGTGCTCACCTTAGACTACTTTGGTTTGGCCAAATCCTTTTCTCAATGCATTTCGACATAGTCAAAAAAGCGTTTGCCGCTTGAGCCCATCCCCTCCGCAGAACGATCTCGAATATTGCTCGACATAACCGGCCAGCGTTCTGTTGGACATACAGCGACTCCGATGCCAACGAAAAACTACGGATGAACGACCTTGAAATGTGACTCTGAAATCAGTGAAATCGAGTGAAAAGTTTTACGTGGATCTAGAACCGGGTTCTCATCAATTAAAAAAGACAAGATTCATTTTCGAAAAAACAATCTACCTCAAACGATTTTAACGATAATTCCCTTATTAAGAAGACCTGGAAGAGAAGATCACAGGATGGGCCAAAATTATGATGACACAGATAACGCACCCCACAAAACGAGAAGAGGGCTAATGAAAAACTAATTTTAAAAAATTGCTGATCGGTAATCTTTCATATCTCTCACTTATAAAGCAAAAACTTGGTGTGTCGGTTTGTGTGTTTGTCGGTTTGACGACGTCCGTGAAACTTATGATTCCGATAAAGGTAGTGATATGGAACGCCCAATTCTATCTTACATTTTATTCTTCTATATTGAGCAGTAAATTGGTGGGTAGGTTAATGGAGTCCAGTAAGTAATGTGGAGTGAAGTGAGTAATGTGGACTGGAGTCTTCGAATCTGTGATTTCGATCTGAGGTGGAATCGTGCTATGCATGTTTATACAAAGAATCGGAGGAATTTTTGTAGTTGGGGAGCACCCGCTTTTTGTCAATATTGAGCGCTACCGCGCAGATGAGGAATTTAGCACATAATTGTGCTCAGGAATGATTCTAAACCGGGAACATCCAGTTTTTCGACCTGAGCTTCGGAGGTAAGGAGCACCGGGGTGTTTGAGCCAAGTATTAACCCATACTCCATCCTGACCTTCCTTCTTTCATCCTTCTTATTTATAAAGCAGTAAATTGGTGGGTAGGTTGATGAGGTGAAGCGAGTACTTCAACACTGGGACTTCGATCGAAGCTGGCAGGGTACATGTTTGCCAACACAAAATTTGGAATTTCGTTTCTCCATTCATTGCTCATTCTTCATTCTTTACCCCTCTTATTTCCAGTCTAACAATCTGCATTGTAATTCCCTTCTCTCCCAAGGCGAAGTGGAGACGATCGGCTGACCCGTCATTTTCTTTTAAATTTATTTAGCCCAGCATAGGCGACACAACATATTGGTTCTGTTCTACTGAGCTCCCCTTCATCAAAATTGCCCCTTCCTCTCCAGCATTTTTGTGAAGAGAAATATCATGTGCTAAGGATCTCAGGATCTTACCACCGTTAATGGTTAAGCCCTTTTCTTTGTTAGCCTCACTAGCGCAGCGCCTTCTCTATAACTAACCAACTGACCAGTCAACCGAAAATTATAATGGTACTCATTAATGTTCTCACCTGTTTATAACACCACCATCAAAAGTCCGTGAACCATCCTGCTGACTTCTATACTTTGGTGGTTGGTTTTGTTACAAATGACATCTAAATGAAGAGCAAACGCGATATCTCAACGAGTTATGAACACCCCAATATACAGGGTGCGCCATAAATATGGTAACAACTTTTCGGACGTCCGTAATTTCCTTGCCTGGAGGATTTCTCCAAATCAGCACCTCCCGTTATGTTCATGATATACCTTCGCCCACATATCTACTTTGGTACTTTCAACTCGTCAGATTTCGAAAAACGGTGGAGCCTAGCAGACATCCACCAACCGTTCCTTTTTGCGCGCATTTGTTGAATCATTTCCCGAGACCGTTCCTCATTTCAACATTCCCCAAATGACAGTCTCCTAAATCGCGTAGCGTAGACAGTTTAGTTACAAACCTCGAAATGGTCGTCTTGTCTCTTATACGACCTTTTTTCCGAATACAATTTTTTAGGAAGGAGTATGATGCAGAACCTGCAGAAACACGAGTAAAATTACTGCTGATTTGTTTGTATGTTCTTTTCAGATAGGGATAGAGTCTACCCTGAGTAAATACAGTAGTATCCAAACAGGATTCAAAAGCCTTGTAAGCATTTTGACGAGAAGAAGTTGAAGAGAAAGAACATTTGCTGTGCACTACTTGCGCGCGGCACGCGCTGCGACAGACTTTTATCTGACTAAAGAGTGTTCAGCGTGGAAGAAATGTTGAGATTCCAGAGTATACGTATATTTCACACTACGAGTGCTGAAGCCGCTAAGAAGAGTCAGATCGCCTCTCATGGCCATCTTCTCTCTTTTATGATAGTTTTGACTAGGATCTCTACCATCACAGCGAGATTGCAAATTATGGTCGAGAAGAGTACAAAACTTGATCCGAACCTTTTAAAAAGGGTTCTTCTGGGAAGATGCAGCTTAGGGTCAAAGATTGTTCGAGGGGTACGGCTTGAAAACTGAGACGCACTTGCTCACGAATGGGAAAAGACCAAGGCTGGTGCTGAGGAAATGTTCGCGGCTTAATCCCAGCTTGCAATCCTCCTACGAATTTCCCGGACCGCAGTGTGATGTGTAGCTGGATATAGTCCATGCTGGAGAGGAAAGCCTGCGCTTCAAAACGCACCACTGTTGCTGCTCCTAAGAAATTACTGAAAAAAGCCTGGGCTGGAATTTTTCAAGAAACTCTGCGTGCCACTGTCGATGAGTAGCCGAAGCATCTTTGAGCTATAATTAGTACAGGAACTGGTTATATAAGATGACGGTGTGTTCGTTTTGTAGCTGTGATACACAGCAAATAATTTACAAAAAGCGATCATGTATCAATGTGAACTACGGTTTTTGGAGGCCAATATTTTTGTTACCATATTTATGGCGCACCCTGTATATAATTCGCTAAGGGTGTCTGTTGGTTGTCGGTGTTTGTATTTGTGTATGTGTGGGTATGCCTGTGTGTGCGTGTGTGGCGTGTGTATGTGCGAACCGAAATTCATAACTCCTGTTCCCGCGGACCCAGGGCGTCCAAAGTTGGCAGAATTACAGGCAGCATGATGGGAACAAGTAGCAGGGCCAGATTGCGTTGAAACTTGTTAGGACTACGGGTGACAGAAAGGGAACACTCATGGCAGGTAGCAAGGCTAGACGCCACCTATAGAGGTCGGGGCGCGCGCGATATTGATTTTCGGCCGGAAATCCATAACTCCTGTCCCCTTGGACCTATACGTTAAAATTTGGATGGGAAGGGCAGGACAGGCGGTAGAATAGAAACACCGATGGCATGTTATAGGAAGTGATAGCAATTGATGGGTGCTGAAAAGAAACCTCAGGAGGCAAGAGCCGCAGGATTCGTTACCTCCGTGTTAACGGAGGAGCATTGGCACATTGTATGTGGAGTGGGATAAAAGGGGACCGTAGATGTCTGTTAATAGGGACTGATAAGAACTGATAAGAGCTGGTGACGAGCCATGGAAGCCCAGAGCCCACTAGGTCTACAACGCCCTTCGTATCAACAGTGGAGGTTTAGCACTTTAGTACGTGGTGTGGAATGTAAAGGGACCGTAGGTGACAAGCAGCGATAACAACTGATAGACTGAAAGCGAAGAAAAAAGGCTCGGTGAGTAGAGCCTTCTGTATTAAGAGTGGAATCTTGGGATTTTAATAAGTGATGTGAGATAAGATCTAGAATGTAGCTAGTCGGTGACAGGAGCTGATAAGAATTGATAAGAGATAAGGGGTTTGAGAGAACAAGAGCCAACTACCAATCAAAATCTGAACGCCTTCGGTATTTACGATGTAGCTTTGCCTGTTCAGTATGTTTCATTCGATAATACGGGATGGTAGAGCAGAGAGACAAAACTGATCGAAAAGTGCAGCGATAGGGACCGCTTAAAGGCACTGCGATTAATAGATGAGGATTTCGTTCATTTCTGGCCCTATCAAGGTCTCTGTCTCAATGAAGAATCTTTTTTGGTCGATATCATTTGTGATAAATCCTAGCCAGTAATCTGGGATTCTCAACTATTATCTTTGTAAAAAAAAGGAAGGTGTGTTGATAACGATATCTGATAATGGTGTTATCATCACAGAAGTATTTGTAAGTACCGCCCAAGGCTTTAGTTGCCTAACAGTTGAGTTTTCAGTGGTTAATTATTTCAAGGGGAGAACACAAGATCGAGACTTCTAATTGAAGACGTAGCACCGGCTCACCTTGGATACTATTTGCGCTACACTCTTAGTCCAGTGTCAAATTTCATCTACAGAAAAGTATTATTTGTTTCAAACGAAGGAGTGGAGAGTTACTCGATTACTACAACTCCGTCAAAGAAGGACAGAAGTCCGGCGATAGCCGGGCAAACCAATTGGCTAATATAGCACATTGGAACTGAGATCTTCTGCCTTCTGGGTCGGAGAAGACCACAGAAGCCGTCAACGGTGGTACGTAGCTATGATCGACAGGATTATCTAGTCTACTGCAAGGTATTTTCGAGACAATTTCGGTTCTTCTCTAACATGACGCATGTTTTAAGTTCCAAGATTAACCACATTGAGACGTCCATAAGTAGAGCAGGGCTCCTAAAGGGCTAGCGATCGAAAGTTATGTTGTCGGAGAATTCCTCGTCAAAATTCTGGACCATTTCTGACTTGCGGCCAGGAGCTCCATCTCGACAATCGACTCGACTATACGTCTGGCTCGAATCATAGAAGCGTCGTAATGCGCATGGCCAGATTGGATCTCCATGTTACCTTGAATCTCAAACATCAAACATTTAGGTGTTTTCGCCTCGACGGTGATGCCTGCAAAGACCAGTGAGTCCAAGAAAATGGGATGAGTCTCGCGCTATTTCACTTCATTTTCATTCAACTTCGTACGAATCCTGCTGTTCTGCTTACTGTCCACATTGTCACCATAAACATCTTCTCGTTGGTGAACAGGAACTCCTCACAATTTCTTCTAAAACGGTATAGCAGCTGAAGTGAGCCGTCCTTCCTCTTCTCTTTTGTCTTCTCATTCAGAAATTGACTGTCCAATCGTATAAAGCCCTTGTTGTGCAGAAAAATTCTCAAGATTCTGCGCAGTAAACTACAATATCCATTCCTCTAGCAATTTTGCTCGCAGAGTGAATTTCACTGCTAGACTGATCCTCAACATGTGTTTCGAATACTCCTACTGAATGTAACCGAATCCTTTTATGCCGATCTGCATTTGTTTCCAACTCCTAAAGTGTCTACGGTTGGATGTACCAGTTACACTATTACATTGAGTCGTCTAGGGATATCTCGTGCCAGAAGTACTTGTAAATGCAAAGTGATGATTGGTTAACGAGGTAGCAACGCTGCAATTATTCCTAGAATCCACGAAAAGTTCGGTATCATCAGGGAAGAAAGATTGCAATCTACCTTAAGAAATGCAAGAAACCCAAAAGAAATGTTTCCCTGGAAACCAAATCCATTCATTCGAACATGCACTTCAATCCCGTAGATATGACGGTAGCATTAAGAGGAAAAGGCCAGGAGATTCAGTTTATTTTTCTAGCATGATGGCGTGATTCGGATCACAAAAAGTGAACTCCTCGTGAACTAGCACTCAGTTTCGCAAAAAATGCTGGGAATTGTAAAACTAGTCAAAAAACGGTAAACTGAAACACCCCAAATTGATCATTTAGGGATTTGCGACCCGTGACCCGTTTGCGATTTGTCTCTCATTCGTCCACAATCGAATAGATGCACGTTTGCTACACAGAGTTGCAATCATCATCGAGCGATTCAGTGCATGGTTAAGGTAACACAACTGCTCACCGCTTCAATCAAACTACAACGACAAGTGCTGCCAGGATTATTTTCTGACAAATTATCCAATAAATTACTACAACGACACTAATTACCTGTAACAGGACGTTTACTTTCCCAGCGACACTCGCCAAGCCTCCACCACGAAGCGGAAGTACACAACCACAGCTTATTAATTCTTCCAGATCGAGACATTCATCTTCTCTTATCTGAGAAATGGATTTTTTGAATATCTAGGGGAGCGACCTTGACGATCTGCTCAACCAAAAGTGGCAAATAATGCAATCGTTTCACCTTTAGTTGACTAAACTCGGTAGCCATTGATATAAGAGCAATTACCATGTCATCTGGCATGAAAGCACTCAGCGATACAGGCAGACCTGGCAAAGATTCAAGGCTGCACAGCGTAAGAAAGAAGTGATGTATAGTTTACCGGTTTCATTTAACATTTCTATTGTTTCGTATTTGATGTAAAAGTTGGACGCTATTCTGCCAAGATCCGTGGCATGCATAAAAGCATTCCTGAAATGGTCAGCAAGTTCTTAAGCCTCTACGAATTCGATGATTGAGAGACGCACACACTGTCGAATCGAATCATCTGGTTTTGATCCAGCTTAACGGCAACCTCAGTAACCATACGTGTTAGATGGTTGCGTAAATCGGGATCCTTAAAGGAGAAACAAATTATTTGGTAGACTATACTATACCAAACCGCTGAAAACATTGTCTACGAGCAACGGTCCTTTTTTGACCAGAGTGGACAATTGAAATGAGAAGCAGTGCATATCATAAGCCCCTGAGAAGGTATTTATCTTAGCGATAGAATGGATAGAATCTTGTCAACAGTCTCATGTAGCTTTTCAGCTACGCACATCATTTTCAATTGCTATCTAACACAAGATTTGAAACATCCAGAGTGGCTCTACTGTCAAGCCATCATCGTCTGTGAATGGAGACGGGGCACTGGGGTACCATTCAGAACATCAGAAGCCCATTGGATGAAGAACCCATCGCGCGCGGTTCACCAGGGTATCCATTTGTCAACCTCTCCTTCTCGTCCGCGCCGGAAAGAGTTTCTGAGAGATCTTTGGAGATGAGTTGGTTCTCTACAATTCTCACGTTCGTCGTGTCATTTGGCACGCCCAAGGAGAAGACTAGCCAATGCTGGTCAAATTGGGCATCGACTGCAATAAGAGTCTTTTCTGTTGGTTCCCAGATTAGCGAGGAATGTTCTTTTACGACTTGTTAATTCGTTATCCAGCTCCCAAAACCAAACTCTGTTCGATAGAGCGAGTTTCGGTCCTCCCTCTGCATAATAATGCTAGGCCCCATTGAACCAAATGGGGCCCGTGATGATTTGGGCGAGCTGGGATAGAAGACAGTTCCCCACCCTCCCTATTCCCCTGACATTGCACCCGTTGCGTATCACTTATTGGGCCCTCTAAAGGTCTTCCTGGTTAGGAGCAAAACACGTAATGTAAGGTATGTACAGGTATGGTGCCCGTGATGATTTGGGCGAGCTGGGATAGAAGACAGTTCCCCACCCTCCCTATTCCCCTGACATTGCACCCGTTGCGTATCACTTATTGGGCCCTCTAAAGGTCTTCCTGGTTAGGAGCAAAACACGTAATGTAAGGTATGTACAGGTATGGTGCCCGATCATTCTTTCTGCAGTAGCCGACGGCTCTGCACAAGCCCATATTGCAAAGGAAGTACAATGCGGTTGCTGATGTCGAACGACAAAGAATCAACGATGCTTACCATTTCGAACAGAGTGCACTATCATGCTAACATCGTAAGCATTAAGACTCAGTCATCAACCTTTGACTCAATCATCAAAGTTTGTAGCAAGGACGGTCGTAATGCGGCCACGCTGTGGAATAGACGTCACAAGTTCTTATAGAACAAGAAGGAAATCATCAAAACCTGAGTAGGCGATGAACATGAGCATCACTGTTCGAAATCTCAAGCAAAGCTGTGACAGGAGTCGACGTGTCTGTGTCTACGATCTACGCTGATGGCATTTTCTTACACTATAAAGTGTTTCAACTTCAACCAGCCCTTGAAGTATGCTCTTTTGGAAGCATGAGCGGATGACCTGCGACTAAAATTTCAGAGAACGAAAGGCAGAGAACAAGTCTTCAAAATACGCCTGAAACACAGTACTCCTCGATATTTCGAAGAGTGGGGTTCGCCCACACAAAACTTTTGATGTTTTCTTTATTTTTAATAAGAGCTTGTGACCTCTATTTCCACAGCGTCACTCGGCCGCAATTTGACCGTCCTTGCTACAAACCTTGTTGACTGAGTCAATGATTGATTGCTTAATTTCCTACGATGCTAGCGATCATTGTCACCCTGTTCATGACGATAGGCATCGAAGATTTGCTGTCGATCGACTTCAACAACCGTATGTTCTCTCGCAATGTGGTTATCGCTCCACATGTAACAAGCACAGGTGCGCTTCAAAGTGACAGTTTGTTTCCTCAAAATGCTCTGCGGATTCAGCATTGAACGAACGAACCGGACGCAACATTCCCGGAACTGATTGCATAGTTCATAAAATAGGGTGAGCAATGCGGAACTGATTGCGAAATCTACATAATGGAATGAGAAAACTACGAAACCGTGGCAATATGCAGGATACTGATCGAGAAAACTATGAAAATTTGGATCGGTCAGAAAGTGTCGAACATTGTCCATTGGCCATCTATGGCGAGAGCTCACAGGCAGTACTATAGGCATAGGCACATTTTCGTCACCGCTGTTTGCACGTTTTTATAACGGCTGGTTCACTTCACAGGAGCAGCAGTTGTTAAGGCATGTACAGTTGATCGGATGGTCATGGGATAACTGGAGGGTAACCGAATATGCATGAAAGCTTGAGGGACAATTGGAGTGGAAGGTCGTGTCAGCAGCTATTCAAACTGCTTGGGAACACGCCCGCGTTGTGATCCCAGGAATTTCGTATCTACCGAAGCACTTCATGTTGTTTAGAACCACGCTCTTCTATCATAGCTGTTTTCGGGATATACGCTTCAGAGATAATGGTTTCTCTGCAAACGATATCAGCGCTGTTTACTTGCGGGAGGGCCATCGAACGCATAATCGTGAGTGCAATTTGCGGATATATTGGATTTGTGACTAACGTAAGGAACGCGTGTATGCTTAGTCAATGGACCGTGATCGGTGGAAGAATGGAGCTAGGATCGCCTTCGGATGAATGGATACATTCCTAGCATTCGTTCAACAGAGTCACGATTTGATACCAGCAGTACCAGGAATCCCTAGATACTCAATGATGTGTTCGAAGATACATAGGGGCTGTTCACGATGCATAAAATGGAGATTTGTGCTTCAAACAATGGAGTTCGCTAAATCCTTGAGGTTTCGGGTTGAGGTGGTGGTACTAGAGACTTTGAAAATGCCGAAGTCGACGTAAGCGTCGAAACTCAACAGCAGAAGAGATGTCATTTCCGGAATGAGGGTAATACTAAAAGAACCTCGTCATGGAAAAATGGCGAAACTCGAAAGACGAGAAACTTAGAAAGAGTCGAGAAAGGAATAAGAAAGGAAAGGAATTAACCTGCCCTGAAGCGAGAAGCAAAGAAGCATATGGATCAGTCTGTGGTGGGACCAGATCTAAGGACAGATCTTCTTCTATGAGGGAGAGCATGTAGGAACAGACAGAAATACACGGCATAGCACTCAGTTTCCACTACTATGATGGTACTTTTTCGTCATCACTCAGTAGTTGACTGAGTAATAATGGTGTAAGTTTGCGAGAATGGTATAGTTTCGCCGCACATGATGGTCAGGAGAACACACCGCTAGAATGCCAGTTTGCCACCTCTATGAAGCAAACCTCCGTGTCCACTGCTGTTTGAAAGGCGCACTCCGCTGGGAATCGCCAGAGTAAGCTGTTGTCTAGAAGCTGTAGGCGTAATCCATCGGTACTTTCAAGCCTTTTGACTATTGGCATCGTTTGAAATGGTGATTTGAACTCGGTTTCCATTGTTCTTTGTTTTTAAGTAAAACTTTTCAGGGATCAGTGCTGCTCAGGCAATGAACGCAAACATGCCATTCATATCCTACCCTAACCCCACAAAATTACGTACAAAGACAAGTCTCCCTCAAGATGGTGGAAGCAAAGATATATATGCCATTAGACTTTAACAAACCAAGGCAGAGAAATGGGCTCATATATGAAACGCATCATACGCTTTGGATTGATGGTGAACTAGGTAGAATACTCGCAAAATATTGCAATAGCATAAACGGTATAAAAGGGTAGCTGCACTTGCGGGGTCACCCAGAAAAAGAGTTTCCCTGTGAGCGAAGAACTCTAGAAGACGATCTGTTCATCGCATTATTTTCGGTTAAATGAACTAAATCATGAAGAGGCTTTGGCATAGATTTTGATAATGCAATTCTTTGCAATCTGTGATCAAACGTATCAATCTTCGCTACCCTTGTGGATTGGCTACCAATGCCTATTCTTCCATAAAAAGGCTATTCCAAGAAAAATGAATGCTGTAAGGGGTATCTGTGAAAACAAAATTATGATTATCTCAAAATGGTTCCTTCCTCACGAAACACTTAGTAAGGGAAGGCGCTGAGTACGCCAACGCTACAATTTTTTCACATGCCAAAATTGATCGGAAGTCGGCCGTGGAATTCATTTACAGTTTGTACTGGTCAGAAAGTTGTGGACTATCGTCAGAAAATGCACTACAGTACATCCCACTTCAAACGAGAGCATCTCATTTCACTACATCTCACACTAGCAAACCACATGATCTACGATCCATTCTTTGTAATAAAGCAAAGCGTTCAGCTTACTTTGTCCAGAATCATGTGCGGAAGACCATATGCGATTGGATTTTGTGTTGCCCTGGTATAGTAATACGTGTAAGTTAGCCATTCCACTGCTTCTGCCACATTAGACACAGTACCTAAATTGAAAAGTAGACCATGATGCATCATAAGATACTTTTGATTTTTCTTTGCACTGAAAACATGAAATTTCATGAATGTAGGACACCTATTTGTGAAGAAATTTCATGAAAAAAGAAATGAAGGGAAGATTCGAAGAAACACTTGAAATGAGAATCGTTTTCAGGGTAAGATGTTGGTTAGAATGCTATCTCAACTTGAATTTCCAGAATCGCAAACCTCTTCCCTAAATAGATATAGGTGCTTCAAGTGAATGCTTAGTGCTGGACAGAGAGAAACTCGATGAATCATTGACAACTCAGAGCGCTGACAATGAAAAAACTCAATGGGATGAGACGAAAGGTCTGGAAGAGTTCGAAGCTTTTGCTTTCTACAAGGCTCCTTCGTGATCTGTAGAACCTTTCGTGTTGATTACATCGTTCCCCATTCTATGGGCTACAATCTCTTTGCTTGCTCATACACTCAACTTTCAGAGTAAGGTAAATTTTATTGATGAACATTTCAAAAGATACATTCGGAGCGCTCAGCTTACACAAGGGTCCCTTCTTGTCTGCATCAGGATTAGAGTACTTCGTTTGGAAACATATCGGTTATAGTTACTGTTGAGTCCTCCGCTGACGAGGTAACCATGTTGTTGGACAAATAAGTGGATATGACGATTTGTTGCAAGATACGATCCAGATGCAGGAGGAGGCGAAGGCGAAGTATAGGAGGGGAATGATTTGACGCTATACCGAGATATGGTTTATATAGCGGCAATAATATATGGATAAGGTCCCCTTATTCATATATTATTCATCCATTACATCCCGTATTTGTAGAGTCCGCATCTCCGAGGCATATATCGAAGTAGGAAGGATCACAGTCAAAAATACAGGGTGTCCCAAAATTATTGGCGGCGATTTATAGCAATATATTTCAAACTTCTCAGCTGCGAAAGACGATGGAATCTCTATGCACATTAGCCAACACTATGTGCTACAACATGCTACAGTCGCCTTTAAAAATATCCTCTATGAGCGCGGATAGAAGTCAAAGTTTGCTCTCGACTTGATCGCATGTGGCACGCAGGTATCCTCCTCCGTTTCTTCCCAGCCATTCTTCAGCCTTTGCATTCTAGTATTCCAAACTGGGACTGCAAACTCGACAGGTCCTGTTCTAACCAGAGACCAGTCGTGGGGTCGAGTGAGTCGAGTTCTGGAAAATAGGATGACAATCGCTCTTCACCAATGAAGTCGGGCAGCTGTCGTCGGCACCACTCGCGAGCAACCTTGGCTCTATGGGCTGGAGAGGCGTCCTGCTGGAAGGACTACGAGATGTTTCAGAAAACGTAGTCGGATCAGTGTTTCATTTACTTCCATCAGTACGCCGTTTGTGTACTGGTCTTGGTCAATTTCCACGCCTGCACCGAAAAAATCACGAGCGGCTTACCCTTGCCAGTGATTTCTTCGGAAAACATCATTTCACTATTCTGATAGCAACCATTTTGTGAGATATCACACGCTAGGCGTTTCTTTCCAGAACGCGAACATTTTGGTCGTTGAAGAATGACTTTATCTTAAAAAATTTCTTAACCGGAGAAAACGACGAAGGGTTGCGTGTCATCACTTTCGACTTTCTGCATTTTTGGCCCGACAGTATCTGTTGAGATCGGAATTGAAGCGAAATCTCTGCATACGATAGGAACGGCAGTGAAGCTCCTGCATGACATTCTTCCATCATCCAACATTCATTCATCTTCCAACAAAGACGATAAAATTATCCATCTTGCCCAGTTTGCTCAACCGGCACCGTTTTGGCCATGCCATAATTCGTAACGGCATTCATCGCCGTGTGTTGACGAGGAATTTCAAGAAATTCGTATCCCGATAATGGAGATGCGAATCATTCTTTTTGGAGTACGCTATAGGTGACTTTCGTTGTTGGGAGATTTTTACGTTGGCGCTACCTCTGAAACGGAAAAACGTCCTACATTCCCTCTTGTCTTAAAAGTTTTACTCATACTCTCCTAAGCCACCTTTTGTAGGGGTTCACAGCCGTTTACAGTCCAAAGCGGTTACATAAGTGTTTAAAACAGGTTGCTTAAGTGCTTGTGAATGATTGAGCATGTCTACTGTTACTTAGATATCGAGAGCACAACTCACTACGACGACGCTGCTCAACATGCATCACCACTTATCAACTTAGCTGGATGATTTGAGCACAAGCTTCAGAGTGCACACAATGACGCACACACCTAAAGATATCTCCGCATTCATGTTGTCATGTATTCTTTTGAAAAATTGGCTTTCAATAGGTGCTTGACGAATGAGCATGCCAAGGTACTTGTCCATCTTGTTTTGCGTGGTTATTATGATACCTGAAAAATCCATCTTCAACAGAAGCTTAGTGGTAAATCAATAAATTAAGGTGTGCTCACCATGGCCCTCGTTCTCGAACTGTGGACGACCGGCACGACCAAAAATTTGTTGGACGTCTAATACTCCTAGGTCACCGAACTGCCCTTTATCAGCGTCAAAAACTTCTGTTCCCTTAAAAGTTTCATTCAAAAAGAGGTCGAGGAGGAGAGAAGGACAAAACCAATCAAAATCAAAAAAACTTACGCGAATAACAACCGCATGCGCAGGCAAATTGACTCCCCAAGCGAGGGTAGCAGTACAAAAAAGCACCTTGAACATTAATGAGAGAATGACAAAGAGAAGGGGAAAAAACAGGAGGAATCAGGGTCACAGACCATTATATGCCCTTGACGGAAGACATTTTCCATAAGGAGGCGATCATGTCGAACGAGACCGGCGTGATGAACGCCAAAGCCGAATCGGAAGAACTCAAAGAGTTTATGATTTCGCGATGCTTGAACCTAAATACAGATTAACAATGCACAAAGCGAAAAGATACGATCATTACGATAAGTTTACCGATTTCTCCGAGGCGATATAACTTTTGGTGCCGACTGACTGCGGAATGAACAAGTCCAAGTGTCCCTTAAAACACAGAAGTTCTATCAATAAATATATTGGCACAGCCACATTAGCTGCGACAAGGACGACATAACGCTACAATGGCACCTACTAGAAAGCATCTAGCAACTGCGAGTAGGTGCCAATTCTGAGAGTCTGACCAATGATTGTTAAGGTTACTACCGGCGTTAAATTCTCCCTCTTGATTGGAACATATGGAACCGACTTAGTTCTTAAATGGACGGCTTCGACTCCTGCTCATAGTAGGAGCCAATCTTCATAAGTAAACCGATGTTTATCAAAATCAGAAGACTTCTCGAAAAGCAGAATGTTGTGGTTCGATTCCCATTGATAGCTTTGGTACAAAATCTTCCAAACGTGTAGCACTTCTTTTGACTGCTTACGAAGTTTCAAATTTGAAGTAGGGAGAAAAGTCTCAGACTACTAAAATACACTATGTGAAATTATGGAAAATCAGCCGGGTCGCCCGGCTTTCGCCTGACCTAATTCCTTACTATTACAAGTAGTTAAAAAATGTAGTTAGAGGGTATCGCCTTTATTCAACGCTGAGGGCTTGAGTGCTGAGCGATAGCCATCTTACCTGTGCCGAGAGTCGGTTTTAGGCGGAAGAATATAGTTTTTATTCGAGCCTCAGGAGAGGAGGAGCGTTGGGGTAGAGGTGAGATGATAACCTCGTGCAAAAAGCTAGAATGAGGTGTGAGTTGAATATTCAACCGACTCATCCACCAGCGTGCTCCTCCTGAAGCTCATGCCAAAAGACTATAATTCTTGGCTAAGAAGCACGAGACGAGAACTTTTGCGGTAAGTGGCAGGACCGCACTTCGTTCACAGGGGGTGCGGCGTGCGCGTTAGAAATTTCGGGTCACAAATTCACATGTCCTGTCCCCATGGACCTAGAGCGTTCAAAATTGGTAGTAGTACGGGGGGCAGGACGAGAACACTTATTGTAAGTGGCAGGACCGGACTCCGTTCACAAGGGGCGAGACGTGCCCGATACAAATTTTAAGCGACAAATTCATAACTCCTGTCCCCGTGGTCGTAGAGCTTTCAAACCTGGCAGGAGCACAGGCGATAGGATGGGAACACTGATGATATGTGACAGAGGTGATTACAGTTATAAGGAGCTGATAAAGACCAAGAAGGCGAGAGCCGCAGGATCCACTACCTCTTTTGTATTAACGGTGGAGCATTGGTACTTTAGTAAGGGATATAAATTGAGAATTGACCGTAGATGCTCAGTGATATTAGGGTGTCCCAAAAGTTTTGAGAAAATTTATTTGGTTTGTTCAACACAAAAATAGTACAACAAAAAGGTGAGATCAGCAATCGAGATAGTGGCCCTCTTTAGCCACGACGTCCCTTCATCGACTGGGCAGAGCACTGTGATGCCATTCATCCAGAAAGAAGAAGGGCGTGAAGCGATCCATTCATCCACTGCATGTTTGACCTCCTGAGGATTGTTGAATTTTTTCCCTTTCGTGTAGGCCTCCAGGCTTCTGAAAGCATGGTAGTCACAAGGACTAAGATCAGGTGAATATGGGGGGTGGGGCAGCCAGGTAATCCCAAGCCTTTCCAGCTCCTCAGCCGTCGCCCTAGCATGATGTGGTCGAGCGTGACTCATCAAAATCAGAAACTTTCCCTGCATTCTATGTGAAACCGGGGCTCCAGACACCATCTCCCGCAGCTGCTCGCAGAATACCCTTACAGTCACAGCAGTACCCTCAGGTAGGATCTCATAGTAGAAAAAGCCGGCGGAGCATAAGAAGAACGAGATCGTATTCTTTTCGACGTATTCCCCACGCTTGGCAACGGCTTCTGGCCTTATGACGATTGGTAGCCACTGCAACTTCCTGTATGGATTATCATAAGGAACCCACTTCTCATCCTGAGCGATGATGAAGCTCGTCCAATCCACCGTTCGCTTGCGGTCGAGTAGCTTCCGACACACATCGACCCGCACCTGACGCTCGCTCTCAGTCAAGGTGTGGGGGATAATTGCAAGAATTGCTGCGCGAAAGCGACGTCTGCGTAGGATGTCGTGGGTGGTGGAACGGGGAAAGGAAGTCGTCCTCTCCATTCCTCTCAAGCTTTGAGAAGGATTGCTTTGGACGGAGGCTAAGACAATTTCGGCCTTGGTGGAACGTGGACGTCCGCTCCAGTGCACTTCGTCGAAGTGAAACTCTCTCTAGAGAAGCGGCCGTACCACCTATAGCAGGTGGCGAGGGATGGTGCAGTACTGCCCATCGATGACTGCAATTCATTCCGCTCTTGAGTGGCGGAGTGACCAGATCGGTAGTAATGAAGCAGAAGGCGCGTGTAGTCGTGTCAGTCGGAAATAATTCAAATGTTGATAACTCACTTCCAAAGATAAAGTGCAATACTGTTCTCTTGTTATGATGATCTGCTAAGCGTGACCTCTTACTGACCTTTTCTCCGTGGCTCTGCCTCGGCGCTTTCTTGCGCAGCATGGTTGCGAAATACATGACCAAAATTTTCTCAAAACTTTTGGGACACCCTAATAAATACTGATAACAACTGTTAGAGATAGCGAGCCATAGAAGACGAGAGTCATCAGGTCAACAACACCTTTCACATTAACGGTGGAACCTTTAATAGGTGGTGTAGGATACGAAGGGACCGAAGGTGGTTGATGACAAGGACTAATAACAAACGAGCAAGAGCTGACAAAGAACCTAGAAGGCTAGAGCGAATAGGTTCGTTCTTCCCTTCATGTCATAAGTCATACCTTGGTATTCAAACATTGTTCTTTGTTATTTTCATTCAATAAAACAGGTAGATGCAGTGATAGGAACCGATCAAAGGCAATTCTCCATGACGAGATGAAAATTTGGTTTATTTTTTGCTGCTGGACTACGACCGTTATCCACCAAGGTTACTGACTCAATGACACATCAAGGTTTCTTTTTGTTTCGATATCTTTTGTGACTAAACTCATTCGACCGCGAATCGCTCCCCTAATAAGAAAGTTATGAACGAAAAAGCGTGAAAGCGTTTGAGCCCCGAAGACTTTTTAGCGCTACTGTACATGAAAACTCTCTCCAATGACAACACCCATCTCTAACAATGCATAAGCACGCATTCCAGTGTGTAGCTTTGTTTATACAGCTATACAACGCAGATGAACTAACCAATTGTGCCGCTCTTTCTCGGAACGCTTGGGCCAAAGAAGCCGTTGCATTACGAGCATGTACGAACACCTAAAACAAAGACAATGAGGGTAAATGTAGTTATGGGAAGTAAATAACTGGCTTTTGGAACTTACTAGAACTTGATGTCCTTTCTTGACGTAGCTCAGAACTTCATCGTAACAGACCTCATTCATTGTTTCTTGAACCTCTCGGGCACCTCCTGTTTTCTTAACGCCGATAAACCTAAAGGAGACGCCGTGAGTGAGCTTCACTTAGGACTCAAATGTAACGTCTACAAGCTTTTCCTTTGATCCTAGCTGAGCAAAAACTAGGCGGACAAGGAGCGGAAACTCAGCGGTCGCATGATGTTCAAAAGCAATGATTTCCTCAACCTAATTTGAAGGTATATCCTCACTTTATGATCATTATTCTGGCATTCTCAACGGCAGCGGAGGGACCGCTCGCTTCTTTAACCTTTAAAAAGTGAGTATTTCTTGAACCAGTTAGTGCGTTAGTTGAAGAACCAGTCACTTTTCCAGGCTATCCGTTGACAAAAAGTATACTATTTTGGTGACGTTAAAGTATGAAACTTAGACCTATATGACTCAATCGAGAGCAGATCATTTGAATGAACGAAATCGCATATTCCACATCCGTTCCATGCTTTGGTAAAAACTTCAACTATCTTGGCCAAAACCTTTCCACCTAAAAATGACTCCCGCATAGCGTCTACTAGCACATGCCACTTTTGAAGTAGAGCCACTAAGCCTCCACCACATCCAAAGCGGTCGGACATACCCCCTGTTTATCTTAAATTACGGCCTCCGGCAGCTGTTGCGAGGCCTCTACTCTCTATGGTCTCTATCAACGAAGATTTCGACAGCAAGGCTGTCTTGGACGTTTTGATTTACGTAAAGTGCTACGTGTTTTACTGCTACACTGCTACGTGTTTTAGCGTTTTCAACAACAGCTGTTTTACCAATGAGCTCTCTATTTTCGACTCACATTGTTGATTTTACCCATCGTTTCCAGTAGCTCACGCGCCTCGGGACAGTATAACGAAGCTTCAACTTACGCTGCATATACCAAGGGAGAAACTTTGTCTATCGCGAACTCATGCCGGTGTTTTCGAAATTTCATCACTTTCTTGATCGGCCATGTTCATCTTAACGAATGAACTGCTCTAATAGCCCCTAGAGCCCACTTGCTCTGTCCTTACGGGCGATGCTTCTATCAACGGCATGCTTGTTGGCACACATTAGAATTCGCTTGTTCCTATGCTGCCCAAGATAGATCTACGAATTCTTGATGCACTTATAGTACACCTCGCAGCCCAGTATTCATATTCCTCTCCTTTTTTCAGATACCTGAATTGTTCCAGGAACTCCTCCTACGAGGGTTCTATCTCACTTGAAGGATCCCCAGCTGAGTGATCCACTAGAGACCCTTTCCTATCCTGTTGAGTCCTTTCTCTATACCTTTTCTTCTTGCAGGCTTATCCGTGCTTGCGTGGATGGAGTCTGTGGGCGCGGTTGGATGCATGCACATTGGCTGAGCCTAAGCCTTGCACGAAGTGTCTGGAGAGTACCTCGGAGGCGATTGCGAAACAATCTTCGCCGCCTACGCGCCAATATCAAAGACCGCGAAGATGAGCTAGGAGCGCTTTACATAAAACCGAAAAATTTCTTTAAAGGCTCTAATTTCTTTTGAGATGCCAACCGCTGTACAATTGAGGATGCTTCGCATCTATCGCATCGTAGCTACCTTAGCTCTTTATTACCTTCCGTTATTCCTTTATTACCTTTTGGCTCTAGTTTAACAAGCCCATTCCAGGCAGACGTTTGGAATTCCTCTTCGCTCGAGTTCAACTGCATGCTTATTCGTTCTTTATTTCTAGGAAACGGAGTCTCGAAGAGAGGAATCGAAGGAAGAAATTGGAAATCTCAAGAAAGCATGCCATGGATTTGAAAAAGCAAAGCAACATGTCCTCGTCGAAACAAATCAAGCTTCCACGAGGACATATTTGCAGTGACATGAACTTGCTAAAATGCTGAAAAAGTCCTTTTTGAAAGTGTAGCGTTTTTTGTTCAACCGCGACAAGTATCCCTTCTGCTGCGACAAGTGAAAAGCGCGAACTTGGACCTACAGCTATGAATGCGGTTACTATGTTGCAAAATCGAAGCAAACGAAACGTACATTTTCAACTGACACATTCTGATTTTGAACGCTTCTACGAAGAACATCTTTACAGATCTTAAAATTTATGAGTGAAATAGTTAGCAAAGCTTCTGAACGATGCATGAAAGGATGCTGTGCATAAAGAAAAGGCTCAGTGATGTTCTTGCCAGCTCTAGGAACAGGAAATTCTATGAAATTAAAAAAGATTTAAACTGCTAGTAGGTTGCCGTGACTCACATATTCCGCAGGTCGCGGTGCGACCTCTACAACGTATTTCACTAATTATCTTAGCAGGTCTGGAAGGCACCCGCTCAAAACAACCTGTTCATATTATAAACGTCTACATGTATACAATACAGTGTACGAATATAGAATGAAAGACGAACTTTTGCGTAAGAGGCACCGGTCGGAAACGTCCATCAAAGAAGAAAAGGCCCTTATACGGATTCACACGTAAAAATCGAGCAACATCCGCATAGTTTGGTAACGTCGCTGACAATCCAACAATACGAATTCCAGTTTGAGACATTTCCACCTAGAAAATTCCAGTACAGTATCTAGGGAAGGATTATTCAATGGACATAAAAGTTAGAACCTGTCTTAATGTTCGGGCAACAATCGTTTCAATAACTGGACCCCGATCATCATGCAACAAATGGACCTAGAAATGGTCTATATTCAGACGAGCCAACACTAGTATGAGTAGTAAAAATAAATGATCAAAGATTTGTGAAAGATTAAAATACGAACTTCATCAATGATCAACAGCCTGACAAGAGAAGTCAAAGAGTTGTCGCTTGATCCCTTTCTTGTGACAACGTCCCACTTTTCGGGCGTCAGCACGAGCATCTAGATGAGATGTTGAAAATCTAATTATCCAAGAAAAAAAGGCCTCAAAAAAAAAGCGGTACACGTTTTAAATCAGGATGGTATAGATTGTAATGTATTAAGCAGGAAGTAAATATCCATGCGAAGCGAATAATTATACAGCGGTCAGAGGAAATTGCTCTCCTAGGTTGCGTAAATGCTATTTTCAACCAGAAAATATTAGAGTAATGCATTTGCGTTGATGTCCCCTGTAATAAGACGCGCGCACTCATTGAGTTTCCAATCGAAATAGCAGTATCGAAAATGCCTCCAAAATGAATTGCGGAAGCACGATGTACAAGCCAGCGCATTCATTCACCTGGAAAAGCTTTGCAGTATTTAATTGGTCTTGCAGTAAAAGGAGACGGTCTAAGCGGGTGTAGAGTTGGGATTGAATTTCCGAATTACGCGGGTGGCAGCGCGCCGCTTTGCACATTCCTACTTGCGTCCAACCCACTAAATGTATGAATTCGGGCAGCATAAGTGAGATCCATTCCGTTGATTGGAACCTAAATTTGAAAAAACTTCAGGATGCGGTTCCGCGCTTCGTCTCAAAAAAAGCCTGTTTCAACATTATCCAGTGATCTTCAGATCAGACAGCAATGCGGGAGAATCAACGAGAATTTCACAAGAACTTTCTAAATTGACCAAATTTATGCGTCACGTTTTCCGAGTGCGTCTGTTGGTTAGTCGGTGCGTTTGTGTGTGTATGTGTCGGTGAGTGTGGCTGACCGGAAATTCATAACTCCTGTCCCCGTGGACCTAGAACTTTCAAATTTGGTAGGAGTACTCAAGGCAGGATGGGAACACATCTGGTGGATGGCAGGACCAAACCCCGCCCACAATGGGTGGGGGTTTGCGCGAAATAAATGTTTGAGCGGAACGTAATAACTTCTGTCTCGGTTGACTAGAGCGTTTAAATTTAGCAGGATTATTGGAGGCAGAGTTAGAACATTTATGGCGGGTGGCAGGACCGGACCGCGTGAGGGCGAGGTTTGCCCGATAGACATTTTTGGCCGCAAATTCATAACTCCTGTTCACGTGGATCTACAGGGTGGGCCAAAATTATGATTACACAGATATCACAACCCCGAAAACGAATAGAAGGCTAGAAAAGCAAACCAATTTCATAAAAGTGTCTATCAAAAACTCTTATCAAAATAGTACATCGAGACTGGGATCTGTTGCTTTCTGCTTTTCACCCAACCCCAGAGACGACGATGGACGTCATCGACGGTGGCACGCAGCTAAGGTCATCGAGTTGATCCCAGCTTTTTGTAAGGCATTTTCGAGATTATTTCACTTCTTGTTAGGGCTAACAGATGCTCTCATCTTAAAGGCTGAAAACACCGAGACATCCATGGGATTTAGGTCAGGGCTCCAGAGTGGTCACTGATCGAAGGTTATGAAGTCAGGGAACCCCTTTTACGGAATTTTTAGACAATTTCTGATCTGCAGTCAGGAGCATCATCTTGACAATATGTCCGTGACAATATGTCCGGTTTGAATCGCCAACTAGTCCTATTGCGCACGAAGAGATCGAACATGTCTCCAAATCAACTTTCACTCCTTATTGTACAAAAATAATCGGTGCTTTCGCCTCGGCGGTGACGCTCGCAAAGGATACTGCAGAAAGTCAGCGATCCTAGCGCTGCATAACTTCCATTTATTTCTGCTTTATACAAAACTTGTAGCCCTGCTCACTGGGCACCTTTTTCACCGCGGATATTTTTTCGCCGGTGGACAGGAATCCCATACGACAATTTTTTGTATGCGGCGGGGCAGCTTTGGTGAGCCAACATTTCTCTTCTTTTTAGTCTGCTCACTGGGGGAATCACTTTCTGATCGTATAAAGGCCTTGTCGTGCAGATGATGCTTCACGATTTCGCGCAGAAAACTTTATGAGATATCCATTCATTTAGTCATTTTGGGCTCAGAATGAACTTCGCTGCTACGCAGCCCTTCGCCCTAAAACTCCCACTAAATATAAAGGCAGGCCTCTTAGGATTACCACTCCTATCTGCAATCGTTCCTAACTCTTGGAAGCGTCGTAGAATCGAATGTACCCCCTGCCTTGTCACGCTGAGTCGATTGTGGATACCCCGTGCCAAAGGTGCTTGTAAATGCAAAGTGACGTTTTATTCACGGGATAATTACGCATACATTATTTTCAAAATCTACCAAAAGTTTAGTATCATCAGAAAGGTAATAATGTAATCTACCTTGTAAAATAGAAGAAAGCGAACGAATTGCTATGAACTCCGAGAAAATTCGTTATGAGTGTCAACGCGCGCTGTAATCATAATTTTGGCCCACCCTGTAGAGCATTAAAATTTGGTAGTACTACACTTTTCGTACTAACAGTGTCACCTCATCATTTTAATGAGTGATGACAGGATCGGTAGTACTCGGTGACAAGAACGGATCGTAACTGATAAAGAAGATAAGGGACCTAAGAGAGACCACCTACCGATCAAAATCCTAACGTCTTCGGTATATACGATGTAGCTTTGACCGTTCAGTATGTTTCATTCGATAAGACGGGATGGTAGAGCAAGGTGACAAAAGTGAGTGGTAAGTGCAGCGATAGGGACCCATTAGGGCAATACGAAGCTTGTTCGTTACTTACTATTAGTTCACGACTACTAGCCAGCAAGGTTTGTGATTCAATGAAGGATCCTATTTGCTCTAGGTCATATGCGACAAAACTCAATCGACCGCCTGTAATCTGGAATTCTCAACTAATAATATGTATCTCCTTGAACAAAACGGTCCATTGATAAAGAACATCTGATAACGGTGCTATCATCACTCAGAACATCTCCACAGCATCATCTTTGATTGTTTATCAGTTGGATTTTTGTTGGGTATTTATTTCTAAGAAAGAGAGCAGAAGTTCGAGACTTCCAATCAAAGGCGTAAGCACCGACTTTAACTGAATACCATTGCACTGCTCTGTTGGTCCTGTGTCAAATTTCGTGTACAGGAAACTATTATTTGTTTCAAAAAAGGAGTGGAGTTACATGGTGCCCGGAAAGCGCAAGTACGGGTTTGAGTCCCGTCCGAAATTAGTTCTACCCACAAAGCCAAGCTTGTGAGACTTTCGCGTCGCGTGCAGCGGTGTCAAAGCAGCAGTTAACAAATTATCAAGTCAAAACAAGTTACTTCCTACAACAGTTTGCAAACAAGGCTTCCACTGCTTCTCTGCGTTGAATTCGGGGACAATGCCGCACAACGCTCTACGGTGTACTGGTTCAGAAGCTTCATATCAGTAAACGGACCTTACTGATTAGCCACAAACGTACTACGACCGCTCAAGTTGAAGAAATCTTACAAGTTGCAAGAACATATCTTAACCACGCGAAAATTATTTGCATCATTTAGAGTGCACGGCGATCAACAGACATCTGTTCCATACCACATTTCTGAAAATCTTAGCAATTCGAGAGCTCTGACTACTAAACGCATCGGTTAGGATTTATAGTGTAGGTGTCTGTCAGTGTTTGCTCTGCCATACATAGTGTAAGGAACCTTTCTAATGCAGGTTGTTAATGGAGATAGGTGTAGAGTTTACTCTATGAATAACAGAGGAAAAGAACACTGGCTGTGTGCAGGACTCGAATCAGCAGACCATCCCGCAATACGGCTGTTCTTGCCCGCACTTTGCAACGTCAACACAGAAAAAAATTGAGATGCTGGGCTAGGAGGCCTTGTTCATCCTGCATCTTCCTCTGACTTGGCTCCACCTAATGACCATTTTCTTAGGGCTCTAAAATATCATCAAAATAAAGAAAAACGCTCTGAAAAATCCTTTGCCCGTAAGTCCTGTGTTCTACAGTTTTTCGCAACCCGGTGCGCGAATTCTAGGAGAAGGAAAATGAGCAGCTGTCGTAGCGCTGGGCACAAGTGGTAGACAGCAAAAGCGGATATTTGGTATCTTGATGTCTACGCAACGTCAGTGACAAAGTTTGAAAAAGTGTCATAGGTGTCGCAAGACATGCACCAACAAAATAATATCATTAGCTTGGCATTTGAAAGTTTAGAAGTAGATAACTACCACTCTACCTGAGTCTCGGACACCTCTTTTTTAGAGAGAGTTGTATCTCCAGTCAACTCTCGGACTTGTAGACCCAATGGAGCCAGACGCTTTCCGAAACTTGACGTCATCTCAGTAGCTAAAGCCTTCATTGGAGCAATATAGATGATCTGAAAATAAATAAATAAAATAGGTAGCTCCCTCTCACACTAGTAGAATGGACTCAACATGAAGCTTTAACTTTGATAAGATTCATCTAACCTTGAATGCTCATCTCATATTTCCCTCACAAATTAGTGATCCTTTTCGTGAGCAGAGTGAAGGTGCTTCCTTCAACCTTTGTGATGAACAGGAATGGAAGGGAATTTGACTATAAGGTAACATTGCAGAACTGAAGTCTAACATACCCAGGATGCCTTTCATATCATGATATTTTTATCAAAAGCCTGCTTGCAACTTGGCAAAAATCGATGACTCCAGAGAAGTGCTTGGCTTGGCAGGAGTGCCAGACCGTGAGGCTGCTTTCATAGTCCACGATTTGGCCCGCAACCGGTGGCGGGCCAAATCGTGGACTATGTAAGCAGCCTAACAAAGAAATATTTAGATGCAACGATAAACCGAATGTTTTCCTTTTTCAAAAGTATTGAAGACAAAATAGTTGGCCCACTGCTCTGTTGTTAATCAGCTTGAGTCTGCAGTCAAGCAATGTAGTCTATCGATCAGTAGTCCGTAAAAGGTAGGCTAATTAATGGGACAGAATGGAATAGGTAGAAGGATCTGTTGAAAATCGGAAAGCGATGCTCACGAATAAGTCGAGGGCAGATATCGCGAACACTGTTGAACCTGCTGATCCAGGTAAAACTTGGCCCAGTTCTGATTCGATCATATTTCGATATGGTCATCACGATTTCTGGTAAGCATAACTCATACAGCCCACGAAACAAAATTAATGCTGCGACACATCATATGTTTGAAAAGTTTTTCCTTTCGGCTTGAAATTCACAACGATGTGTGCAGAGCATTACATTACTTTGATGGCTCATCGGCAAGAGGTCTTCTTAGCTAGGACCCACGATCTTTCGCGACATTCAGTGTAGATCCTTTTCTCTGAAATGAAGGGAGAACGAATCACCCACCGAGTCGTAGTCGTACGTCCTGACGTTCTTGTTTTTTTTTGAAAGACACTCTGTGATCTGAGACTCCATCTGCCATCTGATCGACAGAGAAGATGCCCAGCTGTGCTTCGAATGTGCCCTGTATTGAAGCGGTCTTCCTTTAGGCCCGAAGTTCGCAAGCCTTGCCTGTCACTGTTGACGCCGGCTGAGCTGCAGAAAACTGCTCTCTCATAAGTGAAGAAGTTACTACGGTTTGAGCGATTGTTTTGTTGTCAGGTCACGCTTCAGTCGCATAACATACCAGTGGCAGTACTGAGGCCTTAAATATCAACGCTTGAGGTTAGGATTGCTGTCCCAGTCTGTCAATTGACGGACCGAACCAAAAGCGGCGCGTCTTTACTTCGGACAATATTGTTCATTATGTTCAACTCGAACTAGGTTCGCTCAGCTCGCCAGTTCGAGCAGTTGAACTTGAGCGGAACTGAGCCCGACTTGCACCATTGCATTTAGAACAGCGTTGACCTCCATAGGGTCGAATGCCTTATTGTAATGCCTTTTCCTAATCTCGGTCTACTTTACTGGCTGGTCCAAGATACAGTACCGTTCAAAAAGAAATCACCTTCAACCTTTTTTGCCATAACTCATCTCAAACTCAATGTTTTTGACTGATTTTTTGGTATGTTGTCAACAGTTATGATATTCAATGTATCCATCACAGAACTCACGAAACGCCTTTTTATTTCGTTCAAAAGGCCACTTTTCACATTTTTTCTGAATAGGACAAAATAACACAAGTTTCATTAATTTAATATTAATCACTTGACTTGAATGCTATCATCATGAGATTAAAACCTAATTAACTACTAGTCTTATACTTTGTAGTGAAGCCGTTGGCATCGATGATGGCTCGGTATCTGCGGGGCATTGGTTCGACCAACTTGTCGATCAGGAACTCATCGATTCCCTTCCATTCCTCTTCAAATAGGCCAAATTTCTGAGCAGCATTTGTGAATGTTTTGTCGGCTATCCTTTTCTTGAGTTCTTACCACGAGGGTCCACTAATGTTCAGGTCAGGGAACTGGCTAGGTGAGTCAAGGCATCGAATTTTCCGATGAGTCAACCACTCGCGCGCCCCTTCTAGATCTGAGTCTGGGGTCGTTATCTCACTGGAATGAAATTTTCTTCCGTGCACCTGACGTTAGAAAGGTAGCGTGGATTTTTCCAAAATGTCTACGTACATCTGCTAGGCCGCAGTGGTGAGAATAGGTGCATGGACCCCATGCTTAGACTCGGAGACCATCCCCAAACCAATACTGAGCCGGCATCATACCTGACAGTTGTCAAATGGTACTTGGGGTCGGAACTTGTGTTTTAAAAGGTCGTCTACGGACGAAACTCGAGTGAACCAAGCAAAACAATCTTTGACTAGTCGCTTTAGATGACTTCGCGTCATTGGTCGAAGATCCAGTGAAGGTGCTAACGCGCCGATTAAAGTCGAGCTTGTCTGTTTTTTCAGAGATCCAGATATCTTCTGACAAGACTTCCTCCATACATTCCAGCAACCCATAGGCGTCTGTTGATGGTACCTCTAGATTGTAGCGACGTCGCCGTCGTCGATATTTCGGCCATTATATCGGAAGATGCTCGTCTGGGATCTTGAGCCGATGCACAAATGATCTTTCTATCGTCCTCAGAAGCGGCAACCCGTAACCTTCCCGTGCTGGCTCGCTTGATTGGGCCTATGAGAGACTCAATACCTTTGATACCCTTCGTAATCGTAGACATTGGTACAGCAAAGAGCCTTGGATGTTGAGCATGGGCCAGTTCCTGCTTACCGCCCCTGGCAATGGCGGAGAGCTGCTCCAAGCTCAGAAAGCGACAGCCAGAGTTTTGTTTCTTCACTGGGAGCGATTAGCTGACAGAATAGAAGGCTCACCAATATTTCTAGACTCGAAAAACATAATGAATCTTACCTAGACAACATGCTCCTTTCGCAAGTTTTATGAAAAAAAAATTCACTCACTCGGCCGGAAGTGAGCTACCGCCAATTCTGCATAGCAGGAGAGTCGGTAATGTTTGATAAGTGTGCTGTCAAAAAACCGGGTAAAACGATTGAGTTCAAGATGAGTTATGGCAGAAAAGGTTCAAGGTGATTTCTTTTTGAACGGTACTGTAGGTTCCATTCAATTAAGCAGAATTTTTGTGAAAATAAACGACTTAAAGGCACCCTTCACGATAAAAAAAAGTTATTGAGCTTTTACCTTATTAATACTCAGCGGCCCCCATGGGTTGTAGAAGGGACCTCTCATTCCCCCAATCTCGACGTTCACAGTGGCAGCTCCGTTGTTGCCGTAGTTCACGTCTCCGCCCCTCGATCGGTGTCACGTTGGACGAGTGTCGAGACAATACAGATTGCTATTATTCGTTCTAGGACCCACGCACAATCAGCTAATCGCCGAGTGATGTGGCGATGTTTTTCTCCCATTCTTCTTTCCTCTGTTTTTCTTTTTGCTGCTGCGATCCCTTATTCAATTTCCTACTCCTAGAGGCTGAAAAAGGTGAGCTACTTTCGCTGTTACTAGGGTTTTTTTGTTCATTTATGCTTATAAGTGAATGAATTTCTGCTTACCATTGTCTGTTCTTCGCACCAGGACCCACACGCGCGCAGTGAAACACACTATTTAGCTCGTCCAGACGCCCCACCCTTCTTCATTTTTCTGGTTTCATTCACGTCTAGCCCCTTTTTACCGTTTTTTCGAAGCCTTTTTTTCACTTTGGAAACACCGATGCACGCAGTTTCTTCACCTCAGTCGCATTAGATTCGATCTAGTCTTCCATTTTTCATCATAATCTGGATTACCCGAAATTGTCGTGAACGGTGCCTTTAAATAAAAGGGCACGCTTAGGAATTGAAATGTTAACATGAGTTTTCAAAACAAGTACAACTGGAAGTTGTCCAAAATAACGAGACGCAATAAGGCTGCATCTTAACCTGCACTGAATGCTTCATTTTGGGACTTTCGTGCCTAGCCTGTTATACGTCAACTTGTTGAGATGACTCGGATGCCAAACAAGTATCCCTCTAAGAAGAAGTGTGAGTAGCGCACTGTTAACCGAACCCAATAAAAAACAGAGCAACATTAACCATCAACAACTAGGCAGCCGTCGAGCAATTGTTAATCGACAAAGCCAGGCCACTTTCAAATGGTGAGTTGCGAAAACTAGAAAATAAAGCAACAGCAGCCTGAAACCCTTTCCATCAACCATGCAAAATCACTCTAGTAACCTCACGAAGCACTCCACTTTGCGTAAGGACAAAGAAAGGCACCGCGATAACTCAGGTTGGTTTGCACATTTGAAAGTGAAACTGGGATCATCACGTAAGCACACGAGTGTGGCATAAGAGCCGTCACAAGTGATCACTTTGATCTGAGATACCTCCTTTAAACGAATTGACAGCAAAACTGTGGAAAGGCCTAACTTCCTCTAAAAAGCGGTTACATTATGTCAGAACTTGAAAGGAGAAATGGACAGTTGGGTGCGGGCTTTACTGCACCTAGCCTTTCCCTGATTCATTAGAGCTAATTTTATACAAAACGATAAAGTATGCGGCTAACAATTGTGACACCCGTTGCTGTCCATAGATGACGATCACGGACAAATGCATCCCCACTGTACTATTTGAATAAATAGTTTCTACTGGAGAAAGTAAAGTAAAATGAAAATTAGTTAAAGGAAACAACTCAGATGAGACAACAGAAGGTAACTCTTCCTAGCGATTGCATTTCAGAAGCACACTGAAAAGGAAGCTTGAAGTGAAGAGCTTTCCTTTTTGTATGTCTATCTAACCAGAGTTCTCATGGAAGAGGCCGACCTTGACCGATACAGTTGCACTACACTCCCTATAGAGAGATTTGAGAGCTAGCGATGTAAGATCTGGGTTGCTTTCTATGACTAATTTTGTAACTTTCGTTCTTTTGGTTACAGCTGTTTTCTAACTAATACTGATCGATTATGAGAAAAATGAACGAAACCTTAAACTCGTCCTTGGCGATTTCACCGCTTAACATTCGATGTTCGTGAATAGTGTTGAGAATACACAGCATCGCAATGTTCGTTTTGCCTAAATAAAAGATGATGGAACCTGCCCTGATATTTCATGATCTTCGTAAGTGATCATTCTAACAGCTAACAGTTCATGAATTTATGTAGTTGTAATGAGATCGGACCACTTGAGAGCGGAAAGTTTTTACTTCCATTGAGGACCACTACTGCCACATGATGCCATATGACGGCGACTACAGAAGGAACGTTCGTAACATCCTTTTTGACTCAGTATTGTGCGCTTTGAAAACCTTCGAGCAAGAAATATGGTGAACGCATGAAATGACCACCTACACCATTAAAGGCTGCTGTTGCAGAGGTAATGGATAATAAAGGACGCAAGTATCAGGTGAGATTATTGTTCCTTCCCCGAAGTGGAGTTCACCTTTAAAATAAAAAAGATAAAATTTCCAGTATTGAATCGGAAGCAACCAGCAATGTCAGTGAAGGTCCAGAATAGAGGGCATTGTGCGCGCTTCCCAAGTTAGGTAAATTGCTGTTCATCCCATTTTCCTCTTATGTCGATAAAGCGCAACAAATGGAGAAACTACGAAAAAGTAAAATGTAAGCGCTTTTCGATGGATTTTTGCTTACGAATATCACTTTGAATCCAGTGAACATCGAGAAAGTAAATTGAAAGCAACCCACCAGCTCCTGTTGGCGCACAAATTAAGAGGTTTTCTCTAGTTTTGTAAGCTTGTTCGAAAACAATGGACTGGATAACATTGAGCTTTTCGAACCCTTGAAAACCAAGCTGACCCAGCTGTAACAAAATAACTTTACGTTTGTAGCGAAGTTTCTAAAGTAAACAGCAAAACTAACATCGTCCATATCTTTAACGAAAATGTGATGAACGTCTCCTAAGGTACTTTTATTCATAGGCGGTACTTCAACTTCTTCATGTGTGCGAAAGCTTTCCCTGGTAGAGCCTTCTGGGAGGGCGTACTGCAAGTTGCTCATCATACAACAGAGCCTCGACTGAAAACTGGCTTCCTGCCGAATAATGACCACAAAAAGTACCTTAACGCCGTTGATAGTTATCATTGCCGATCCACTATCGATACAAGCATCGAAAACAAATGGATATATTTCCCGCGGCCGGTTTGTGCTTGTGATGGTTGGAGTCCACTTCAGCTGGTTCAGCTCGATTTGACTGAACAGAATTTGGTAACAAAAATTGTAAACGAATCTCCCATTGTTCGGAACACAGCGTAATACGAAAAACTCTAAAAGATGGAATATCTACTCTATCTGGAATATCTACTGGAAAAGTCTACTTCCATGGTACTACAAATGGAGACCCATATTAAGCGATCGAGTTTCGAACGCCGTTTATGAATATGAGAATTGGAAGTGCAAAATGGCTTCCCTAAAAAAGTTATGGGGGCTCGAAATCTGCTCAACAGTAGTGTCAATTGGAAATGCGGACCCGTCGCAGCCAATAGTAGGTCTCATTTCAAATGGCCACTTCAACTTGGGATCCTTCACTAGTCAGAAAATTTTTTATCGTGAGCTGCGTCTTTATTCCGATCTTCTTCACAACGCCTTCACAAAGAAGACTCCCAAAAAAAATCATTGATGTAGCACCGGCAGGTGTATAGTGGACTTCAACTTTGCATCGTGTAATGAAGTGCTCGTCATGGAGTGAACCGCACCCACAACATATGCAATGATAAATCGCGCTACACATCTTCGAGCATAGCCAGCTTGATGGTGTCGGTATCGTGGAATGGCGACCACGAGTCTACAATATGATGCATTGCCTAGTGAGCATTCTAGTCTCAAAAAGGCAAGTCAAAATCCAATCGACCATGAGCTCCTTGTCATAATGGGTGTCAGGCGCGCTCTGATAACTGGACTTGGAGCTTCAAAAATTTTTTCAAATTTTCTGAAATGCATTTGGTACAAGAGAGGTATGCTGATGGAAATCCAGGCTCCTGTGCGACTCGTGACCAGTAATTGTTCAATTTTGAGACAAATATAGACATAGATAGACAACACAAATAAATGTTTTGCCTCTGGTTGAAGAGAAACAGAATGTATCGAGTGTGCAGTTTGTTAAAAACGTGTGCGCTTTACAAATTTTCTTCAGGTTTTTTCCTCAATGTTGAGTTGCCCATATGCACCTTATACTTCTCTGGCATCATTCTGTTGGATATTTTTCGAACTTGAAGTGAAACAGAGTCAACACTCAAAGCCCAAAATGGCCTACTTCTGTGCGAAATCGGGATGTATCATCTGCACAAGGCCTTCATATGATCAGAAAGTGATTTCTCATTGAGCAGACGAAAGAGAATAGAAAGGTTGGCTTACAACAGCTGCCCCACCGCAGCCAAAAAAATTGTCGTAGAAACTTCCTGTTTACCAACGAAAGGATAGTCTCGGTGAAAAAGGTGCTCAACCAGCAGGGCGACAAGATTTGTAAGAAGCTGAAAGAATTGGAAGTGATACAGCGCTAGTCTCACTGACTTTCTGCGATGGCCTTTGGAGCGTCACCACCGAGGCAACAACACCGACTATTTTTGTAAAATAAAGAGTAAAAGTTCATTAAAAGACCTGATCGATCTGGTCGTGAGCAATAGGACACTTTGGCGATTCGAACCGGACATATTGTCAAGATAAAGTTCCTGACCGCAGATCAGAAATTGTCTAGAAACTTCGTGAAGGCGGTTCCCTGACTTTATAACCTTCAATCAGTAACCACTCCGAAGCCCTGGCCTAAATCCCATGTATTCAGGGTGGTCAGCCTTTGAGATGAACGCATCCGTCAGCCTAAACAAGAAGTGAAGCAATCTCGAAAATGCCTTACAAAAAGCCGGGATCAACTCGATGACCTTAGCTGTGTGCTACCGTCAATGCTATGCATCGTCGCCTCTGGGGTTGGGTGAAAGCAGAAAGCAACAGATCCTAGATTCTATGTACCATTTCGACAAGAGATCGGTGAAAAACACTTTTCTGAAAGAAGTTTGCTCTACTGATGTCTGTGTATATATTATAATATGATAATATATTAGAATAATAATTTCTGCACACCCTGTAGAATCCCACGACAAGAAAAGGCGTTGCGTCACATTATATGTGACGCAACGATTCTTCTCATTATTATTCTATTCTTACGATTCTCAGTCTCTTATGATCTCGTAAGGAGCTGAGAATTATCGAGCCTTGAGGAAGTGGTTATTATCCCAGTTGGTTCCTTTATAATAAAATAAAATGCGCCATGGTAAGATTCAATATGACCTTTGCCCAGTTTCAAAAAAAATCATTATCTGTCCCCAAGCCGTTACATGAACGTTATTAGGCTAAATAAAATTCCTCCTAATCACCCGAAGAGATTATCATGTGGTCATGAAAAGCTTTTGACTGAAGATGCCATATGAATATGTTCTTCATGACTTGTCAATTTTATTTAGCCTAATAACGTTCATGTAACGGCTTGGGGGCAGAGATAAAGATTTTTTTCGAAACAGGGCAAAGGTAATCTTGAATCTTACCGTGGCGCATTTTATTCTTCCTAATCACCCGAAGAGATTATCATGTGGTCATGAAAAGCTTTTGACTGAAGATGCCATGTGAATATGTTCTTCATGACTTGTAATGCTTTCGATATTAGGTGGGACACCATACGAATACGTTGCTGGAACAAACTGAAATTTCACTGCTATGGACGAATGAGCTACATGACGAAGATTGGACGCCATGTCAATATTTGTATTTATCAATAGTGAGGACGGTTGGACAGAAACGTTTCTCCAACCGGGAACGTGTCCTCAAAGAAGAAGTTATGAACCTGTTGAAGTCATTCTATCGGCGTCGACGGTCAAAGTTAGCCGCACAAAGTAATAGGATACTTTTTGAGATTTTATTTCACTTCCGGAAGACTATTATAGTATCAATGGTAGCATTTCTTGAACAGTTCATATTCATATTCGTAGAATGTCAGATTATCTACTCATTTTTTCATCGGTTCTGTTGGGGTTATTGGGCATCACACCAGTGCAAAAGGACAACCCTGGAAGTCAAGATTGCAATTCAAGTTGGTAATCCACAGCACCGATAGAAATTTCGGAGGATCAGCTAGCATCGCCCTTCAACGTTACTTTCTCTTTCATTGGACAGAGCCAAACGCCGACCTCACATAGATCTGGTTGTAAGGCAAGCAACTGGATCGGTTAGGGTCACAGCTTTTTTCGTTGACTTGTTGCGGCTATTTCTAAGCCAAGAGATGAAAGTTGTGGACAATTAGCTGTCCGTCGATATGTAACTTGCAAGAAAAACTTTCAGAGTCGATCTGAACAACCAGCATCGATCTGAGTAGTAGCAGTGTCCGAAATGGAAGTAATGTGAGCAAGTGAATTGAAAGGCGAAAGACTACCTCTACTAAAATTGCTACTTAGTGGTCCTAAGGAATCCTTCTCACCTTTGTTCACTTCCTCTCAATGTTGCCTAAAAGTAATTTTTAAGAAGGAGATACAACTGCACCTTCCCCGATATAGTTCCTCCATCGGGAGAAATTCGATTGTTTTGGAATTCCAAGAACGTCGTTGCAGTCTAGACCACAGATACCGCTATGTATGACACTGAATTTGAACTTGAAAAAAAGGAAGTTATGAGGAAGTGTTGACATTTGGCCGAGGAAGTGTTGACATCTGGCCTCGAAAGCTGCATCAAATGGAATCTGTAACTACAGGACTGGACGTAAAAGTAGGAGTACATGTAGTAGAGCATATTTCAAGCTCCTAGCATACCCAAGAAGTATAATTACTTGCGAATTGAGAAGAAGAACTTGACGGTACGATAGACCAAAATTTTCACCAAATTTCAATTATTCAGGTAATGTCTTAAAAGTGCTTGCGTGCTTTGATTCGAATGAAGAGAAAGTCAATTTCGATGGTGGTTCGATCGATTTCAATTTCCATCTCCGCACTGATATTTCATTCATTCTTCTTTCGGTGTAAATAACGGCGGAGTTGGTGTGGCTGGGTGAGCAACGCACACTATGGCATGCGAAAACCGAATGTCGCTCACGCCAATCTATCCACAGATCAGATTACCCCAACGCGCTCGGTTCAACGGCACCAGACTTATCAGGGAGGATAGAGTCATTGCATTGGCCATCGCGCACTCAGAAACCATTTCAATGCTTAGTAAATGCTGGGTCGAAATTGAGGCTCCACGTATTCTAGAAACGAGAACGATTGACCAAAGATTTTAGACGAGTACCTAGTCACCTTATCAGGGGTGGGAGCAATTTATTTACTAGCCATATAAGTTAGAACGAAAACAACAAATTTTTGGAAATCTCTCGGTGCAGTTCAGGGTATGCTAGTGAAAACCTGTTGTAAATATTTGTTTAATCTCGAGTCAATTTACTGTTTTGTCTCTGATTTAAGTGAAGCAGCATTAATATGGTGCGTAGTTTCTGAACAATACATGTGCTTCACATAATTTTTCAGTTTTTTGTCAATACTTGCGGTAACCGATGAGGTTATATATGAAACACTCCTACTTGCAAAGAGCGTTATATCACTCTGCGTGGCGATGCGCTCTATGTTCCAGGTTTCATTGTCTCAGGGCCTTCTTCAACATTGAACGAGAAACAGCCAGATGTATCCAATTAGCACGAAAAAAATTAACAACCAACCCAGAGCGGTATGTCTGGGAAAAGAGAGATTCCGTATCACACATTTCATCAGTCTTGCAAACCTGCCTTGTCATCACAATGGCACGAGAGCGATGGCTGAGGCGCTTCTTCTATTGACCCGTCCACTTGATGAAAACACACTTCGGCTTGACTGCTCGGTATTACTCTTGGAGTTTCCCGTGTCCAGTTTCACTCATTATGCAAAGGACCCTGGTGCAAGGGCATTACGCCGCAGAATCCTTTATGCATCCTCCAAGCGCTCTGAATGGAGGTCCGACCAGTGCTGTCGAGCTTTGCTTTTTGTGGTGAAAACCCTTTTTCAGAAAGACATTCAGGCTGTAGGTCAGGGTTTTTAAACAATATTCATTTTTTATCGCCTGTAATCAAAAGTGGCCAGAAGTAGGGTTACATTCAAGTGGTCAGACCAAGCTCGAAAACATTTCCTTGGTTTTTTTCTTTTGTGTTCCAGGCAACTAGGCAGAACCCTATATGTATTCCCTCTACTTCGCTCAAGTAATGGAAAATTTCGACAGACAGAACTTGGCTGCACTCAAAATAATTGGGAACTATGCTGGTCTTCGATGGAGAACTCGCTTTGGTAGCCTCCAAAGTACCATAAAGACAGATCGTTGGCCAACATCTAAGGAAACAACGCCTCCTCTCAACGCCGAAGTGCGTCAAAGCCATACTGAACTCGCATTTGAAAGAACCGAATGATGCAAAATTATGGTAACTAAAAGGTGTTGTGAGAATTAATGCCAAAATCAAGCACCAAATGAATGCTCCACTGAAGAGAGTGGAGCAAATCCTCCCTCCAATATTAATGATTATCCGAACGGCTGAAATTTACGGCTTTAGAAAGTCTACGAAGTGTGATACAAATATTCCCTCGGCCGATTTGGATTGAAAAGAGGATATTCTAGATAATCTGGCAGAAATATAACAATTACGAGATGGCAAGGTCTGATATACAGTTTTACGGCAAAAACAGACAGACCGAACGAAACACATGGGATTCGCAACATCACCGGCTTCAAAATTTTGAAGACAATAAAGGAATCTTGTAGCAAGATTAGAGGGACATCTATCAAAGTATGCGCTTTTTCTCTGGATGACGATCGTTGACGAAATGATATTGAAAGCAAGACAGTAAATTCCGTGACACGATCAGCTTTTGTTGATGTCCTTTTCCGCTCTCTCTTTCTGTTGGCTTTCTGAGCCCTAGTGATAATGAAACTTTACCATTTCCTTCCAATTAATTCAAAAGCTCAAAATTACATAATCAAGTTCTGAGTTGTTCTGAACGAGTTTGGAACTAGAATGCTACACGATCTAGATCAGCGACCACCATAAATCTCTGAACGGAGTTATGGAGGCGGTCCCCAGAGAGCGCTCAACATTGGCAAGCACAAAATACATGGTCGCCGGCAGACCAGAAGGAAAGAAGTCCGTTGTGCGCGTCCGTCAAAAGTAGGTCACCCCGTCCACTCCGCGTGGCGCACCACACTAAGGTCTCGAGATGACAAGGTTACAGTACCACCAAGTGTCAATGGAGCGAAAGATTTGCATTTGTCTGTGTTATCTTCTCCTTGAACTGACTGCCGTAGACCAAGCGCAAAGCATATGCCCCACTGACAACTGCGACGTCTGTCAAGTATCGCGGGCTGACGCGCCGTGTGCGACGGCTGCGACGTGACCTAAATTCGATGGACGCGCGCAATGAAGCGCACCCGAACCGAGGTGGTGGCTTGGGGTAGAGGTAAGCGTGACGCTTCGAAATCATGGGAAGGATCGGGTTTGGTGAGCAAGCATTTTGACTTCCCTGGACTTTTTCCTCCAGGTTGCAAAAACCTTTTATGATAGTCCTACCGCCTTCAGCGACTTTTTGGTTGCTGGAGGTGAGTAAGCTCTTGCTTAGACCATCTGACATCTACTCTGACAGCCACATGACAACAATTCTACTCTTATACATTTCAAATTCACATTAGGATCACTTTTACTCACTATAAGCAAATGTGATGTGTGCATGAAATGTTTAAAACGAAGAAGCTTTGACAATGAAAGCGACGACTGGAAAAAAATTCCATCGCAGACTGTTTCTTCATAAAACACTTAGTACACTAGATGAAAAACAGAACTATGTGGGTGTCTCAAAATCACCTGACTGTGTGCTCAAGAAGCCGGCAGCATGCCATGAGTAAGAGAGAAATTTTTAACTAGGAACCCAGAATTGAAAGTAAACAAGTTAAAATAACCGGAGAATTGAATCGCGAGTATACGCGCAAAACTTGAGATCATCAGCCAATACGTTTGAGGTAATACATTCGAGCATATTCTTAAATGGCAAGAAAAAATAAACGTCCAACGGCTGTATTAACGTCTTAGTACCAGCCGGGATGTTTATCACCTCCAACTGGTCTTGTGAAGGTAGTGCCGACTGGATAGTTTCAAAATCTTTGAAAGATGTCCAAGAGTCCACCACCAGCAACATTGATGTTGGTGAGTCCGGCAGCTACGCATGATCGAACCCACTCAAACGCTGATCATGTGTATTTTGCTTGCGCGAATTTCCGAATTCTGAGCATGAAAGACTCCCCCTCTTGGAAAACGGGTTCCTATCAAAGCTAGGTTGGGAATCGAGGGGTAATGCAGAAACTTTTATCACAGACCTGAATCACCATTAACAGCTTGCGACCTAAGTGGGCATCGCGAAGAGGCAAGGCGTGACTGTGAAAGAGAGAGTGGTAGCGGAAACCGATTGGACGACCCGTACTACTTTCTTTAAGCTTCTCGAAGCTAACAATCGTAAAGTGTGCATTTCTTTAAAAAAAAAAACCGCTCTGATCAGCGTTGCACACTGCATTTAATGGCCATTTCTCCATTTCTAGAATCAGACCGTGTTGAAACGACTACGTATCATCAAAACTAGTGAAAAAAGTTCAAAAAAAGTGTCCCAATGATCTGGTTCATTTCTTTCTTAACTTCGCTCACAAACTTCCGAGCATCTGTGGAAACATGGTCTCTGCCTAAAAAGCTCTCCCTGGAGCAGAAGATGGTGATACGCCTCGAGACCAACCCGCATATTCTTTTGAACTCTTAGATCCACCGGTGTACTGCTTTGGAATTCGCAACTAACGATCTTTCTCTATTGATTCTCAGAGTCATTTAGCGTAAATCGCAGTCATGCAGTGCCAGTCCGGTCAAGCTTCAACGTAAAGTCCTCTATCAAGACGTCCGCCAGCGTTTGTAGAGCAGCCAAACGACACTAGCAAATCTCACCTATTCGATAAGGACATAACTTGCCACCAAAACGAGAAGACATTTCGTTGCTACAACCAGCCTTTACTTTCACTTTGGCACAACCTCAATAGATATTACTCGCTACGAATGAAGCGGAAATAGGAGCTCATGCACGACAGCGAACGGCATCCTTTTGCGCTTGACCGATAGAATCTGATAGCGCTTTCCACCTGGATTTGTTTAGTTGTCTCGCTCTAATGAATGTACTGGGAAAAGATCCTATACCTGCTCTCTAGACACTTCCACATAACCAAATATCAATGACCCTCTAGATGTGCTTGCTGTTTCCTCTTCATCATCCGGTTCCCAAAGTGGATCGGCCTCCTCGTCCTGAATCTCGTAACCTTTTTCGCTCTCAATATCGAGGTCGTCGTAAGTTGCATCTCGCAAGATAGCATCACAGAAACCGAAGTTCTCCATTAGGCGCGACACTACCAACTTTGCCGCATTTGCCATGTGGCATCCCTTACCCTTTTGAAAACCGACCACACCTCCCCCCTCCCCTTTTTGAAAACTGATCGATGTCATTGCGTAGAGGAAGACGGTTTGGACATCTCGAGCAATCAAAAAGTCGCCGTAGGCGGTAAAAATATTAGGTTGATGCATAATTATTGCGGATTTTTTCAACAAAATTTATTTAATGAAAAGATAAAAATACTGAACAAAAACATGTCCAAATAATTACTCCGGAACTTATCCACCATCTACCTCGAGCACTGCCCCCTACTGGCTAAATAGTTGGATTCCAAAAGCGAAGAAGTTTTGATCTTTGGGGGCTGCCAAGTCTCTGCCACGTTCCGACCTTTCTTGAGTAGTAGAGCCAATTTCGCGAATATGCGGATGGCTTTCTAGGTAAATTTTTGTAGAGGAAATCAAGTAGATCATTCCTAGCAAAAACCCGAATTCAATGTTCAAATTCTTTCGAAAGAAAAACGCCGCGAAAAAAACCGCAATAATTATGCATCAACATAATAATATAAAAGATTTTTACAACCTGAAGGAGAAAGCCATGCAAAATGTAGAAACGCGGTCACCCATTGAACCCAATCCTTGGTCCCATAACTAAAAAGCGTCACGCTCACCTCTAATCCTAGCAGCCACTGCAGGTATGCCGGCGACCACGTCTTTTGTGCTTGCACCTGTTGAGCGCTCTCCGAAGACCGCCTTCATAACTTCGTTTATAGAATCGTTTGGCAGATTTTGAATGCAGATTCGAAATCAGCATTAAAAAAATTCGTCTAGCAGTATAGGTCTCATTTCATATGGCCAAAACCGTCACTTCAATTTTGATCGAGTACAGCGTATAAGTTAGAAAGATTGAATGTTAACGCCATCAGCTGGCAGTCATTGAGTTTGTGGATTCTAGCGGGCATGGCAATTTGCTCCTGCCAATACATGACACATTAATTTCGAACTCGCAAAAGCAGACTTCAGTCATTAAATACGAAGCACCTACCGCATCCGCAAAATCTCACGCTGCGCGAGTTCCAGCTCCAATTTTTCCTCGTCGCCGAACGCGTGATGAATACTAAAATCCTGTTTATTCGGATACAACATTATATCACAAACAGAAAGATTGAAGAGCACTCACCGATTCAACTCTTTTTTCGCTCGTTTTTGCTCTTTGCGAATTTCACGCCGTACATCCGCCTCTGCTTTCGTTTGTACGAGGACCTGCTGACAATATAGCGGCCCTTCATTACGAAGTGGAACTAGCTGCAATAGGACGGAGAATTTCAACATGCAAAAAATATCTATTTGATCATAAGACAACTTCGTACAATTAAAAATGCAGAAGCGAAGCGTCATGGACAATCTCTATGTACCCTGCGTGCTCTAGGGAGAGGTGATATTGCAGCAATGAGATAAGGTAACAACGACAGGGAACCTCGAGAAAGATCTATGCACCTGATACGTGGAGAAGAATGAATAAGAATATCTGGTGCCATAAACTAATGGGCGAAGATTGGGCTGCAGCTGATCAGGAAACATCGATGAGCAAGTTAGTGTGTTAGTTTTATGACTAGTTCTGGATTCTAATCGGACATCTCCCGCCTTACGATGTTTAAATATATTAGGTTGATAGGATGCATAATTATTGCGGATTTTTTTCGCGGCTTTTTTACTCTTGATAGAATTTGAATGTTGAGTTTGGGTTTTTTTAAGAAATCATCTGCCTGATTTCCTCTACAAAAATGTACTCAGGAAACCATTCGCTATTCGCGAAATTGAGCTTCACTACTTCGAGAAAGGTTGGAAGGTGGCAGAGTCATTCCGCGATCCCAGTAACTCCTCGGCGATGGAGCAACCAGTCGAAGCCAACCAAGAATTGGAATCTGCTCCTAAATCTGCCATATTCACTAGCAGAAATTTTTAGGGATTATCTCGTCAACCGTTCGCTGAAAAAAGGCTAGGGAATAGAAGTTATGACGATTTGGATGGCTTGATGGCCGATGTCAAAGCGTGGATTGCCCCCAAAGATCAAAACTTCTTTGCTTTTGAAATCCAACTATCTAGCCAATGGGAAGCAGTGCTTGATGTAGATGGTGGATATGTTCCGGAGTAATTATTTGAATTATTTGCTTTTGTTCAGTATTTTTATCGTTTCCTTAAATAAAATTTGTCGAAAAAATGCGCATTAATTATGCATCAGCCTAACACTATCACTTCCACTCTATCCGATCGCAAAGGAGAAAAAACATAAAAACAGATACTACTATAATGTCTATGTTGGCGCATCGGTATTTGTTTGTGTTTATATGTACGTATGTATGTATGTACACTGGTGTGCAAAACTTAGGGACGGAAGCTACTTTCGACTACTGTACCTCTGCCAGACGACAGAGCTCGATGAAATTTATACCGTGCTAATATAGGATCATTACGGTATTGCTCAGGAAGCAACTGACAGAAAATCGAAATAGGACGAGCAGATAAGAAATTTTCATTTAAGTGTGCCGATTACACACAGTTCCTCACAATTTATCCTAGTACTTCAAAAAATGCGGCGCTGTTCTTAATAGGGTGTGTGATCATCATGGACAGCAGTAAGTGCTCTGCAACGCGATCCCATACTTTCCGCGATGTTGGAAGTGGGTTATTGAAGTGGAGCATTCCACTCCTCTATCAGCGCAATTGACAATTGCTGCATGGTCAGTGGTGCATTTGGACGTGCTGCATTGCCTCTACCCAGTGCATCCTACACATGCTCGATGGGTTTCAGGTCAGGGGAACGGATAGGCCACTCCATTTGCTGGATATCCTCTTGTGCCAAGAGCTCTTCCACCTGAGCTGTTTGATGCGGTCGCGCACTGTGATCTTTAAATATGAATTCAGGGCTCACTGCAGCCGTGAAAAGACACATATTAGAAAGGAGTACCTGATCACAGTAGTACTGACTGGTAAGGGTTCCACACTAAAAAATCTGAAGGCCAGTACGGCCATGAAGCATAATTCCTCCCCACACCATACCACCTCGTTCACCAGAACGATCAAGTTCCACAACGTTCCTGAGAGAAGTGCGTGTCCCCATCTCTGGCAATGAGGGTAGGTCCAGAATCACTACTCAGACTGAATCGGCTCCCATCCAAAAAAAGCACACGGTCTTTTTTCTTATCGGTCCGTTCGCTATGCTACTGGTTCCACCCTGAACGATCTCGCCGAATCGCGAGGGCCGAAGGGACACTACGTAACTATCGTCGGGAGAAGAGACCGCAATCGTGCAGTCGTCGTGCTACTGTAGTGCATGAGATAGCTTGCCTTGAAATCCTGTTAAATGACATTGCAATCAAAGAAGCTGAGTGACGTGGATCTCTTCTTGCTTGCTGCACAATGTAGCGGTCATACCTTAGTGTAGTTGTTCTTGGTCGACCACCTCCTCTCCTTCGTGCGGCATTATCAGAGGTTCGGAGCGCTCTCCGTGCATGTGAAACAACGCTGTGAGCGATAACAGGTCCCTGAGCTGCACTCGTCATGGTTCGACCTTTTTCGATATTCTCGATGATTCTCCTCGTGCCAAGTCATCCAGACGATGTCTGCGGGACACGATGTATAGAAGGATAACACCACACTACTTGGTAGCTACTGAGTGATTAACAAAAAAATTTTTTTCGTACCTACCAGCTGCCTCGATTTGTGCGGGTAGTCATATTTCTCGCTTTATTTCAACTATTCCTCCATGAAGGGATGTCCAATTTCCTGTGCATAACCAACATAGGTCTGGCAATATACTCCCTCACTTTCATTTATTTCCACCCAGTCCTCAATGTTTTATGTTACATTATTCGTCTCGTCCCTAAGTTTTGCACACCAGTGTATGTACGTTGTATATGTATGTATATGTATATGCATGTATATGTATGTACATGTATGCATATGTATGTATATGTATGTATGCATATATATATATATATGTATGTATGTATGTATGTATGTATGTATGTATGTATGTATGTACGTATGTATGTATGTATGTATGTATGTATGTATGTATGTATGTATGTATGTATGTATGTATGTATGTATGTGTGTATGTATGTATGTATGTATGTATGTATGTATGTGTGTATATGTGTATGCATATATGTATGCGCGTAAGTATGTATGTATGATGCGTGTATACAGTAGCGCTCAAAAGTCTTCGGTGAAAAAGCTCCTCAGCCGGACTTTTCAGTCGTAACTTCTTTCCTACTGGATCTAATCATGCGAAATTTCTATATTTGGAGCGCGAGTGTATTGTGAATATTTACCACTATTAACCTGCAATCTGATCATGTTCCAGATATTCCAAAGGGCATGAAAATAAAATCGACTGCAAATACAGATGATGGTCCTTCTAGAATCTTTTTCCTTTTTATCATGTCAAAAGTGTACGAGCAGTAATGCCGATCACAATAGATGAAAAAAACGCACATAAGGTACGAATAAGTGCAGACGTCAACAACTGTAGTTTTGGAAAAATCTGCTACCGCAACAAACACCTTGCTCTAACTAAGAATATTGCAGCTTTGCAGTCAAATAGTGTTGGGTAGGGTGAAATATGCTCTAGATGAACATATCCAAATTTTGCGCGATTTGGTCTACTAACAAAAAAGTTATGAACGAAAAAGCGTCAAAGCATTTCACCGAACACTTTTGAGCGCTACTGTATGTCAATGTACGTATGTCGAAGTGTGCGCGTCTTTTCAACCAAAAATCCCTTTTCCCTGGACTCGGTGATAAAATTTGGAAGGAGTGCAAGCGCCAGGGCGTGGACTCGAACAGTAGAGAACAGGGAGTGATGACAATTCATAGAGACTAATAAGGAGCTTTAGTAGTCATGAGCCACTGAAACAGTGGCGCTTAACGCATTAACATTGGAGCCTTGGCACTGGTGGGTGGAGAGATGTGTGAGATTTGTGGGTATTGTACATGGTTGTGAAGGAGATGCGGGCCTTCATTAGGAGTTCAGTTGCAAAAGCCATTGGGTCCTTTCGTACCTTTTCGACCTTATCGGACCTTTTCGTAATATCAGTGAAGCCTTCCTCAAGCAATTTGTGAGTGAGATGGACTAGATCGCAGAAAACTGACTTACGAAAATGATGACTGATAAAGACCGATAAAGGATAGGATAAAGGCCACAGCTTGGTGGTATGAGACTTATGGTTACTGACCCCTCTGATAGTGACACTTTCATGTGCAACCTTGACACTTTAGCATGTTCCATACAATAAGACAGGATGGTTGAACAGGTCGGCAAAAAATAGTGATAAATCAATGATACGAACAGACTGAACAGTGTCAACGAAATAAATAAAGAATCTCTCTCATTTATGAAGCAGTAACTTGTTGCGTCGGTTTGCCGATTTGTGTCTTTGTCGGTGTGTCTGCCTGTCCGCCCGTGAAACTTATGATTATGATAAAGGAGTGATATGGGAAAACCAGCTCTATTCTTTATTTCCTTCCTACATATAAAGCAGTGACGTGGGTGGCAGGTTAATGGACGAGAAAGATCACTGCGGAGTGAAGTGAGAAATGTAGAGTCAAGTGGGTACTTCAAAATGTGAAATGTCAAAATTCGATCGGTACTGGCATCGTGCTATGTGTAACTATACAAAAATCAGAGATGACAATGTAGTTGGGAGACCTTTTTTTAACATCGAGCGTTAGATAGCAGATGAAGAAGTTAGCCCATAATTGTGCTCACCAACTTTCTTCGCCGAAAACATACAGTTTGACCTGAGCTTTCTCCTGACAGGGAACACAGGGATGGGTGAGTCAATCGAAAATACTCTACTACTCTGGCTACTCTTTCGCTGCACTCTAGCCCTCAGTGTTGGATAATAGCGATGTCCCCTCCCCCTAACTATAATTCCTAACTACTTTGCATTATAAAAGTAAGGAATGAGGCCAGGCGTAAGCCGGGCGACGACCCGACTGGTGATACATATCCCGGTAAGCGGTTCTACTCTCCGAATGGCGTGCCACGTCCGCATCCTATCACGAGCTGTGAAAGGGGAGACTTGAATTCAAAGCGGAGGATACGATATTCGCCGCGACGCCAGCGCCGCTCGTGGTGGGATTGAGTAGAAGTACTCCACCCGTTCATGCCCAATCACCCATGTGTCCAAAAAGAATGAGAGAATTATGCTTCTCAACTCTGAAAGCGTGTTGCTCCGGGGGCACGCGATTCACGCGTGACCCCATTAGAGCTCATCGCACACGCAGCATCGCTTCAACACCTTTCTGCTGAAAAGGACCAAATATGATTTGCAGTAAACCACGGCTTCACCATGAATTAGAGCAAATTTCTTTACTATGGCAATGAGGCCCCTTCAAGATTAAGAATTAATTTCACAGGTCAACATTTTACCTGCCAAACGTTCGAAATAGGAATAACTTCAAATCTTTCGATCCCTAAAACCGCAATCCTTCTGTAAACGTGCATAAATGGTCATTTTTCCATTGTGTTGCTTATAAATTCTTATTTTTCAGATTATAATCGTAGGCTAACTTGTTGAAGTTATAGCGCGTATCGTCCGATGACCTCATTATATTGACGCGTGAATCGCCCACACCCTGTTGCTCCCTAACGGGCTAACGTAGGACTATAGATCCGTTCGCAGGAACAGTGCATTGTTATAACGGCAATACTATAGTCGAGCCGTATCTGACATCGTCGTCGAACGTAAGTAGTCATCAACCGAACTATGTGCGATCGACAAGGCTACCTACGCCTTCTGCTTTGCCACTGAAAAAGTGATCACTTACACACTCAGGTTTGGAACGAGTTATGGTGCCAGCAGCAGTGCACTCTCTTCTGTCACCTATTGGGACTGGCTTGATCGCTTTCTCTGGGAAGGGGTTTGCTACCAAGAAGTTGTTGGAGGGAACATCCCTCCTTGGAACACCGACAATATTCTAGCCTTCTGATCGAGCTAATCTCTTAAACGGTTTAGGAAATAGAGAAGACGGATTTGAAGATGTTTCATTCGAAGCCTTCTGAGCCAACACTTTCTGCAAATATACCTCGCTGTCTGGCTGAGCGTGGGGGTCGAGCGAGAGTGCAACTATGTCAGAAGCTCCTCGACTGTGAGCAAAAGTCGACTTGGACAGTCTTCAACATTGCACAGGAGAAAAAGTGGATGTTATAAGAAAATCCACACGGGAAATCGCAATGCTTCCAACGGGCGTAAGGTAATAGCCACTCTGAAGCGAACTCGTTCTCCTTCTGCTAAACTGCTAAACAGCTGTTTCACTATGAGATTCTACCAGGGTGTACTGCGGTGATCGCAGAAGTATTCTGTGAACGAGTGAGAGAGATGTTTTCCGTCCCCCCCCCCCATTTCACTTCGACTGTGGGGGAATTTTCGATTGTGATCGATAAGTGGTAAACCACCACACGCGAGGACGTCGATGGAGGAGCTGGAAAGGTTTGGCATAACCTAAGCCCCGTTGCTCACATATTCACCTGACCTCAACCGTTATGACTACCATCCTTCCAGAAGCCACAGGCCTGAACTGAAAGGAAGAAAATCAACAATCGTCAGGAAGTCAAGTAGATGGTAAGGGTTGTGTCGCACAACTCTTCCATCTCAAGGAGTGGTATTAGAGCCCTGCCCGGTCGATAGAGAAACCTTGTGGCTGATAGTAACCGTATATTGATCACTTATCTAATTTTACTGTTGTAGTTATTTTGTTTTGCATTGAGGAAAACAGACTAAATTTTCTCAAAGTTGTTCGGACACTCTAATATTGGATACAACATGAGTATTTGCTTATCTAAACCACACTTTCAAATAACTCCTACTGGGCGATTTGAAAAGCAAATACAATTCTCGAATAGGAATATTCCAACGTTCAGTAAATTTTTCAGAAGTTTAAACGCTTGCCATTCGATATATATTTACGATATATACTTGTTCTTTTTCACAAAAAAGGCTCAACAAATATTATTACCACCCGTAATTTTAGGGTCAGTTTGAACATGTAAAGTCAGATAAAACATTTCGGTACATTTCACTTTATTATTCCTACGAGCTAAAAAGCTGCTGTTATTTTCCATGATATATGTGAAACATAAGGTGGCATCGTCTCATCACAGAGCATAGTGAACACTGGCGAACACTGGTTCACACCTTTATGTTCGAGCAATTTTTCACTTAAGCATGGGCTGACCAGCAGGCGTGGATGATGATCTCTTGATGGTATTTACCGAGATCGACCGTTATGAAGCCCATGTAAAGACTGAGAAGACCAAGGCATCCATGAGAATAGCTAACGAGAATACTGAAAAACTTTGACAAGTAAGAAGATAGCTTGATGAATTTGGTAACGACGTAATCGCTGGAACCAGATGCGCTTCGTCCTCACCATCGATTCGCCGATAAAAATACATCACATCAAGTATGTCATCCCGCACACGTCGCGCGCAACGCAGCCCACTGCGATTCCGAGATGTACACGTATTAACCGTGCAAGCATTTTGCGATTTGAATTATTTTACCGCTCGCGGACATTTGATTATTGCATTGGTGCTGTAGGAGTTCTACACACTGCTGCCCTTACGGTCTCACTTTCTAATTCCTTTATTTTCAACATGAGGATAATCGGCTCGGCTTATTCTACTTCACTTTGCCCCTCTCTGCTCGCATTCATTTCTCAATGTCCGCATTCTGATAGTGAGTTGCATTCGGATACCTGCGCCGGTAAAATAATCCAAACTGCAAAACGCTTGCCTTCGCTGTTTAAACGAGTCCATCTTTAAACTGCAGTGGGGTGCGTGTGAGACGAAACCTAGTTTCATTGACGATAAGAACGGATGTTTCCCGCTAGAGCCGCAGCACTCATCATGCACGGTAGAAACGAATTTTTTTGGAGATAAGTAAGATACTATCTAGTGGCAGCTTTGATTCCAGTTCGACATCCTAGTCATCGAACATCGGAAGAAAGATCACCATTCAATGGCTTGGTGAATTCAAGGTCCATGGTCAACATATGGTATGCGCAGTGCAAAGACTAATGGAATATCTCAGTTCCATCGGGTCTCAAATATGCGATAAGGCCTATCGACTTGATAATGAACATCCATAGGCACCGAACAGCTGGCTGACAATAAAGCCTAGCCGAACCTTATTTCCGGAGGGATTTGAAGTGTGCAGCGTATTCGAATCATTCTGCATGACGGAAAAATCCACTATCGCGGCAAACACTTCCAACCCGACTGGTTTACGGCGAAATGGTCCACCATTATGTTGGTGTCCTCTGGACAGTTTGCAGAGCGATGATATGCAATTTGTCTGTGAGTGAAAGCTCTCTCAAAAATAGCGGATGATTAAATCCTGGACCGCAGGACAACGACTAGATAAAAGTAGTACACATGCTCCGTGATCCCGCTGAAGAAACTATCGTACAGCGACCTAGCCTAAGAACTTATTACGATGCCTTCCGCTCACAATGTGGCATAACAACATTTTTTACTCCCTTCTCAAAACTTTGGCAGACAAGATTATCCTGTAACAAGGCGCAATTTTACGCGAAGGGCCGCAAATATTTTTGTAGAGCAACTCTTCGGCAGCACGGCGCGATTTTGAAGTGGGAACAAATGAAATGGCGACGCCGGATAACTTCGGATGGAGCCGTTCTTTTCTGTGGCTGAACCGCTCAGTTCACTTTGCTTTGGGAACTACAGACGCTCTTTTCGCGGCAACCGTGCAGAGCAAGCGATTTTTCAGTGGGCAACGAAAAGCAGGGGATTTAGCTCTAGTGGATAGACGACGTTGCCAGGGATTACTGTATAGCCGGAGGACGCGACAACTGTTAACATCGAAATGTGCACGATTCGTACTTACTGAGGGATATGCTACTGCCCGAGTGCTGTGTAGACAGTATACTTTCTCTTTTCCTATCTTGTTTTGTTGCTGTATTTTATTGGGACAAATAAGAAACCCGACCAGCGATAATTTCGCTAATCGCGAATGTTGTTGCCAGTGCCTATATACATTTTGAATTTCCTTCAAATATCTTTACTATTCGTCGCTGCTTGCGCTCCAAAAGAAAAGCTAAAGACCAATGAACACGTCATCACACGACCATTCACTTTCGCAACGCCGTCGTTAGTTGAATGTCGAATAAACGGGTCTAAAATCAAAACCTCTTCTACAAATTGCCAGACAGAAGGGTTTTTCATGATCAACGTGTTCTTTTTAACGCTTTCTAACAATATTAATATACCAGTCGGTTCGCCCGACTAACGCCGTGCTTCCCTCGTTCTTCGGCGAAATTGTAGTAATCGGCTAACTCCCCACCCCTTCTATTGAACAAGTAGTATTTTCCTGTACATGAAGTTTGACACAGGAGTAACAGAGCAGAGCAAATGGTATTCAGAGAAGTCTACGCTTACGGCTTGAATTGGAAATCTCAATCCCTTGCTCTCTTTCTCGAAAATAGGTACCCGATAAAGTTTCAACGGTTGGGCAACCAAAGCCTTGTGTGTTGATAACACCAATGTTAGATGTTATCAGTGTATCTTTTTTTCACGTAAATAGCATTAGTTGAGAATTTCAGTTTACTGGCGCTCGGCAAGGTTTTGTCCCATATGATATCGACCAAAAAGGATCCTTTATTGAGTCAAAAACCCTACTGGATTATTGAATTAAATCGTACTTCGTATCGTAATCGTAATTTAAAAGCAAAAAATGATCAAGATCCTCAACTGTTCATCGCAGTGCCGCTGATTGCTAACATTGCACTTACCACTCACTTCTGTCACCCTACTCTACCATGCCGTCTAATCGAATGAAATATAATGAACAGTCAAAGCAGTATCGTAAATACCGAATGGTTAGGATTTTGATCGATAGGTGGCTCTTGCTCTCTTAGACTCTTTACCTTCTCTTATCAGTTATTATTGGTTCCTTTCACCGAGTACCTACGATCCCGTCATATCCTGCAATACTTATTAAATGTCGAGGTTCCACTGGAAAGCTTATAACGAAAAGCTGCAATCCTAACTCGGACTCGTTCGGTCCATGTACACAGAAGACACGACTCTCCGCTCAAACATTTACTCTGCGCAAACCCCAACCCCTGCCACCTGCCATGAGTATTACCAAACTGTCGCTTGCACTCCTTCCCAGTTTCAACCCGCCTGGTCCATGTAAACAGGAGTTACGAATTTGCGGCTCAAAATTTCCCGTGCACGCCCCGCCCCCCGTGGAGCTCATAGGTGGGACCAAAAACAACCTCGTGGGCTCGTGGGAAGTGTACCGTTAGAAATTAAAAAATCACAGCTGCTACTTCGAAAATAGACATCGCTGGGATGTGAACCGTTAGTTTATTGAAGGCAGACAGGCCTCTGAAGGTGAGCAAGAGCCAGTGGCGCGTAGAACAACCGTGAGCGGACATAAACCAACCCGAAGTATTTACATGAGAATTACACAGAATCAAAATCACTCAAATGAAATACAGACCCCTTCATTTCTACTCAATGACCAAGGTGGTTGGCCGCTTACTTGTTTTATTCTCAATATGCACATTGGTAACCTCGGCAAATCTACACTGTGACAACAACCTTTTCTGCAGTAGAGTTCCCCAGTAAGTTTAATAGGTTGAGTTGGAAGTTTTTCAAGTAACACTCAGATACACATTGAATGAATCACCTGCAGAGTAATACAAAGTTATTCAAACAGGTGCGCCTAGTTAAATTTGCATTCGTGAGAACACACGATTGATAACGATAACCCATGCTGGATGGTTGACAAAGGATTCTGTGGTTGTAGCGAAGGAATAAACACCGTGGACAGATAGAGCATTCAGTTCCTGGAGGGGCCATGAGAGCGTAGAGAGAAAAGCAGATGTAATATGTGGGGTTGTTCTCTTGAACTCTTCTTGAGGTTTGTATGTAGTTCTATTGGGCCGAGATTCCGTCACAATTGCTCTAGGAATTTCAAGGTAGGAGCCTGAAGGGATCGAAACAATTCGCCAGTAGCCCACAAAACTCTTCACAGCCCTGAGATGATTGAGACCCACGCAAACTAAAGAGGGACTACCCGTGGCTTTCTTCAATTTCGGGACCCTCCCCGATCAGTAGCCCGATTCGTGTCTACAGAGATGGTCTCAATGGGATGACTCTTCGTAAGAATTTCCACACCAACCGGCTGGCAATCGTGGGATTACCATAAACTTTCACTGGATAATCGTATCTTACCCTTCGTGGTGCGTGATTGCTGAAAACCAGTTCCATTGCTTTGCTTATATTGATCCTCTTCTACTATCTTGTAATCTGAATTGCGCCAATCGTTTTGAAAGGGCTAGCGGGTTGGTCGAGCTTTTCGCCTTCGACACGGGAAGGGATGAAACAGATTCGACTCATAGTAATATACAAAATGTTTTGATAGAGGTTTTTTTTTCATAACAGGAACAACGAATAATCCTGCTGCCACGTTATCATTGATGAGACTAGACGGGAACAAATTGGCTGCTTGGGCATCTCAAAATCGCTCGCATACTTCTTCACTAACCTGCGCAATGGTAATGGGCACGCGAAGGCGAAGCAATGAAAGGCACGCGTACATACTCAGTTGGGAACGTGAGCTGGGTGTGGGGTTTGCACATTATTTTGGTGGCAAGCAAGAAAAAGTAGTGGCGGCCGCACAGGTCGCATGATAACTGGAGAGACATCCACAACTTCAATCGCTTTTGCCGAGATCATGCAAATCGAACTGCTTCATGATCTCCGAAAGGTGTTCACGAATGCAGCACCATTATTATTAGTACTGGTACAAAGATCCGAAACCATTAGTAGCCACTTTCCCCTATAAGGCAGCGTAATGCAAAATAGTTGGACAATAAACCTGGGTTACAGCGAGGACTTTTTGACCTGAGCGGCCACGGACAAAAAGGCATGGCATATTGGTGGAAGCAACGGAGTTAGCGAAGAACTACAGAGCGACCGTTTCTGTCCTTCTCGGATACTCGACTTGACGTGAGAAGGGAATGGTTCAGATAGAGAACGAGGCAGCAGTCGCGGAGAGTGCTAAATTAAAATAAATGTTGTCTAGGTCTCAAGGAAAAAGCCTTGCGTAAAAACAAGTTCCCGAATCTTCTGCTGAAAGTGCTGGTACATGAATGTCTCATAGTACGGAAAGTAAGTGCTGACTTGGAAAACGCCATACCTCAACCTTACCGCGTTTCACAGCGCGTTCTCTGCGTCTGCGGTGGAACCCTGAGGAACTCAAGGAAAGAACCAGCTCAGCCGATTATATTCACACTCAGAGTTCTCTCTCACTAAAGGACCCTATCTGGGATTCGGGACTGCCTGCAAAAACAGAGCCAGTCCCCCACTTCGGGACTTCCTGACTAGCACCCGGAGACAATCCATCCCTTATGTTAGATCCTGGCAAGCTACACATTGGGAGCCCATTTGCCAAAAACATTAACATGAATGAGCCTCATTCTCCTGAACCTGAGCGAGCCCCGAATACATTAGCGTTGGGTCGCTTGTGAGAGACTGCTCAAATCTCAGGGCCAAAATAGGCGGCCCAAAAGGAGGTGTAAGATGGCGATTAGTACTTTTCAACCCCTGGACGCTTGCATCGGAAGTGCGTATAGAAGACCTGATGATGCGAGCTAGAAAGATCACTTGACGACATCATCGGACTGACCCAGACGAGAAGGCATCGCCCGATGCACGCCGTATTTGAGGCTGGATAGAACTGTTCCTCGGAACATGCGACAGCAGAGGCGTCGGCGGTGTAGGCGTCCTTGTCAACACGCACTTGGCCACGAACATAGACTTGTACGGAAGCATCACAACCCCAATCAGAAGTTTGCGATTAAGATGTGGCTCAACCCAGCTCTAACAGTATTCGTTGCCTACCCACCGAGATCAAGCTACAAAGAAGAATAGTTGAAAGCGTCTTATGAGGATCTGGAGAGGCTCTACAGCGAAGACCATACTTTCTTCAAGGTCATCGTCGCTGATTTCAACGCCAAGATTGGCCCAAGAAGAACGGCTGAAGAGCTTCACTTTGAGACACACGGAATGGAACGAGCAGGGTGGAAGGTTGTCCGAGTTTATCATGTCGACCCACACCATCCATGTAACTCGCAGTTCCAGGAGCTATTTCATTCCCGACTCTTATGGGAATCGCCTGGTGGGCGATTCCACAAGGAAATAGATCACATCATCGTCATTCAAAAATTTTGCCTGGCTGACGTCGCTGTTGTTCCGAAGTTCTACACGGGATCGGACCACCCCTCCTCCGCGCTAGATTCCGCTTCCCAGTGCGTGGATAGAGAGCTATGAAGTTTAGGAAACGAACCCGGAACAATGGAATCTTCCCATTTACTCGCTTTCTTTGCGAGTAAATGGGAAGATTCTGTTATCGACAACATCGACGAAGAATACGACCGGCTCGTCGAGCATCTTCACGATAGTACGATATGAAAGCAGAAAGTTTACAAGTAGCCAAAAGATAACTATCTTCGAAGACTCGAGCTGATACGCCAGCGTGGAATCGCGCAGACCGCAGGCAATCACCAACAAACGTCCAAACTTGAAAAGCTATGCAGAGAAGCGATAAAGGAAATCTGAAAGAGAGAAGAGCAGCAATTATGGACGGAGACGCCGAGGCCGGAAGGAGCATTCGCAAAGCACAGAGTGACGGAGCTTCGCCAATTACAAGAACAAGATGACTTCCCTTCGTCGTCCTGATGAAACCGTTACTGCATCCCGAAGGGCAATGGAGAAGGTCAGCTACGACTTCTACCCGGATCACTTTGACAGCCATGTCTACCTGCCTACCCATCATCTCAGGCAAGACGAATATATTCTTCCTTCAGTTCTCTTTTGATATGCCATCACGTCGATGAAGAATGGTACGGCGCCCGTCCCGATAGGATAAAGCCAGAACATCTAAACAGTCTTCCATCAGTGATCTTCAAAACTCTGGCTAGACTCTCTACACAGTACCTGTTAGAATGCAAATTGCCATGTCGTGGAAAACTAGCAATACTGTGCTGTTGAACAAGAAGAGAGATCTGACGATATTGACAACTATCGCTCAATCTGCCTGTTGTCTGTAATCCACAAGCTTTTCACACGCGTCATCCTGAACAAGATCGGCACAATATTAGAAGAAGGACAGCCATGAGAGCAGGCAGAGTTTCGGAGAGATCACAATCGATCATATCCACACTATTACAACACTCACTGAAGTATCGCGAGAGTATAAAATGCCGTTATGTCTTACATTCATCGATTTGAAGAAGGTCTTTGATACCGTTGTGACAGAAGCGGTAATCAATATATTAGGCTGCTCCGTGTGCTCTACAACAACTCCAACCAAGTTCGCGTCATTCTATAGAAAAGTCACCATCAACGATGGGGCTCGACAGGGCAATACCATCTCGCCCAAACTATACAGTGCCGCTCTCGAGAACATCATGCATCGTTTGGAATGGGAAAGCATGAGAGTGAAGGTCGACGGCCGCTATTTACATCACCTCCGCTTTGCAGACGACATCATGCTTATAACATGGAACATCGAGCAGGCGGAAAGAATGCTGGCCGAGTTTGACAGTGCTTGTGAAAAGATCGGCTGGAGAGGGACTGAGCTTAACGAAGACGATGTTCATGAAGATCGGATTGGTACCTGGTGCTCCCTTTACGCTAAGAGGAACGAATTTCTCTGAATGCTCTTGTCATGTCTATTTGTCTATTTAAGTCGGGAAATCGATATGATGAACGATCTAGCTCCGAAGCTGAGCAGAAGAAAACGCGCCACGTGTGTTCTGGCATAGGCCAGAACCCGCGGTCACCCCGCTCCTTAGGGGCGGGGCTTAGGCAGGCAGTTCTCTTGCTGACCACCCGCAACTAGGGTGTTTGATTGGTCGTCAATAAATTTGTACCACTGAACCATCGTGTTTTTACTCGTTCGTTCGTTACTAGAGAGACAACACTCTCTCTGTTTCCATAAAAGGCGCCACCCTTCCGCCTAGACACCACATTTTTTGGTGCATCGGCTAAAGCCGTTATAAGGTCAGCAAATCGCCTGTCCTTGGGACTCAGTCAGCCCAAAAAACCGCAAACAACAGCTTTGCGAAGAACAGCGTTATTGCGTTGTTGTTTGTTGAATTCCTAGTCGAATTTAACAGACGTATCTCATTTTATCGCTCGAAAGCAGCGAATTACTTGCTAATTCCTTCGGATTTAGCTTATCTTTTCCTTGTTGAAGGACAATCGCTCGAAAGCAGCGTGCTTTTACTTGCTAAATCACAGCAAGTACGTTATCACTAATAAAACAACCGCTCAACAGCAGCGAAGTAAGTAACAGAAATTAGTGGAGATATCAATATGGCACTCTACTTCTACAAGAAACCAATTATTGCTAGCGCCACAGCCCTAGCCACTCTCTTACAAAAATACCAGTGCTACGGAGCAAATCTAGAGTATCCCGAAAATGAGGAAGAACTTTACGAAAAAGCTCTGGCGAATGTTACCCTTTTATCGTCAGCAATCAGCCGTATAAGAATCGCTGTCGAGACTATTCAAGAGAGGGTCGATAAGATAGAGAATCATTATGCTAATGCAAAAAAGACTGATCAAAAAGAACTCATTATAGAAGTTCAAGAAATTGAAAGAGAATCACAATATCCACAACACTTAGCGAGTGCTGAGGCTTTCATTCACATACTGGAAGCTCAGTTAACTGAGGCTAAAGTAAATTTAGCAAAAGCTCAAAGGAAGCTTAAATTACCTGCTAATAATGACAGTGAAGGTTCATCAACCCACAGTGGTAACCAAACAAACTGGTCTCAAGGAAGCTCGGAGGAGCCGAATTCTGAGAGCACCTCCAGGATGCGGTCAATCAAACCGCCCAATATCAGCCTACCGAAATTTTACGGTAGCGAAGAAGAATTCCCAGAGTACTGGGCAGTTTATGATTCCCTCATTCACTCAAGCAATGACCTTAGCACAATTGAGAAGATTGTTCTACTCAAAGACAGCTTGAAAGGGAAGGCCGAAAGAGCCATCAAAGGAATACAGCCGATAGCAAAGAATTATGAGTGGATCGTACAGACACTCAAAGACAAATTCGGCAACCGACCGGTCAACAGGTCAAAAATAGTACAGAAACTCTTCGATTTGAAAGCTGCCGCGCACAATGCAAAAAGCTGTGATGACTGCTTAGACTCCATCAAAGCACTTGTGAACCAAATGGTCTCCACGGACTATGACATCAGAGCCAATAGCGAACCTATGTGGACTGAAACCATAATAAAAAAGTTCCCTTACATAGTAATAAAGGACGTCCTGGCAAAATATCAGGACGACAAAAATATTACAATAGGGAATCTCATAACCCTGTTGGAAAAAGAAATATCTTCCAAACTCTTCGTCGAGACACATTGGGGCTCCAACAGAGAGTATACCAAGGAAACTAGGTCCACTAATGAACCTAAAACGCAAAACCAAAGGTTCACCCAGACCTGCGTATTCTGCGGACGCAACAATCACAATTCTGCACTGTGCAGAACAGTCACCGATATCCAAAAAAGGCGAGATATCGCCAAGGAAAAACGTCTTTGTTGGAAATGTTTCAACAGTAACCACTCAAGCAATCAATGCAGCAAGCCTAGTTGTCCCAGCTGTGGCCAAAAACATCACCAAAGCATATGTCTGGTGAGCAGACCAATCGGCACGAATGTCAGAGCCCCACCGGCAAATCCCAGGCCATCTAGAAATGAGTCTAATCAACAGAATTATGGCAGCAGACCACAGCAGTCTGATACCAGGCCTTACAACCGTTATAGCAATGATGCAAGGAGAACACAACAGACCAACACACAGGTCACTCAAGTTGAGCAGGATTACGACCGCTCCGCAATCGACACCAGTAAAAATGAACAGCTGATTCTTATGACAGCAGAAGGCAACCTCTGGAATAACAGAAGCGAAAGATTTGAAAAAGTGCTCTTCTTCTTCGATACTGGAGCTCAGAAAACTATAATAGAAGAAAACTTAGCAAATGATTTTGAGCTCCCAAAGCTCTCTACAGAGACCTGCATAATGTCAGGCATCGGAGGACACGTAGAACGATTTAGTAGCACAACTGTGCCTCTGAAAGTTCAAACAGCATACGGTAAAGAGGTGCGCTTTACTGTACAGACCAAACCAGTCATAACTGGTGGATTCTCTTCAGTCAAGTTAAGTCAGCAAGACGCCAATTTCCTCGAGCAGCACCAAATCTGCATCGCAAATTCAAAGTTCCAAGGAGAACAGCAAGTCCCCAAAATTTTAGTCGGACTTGACAGATATTATGACCTAGTTATGGAAGATGAGGTTCCACAGAGCACCCCTTCAGGGTTGCGTATTGCAAAAACCCTTTTTGGACCAGCAATTTATGGTCGCGGCAAGTTAGATAGTTCTGCAGGAAGCCAACCTATTTCCTTCGGATTGACGGCTATTCATGAAGGCTCGGAGAGCCAAATGTTAGAGAAACTCTTTGAACTTGAGGGCCTCGGAATTTCTTCCGATGACTGTGCTTCGGACGATAAAGTTCAGCAGTATTTCGAAAACTACTCAAACTCAATATCGTTTGATAATGGCTATGTCACAGCACCATTCCCCCTAAAATGCAATGTTGCACAATTAGAGGACAACTATTCTGTCGCTATCAAACGACTGGCATCTCTTCAGAATCAGTTAAAAATGCACAGTGACCAGGCGTTCTGGTATTCTAAGATCCTTAACGACTACGAAAACCAAGGAATAATCGAACGAGTTTTCGAAAAAGATCAAGATGCTGTAGGCACGTACTACATGCCTCATTCAGCCGTGTGGCGGCCCCACAAGGCAACACCCCTGAGGATAGTATTCGATGCCTCATCTAAGAAAAGGGGACAGTTCTCGTTGAATGATGTCATTCACAAAGGCGAATCATTCGTGAACAAAATCCATGACATTCTCATTTCAAGTCGCTTCAGCAAATACTTGTTACTCTGCGACATCGAGGCCGCGTTCACACAGATTAGGCTTAAAGACGTACATAAAGACTTATGCCGCTTTCTCTGGGTAAAAGATACCACTAAGCCTATTATGAGGTCGAACATAATAGAATACCGCTTTAATCGCTTACCATTCGGTATCACTGCGTCACCCAGTATACTAAATATGGCGCTCCTAGCATTCTTACGATCGGAAGGGACCGAGTTATCAGCAGAAATAAGCAGAAATCTATATGTAGACAACATTCTACTCCAAGCACAAACTGAAAGGCAGGCTCTTCAAAAATACGAAGAATCGAAGACCTTGTTCTCAAAAATCGGTATGAATCTCCGAGAGTACATTTCTAACTCAAACAATGTCAACATGGCCATACCAAAAAACGACCGGGCTCCATCTGGCGGAATGAAACTTCTTGGCGTTCATTATGATACGGAGAACGACCGCTTCACCGTAAAGACAAACTTCGAAATGAAGACGACGCTGACGAAAAGAGATATAGTTAGCCAAATAAATTCTGTGTACGACCCGCTCGGTGTTGTTGGTCCTCTATTAATTGGACTAAAATCTTTAATGAGGGAAATCTTTATCAGGCATCCGAGTTGGGATGACCGCATCTCTACAGAATTCCACAAAAAATGGAATACGTTATGTGCAGCAGTCAACAACGCTGAGATAACAATCCCAAGAGTTCTCAGCGCAGAAAATAAACCTCTTAAAGATGCTTGTCTATGGGTCTTTGCGGATGCAAGCAAGGAAGCTATAGCAACATGCTCCTACATAGTTTTTCAAGACAAAACAACTTCCCCTCTTGTGAGTGGAAAAACCAAGTTGTCGCCAAAGAAAACACCACAAACCATTCCCAGGTTGGAACTTCTAGGAATACTTATCGCTCTTCGTCTTGGATGTTCTATCCTAAAGACGAATAACTACCTCATTAGAAAAATAGCAATCGTGAGTGATAGCGAAATAGCACTGTGCTGGTTGAAGTCAAACCGAAAATTGCCACTATTCGTAGCAAACCAACGCGACCGAATCACGGCATTGAAAGCTAGCCTTGAAGACAAGAAATGCAACGTGCAATTCATGCATGTGCCCACCAACTTAAACCCCGCCGATGCCGGTACCAGAGGACTGAGCTCCAAACAAATATGCGACCATATGTGGATCCAAGGTCCTAAATGGCTGTCGAACAGTAAGACAGCAACGTTGGTCAGGCCAATCGATCAAATTACAGCTCAAGAAAATGAAAGCAATACAATTCACGTTGAGCTGACAGATGCCACAACATCCAGTCAGGATCAAAACGAAACGTTTATTAACGTACGTCGCTTTTCGTCCCTGAAAATATTGCTACGTACAGTAGCCAGAATAGGGAAGTGCCTTCTCAAATGGGTCAATCGCACCAACGACAAAAACGTGGTCCAAATCAAACTCTGCTGGGCAAACAGGTTCGAAGTAGACCCACAGATATCGGCCCATGATATTCGTACAGCAGAAAGTACTATAATACAGCAGATTCATAAAGGGATTGACTGCAAAGAACTACAGAAACGATTCCAGCATCACAAAATCATACGAGATTGTGATGGGATCATTAGACATGCATCGAGGCTGCAGAATTCAGTGCTACCCCTAGACGCGGTTTCACCCGTATTTTTACCTCGCGATGTACCCTTCACGACACTGGTCTTGCAGGACATACACAGATCTAATGCACACTGTGGTAAAGAGCATACACTTTCACTGCTAAGAAATCGATTCTGGCTACCGCGCCCATCGAGCTTAATCAGAAAGATCATCGACAACTGCACTGTTTGCAAGCGTTGGCAAGGGTTACCTTTCGGAGCTCCAGAAATGCCACCACTCCCGAATGATAGGGTCAGAGCGAGCAGACCCTTCGCTAACACAGCTTGTGACTTTATAGGTCCATTTATAACAAAAAGTAACGAAAACATGTATGTCTGTCTCTATACTTGCCTCACTACTCGCGCTGTGCACCTTGAAGTTGTAGAAAACATGACAACAGGAGCATTTCTCAACAGTTTCATCCGCTTTGTCTCAAGACGCGGTGTACCTTCGCTAATGCGGAGCGATTGCGGCTCTAATTTCAAACTTGGCTCGAAAATGATCTCAAAAATGTTTGACTACAGCAACATTGATAACCCTTTGATGTCATACTGTGCTTCTGTCGGTATCAGATGGATCTTCAACCCACCAGCAAGTCCATGGATGGGCGGTGTTTGGGAAAGACTGGTTGGTTCAGTCAAAAAGTGCTTGAATAAAAGTGTCGGTCGTAGAAAACTATCCTATACCGAAATGAGCACAGCAATGGCAAAAATAGAAGCTATCATTAACACACGTCCTCTGACGAAAATAAACTTGACGGACATTTCCGAAATCCCGTTGAGACCGGTCGATTTCCTTCAAGGAAACATGAAATTTTCACTTCCTTGCCCTGACACCCTCACAAATGATGACGAAGAGTATGATCCAGACTTGATTCAAACAGTAAAACAAGCCAAAGAAGCGTTAGAATCTTCTGAAAGAATTGCTACCAAATTCTGGGAAAGATGGAGCAATGAGTATCTGCTCTGCTTAAGAGATTCGCAGAAACAACATCTCAAACAAAAAAGGCATGTCTCGAGGAATGTTCCTGAAGTCGGAGAGATCGTACTCATTAGCGATGATTTCCTGCCTCGCGGCAGCTGGTCATATGGAAAGGTTTGCGAAATAATCACAAGCGGTGATGATCTGGTAAGATCAGCAAAGGTACTGCTACCGAATCGAAAGATACTCCATCGCCCATTAAACAGGCTCTACCCTCTTGAAATAAGAAGTTCTGAGATCCCCGCTCTACCCAAGCCCGTCGAAAGAGTTACAAACACTCCTCGAGTGAAACTAGAAAGAAAATCAAAAAACAGAGCCTACGAAGTTATTCGTGAGTTCGAAAATAACCTCGAAGATACGCAAGATATCGTAGTTGCAACCGAAATGCAAGTGACACGGTCGACTCATAGGCGACCCATCAATAATAACTCTTCACTATTACTAATGGCAATGCTCATGGCAATAATGCACTTAACATCAGCAAATGCTACGAGCATCAAATGTCACCACGGAGAGGTAATCATACAGCCACCGAATAACGAGTACAATCTATGTTTCAACAAAGAATGTAGAGCATTCACAAATACAACTGGTGAAATAAGATTCAAGTTACCTGTATCACCAGTGAACGCCAAAGTAAACGTGAACCTGAGTGATACCACTTTCTCACAATCATTATCATGCGAACCTCCCGAATTCTGCCTGCAATCCAGCAGAATTCTCTCGAAATCGCTACTGGGAAATCCACACTGTTGGCCAATCGGCGCTATAATATCAGTGGCGATAATAACGCTTATCGCTACTGTCACAGTTATGATCATTTCTTGGACGCTGAAGCATCTAGCCCGGTCTAAGAGTCGGTGCGAACCCACCATAATGTACGAAAGACCAGCAGAATCACACACAATAGAAATGAACATAATTCATTCATATCGACCGACACCGCTTAGCGGTCGTATTGCAGCAGTAGCAGTCGTACTGTTCATGATAGTAGGTCTGAGCAGCGCATGCCAACATGGGCTATCCAGACATCATGCTGAGCTGGTTTGCAACCAGGATGATAAGTGCTCTTATGAAATTGGACGCGAAATTCTTTTCAATAAGTTGCAGAGGAAACAATGCATCGAAATTCATCTTCGAAATAAAACGGTTGGTACCATAAGTATAGAGGTGAAAGCCGTTCATTTCACCTGCACTAAAACGTCCAAGTTTTTCACAAAGAACACGCAACATAAAATATTTTATTCCCATCGATGTGCAGAGATGGGGTCATGTTCACAAAACAAATGTGACTCGCTGAAACCCAACGAAACAGTTGCAGAACTTCATGGTTCCGGAGTTTACCCAGGATATTCTGCCTGTGACTATTCCAGTGGAGGCTTACTCTCTGGATGCCTTTTACCGACTCCTTCTTGTGTCTTCTATAGAGTAGCTCATATCCCCCTCACTGAAGACATTTATGAAGTATTCGAATGCCAAGACTGGTCTCCGTCCATTCATCTTGAGATCTTGAGCAATATGTTTGGCAAAACAGTACAAAATCGATATAGCATACTGCCATATCAGACAACAGACGTGAAGGTCATGAATATCACAGCAGTCACTGTGCAGATGCCCTCGCATTCGCCAATGAGTAAAACGTATGCCCAGTCGGAAACTGAGACCATCATTCTTCCTGACTCCTTCCAAATACCGGTTGTATGCTCAACACGGTACGAAGCACAAGCAAACTTTAAAAGATGCGATAACAAGATGACATGCAGCTGTAGTACTGGAACATCTCCTCACATTTGTGAATGCGGAAGAAACTCGATCGGTCATATACGTGCAGAGGAATCCAATCGCTTACCGCTTAAGACCGGTACTATAGAGATGTACACTCAAGGCAACGACGTTGTGGTAAACTCATTTGAGGAAGTAACTCTATATGTAAGATCCAAGATAATGGCAGAAAGCTCTGAACTGGTTACCGACAACAAATGCACTGCACAGTTGAGCAAGCTGAAAGGTTGTTATGGTTGTCTACATGGAGCAAAGACCAATGTAACATGCATTTCACATTACGAATCTTTTGCAGAAATCAAATGCAGCAACTTCACAACTGTGGTTAAGTGCAGCCCAGATAATACAACTACAGAGCTTAGTTTGAACTTCAATGAGGCCCTTATCAAGGATATTTGTTACATAGCATGTGGCCAATCAAAAAGTGAGATGCTCCTCGAAGGACACTTGTTTTATCATCCGGTCGCAAATGATTCAATATTTTTCCACAACTCTGTGGAGGGACAAGTAAGTATGCTAGATTTTTCTCAGTTCCATTTGCCTGATTTGAAGCCGTTGCTCACAACAATCAGGGATCACTGGAAAGCAGCTGTACTCATTGCCGCTGCCTGTACACTAGTAACCGGTCTGATTTATTTATTCGGACCAATAGCGATTATCGTGCTACTCAAAGTTCTGTGTGCTGCAATTACATGTATCACAGCACCATGTGGCGCGTTATGCACTTTTGCTCGGTCGGTTTCTTCAAACACATAGTCGTACCATAGATAAAAGCCGAACCGATGCCAGAAATTCTCTTTAGATATAGCATTCCTTAAGCTTCTTACGGGTAATTCTGACACACTTATGTTGCACCGTATATTTACAATTTCCCTACGGGGTTCTCCTTTGAGTAAAAAGTGTATATAAGCACAGCACCGACACAAGTCAGCACATGGATCTATCAGACGTCAGCGCTATGCTCGACCAGGCCGATTCGTCTTCGACTCCATCTAACGCTGATATCATGGCGGCCCTCGAACACGTCGTTGGGCGGCTGCACACTCTTGAGGCAGCCGTCAACGAGCTGCTAAAGCGGTCGGAACCACGATCTTCTTGCATTTTCTGCCCTGTGGCAGATAACCGCGACGGACACAACACGTCGCGTTGTAACCGCTTTCCTGATGCGGTTGCAAAGAGCATGCAGGTGGCGAGGCTCGGCCTTTGTGGTCGTTGCCTCAAGCCTGCACATGACGACGAGGACTGTGGTGTGCAGTGCGCAGCGTGTGGGAGACCACACAATGTGCTACTGTGCGCCAACCGAGGACAAGGCGGCGGCGGCGGCTTCAAAAGACGACGACCATGAGGACGATACGATATGGGCAACGCGCTGACATCAAGAAAAAAAAAAATTTTTTTTGCTGTTATGATTTGTAAATAAATTCTAATTTTTTTGTGGCCGGCGGGAGTGTTCTGGCATAGGCCAGAACCCGCGGTCACCCCGCTCCTTAGGGGCGGGGCTTAGGCAGGCAGTTCTCTTGCTGACCACCCGCAACTAGGGTGTTTGATTGGTCGTCAATAAATTTGTACCACTGAACCATCGTGTTTTTACTCGTTCGTTCGTTACTAGAGAGACAACACTCTCTCTGTTTCCATAAAAGGCGCCACCCTTCCGCCTAGACACCACAACGTGGGGAGCATTTAAGAATATTGGGGCAGCAGTGGAAAAGACAAACAACATCTGGCTCCGCGCTCACCTTTTCGACACTGCTCTCCTTCCCTCTATTTCGTACGGCTCGGAAACTTGGATTCACGAAAGCAGGGAGACGGGCAGTAGGAATGATGCTGTATAATCGATTCGCCGCACGCGGCTGTCGCCGACCATTCGTCCACCGTTATTACAGCTCTAGTGTTCTTCAAACAGCTGAATTGATATGCGATCATAATTCAAGGCATGATTTTACTGTTAGTTCCTTTGCTCCGGTATTTCTTACCTGCCGCGGCGTCCGTTTCGCCGGGACGCGACAATTTCGTTCCTACTCGTCACACCCACGAAAGCGGGATGAGCATGCTGTCAGCGTTACTCAACGCACTTTGGAAAGGGCGACGCTAGGCCTATCCCTATACACACAAGTGCAGATGGGAATCCAGAGTTCCGAAGTCTGTCATCGAACGAAAAACATTGAGTCGTTGATTGCGCCAAGTACTCAAAGATCAGGTGGGCAGTACGCGTTATGCGATATAGTAATGACCGCTGGACCAGGGCGGTTGCTGACTGGATCCATCGGGATGTCAAGCGAACACGAGGACGGTGGCCAACGCGATGGCCAGACTTCGGCCAGAATGAAAAGAATGTGGAATGGGGAAATCGATGATCAACGGGACGACAGGTGTTACAGGTGACACGTAAGAGGGGATGAGATGAAGCAGTGATTACCTGTGCTATATTACAGCTAACCCTTCTTGAGTCAACTCTCACTTATAAAGCAGTAACTTGGTCCGTCGCTTTGCCGGTTTGGGTGTTTTTCGGTTTGTCTGTCTGCCCATCCGTGAAACTTATGATTATGATAAATGTAGTGATATGAGCAGCCAACTCTATTCTACATCTCCTTCTTCAATAAGGCAGTATTTTGGTGGGGTAGGTTAATGGAGTAGAGTGAGCACTGCGGAGTGAAGTGTGCAATGGTGAGTGAAGTGGGCACTTCAAACCTGTGATTTCCATCTATACTGGCATCGTGCTATGTATGTCTATACAAAAATCGGTGGTGATTTTCGCCTAGGAGTAGCGGCGGGCGGGTGAATCAATTAGATATTCAGCTGATATCTCATCCTAGCTTTTTGCACCACGTCATCATCTCACCCCCCCCCCCCCCACCCTGGCGCAGCTCCTCTCCTGAAGCATAGGTAAAAACTATATTCTTTCGCCCAGATCGGCTACCCCTCCTTCCCTGCACTCTAGCCCTTGGTGTTATATAAAAGCGATGCCCCTCACCCTAACTTCATTTGCTAACAACTTTGTCAAAGAAAGGAATAAGGCCGGTGAAAGCCGGGCGAGCCGACTGTTATTGATTATAAATCCTACTTTATGTAATTCGCTAAGTGTGTCTGCTGGTGAGTCGGTGTCTGTGTGTGTGTGTGTGTGTATGTGTGTGTGTGTGTGTCGGTGTGTGTGTCTGACCGGAAATTCGTAACTCCTGTCCCCGTGGACCTAGAGCGTACAAATTTGGTAGGAGTAAGGGTGGCAGGTTAGGAACACCTATGGTAAGTGGCGGGACCGGCCTCCTTCCACATAGAGCGCAGCGTGCGCGTTAGAAATTTTGAGCCGCAAATTCAAGTCCTGTCCCCATGGACCTAGAGCGTTCAAATTTGGTAGGAGTAAGGGGGCAGGATGGAAACACCCTTGGTATTTGGTAGGACTGGAATCCATGCACAGGGGTGGGGCTTTGCGCCTCACCCCTAACCAAATGGTCAATTTGGCCCCAGGGCATTCAAACTTGGCAGGACTACAGGCGGCAGGACGGGAACATTTATCGGAGGTGGGAGGACCGGACCTCGCTCATAGAAGGCGAGGTTTGCGCCAAAATTTTCAGTTTGGCTCTAGGGAGTTCAAACTTGGTAGGAGGTAGGCGGCAGTATGGGAAGGCGGCAGTATGGTCTGACCCTACTACTCACCATAGGTGGGTGAGTAGTAGGGCCGGACTCCGCTTCCAAGGAACAGGATTTCCGCGATATAAATGAGTGGAAACCCATAACTCCTGATTCCGTGGACTTGGAGAGCCCTCGATAGGAGGGGGTAGGATGGGAACACCGACAATAGAAGAGGCCTTAGAGAAGAAGATCCACACACCAATTACCTCCTAGCGTCTTTGTTATTTACGATCTAGCTTTGACTTTTTGATTTGTTTCATTCGACAATGAGGTTGAGTTACGTGATTATGAGGAGATGAATTTGGTTCACTTCTTGCTATTGGATAACGATCGCTACCCAGCACAGTTTGCGATTGAGTGAAAGATCACGGGTTCTCTTTGCTTTGATATCATTCTTAACAAAATTTATTCGACCGCTAATAATGTTGGATTCACAGTTAATGATGTATCCGTAGAGAAAAGGAGGTACATCTTTGAAGGTATACTCTCGCTCAGCGAAACAGCGAAATAACTTAGGAAAAAAAGGGGAAGAATTTCATTAATGCGACGTTTCTCGGGCCACGTCACTTTGCCCGAAGAAGGAGGAGAGCCCTTGCTGATGGCATTGAGGATCATTGATGGTAGATAACATAATAGCCTCAGCCGCGATGAAGTCTCTGAATATTTTTTTCTCTGAATAATCGCCTTCGTGATATTAAACGATGTTCTATTCGGACACAGCGAAGTTGCTTACAGAGAAAATCGCTCCCAATCCGGAGCTAATACTGAGGGTGTAGAGCTTCCAAAGAAAAAGGAGAATCCGAAGTTTTAGGTTAATGCATAATTATTGCGGATTTTTTCGCGGCTTTTTTTCCCTCGATAGAATTTGAATATTGAGCTCGGGTTTTTTTAGAAACGATCTACTTGATTTCCTCTACAAGAACATACTCCAAAAACCATCCGCATGTTCGCGGAATTAGGCTTAACTATTTCGAGAAAGATCGGAAGGTGGCACAGTCATTCCGCGATCTCAGTAACCTTCCGGCGATCGTACAATCAGTCAGAGCGAACCAAGAAATGGGATCTGCTCCTAAATCTGCCATAATCACCAGCAGAAACTTTTACGGATTATCTCGTCGACCATTCATTGAGAAAAGGGCTAGAGAATAGAAGTTACGACGACTTGGATGACTTGATGGCCGATGTCAAGGCGTGGATCGCCCCTAAGGATCAAAACTTCTTCGCTTTTGTTATCCGACTAACTAATCAATGGGAAGTAGTGCTTGACGTAGATGGTGAATAAGTTCCGGAGTAATCAATTGAACATGTCTTTGCTTAGTATTTCTATAGTTTCTTTAAATAAAATTTGCTGAAAAAAACTGCAATAATTATGCATCAACCTAATATATAGAGGCAGGTAAAATGCAGGGAAAATAGAAAATATCAAAATAATAGTGTTTGACCGCCAGGAAATATGCGTACTTTCACTAGATCACCCAATGAACGATCGCCGAAAAGTTTCTGAGATTGCGCAATGACTGTGCTACCTTCCAATCTTTCTCGAAGTAGTAAAGCCTAATTTTGCGAATATGCGGATGGTTTTTCGAGTATATTCTTGTAGAAGAAATCAGGTCGTTCCTAGGAAAACCCGAACTCAATATTCAAATTCTATTGAAAGAAAAAAGCCGCGAAAAAATCAGCAATAATTATGCATCAGCCTAATAGTATTTACGCATAGCAAACTTCTCACAGAAAAGAGGAGCGCCAGGCGTAGCCGGGCGAACCCATAAGAAGGATGGAAACCCGGCGTTAGCCAGGCGGCCCGACTGAAAACATAACTGAGATTATAGCCGCTAACTATGAAGGGATTTTGTGGGTCAGGGCTGGTGGCTGAAAAAAGAGATAAAGAGGACTAACAAGGGAAGGATCATAAGTCGAAGTAGCCATTTGAAATGAGACCTGTACTGCTAGACGTATTTTTTGGTGCTTATTTCAAATCTGCATTCAAAATCTGTCAAACGATTCTCTAAACGAAGTTATGGAGGTGGTCTCCGGAGAGCGCTCAACAAGGGAAAGCACAAAAGCCATGGTCGCCGGCAGCCCAGCAGTGGCGGCTTGGAGTGGAGGTAAGCGTGATGCTTCATAGGCACGGGACTAGGGATTGGGTTTGATGGGCGGCGGCGTTTTTGCATCCTGCAGGACTTTTTCTTCCAGGTTTTAAAAAGCTCTTTATTTTAGTTTTACGGCCTTCAGCGACTTTCTAGTTGCTGGAGGCGAGTCAGTTCCTACTTGAACCGTCTTCCACTGCTATCGATTAGTTTTTAAAGAAGGTGGGGGTAGTGGTCAGTTTTCAAAAAAGGTAAGGGTTGCCATGTGGCAAACCCGACAAAGTATGGTATATATGATTGGATGTAACACTAGAGAACAGGGAGTATTTCGGATCCTGTGATGTTGAACGCGCCCTTACAAGCAAGGAGCACAAGTTGATAGATAGTTTCTCTTTTCTATCTTTTCTCTATCTAGCGGAATCCCTTTCACGAAGACCTCGATATTGAGGGCGAAGAAGACTGCGTGATTGAGGAAGAGGAGGCCGATCCACTGTGGAAACCGGATGATGAAGAGGAAAGAGCAAGCACATCTAGAGGGTCGTTGATGTTTGGTAATGTGGAAATGTTCAAAGAGGAGGTGCAGGTTCTCCTTCCCAGCAAACTTGTTACAGCGAGTTAACAAACAAATCCAGGTGGAGAGCGCTATCAGAAAAGTAAATTTTTTTTCATTTGTTGCGCTCATTGTGAAAGACTTTTTTGTTTTAAACACTTCGTGCTGGATTATCGCATCCGCTTATAATAGAGAGAAGTTATCTTTCAGTGAGTTTGAAATGTACAACAATAAGAATAGAATTTTTGCAATGTTGGTGGTTGGATTAGATGTCAGACGGTTTAAGGAGCTGACTCGCATCGAACAAAAAAGTCGCTGAAGGCGGTAAAACTAACATGAAGAGATTTTTCCAACTTGGAGAAAAAAGTCCTGCAAGATGCAAAAACGCCGCCGCCCACCAAACCGATCCTTGGTCCCATGCCTATAAAGCGTCACGTTTACCTCCACTCCAAGCCGCCACTGCTAGATTCCCGGCGACCCTGGCTTTTGTGCTTTCCCTTGTTGAGCGCTCTCCGGAGACCACCTCCACAACTTCGTTCAGAGAATCGTTTGGCAGATTTTGAATGCAGATTTGTAATCAACATCAAAAAATTACCCTAGCAGTATAGGTCCCATTTCAAATCGCCACTTCGACTTGAGATCCTTCCCTTGTAAATTGAATGGGTGTTTGTCAGATCGACAGTACAGCAAAAGATGAACAAGACTATAAAGGTGAAATTATAGTGTCAGTCGTCTATTAGAGTAGCCCCGGTAACGGAACTTCTCCCCTATCGCGGCATTCTCCTTTGCGGCATGCGGCGAACGTCACTGCAATTACCGTACTCCCGCCAGTCGATAGGTCGCGGAATTTTTCCTTGACTGGCTTGCTTTTTCATTGGATTTTATCGTTTTTTCTTCTGTTTCTTTTTAGTTTTCATGTTTATTAGACTTGATTAATTCAAATGACTCCTCCTATATAAAAGACGATCAAAATTGCATTGGAACTGAAGAGAGCGGCCGGCCAATTCAAATGTTTAAAGGACTCCCCACCACACAAATTGCGCGCTCCAATCTTCCATCGCAATCCTGCGATAGGCGGCGGGTGCGGCGTGTGCGACGCCGTGTTAGGGGAGAAGTTCCCGGACCCGAGTAGCCCAACCCATTCCGGAATAAACGCAATATTTCTCCACCAAAAAAAAGTTCTGCGAAAGAGCTGTATGTCGCATATCGATCAAAATCATCTAGCACCTTGGTAATCGGCGCACCTGTTGTTGACTATCGTTAGGCCTCTAGGGTGACTCTCTTCCACTAAACCAAAGTAGTCCCGTTCGATCGCTCGCTCTTTCGTGACGATGAAACATGACTGATTAGACATCATCAACAAAAATAAAGCTGGAAATGACTGGCTCATGCCGAATAGGATACTTTCTTGAATTCGTCTTAGAATGTTATATTACGAAAGTTGAAAAATAAATGGCAAAACAAGTGATATTGACCAATCTTAACACCAATCATCCCTTTCAGTCGAGCTTGGATTGCTAGACGTCAAGCTGCTTTACAATTGGTAGATTTCCAAAAACTTACAAGAGGAGAAGGCTTCATTTCAATGTAAGTCTGACTGCGTAGGACCATTTTGATCAATAAATTGAGCTACTTAGAAACTCTACGTTTTTCACGACATTCGAACAGAAGGACAGCCTTTGTAACGATGAAATGTACACGGGGTTTTTGCTCGATAAAGACGCTTTGCGATGGAATGTCAGTTGCTTATGGACAGGTTTGCTACATTGTTTTTCCTACAACTATCGTCATACTCGACGTTAGCGGCCATTAGGAAACCATATCGTGATCCCAATTTTTCGCATGTGCAGGAAGTGAAAGATCAGATGAGCCTCACTTCAACTGAAAACCGGTGTTGGCTGGGTTCTTGATCTGGATACTTTCACAGCACAAGAACTTAATAAAAAGGGGTTCTTCAAAAATTACAGAACTAGCTTTAAAATCCCAAAAAACCAACACTCTGATGAAGTCGATGAACTAAATGCATGTATTGCAGGTACAAGCTTGGGAGTGACTTGTGCACCAGTGCCTCCAAAGTACAGCAACATTCCGTTCTCATTTGTTCCGCCAAACGAGTGGCAAAAGAAAGTTAAAGTAAGTTCGAGGAAGTGAGAAGAGAATAGCAAAATTGGCACTAATGTTTGCATTGCAGGATTTTCGAAGTAAAATAGGGTGCACTTCAGAGAAAATAAATCAAACTTCAGAGGTCGGTGAATTCAAGAGTGACTAGTTTATCTGAGAAAAACGGCAAAGAACAGAAAATTCATGCTTCTCCTTCCTCATGACTCCATCATCTTCCTTCTGATAATTTTCTGTGCTCATAATACAAGCTGTCCTTTGATAAACTATTAGGTCGTGAAGAAAGTTCTTGCGTTTTTTGACACCCCATTTTCAAATGCTCGCCGCGGTGTTATTTGCTACAAGATTGTTTGCAAGCTTCTCACCATTCTAAAGCGCATTTCTTGTTCCATCCAAATATGTAATTGGTTTTGTCATAGAGTGATTCCTGGGGTTTTAAGAAGGTCGAAATCAGCATGGACAAACGACAGATTTGCACGATTTATCTTTTCCATATCAAATTAGGCAGGAGTGCATGGAAACGGCCCGCGATATCAACGATGCCCTTGGTCTAGGTACGACGAATCAACGTAGTGCACAGTTGCGTTTTAAGAAATTTCGTACCGCCAACGAGAGCCCGGAAGATTATGAGCGTAGTGGGTGGTCATCGGCCATTGACAACGAACAATTTAGAACAGTAGTGGAAGAGTATCCACGTACAACGCTGAGAAATATTGGCTCGAGATTGAATTTTTCCAGCAGGACGGTTGGCATCCACATGCAGGAGATCGGGAAGTCGAAGAAGCTTGTTAAGTGGGTGCCGCATGAGATGACTCAGCGCCAGAAAGACCACCGCTTCGAGCTCGCCTCCGCCTGCTTCTGCGCAACAGGAACGATCCATTTTTAGGCCGTATTGTTACGCGAGATGAGAAATGGATTCTGTACGACAACCGGCGACGATCAGACCACTATCTGAACAAGGATCAAGCTCCACGACATTTTCCCAAGCCGAAGCAACATGGAAAGAAGGTCATGGTGCTGTTCGGTGGGCTGCAGCCGGGCTGGTACACCACAGCTTCATGGATCCGGGTGAAACCGTAACAGCCGAAAACTACTGTCAAGAAATTGACGAAATGCATCGAGAACTCCAGCTCATCAGCCCGGCACTGGTGAATAGGAAGGGGCCAATTTTACTCCACGACAACGCTTGGTCCCACTTGCACAACATACCCTTAGAAAATTGATGGAGCTAGGCTATGAAACTCTCCCGCATCCAAGATATTCTCCAGACCTTGCTCCCACATACTACCGGTTCCTTAAACATCTCGACGGCTTCTCAAGAGGAAATGCTTCGAAACCCAACATGATGCTGCCGCGGCATTCGACGATTTCATCGCCTCTAGATCTCCAGGCTTTTATGCGAATGGGACAAACAAATTTGTCTCTCGTTGGCAAAAGTGTGTCGATAGTAATGGTTGTTATTTCGATTGATGAAGTTTTGTTTCAGCCGAGATATGTGCATTTGAAGTTTGAGGCGCAAAAACGCAAGAACTTCCTTCACGACCTAATAGTATTCAGTCTACTCATTTCTACGCTACTTCCCTCTTACTATTTCGATATGTTTACTGCATTCTTGATGCTTGATACATTCTTGATTCTGTGCTTAATAGCATACAGATCGCCGGAAACAATCTAGAACGCAAGAAAAGTGACTAGAGGTAGTAGAAGAAATGTGGTCAAATCATCTAAGTGGGCGGGGCTAAGACCACAAATTCATAACTCTGTTCAGGGACGTTCTAGTATGAGGAAAGAAGGAGGTATACGTAGAGTACATGGGGTTGCTGAAGGAAGGATGATCATACCCTCAAGGTGGGCGGGGCCTGCACTGAGGGCAGAGCTAATATTTGAAATTCACAGCTCTGCATTAAGACGTCCTTCGTCCAAAATAATTCTATATGGAGCCATGATAACTACTTACTATCTATGATATCATCATCACTTACTATATGTAAAGTATTCGCTAGTGTCTGTCTAGCTGTCCGAATTTGGGTGTTACCTGAAAAGGTCGGTCAGGCTTGGGAGAGTTGGAACCTCGGACCAGTTCGTAATTGCTCTAAAACACAAGGCACCGACGAAAACGGGCTAGACTCTTTCTTGATAACCTGAGCGTTCTCATATTTTTTGCATAAACTCATAACTCACTACGGCCTATAACCACATTCTTCAAGGGTGGAGATCAAATAAAAAAAAATCGTATAACGTGTTCCTTACTGTTAGACACTCACTGGTGAGCAGCGCTTCCTAAAGAGGATTCAACACAGATGAAAATATGATTTTCCAATAAGTGGAATCAATCTGGATAGTTTTACACGTAAGTGGCAACGAAAGACAGGCGAATGAAGAGGGCATGACGCAAACAACAATTAGTAGCAGATAAGGTTTCAATAAGAAGAGAGAAGCAGCTGAGAGCAGGATTCAGTAGCTCATACTCTATGGGAGTACGAAGAGGAGTGCAGAACAAAAAACGCAAATGAATTGCATTGAAATTGAATTTCTTCTCTATCAAGTAACCGTGACAATTTCAGATAGCAGAGTTGTTTATCTGCAACGAGCGTTGCATTCAAGGTGGAATCGGTTATATTCCGAGTCTTATTATGCTCTTATCATTTTCGGTAGCATTCATCAAAAATTGCTTGATGTGATAAAACAAAGTGCAATAATAAATACTAGCAGACTTCGTTAAACAAGTCAAAATATATGTGAAAATACACACATGCGATTTCATACTTATGAAGAAACACTTCTATATCGCCTTCATGAAAACCTTTCATGTATTACCAAGCCAGCAGTGTAATTTACAGAGACCATCAATGACGCGCCTCACCTCATTTCGAGGTTAAATCATAAAAAATGGAAATCAAACCTTCTCGGGAGCATAACTTGACAAGTTCATCGCCTCTTGTCGCGCAGTGTTCATTTCGCCGATAATTTGTGAGCGAGACTCCAAAATCTGCCCCACCATTTCAAAATGATCGAAACCAACGAGGTCAATCAACTGCAATACCAAAAAACAAACCAGCTGATATCTTTACTTCCCTTTTAATGGAAAAGAAAAAGTTAAGGGATGTAAAGATCAATTATCTAACAGGAACGGTAAGCTTCAATAAATACCTCTCCTTGGAGCTCTTCACTTGTCCTCTCTGAAGCGAGCAAATCGAACAGATGTTTTGATAAGGTTTCAAAGTTCTCGGGGAAAAAGGTCTTCAAGGCGCTGATAACATCAACACAATTCAAGCGAGATCCTCTCGATGATGAGCAGGGCTGAAATACACAAGTGAAGGAACTCGGGATGTTAAAGGCCAGAAAAACGTTAACTGGATCTGTTTGGTGACGGGATAGCTTGTTTCACTTCAACCACAGGAAAGTCGAACTCCAAAAAAAAATCTCGCTTAGTGACATCGAGCACTGAAGCACATTCTTATACAGGTAGCGTTACCCTATACTAATACATCTAACATTTCGCTGACCAGCTGCATCGTAGATTCGCGGTCGCGGATGTGTGATGCACGCATTATAATGCGCAGCACAACTGATCAATTCAGCTTAACCAGACAAATATATGTTGATAGTCAAAACTTGTCAATATGGTTACTCTCACAAGCTCCGCCTCCAAAGCTGGTTCTTCTAACAGAGCTTCACGAATAGGAGAAGCGGTTTCAACGTTCTGCTCAACATCATCTCCATTCCATTGTACTTCATCAGGGAAATAAGCCCTGAAAACAATCTTGTTCTGCACCAAACGACAACTACGTAACCATTTGAAACATGTGTGAAGAATACGTCTCGCTGGAATTACGTAAGATAAAGTAGGTGAATAAGGCTACCCAGTTCATGAAGCAATGTTTGGAATCTTACTAGAGAAAAGACTAATAGCAACGGCGTACCTACCGAAAAGTTTCTCCAGTAGCCAAGTGAGGCACCGAAGACAGATGAAGTGTAGCAAGAGTACGGTTGATCACACTCGCTGCGACCTCCGACGGTTTCTCTCTGCTAATAGGATTGTTTATTTCGATCTACCATGACGAAAAAAAAGATATACACCTGTTAAATGGTTCGAGAGCTCCTAGAGCAACGGAATCAGGCAACATCACTTTACTGGATCTTGCGATATTCCATGAAACGGCTATTGCTTCATGTAGCTGCTTCATGCCAACGATAGACCGAATTTGAGCAACAACTGAAAAACTGCAAGTTCTAAGACTTTCAAGAATATATGAGTTGAAACTAACCCTCAGCCACAAATTTCACAGTGTCTTCGACGTAACTGTCTGGAGAAAGAAATAATCCAACCTTCGCCTGAACACGTTCTCCATCGGAGACCTCGTGTTTTACGTTTTTGAAGATATTCACCGCCAATAAAGTACGATAATGGACCGAGGATTCACCTAGAGAACACTTGTTCGATTGAACGCCCAGGTAAACTTCCAAAAATCAAAAACAAAAAGGGTTATACCTATGAGTCGAATTACGCTTTCGAGAAGCTTCAATGTGCTGCACAGTTCATGTTTAATCATTCGATTTTGACCATTCAGGGAAGCAAGAAGGTGCAAACGGAATCTGAATGAAAAAAAAGAAATCTAAGAGTTCGCGATGAACAAACAAATTTTGAAGTTAGAGTCTATACCTAATGATATGAACTCTGACCAAAACTCTCATCATACTTCTCTCTAACTTTGATATAACAAAGCATAGAAATGGACGGTAACCTGTCATATGCTTTTTCGAACTCCTGAGGAGGCTCTTCTTGTGATTTGGTAGCAGCTATCGACTTGGGATGGAAGGGAAGTAGGGATATCATTGCTCCATTAGTTTTTGAAATTTCAGCTGTAAAACAATGTTCTATTAGTTAGCCTTTCACTAAACCCCTACATGTACTATGACTGGATCAAGGTTCTCCTTTTCGCTCAACCATATTCGGGGTGTCTGTCGATTCAAGGCGAACGCCTGTATTCAAGCAACAAACAAGAACCTTGGAACTGTTGGTGAATAAAGCAAATTCAATAAATAGATCGATGCAGATTTTTCCAACCTTCACCCAGAACTTGATAATGAGAAAAGCTTTTCAAGAGGCGTACTATTTTGCCGGGTCATATATTAGAAGGATCACTGATGAGAAAAAAACAGTCGCAAGAAAAAAGGTCACGCTAACACTAAACACTAAATTCAACTTTTGGACGAATAAAATCATGTTCAAATGGAAATCAAATCAAGCCTATGAATGATCTCGCGAATGAAACTCTTACACGCTCTGTTTTAAGTGCCGCGGCCAGCAAAACACAAGGACGAAAGAGATAAAATGATCTGCCATTGGATGAAACTCGATTACAGCGGAAACCAACACGAGTCTCTCAATTCTTTGCCCAATTCCAATTCTCTGTTGAATAGGCATACATATGGAGAGTAAAGCCATAGTTCATGACTGACTCAACCCACTTTGTTGGTCTCTCTTCTTCAGCAATATTTTCAATTCGAGGAAGGACTCTGCAAATGGGACAAAACTGAAAAGATTTTCTCACTGGTACACTCCTCCCCTGTAGAATCGAGATGCGCCTTTAGAGCCAAAACAAAAAGCGGAATAGGAAATACAGTTTTGGCGAAAAGTCCTAGGATCGTCGCTTTCTCAGTACCTCAGATACGGTTCCTGGCTACTCCTCCTCTCAACTACTTCAGCATTACGAAGCAACATAGTTGAGAAGTCACGGTAAATCAGAGGTGGACAATGCGGAGCACGCTTCTATCAAAGAAATGTATAGAGCAAGATATCCGTGGTTTCAATCATGCGCACGTATTATTCGTAGCATGAAAACGTCCACAAGTTGAAACAAGATCTCTACGATTGAAAAACTAAACTCATGAGCTTCACTTACCAAAGTTTTGCTAAAAAAACGACATACAGTGGTGAGGTATACAGAGAAATCCAGCAGAAATGGCTAGGTTGGAGGTGGTAGACCTACCCACTTGGAACTCTGCTGATTTGCCTGCCCGTTTAAATCATTAGTGTTTGGAGGGCAACATGCGGTGAGAAACGAGAATCCTCAAGAGACTATTTTAGGACATGAATATTAGTTCTTACCTGCTGAGGATTTCTTTGAAGTTGTCGCATTGTCAAGTCTGGTTTTGAATTCGTCCACCCTCCTCATCTGCTTGAAATACCTGTAATTTACAAATTTAGAAAACACTAAACAGGTTCTAAACAAATGAATGAACGATGAATAAAGAAAAATTTCAGCCTCCCAACACTGCAGACAATCAGATTTCGAAAAATTGTGCAATATATCGCTAATCTGGTTTTAAAAATCGCGCGGTAGATTGGCGCAACACTATCGTTCCCATGCTGCAACTCGAGCGCACGACTAACCAAGTAGGGGTAGTCTACCTACCATGGAGCTTTGAATGGAGATTAGAGGAATTTTAACGTCCCGTGAATGTGTGATACAGTAATCCTCTAGGACCCCACCACCTCAATGAGCTTCATTCGGGATACCTTTCTGTTGTGTTGTATATGTGACGGGAATTTGGAGGCGCTGGAGTGTGTGTTCGTGTTACTGTGTAACACATTCACGGAACGATTAAATCCTTCTTGTTGAATGGAGACCCAGAAGATTAGTCGATAGAGTTTCGAATGCTGTTTACGAATATTCAAATTAAAACTACAAAATGGCTTTCCGAAAAAAGTTATGGGGGCTCGAAATTTGCTTGACAGGGGTAGATTCATTTGGAAATGCGAACTCATCGCTACGATAACAAGCTCGACGTGACGTCGTGGTAGTGCTTCCTTCTCGGGTTTGCTCCCGACACCGTCGGGATTTTGCCTGTATTCTTTCGTGTCATTAGGGACCAACAAAGCCTTTTCGGACATTTGAGTGGATGCCTTATTTCTGCTTTCATTCTCGTTTGTCGCAATATTCAAGGAAGAATGGAACTGCACGTTGATTGTATGCCTCTGTTTTACTTCGAATTTAAGAGACATTTGTCAGAATAATACCAGAGATGTATAAGATGCCTGTGTGGAACTCAACATTGATGGAAAACCCTTAAAAAAGTGTGAACCACACCCATTGTTCACAAACTGCACACCCTATACATGCTGCTCCTCTACAACCGGGGGCAAAACAGTTAATGTCTCAAGATTGAGTAACTGCTCGCCGTAATTGACACAGGAGCCTGGATTTTCATCAACATAACCTGCTTGTACCAAGTGCATTCAGAAAATTTGAAAAACGAGGTGCACAGAACATTCTATGTATTTATGATAAAACATGGACTATGTTACCTCTCTGTGTCATATCAAATTCCGCGGTATTCATCATAGTTCTTGATCTCATCCTCTTCTTTGTCTTCTTCATAACATTCTTCAAAGAACCGAAGACGAGTTCATATGGTTAAATTATTGACGTAGCACCAGCACGTATGTAGTGGACTTCAACTTTTCATCCTGTACTAAAATGCTCCTCAAAAAGTGAACCGCACCACTTCACATCTTACCTCCGATCTCCGCTGAATTTCGTGCCCACGACGGCGTGAAGTCGCCGAAGGCCTATTTATAATAGCTCTTCTCTCTCTGAATCATCTTTTCCATATATTTATAAAACATCTCTCGCTCTTCCTCTGCCGCGGCGGAGGTAGGTGCATACGCATTGATAATAGAAATTGCAACCCTGTCTTTTGTGCCTAGACGGAGGATTGTAAGTCGTCTAGGCAGGTGATTGTCGAATGATCGGAAACCCAGTTCCACCAATATTTACCGTCCGCTTCGGGTCCGATGATGAGCAGCTCGTTGTGGTCCGGTTTTCGAATGATTTCCGATCTGCCATTCGTCTCCTTTAATACGTTAACATCGTATTTAACCAACCGACTACTTAGCAAGAGCTTGCGAAGGCTGGCTTCCTATTCGATGCTTTAGTGCGGCAGTTATACGAACAGACGAAAAGGTGGTCTATGTATCGCGATTTGGGGAGATTTCCAGGGTTCCGGTCCCGATGTCGTCCCGATTCATGTGCGACATTAGATGGTCCCTCGTCAATAGAGGCTACCCTGACGCCTTAGGGAGCATATCCGATGTGCAGGACTGGGGCGCAATTATAGCTGTTTGAGCAATTTGCTTGACCTCGATTACTTCCTTGTTCCTTGCCAGAAATACAAAGGCGCCTACGACATGCAATGCGTACTGCGTGAATATTTGTACCGTTGGCCACCATTTGTTACGGTGCACCCTATCACCGCGGTGAGGTGGTACATGATATGTACTTCCCATATGCAATGATAAATCACGTTACACTCCTTCGGACACAGTTTTCCTAAGCTTGGTGTCGGTATCATGGATGGGCGGCTACGATTCCACAATAAGGTGCAGCTCCTGGTGAACATTGCTGCTTTCAAAAAGGCGTCTAAATTGAAACGACCATGAGATCCTTGGTCATGATGTGTGTCGTGCCCGCTCTCACCACTGCATTTGGAGCTCTGGAGTTTTTTTTTTAGATTTTTTGAAATTTGAAGCTCTGGAATTTTTTTTTTAGATTTTTTGAAATGCGTCAGGTACATGCAGGGTATGTTGTTGAAAACCCAACTCCTTTGTCACTCGTCACGGGTAGTTGCTTAATCTTGAGACAAATAATTGTTTTGTCTCTGGTTGTAGAGAAGCAGCATGTATAAGGTGTGCGGTTTGTGAAAAACGAGTGTGCCTCACAAGCGTTTTTCCCAGTTTTTTTGATCAGCGATGAGCGCCTCGTAGGCACCTTACACATTTCTGGTATCAGTCGTCAATGTTTCTTTATGAATTTAAAGTAAAGCAGCGTCACACAATCAACGTGCAAATCAATTCTTCCTTGAGCACGTGCGAGAAACGCAAACGAAAGTAGGAATAAGGCTCTCACTCGAACAAATGTCAGAACAGTTTTGGAAATCTCCAGTGAAACGATAAGAACACACTGCAAAAACCTCGATGGTGTCGGGGAGCAAACCCGCATATTCCGCCACTGGAACGAACCCACCACCATTACGTCACGTCGACGCTTGTTATCGGAGCAACGAGTTCACATTTCTAATTGACACTATTGTAAAGCAAATTACGAGCCCCTATAACTCTTTGGAAAGCCATTTTCAATTTCAAATTGAATAGTCATAAACAGCATTCAAAACTCAATGGACTGAAATGGGTCTTCATTCAAAGTTCCATGGTGAGTTGACTGCCCCTTCGTGGTTAGAGATTTAAAGTCGTCTGGCGCTGACTAATCCCGTCGGAGGGGTTGGTTCCCCACATTCGAATTCGATTCGAAGTCCTAGTGGCGGTATGAATGCATATCGGCCCATAAATTGAATTGCTGTGGCTAGCCGATGTACAATTTACTTCTTTTATTTTTTTTCTGTGGGATATGTTTTAACGAAGGGCATAGGCTTTCCTGCTTTTCAAAGGAGACTTTCGATGCTCAAGTAAATGTTACACGAATAGGCGAAAGCAGTCGCACTGTACTGTGGACAATCAGAAATTGTAAGGAATAGTCACTTTTAAGAGCCTCGGATTCCATATGGACTCTCTACCTCTCCGCAGAGCGCTAGAGAATAAAACTCATTTTTCGAAATGAATATTAACTTCCAAGAACTTATAACTTTGCAATAGACTTTGGGAGGCTGCTCAGTGATATGAATAAGTTTTCACGAATTTCACATCGAATCAGCTTGTTCAGCACAAAGTTCTTTTTGTCCCCTTAACTGGGCTACCCTTAAACCATCTAGCTCAGGTGACCAACTCAGTTTGTTAATAGAGCTTGATCTGACTTGACTTGATCTGAACCGAATAACCTAGGGTTATTGTACTTCTGATTGAATGTCTACGGCTCCCACATACAACTGTGACCATGCAGAACAGATGCTTTTTCTACCGAGGTCAGGTCATATTATCAAGTTTTATTTAATGAAGTGATGATATGATTTGTAGTTGGAGTAAAGTAAGCTGAAATTTTAACCATTTGTGAAGGCCGCTTGCCTATAGTACTCAAATCAACGCGTCCGTCTTCTCAGCCGAATCCCATATTTATAGAACCACACATTTATACTATGAAAAGAGTTGTGAAGATTGAATGATTCAACTATCGATTGCCCTAATTAGGAAAGAATGGTCGCTCCGTAGCATGGCACGAAATTCAATCCTTGGACTACTCCTAGAGCAGGGGCGCTTCTTCCACAACCACAACCATCTCTTCACTTTAATATATAAAGAAAACGCACATATTTTCAACTGCTGTCCCAATTATCCAGTGAACGATGATTGATTCGTTTGGACTGTCATCCTAACTGCCATGAAGAAGCATGCTAAGGGTCAGGTTCAGTTTTTGTTCAAATAGGCCCACTTACTTAGCAAATGACCCGATTGCTCCCTATAAATGAAGGTCCTCTTCTCCTGGAGTGTGGTATGTGGTGGATGTATGTAGTGGGTGTAATCAGATCTGTTTTTGAGATGCGCCCCTGATTCGACTTCACTCAGAATCGTAGTGGGTTTTGAATGCGTTTATGGCTTACAATGAGCTGCCATGGCTAGGCGATGTACAGTTGAACGCTTTTGTCCATCTTAACAAGTTCGGTAGGCTCCAAAGGAATGGTAGACGTAAAAAGCCGTTCAATAACTCCATTCAAGAAAGGGAGTTCTTTGACGTTGGTGACCTGATCGTTCTGTACTATTAACGAATTCATCAAATGGGCACAAGTACAAAAACAGGTCATACGAGTGTTTCATAAACAGGTACACAAAAAACCGTTTTTTTGTTTACCCGTATCACCTGAGACTCCTTTATTGAACTTTTTTGAGCCAGCGCAAGCAACGCCTCCAATCGACCTTGTGTGAAGCCATTGGCTGCTTTCACAGTCCGCCGTGCGAGCCGAGGCAGTGCTAGGGGGGAGGAAGGAGGCACACAGTCGGCCAGCCACTTCGAAGGGCTGTAAACACCGAGAGACGAGATCAAAGACCATTTGTTCAAGCCCTTGGTTGTTTGGTCTTTGATCTTGTCCCTCGGTGTTTATGTACAGCCCTTCGAAGGGGCTGGCCGACTGTGTGCCTCCCTCCACCCCCCTAGCATTGCCTCGGCTCGCAAGCCGGCCGGCGGACTATGAAAGCAGCCATTGTAGTCCGATGAACACTGCTCGAGCGGGAGACCACATCGCACTACCATTTTGGTTCAGGGCTCTCATGGATAAGAATGTTCATCGAGATGGCGGTGGCGTTGGTGTGGTCCAGGGGGATTGATTGTGTAAGGGCCCTAGTCAAACGGCCATCACAAAATCGCTCCTTTTTCCACTCGGTTCAATCGATGTATTTAAAGTCGAAACAAAGAAAGAGAGATCAACAATTTATTTGACTTTGTAAAGAGTTATGGGCTCACAGCAGGTTGATACCGGTTTGCAGTGCTCTGGGTCAGTCATGGAATCTCGTTCGATTCTGTAGTAGTTGCAGTCCACAGCAAGTTTGATACTGGTTTGCACTGCTCTGGGTCGGCAATGGAGTCTCGTTCGAGTCTGTAGTAGTTGCAGTCCTTGAGGTTCGTTCCTTCAAAGCTGGCAGTAGTGAGAGCCCAACATTGCTTAAAAATGATTATTATCAGATAACTCTTGTTTAATATTTGTGTAAAACATTGCACACTCATGGTCTACTCATTAATGTTCGATTCCTGTCAGGCACTGCTGCTCACTGCTTATTTTATTTTTTTTTTGCAACACAGTATCATATATATTACTGTATGGCAAATAAATTACACCATCGTTTGTTAAATTTGAAATCAAGCTCCCTGTATTTGCCAAATTAATCCTGATCTTCATCGATTACACCATATGAACTACTGTACAATAGATAAACCAGAAAAAGAGCGGTTGACGGCACAAGTTTAAAAATGCGTTGATAATCAGTCGAATTTGAGCAAAAACAGCATCAGACCATACCCCAAAGAATACAGCATATCCGCAACTCTCGTGCGAATAACACGTCTTCAAGCAATCGTATAGGGTACTTTTGTTAGTGTATTCGGCGATGCCAGTAAAATTAGTTAATTTCAACGGACATAATTGGGTGAAGGTGCAGGAACGCGATGGATAGACCTGAAATGAACCACTCCATCCACTTTGATATTCCTGAAATCACTTATTTAACTGATTTCTGCAAAAACGTAAGAAATATATCGAATAACTTCAATTTTTCGTAGGCTTGATTTTCGCAAAACGATTTACTTGGATTATATGAGTGCGATTCTATGATGCAGACGTTTTATCAAGCAGCTGCACAGCTTTCTTTCAAACTTATTAGTTGCAGTTGCGAAAAAGCTTTCTCTCACAGTTAATGTTCCAGGCTTCCAAGAAGATGATAAGGCCTGTCTTGGATTTTGAAGAAAGAGTTCGGGAATACGAGTCGAGTCCATTCAGAGTCCAAACACTGCCCACAACTCATCACCTTCATCATAATCTATTGGCCATTAACGTTACAGTACTGATCTGATTGGGACGGCTGAGGCAGTACATGTCAGGGATATATGATATATCTCTCTCATTTATAAAGCAGAAACTTGGTGTGTCGGTTTGTCGGTATCCTACTTATATAATCGGCTAAATGTGTCTCTTGGTGTGTTTGTGTGTGTGAGTATGTGTGTGTGTTTGTCCGACAGGAAATTCATAACTATGGTCCCATTGTAGCCAAAACATTCAATTTTGAAAGAGAGATAGACGGCGGGATGGGAACATTGACGGTGGTGATTGGAAGCGGCAACTATTGATAGAAACTGATGAGGAGCCTTAAAAGGCAAAAGCCTGAGTATCCGTAACTCCCTTCGTATTAGCGGTGAAGCCTTGGCACTTTGGCAGGTGGTGTAGGATGTGAAGGGACCGACAGAGAATGATAACTAGTGAGAGGGACTGATAAGAAGCCACAGAAGGCGAGAGCCACTAAATCTGTAACGCAATTTCTGTTAATAATGGATTCTTGGAATTTTAGCAGGTTATGTGAGATGTGACACGATCGTAGATACTCGGTGACGGGATCAGAACGGTTGGTGCTAGGCCAGAACCTGATAAAACTGATAGGGGCTGATGAAAATTTCCGAAAGCGTAGAGCCACTATAATAATGGCATTAATAGTTTAACCTTGACAGTTCGGCGCGCAATGTGGAGTATGGCGGGGTCGTAGACGACCGGTGATAGCAACTGGTAACAGCTGATAACGACTGATAAGAACACTTACCGACTGATTTTAACCTCTGTGTTATTTACGATGTACTTATGACTACGAATATTATATGGATTACGACCGCTACCCAGCAAGGTTTGTAACTCGGTGGAAGATCAAGGTTACTTTATGTTTTGATATCATTTACGACAGAGCTCATCCGACCGCCAATAATTTGGGACTCTCAACTAATGATGTAGCCGTGGAGGAAGGAAGGGCCAGTGATAACGACATCTGTTATTGTCACTTGAGAACATTAGTGAGTACTACTCAATTCTTTGGTTGCCTATCAGTTAAACCTTTAATGGTTCATAATTTTCAAGAAGAAGAGCAACCGAATGATACTTTTAATCGTAGGCGTAAGCATCGGCTTACCCTTAATACCACTGGCGCTGTCCTGCTTATGCCAGCCCCCTCTTTTTGAGTCCTGTGTCAAAGATGTGTAGAGTATGTCGAATTTCGTGTTCAAAAAGCACCATTCTTTCCGTAAATTGGGTGGAGGGGGCGGTTGCCGGTTACTAAAACTTGAAGAATGAAGAAAGCCCGGCATTAGCCGGGTGGTCCGACTTTCTCTATATATGAAGCGGTGATATTCTCCAAGAGGTAATTTTATGTGTCTCTTTGTATGCCGTTTGTGCGTCCTTTCGAAGGTCACGTAGGTACGACGAAGAGCGTGAATGTCACGTGAGCACTATAACGAAAATACAGTCCGGCACTCGGCTCTTACAGTAACCCCCTGGCCTCCCCTGGCTTACCTCAACACCCACCCCGTCCTTGCCCAAAGCCTCTTTTCGACGCGTCGTATATGTGACGGGTGAAAATTTACGTGTTAACACGTGCCGGATTACTGTAAGAGCCGAGTGCCGGGCTGAATTTTCGTGCCTGTCACGTGAGCGCGGTGAGGAAACAGTTAGGAAATGGGAAGTGAACCGATACTATAATATTGGTCCTCTTTCAAGTCGTAGGTAAGCGTTGGTGGGCATGTGGTGCACGCACTAGCGTGCGTAGCCCAACTGGTATATATATACCTGTCGGATCGCCCAGCTAACGCCGGGCTCTCCTCCTTCTTATGTAATAGGGACAAAGATTGGTACAAACAATCTGGCATTTCCTTTCGATGAACATAAGATGAAACTATTTCATTCTAATAATTAGTAACACTTCTTATGACTAGGAATCTTTGTGACTGGAGTTCATACATTACAAAAAGTTCGACCCACTCAAAAGTGTCAGACTTAGTGAGACGGTCGGAATTGCTTCACACACGCGGAGAGATAAATTTCCCTACCTTACTTTGCCAACGGAAATAGCAGAAGTATAATGGCATCAGGTCCATAATAATCATGCGACGCGTATTTCTTTGAAACATCCTTTCACATGAAAAGTTACATTTAGTATGAACCGTGCTCCCAGTCGGTTCATTGAGAGCCGCATTTCCCCGGAGGAATATTCTATCGGAGGTAAAAAAACGCATGTTTGAAAACACATACCGAGCCGGAATGTTGGTTCAAATTCGGGTTAGATCTACCGAAGCAATCTCTTCAGAAAAATTTTTATTCTGCCGAGAGCGCCAGTTCCTCACCTCACCACACCCTAGAGATTAGCCAGAGCCAGGAATACCATCAGTTCTGCAAAAATCTGAATTCCTCTGCCGAAATCTGCGTTGATGGTCGTTAGGGATATTCACGTAAAGCATACCTCTTGGAAATTTCGGATCAACTGAAGAAATAGTAATCCTTTCAACCACTCTACCCAAATGCCCTTTCTGGGAGCATCTACAGTCAACACAAACAGTTCTGTAAGAACCACCCTTCTCAGTGTGCATTTCCTCTGCAAGAACCACCCTTTTTAGTGTGCATTTCCTGGGGGTAGTCCGAAAAAACTTATGTTTGATATACATACCGTTCCGAAATTTTCGCCTGAACTCAACAGCCAGATTCACCGATGCACCCTCTTCAAAGTTTCATTTCTGCGGAGAGCGTCAGTAGCTCACCTCACCACCCCACATAGATTAGCCAGAGCTAGAGATGCCTTCAATTCTGAAAGAATCTGTTTTTCTCTAGCGAGTTGTGCGCTGATGGTCGTTAGGGATACTCAAATGAAGCATAGCTCTCGGAAATTTCGGATCAACTGAAGAACTGACAGTCCTTTCAATCATTCTACCCAAATGCTCTTTCTGGGAGCATCTACATTCAACACAATCAGTTCTGTAAGAATCACCCTTTTCAGTGAGCATTTCCTCGAGGGTGTTCCGAAAATCGTATGTCTGATGTACATACCGTTCCTTGCTTTTGCTCGAACTCAATAGCCAGATTTACCGATGCAGCTATTCTTATTCATCGGAAGCAGAAACTGACCTCCCTTCTCTTTTGCATGGTAGTGACGTGCTTGGAAAAGCTTCACTATCCATCGCGCGAATATTCGGATGAATGAAGAAAGAAAAGGCTGTGCGAACGGAGCTATCTTCACATCTATCAATTACCCTTACCCTATATTCCTATCCTATATACTTCCTTCTTATTATTCCCACCTTTCCAATCAGGCCCAAATTTAGCAAGTAATGGTAAGAGGAGAAGATTAATCACACCGATTGATTTCAGTCACATGAGAAAAGTACATATATTATTCTTTGCTAAGAGATTATCAGAATGTGTATGAATGTATCGCGTTTTCTTTTCATTCACATGTCAATTGCAACAAAACTAATTCAACCACCAAAATATGGAAATCAGCAGGATGGGTCATGGTCTTGTGATAATGGTGCTATCAACAGTCGAGAACAGTAATGAAAACCATTCAAAATTTCTTTCAGGTTTTGTTGGTCTAGGTTGATGAGTCATAGAGAATGCGCTGTGGAGCTAACGAAGAAAATAGAATAACCATCAACGGTGTTAAGATCCTGAGATCCATATTCTATGGTACTTCTCTTTACAGAAATACTGGAAGGGTAAAGGGCAGTACGTGATGAAATTCAATATGTTGTGTCGCTTACGCTGCGGTAAATAACTAAAAAGAAAATGACGGGTCAGCCGATCGCTTCCACTTTGCCTTAGGAGTGAGGGGAATTTGTACTGCGAGACATTTAGACTTTATTTTTTAGACTGTAATACAAAATGAGAAGAGCGTAGACTGTAATACAAAATGAGAAGAGCGTAGAATGGGGTAGCCTTGTACTTTGTCAGTAAGAAGTCCCAGGGTCGCAGTACTGACTTCACTATGTACTAACTACATTCCGCAGATTTCACTTCACTCCATTAATCTACCCATCCATTTACTGCTTTATATGTGAAGAGGGAAATGTGGGAGTTTCACTGAGAGAATGGGTTTTCCATATCACTCCTTTATCATAATCATAAACGTTTGCGGACGGACACACCGACATACCGACTTACCGACTTACCGACATACCGACATACCGACAAACACCCAATCCGACAAACCGACACACCATGGTTCTGCTTTATAAATAGAGAGATTGTTTCTTGTCAATAGTTTCTAGACTGCCAGAATCAGAGACAGGGTGAACTAGACATAAGCAAAGAAAATACCTGCAAGATGAAAACTACCACTGCGAGCGTTTTGCTTGGCCACACCATGATGAGAAGAATCGCTTCTGAAATGTCAATTCTCACGATAAGAGTGCCAAAATAGAAAACCGTTCAGGCCAATGTTCCGCTCAACTGACTCACAGAATCACGCAGAGATGAAATAACTGAAAATAATCGTACATTGCTAAAGTGGAAAAGGGTAGGGGATGATGGTGGGTGCTCTGCAGTACTCACTAAGTAAGATGCGACATACGCTCCAGCATCCCATAATTTGACACATATTCCTCCCCAACTCAGGCAAGGCCAACTTCGAACAGTTCTTTCCCTTTGTTCATATTGAAATGTAGCCCGCCCTTTCCAATTTCTGTTCCAACTGAGGATCTCCGTGACAGACGTGACATTTAGTCAGGATTCAAGTAGTGTGTAGTCAATTGTCAACCTCCGACATTTACAATGAATCTTAAAAGCTTTAAGACGCAGTCAGTCCTTGTGGTTAATCACCTGACGATTTTCGAAATTTTTCTCATCCTCTTTATCGATCCGAATATTTTGAATTTTTATCAAACAAATGTGGTTCTGAGCCGTTTGGAAATAATCTGACTTTTCGGGTACAAATTGCAGCCATATTTTCGTAGGCGATTGCTTGATAAGCTTTTAAGCAAAATGCTCAGAATGTATTGGCTACGAGACGAGTTACTTGAACGTACCACTTTCAGAGTATGAGATTCACTTACCGATAGAGTTCTAAAGGGATCTACCATTATCAGGGGGGAAGCCTACTGAAAAAATCCAAGATAGGTAATAAAGGAGCAAATGCCAAGTGGAGAGATCTCTACCCTCGAGTAGGGTAGAAGCGGTTTGTTGGTCAATGGACTTCAGAGTGAATGTTTAATTTAAGTCCCAGGTACTTGAAATTGAAGAGCCAACGACAGAAGGCAACAATATTCGAGAGTTTAGACTTCTGTATGTAGTGTTGGGAGAAGCGGTTTAAGCTTTCGATAAGAAAAGGACGCCTCGTTGACGGACAATCACCTGAAAGTGATTATAGCTATGAAGGAGCAATTCGTATCGGTAACTCTTTTATCTGAAACGGTAAGCTCAACGTTGTTCAGCACACTCGTTTGAAGTGTTTGTTGTAAGGAACTCCGACTAACCTGCGACTCGAAGGCTGGGAAGATGGCAAATGACTTACAACACTAAAAAGCTTCGCAGTGAATGGTTTTCTACTCATCTCCATTTACGTGAACTCATCACCACAGCGACGCTCTAAAAGGCTAGGGCAGTAAAAATGGTAAAAAATGATATTCAATGAACAATCGTCTGACTGCCAGCGTGGAGGAATAGAATGTGCTTTAATTACTGGTAACGGTAGCCTACTCTATGTTATATTATTGAAAACCAGTCGGATCCCGCTTTTAGTTTAGAAAGAATGAAACTAAAACAAAGCTCGAATAGATTGCGTCGCCGTAGCATATCACACAGGCTTTTTTTTGGAAAAAAAGAAATCATCTCAAATCAAATCAAGACATCAAATTCATCTCAAAGACATGCCCCGATGATGGCTCAACTGACTGACAATTAATGTCTCGAATGGTACTTACAAATGTTGTCGTGTGATAATGCCGCCCATTATCAGATTTGGTCATCAGCGAGTTTTACCTCGCTACGGATTTATCACCAATTGGGAATCCGAGATCCTTGGCGATCGGATGAGTTTAGTCACCAAAGATATCGAAACAAAAAGAAATCTTGATGTGTCATTGAGTAAGAAAACTTGCTGGATAGCGGTGTAGTCCAGCAGCGAAAAATAAACCCAATTTTTATCTCGTTATGGAGAATTGCCTTTGATCAGTTCCTATCACTGCTTCCACCTGTCTCATGAAATGAAAAATATTGAAGAACAATGTTTGAATACCAAGGTATGAATGTTGACATGAAGGGGATAGCGAACCTATTCGCTCTAGCCTTCTACATAGACTCTTTGTCAGCCCTTGCTCGTTTGTTATCTGTCCTTGTCACCAATCACCTTCGGCCCCTTTGCATTCTACACCACCTATTAAAGTGTTCCACCATTAATTTGAAAGACGTTGTGGACCTAATGACTCCCGTCTTTTATGGCTCGTTATCTCTAACAGTTGTTGTCAACCATTTTCACTGAACATCTACGGTCCCCTCTTAATCCATATCCCTTACTAAAGTACTAATGCTCCACCGTTAGTACGAAGGAGGTGGCGGATCCTGCGGCTCTCGCCTTCTGAGGTGCTTTGCCTACTCTTCCCAATGGCTACACCTCTTCCACACATCGTCAGTGTTCCCGTCCTATCGCTCGTGCTCTTACCAAGTTTGAATGCTCTGGATCCACGGGGACAGGAGTTATGATTTTGTGACCTAAAATACTTATCGTGCACGCCCCGCTCCCTGTGAACGGAGTCCGGCCCTGCCACTTACTGTAGGTGTTTGCATCCTGTCGCCTGTGCTCCTCCCAATTTTGAACGATCCAAGTTCACTGGGACACGAATTATGAACTTGCGGCCCAAAATTTCTAACGCGCATGCCACGCTCCCTGTGAACGGAGTCCAGTCCTGCCACTTACCATAGGTGTTCCCATCCTGCTCCCCTTACTCCTACCACATTTAAACGCTCTGGGTCCAGGGGACAGGAGTTATGAATTTCCTATCAGAAGACACACCGAAACACACAAACTCACCGACAAACCAACAGACACACTTAGCGGATTATATAAAGTAGGATGTTTGTGACTCGTTGAGGTATCCCGTTTCCTCTTCATCTAGATATCCGTTGCAACAAAATCAATCCGGAAACCAAAATGTGGAAATCGGCAGGATGGGTTATGGGTTTTGATAGTGGAGTGTTGAACAGATGAGAACAATAATAAGTACCATTCGAAATTTTCGGTTGACCAAACAGGTTGGTCAGCCAGAGAGAAGACGCTGTGCTAGTAAAGCTAACAAAGAAAATAGCTTGACTATCAGCGCTGTTAGGATCCGGAGCAGATGATATTTCTCTTTTCAATAACGCTGGAGGGGAAGGGGCAGTATTGATGAAGGAGAGCTCAGCAGAAAAGCACAATGTGAACAGCTAATATGTGGTGTTGTTTATGCTCATGCACTAAATAGATTCAAAAGAAGCGACTGCTCAGCCGATCGGTTAGACTTCGCCGTAGGGTAGAAGGGAATTTCACTGCGGTCTGTTAGACTGGCATGGAAAGGGTAGGCAATGAAGCAAGAAAAATTTGTGTGGCAGCCAAATTCCAAATACTGCGTAGACAAACATAATACCATGCTTCTTACGATCGAGCAATAGTGTCGAAGTACTGTCAGTACAGTACAGTAGAAATCACAGTTTGAAATACCCACTTCACTCCATATTACTCACTTCACTCCGCAGTTCTCGCTTTATTCCATTAACCTACCCACAAAGTGACTGCTTTATACTATTAGGTTGAGTCATAAGTCCTCGGACAAAATGATAGTGATGAATCATAACTCTCGAAAGAGGTGACGAAAATGAACGTGCGAGGCATTGTTAGATAGAGTATGGAAAGCTCTTCCGAATGCATACTGGAGAAGGCACCTAACTGTTCCCTTCCATCAACTATGCCTCATGATTTCAAGCCGTCGCAACTCCACATCCGCAACGCTATCATATTTATTTTTTATCTGGCCATGAACCCGCGGCGATCGATAGAGGTATGAAGGACGCTTACAAGCAGGAGCTGTACAATTTACAAGTGGCACCAGAAGTTGGCAGTGGCATCGGGCGACTATTCCGTCGAAAATGAAGACCGTCCGGGACGCTCAATGAAGTTGGATTTGAAGGTGCTGAGGAGCCAGGTGGAAGCCGATCCGTATCAAACTACTCGTGAACTGGCAGTCACCCTTGGAGAGTCAGTCCACAGTTCTTCGTGAATTGAAGTCAATCGACAAGGTGCGGAAGCTTGGTCCATAGATGCCTCATGCTTTGAATCAGTATGACATAGACCGCAGCGACGACGTGGCACTTTCTCATCTCACGCTCAAGGGCTGATTCGAGTGCCTAGTCACCAGGGGTGCGAAGTCGAACCTCTACTCTAACGTTCACCGGCGTGCTTAATGGATTGAAAAAGGTGCGCATGCAGAAGACTCCCCCAAACCCAACGTACACGCCAAGGAGGTTATGCTCTGATTCTGGTAGAGCGCTCTCCGTGTCGAATAATGGGAGCTGCTAGACGAAAGATGCACAGTGACCGCACACGTCTACATTACGCAACTGAGGAATTTGAAGGCGAGTCCCGAAGCTACACGTCCACAGCAGCACAAAGTTCACTTCCAGCACGACAACGCTCGCCCTCACATTGCAAGAACGACCAAAACTAAACCGACGAATTTAGACAGGACAAGTTTACCACACCAACCATGTTCCTCAGACTTGGATCCCTCGGATTACCACCTTTTCCCCAGCTTCAACGTCATCTGGATGGTCAGGACTTTCAAACCCGCGACGACATCAAAATGGCACTGGTGCAGTTCTCCAAAGGCCAGCTCCCAGCGTTCTAAAGCAGGGGCATCTACGATTTGCCCAAGCATTGGCAGAAGGCCGTCGATGCCAATGGGGCATATTTCAAATGATTCGCTACTGTCGTTTATAAATTGTAAGATAGATGTTCTCATTGCCAATTTGTCCGAGGACTTATGACTCAACCTAATATATATAGGAAGGATAAGTCTTCCATATCACTACTTTTATCATAATCACAAAGTAACCCGTACGGACAGACCGACGAACCGACATACCGACATACCGACATACCGACATACCGACATACCGACATACCGACAAACCAAGTTACTGCTTCATATATAAGATAAGATAACCCGGACGGACAGACCGACAAACCGACATACCGACATACCGACATACGGACACACGGAAATACCGACATACCGATATACCGACAAAACAAGTTACTGCTTCATATATAAGATAAGATAACCCGGACGGACAGACCGACATACCGACATACCGACATACCGACAAACCAAGTTACTGCTTCATATATAAGATAAGATAACCCGGACGGACAGACCGACAAACCGACATACCGACATACCGACAAACCAAGTTACTGCTTTATATATAAGACCAGTCGGGCCGCCCGGCTAACGCCGGGCTTCCCTGCTTCTTATGGGTTCTCCTGGTTGCGCCGGGCGCTCCTTCTTTTTGTGAGAAATTTGCTATGCGTAAATAACACTTCGGACTCTCCTTTTGCTTTGAAAGTTCTACACCCTCAGTATTAGCTTCGAAGTGGTGGCGATTTTTTCTGTAAGCCATCTTCGCTGGGTCCGAATAGAACATCGCATAATATCACGAAGGCGATTATTCAGAGAAAAAAGTATTCAGAGGCTTCATCGCGGCTGAGCCTACTATGTTAGCTACCATCAAAGTTCATCAATGCCATCATCAAGGGCTCTCCTCCTTCTTGGGGCAAAAGGACTTTGCCCGAAAAATCAATGAAATTCCCACCTTCAAAATGTTACTTCGCTTTTTCGCTGAGCGAGAGTATAGACTGTCAAATGCCTTCAAAGATGTACCTCCTTTTCTCTACGGATACATCATTAAATGTGAATCCAACATTATTACCGGTCGGATAAATTTTACTAAGAATGATATCAAAGCAAAGAGGAACCGTGATCCTTTACTTAATCGCAAACTCTGCTGGGTAGCGGTCGTAATCTAACAGCAAGAAGTGAATCAAATTCATCCTACTTTATATAATTCGCTAAGTGTCCTACTTTATATAATTCGTTAAGTGTGTCTGTTGGTGTGTCGGTTGTTTGTGTGTTTGTTTGTGTGTGTGTGTCGGTGTGTGTGTTTGACCGGAAATTCATAACTCCTGTGTCCGTGACCTAGAGCGTTCGAACTTGGTAGGAGTAAAGGGGGCAGGATGGGAACACCTTTGGTAAGTGGCAGGACCGGACTCCGTTCACAGGGAGCGCACCGTGCGCGTTAGAAACTTTGGACCGCAAATTCATAACTCATTTCCCTGTGGACCTATAGCGTTCATATTTTATAGGAGTAAGGGGGGGGGGGCAGGATTGGAACATCTATGGTGAGTGGCAGGACCGGAATCCGTGCACAGGGGGTGGGGTTTTGCGCCGCAGTAGTCAATTTGGCCCTAGGGCATCCAAACTTGGCAGGGGTACAGGCGGCAGGATGGGAACAATTATCGAAGGTGGGAGGACAGGATCTCGCTTATAGAAGGCGAAGTTTGCGCCAAAACTTTCAGTTTGCCTCTAGGTCGTTCGAACTTGGTAGGAGGCAGTATGGGAACACTTATGGTGAGTAGAAGGGCCGGACTACGCCACCAAGGAACAGGATTTCACAAAATAAATGAGTAGAAATCCATAACTCCTGATCTCGTGGACTTGGAGAGAGCGATCTTCAGGAGGGTGTACTATGGGAACACTGACAATAGAAGAGGCCTTAGAGAAGAAGATCCACTCACCAATCACCTCCTAGCGCCTTTGTTATTTACGATCTAGCTTTGACTTTTCGATATGTTTCATTCGACAAGAAGGGTAAGTTGTGTGATTACAAAGAGATGAATTTGGTTCACTTCTTGCTATTAGATTACTACCGCTACCCAGCAGAGTTTGCGATTGAGTAAAACATCACGGTTTCTCTTTGCTTTCATATCATTCTTGGCAAAACTTATCCGACCGGTAATAATGTTGGATTCACATTTTATGATGTATCTGTAGAGAAAGGGAGGTACATCTTCGGAGGCATTTGATAGTCTATACTCTCGCTCAGCGAAAAAGCGAAATAGCATATTAAAAAGAGGGAAAATCATTAATTCGATATTCCTCGGGCAAAGTCCCTTTGCCTCAAGAGGGAGGAGAGCCCTTGATGATGGCACTGAGGAACATTGATGGTAGCTAACATAGTAGCCTAAGCCGCGATGAAGTCTCTGGATACTTTTTTCTCTAAATAATCGCCTTTGCGATGTTATGTTCTTTCGGACATAGCGAGGTTGGCTTACAGAAAAAATCGCCACCACTTCGAAGCTAATACTGAGGGTGTAGAGCTTTCAAAGCAAAAGGTGAATCCGAAGTGTTATTTACGCATAGCAAATTTCTCACAGGGAGAAGGAGCATCCGGCGTAGCTGGGCGATCCCATAAGAAGGAGGGAAGCCTGGCGTTAGCCGGTCTCCTTATAATCACACAACTTAACCTTCTTGTCGAATGAAACATATCAGAAAGTCAAAGCTACTAGATCGTAAATAACAAAGGCCCCAAGGAGGTGATTGGTGAGTGGATCTTCTCCTCTGAGGCCTCTTCTATTGTCAGTATTCCCATCCTGCCCCTCCTATTGATTGCTCTCCAAGTCCACCGGATCAGGGTTATGGATTTCCACTCATTTATTTCGCGAAATCCTGTTTCTTGGGGGCGTAGTCCGGCCCTACTACTCACCATAAGTGTTCCCATAATGCCTCCCACCAAGTTTGAATGCGCTAGATGCAAACTGAAGGTTTTGGCGCAAACTTCGCCTTCTATAAGCGGGGTCCTGTCCTCCCACCTAAGATAAATGTTCCCATCCTGCCGTCTGTACTCCTGCCAAGTTTGAATGCCCTGGGGCCAAATTGACTATTGCGGCGCAAAACCCCACCCCTTCTGCACGGATTCCGGTCCTGCCACTTACCATGGGTGTTACCATCTTGTCCCCCCTAGTCCTACCAAATTTAAACGCTCTCGGTCCACGGAGACAGGAGTTATGAATTTGCGGCTCAAAGTTTCTAACGCGCACGCCGCACTCCCTGTAAACGGAGTCCGGTCCTGCCACTTACCATGGGTGTTACTATCTTGTCCCCCCTACTCCTACCAAATTTAAACGCTCTCGGTCCACGGAGACAGGAGTTATGAATTTCCGGTCAGACACACACACCGACACACACACACAAACACACCGACACACAAACACACCGACACACCAACAGACCCACTTAGGGAATTATATAATGTAGGATTATGTGAAATCATAGCGAAGGAAAGTTGAACGACCTATGAACTTTTTTTACCAAATTATACTCCCACTCAAGGGCGGAGGTGCTGTAGTGGCAAGGGCCGCACTATCACACAAGCATGGTCACGGGTTTGATTTCCCGAGAGATATTCGCTTCGCCGACCAAGCCTCCCATCTTCCCATTTTTTTGGCTCGTGAGCGCCCCATATGGTTTAGTTGAATACTGAAGGTTTGTTCTTGTTGGCAATCTCAAAAACCATTTTAATCGTAAACTCTTCCTTCTACCGAGTAAAAACCTTCGTTTGGCCTGTTCCATAGTAGAGCCTTCTGCCAGCTTCCGCTGACAAAAGAATACTAGCTTCAACTTAAGTACCAGAATGTCATGCTACACTCTACGGAAGAATGTTCGACTATTGAACCTGTACTTCAACATCGCGTTATGTAGCATTCACCACGTGCATTACATTTTGTCGTATGGGAGTCAAGATGAAGGAAAAGGAATCGCTTGGGGAAATATCTGCCTACCAACCCTGCCACATGCTTTCATCACCAAGATCAGATTTCGGCTTGTATGGTCCGAAATATCTCGCCCACCTTTTCTATTGCTAGACGGAGTTCTGCGTTGGAGCCTTCATCATTGCTCTTAACCACTATTTACATAAACTATACTTACTATATATATATAATGTTTATTTATACTTAAGTACCAGGATATCATGCTACACTTAAAGAAAGAATGTTCGACTATCAAACCTGTACTTCAACATCGCGTCATGTTGCATTTGCTACCTGCATTACCGTTTGCTACCATACCACATCAGCAAGAAAACGAAACCATACATTTACCATGCATGGTTTCGTTTTCTTGCTTGCTACTGAAGCGCACCTTTGTGTGTATTTTTGAATAAGCAAGTAAATAAATAAACACCTATATATAAGTAATATGTAGAACGACTTCACGTCTGCATGTCTGAACGACCGAGAGTAGGCCACCTCAGCTTCCTCTGATCCAGGGTGGCTACAGATAGATGGTGAAGACTCAGCACTGGTCCTGGCAAGGGAGTGTTGAGACTTCACGGGGCAAGCTCGCTAAAATAGCAATAAAATAGCCTCAGTACTCCGCAGGTTGGGCCCAGCCGTCTCCGGCGTTGGACGGTATGGCAATAGGTGAGAGGCGAAGAAATCTCGGGTTGCGCAGGATGCCTTGGGTTTCGGACCATGACAGCACTCCCTCCACACAACACCAAGACTGTTTCCTATTTAACCTACAACCCGAGAACAGCCTCTTCCAATGCCTCTTTCCGCGAGCTTGTCTTCGGTCGCTTGTCGTCCATCTCATCGATTCTCACGAGGTCCTGTCTTCTCAATTCACCATTTTACGCCTACGACATACGCACCTGAAGACCATCTCTATCGTCAACTGCTACTCTCCACCCTCTACAGCTGAAGAATTAGAGCTCAATGCCTTTTATGACCAAATTTAGGAAATCATCCTCAACCAGAACTTCTTCTGAAAAGCGTTGTTGTCTCAACGCCAGGCTTGGCGAGGCGCAAATGGGGAGTTCGGATTTGGGAATTTGGGAATGGGGGGCAAAAACGAGAAGGGAAACGGTCTAGCTGGACTCCTGTCCGCGGCTCGACTCTTCCATGTATACTATTTCTTCCGAAAGAAGGAACATGGCCGCTAGACATGGGAGTCTCCAAATGGTGCAAATCATGCTGAACTAGACCACATATTAACAAACAGAAAGTGGTGCTTACTAGATGTTGGTTTGGTATCATCTCTGTGATCGCAAAGATCAGATTCAGTCGCAAGCTGGAAAAAGTCTCTCAATATCGCGCAAAAAACTCGAAACATACTGTTTATGACTTCGAAGTTTTGAACGCCACTTTGTCCCGATATGGCTGGCAGGTCATTCATTCGCCAGTCAGTTCACACCGTGAGTGGTCGATTTTTTCTGCGCTCTGCCTGTCGGCCATTACTTCTTGCTGTCTGCTCACATAGAAGAGTATTTTGTTGGACCACGACTCTGCTGAATCACTGTACTGTATACTGTGTCCATCCTTTATGACGGAGGGAGAATTATTGCTGTTCGTTTGCTTCACGCCACTGTCAATGGTAATTCTTCTTCGGTTTTCCGGTGGATCAATCGATAGCGTTCGTTTGTTATTGCCAATTCTTGATCTGCCTACACCTTTTTTCTTGCTGTTTGATGATCATAATTTCGACTCCCTCGCAGCTCTTCTTTCGTTCTAGTTAGGCATTTCCAGATTGACCTCTCACTCGGAAGTAGAAGTTGTTGAGGCAAGAGGACCCCTTAGCTCTTTCTTGGTTGACGTGGTGTGAGGTAGAGCAAATGGTGTGCGCGGATCTTCGATTCGCGTTAGGTTGTTAACCATTTGAGTCAATAACCGTTGGCGCCAAAAGTGGTGTCAGAGGGAACTGAGAGCTATAACAATACAACACACGGGATTTTATAGTTGTTATTTTTATTCTCCGTTGAGGGTCCTCTGCGCCCCAGCACGTCTCCCGGCTCAGTTTTTCGGTTTCAGGTATCCTACCCGTTCGTCGTTGTCGATTGTTTATTATTCGTTCCTTTTTACCATTATTTTACATTCACCAAAAATAAACCTTGGTTCGGTTTGCTTGATGTTAGCTCCGGTGTGCTCGGTCAACCGCACTAAATTCCACTCGCAAACACTACTATCTTAAGTGCTCGACTCTATGGCTTGCGCGCTCGACAAGCCCCCGTACATGAAAATGGTCATCGATGTGCCGACAACTTGTCGAGTTCAGTATGCGAAGTGATGAGATACTACAAGAAAGTGAAAGGCTCAGGGAAGAAAACATTCGGAAGAAAGTTTGTTGCACGCTGACTCTAGCCCTATATCTCAGCAGTCTACCAAATCCACTTCGCCTTCTCGAGTAGAATCTCCTTCTTTTTCTGTTCAAAATTCTGAGATTAATCGCTTCATTGTAATCTCTCCTGAGAGTGGCTCAAGAACTTTCTCAATGCTATTAAACATAATGTTAGTTGTGTCAATGCTCTTTTTGATTCTTTAACAATCGAGTGTTCCCCTAGTTGTGTCTATCGTATGGCTAAAACTAATGGGCAGAGGCTCAGGCAAGTTGAAATTGTGCTTCCGGCTAGTCGATTTCAAAGAGTACTCATTAGACGTGCCCCACGTCTGCGGTCTTTTCTCCAAAGAGCGTTTCTATACGTTCGTCGCTTACAAATAAGAAGATGGACCGCAGGCGAGAGCAGCGTTCAGGTCGTTTGAATCTAGCAACTGGATGATTGTACAACTACTTTTACTGGTGATGCTTCTATTGGAAATGCTGATTACGTATCTCAGAGGAGACTCCGATAAAGCTTTGACACCCGCCTCTCAGGCCATCCGAATCCGACCTAAGTATTATGTATGCTCACCAATAACAGGTCATTAGTGAAAAACTGCAGCGCTTTAAATTTCGTCTAACTAAGAAGTATGACGTTCTGATCACGGAGCCTTGACGTTCTTCAAAAAATTAAAACGCCCCCTTCTTTCTTCTCTAAATTCTTGTCACGTGGCTGCTAGATGTAATTGATTGCACAGAACTGATGGCGGGGTAGTCTTAGCCTTGAAAAACCATTTCTCCTACAAGATAATTTATCAGGAGTCGGTATTACATGTCTATGAGATTCTCATTACGGATGTGATCCTTGAAGCAAAAGTCTTGTGGATTATTCTTATTTATCGTGCGCCTAGTTGTAGTTCCTTCAACTCAAATTAATTGCGGAAATCGATCTGTGATTTCTCATCTACCGAGAATCCTGCCTAGTATTGGGTGATTTCAACCTTTCGGATACTGATTGCATTGGAACTAGTGAGGTTCTCTTTTGTTAAATCTGTTTATTGATCTATTTACCTCACGCTATTTCGTATTTAAGAGGTAATTAGAGGCAATTCGTACTTCTACTGATCTTTAGCAATTCGGTCTTATTGAGAGAATTGATTTACTCCCCCTGTTGAAGGAGTGATCATGCCGTTATCGATTTCTCATTTGACCTACACGTTTTGGAACCTTGCATAATCTAAAAACTTGACTTTGGAAGTGCTAATTATCCCAGCATCAATATCTTATCAGCACCGGATGGTTAAGCTCTTTTAATTGTGCTTCCTCAGTTAATGACATGCATGAAATCTTTTTCCTCCATCATACTATTATCAAATTCGCACCCCTCGTCAAGGTTGAGGAAAAATACTTGCATGTTTCCGCTTATTTGAAAAGAATTGTGAGTCATCGCAATTTTCTTTGGCACAATGCTGTTTTCGTTGGGTTTGATGAATATCAGCTAAAGTTCAAATCCCACAACGCTAGCGTAGATAGGAAACTTTTTAAATAATCAGATAATCTAGAAAGCCATAGACTTTTATAATCCTCCCAAGCTGTACAGCTACATAGGTTTCCGCATTCAGGATACAATGACCATACCTGCTCTGATCGATGGTGATGAAGGTGGTGAAACAGCTCACACAGATCAGGAGGAAGTTGAGGTTTTGGCTGAGCAGTTTTTCAAAACATTCGAACCCCCCGAATCCATATCACTTGGTGTGGTGTATCCGTTATTTCCAGTTATGGACCCTGTGGTCTGGTTTTATAGAGATGATATGGTTAAATTGTTATTTCAGTCGCCTAGTTCCACTTTGGTGATGCCTGATTTTATTCCTCTGAAATTCATCAAAAATTGCTCCCCTTGATTGTTTTTCCTTTCAAATTTTTGTTCAACTTATCTTTTATGTGAGCTGAGATATCTCTTCGGTGGAAAACTCCTTTTGTCATACCTATTCCCAAAGTGTAGCCTGAAAAGTAGCGTCCTATATCCATTACTTAGCCAGGACTTTAGAAATTGACCCCTTAAGATTCATTTCATCCATCACCCAAACAAACATGGCGTGATTCCTCAAAGTCAACATGGGTTCTGGCGAGACAGATCAACTGGCGGGCTCTCCCCTGTTTGGTTAATGACTGGTCCAAAGCTATGGATGCGCGTAAGCCCGCGCATATTGCGTACTTCGATTTCTTGAAGCTTTTGACGAGGTGACTCACAATAAAGTGATACAGAAGCTGATTATGATCGAGGTCCATTGGAGATTAGTCATGTGGATTGAACATTTCCTAGAGAATCGAACCTACCAAGCCGGTATTGGACATCCGCTACCGTCTATTTTTCTTTCTCCTAACGAAGTCCCCGAAGGAGGCGTACTTTCCCCGCTTTTATTTATTTATTTATTTATACACTCAACTGGGTGCGCCAATAAAGGGAACTAAGGACAGGTGTACAACTTCAGAAGAGCCCAACTAAGATCAAGATAAAACAGCTGAGCTGAGCCAGCAGTGACAGTCCGCCGAATATCAGTATTTGTACTGGGCTGGAGGAGGAAAAGAACTCATCTACGAACACAGGACCACACACGCTGAACTGACAGCCTTGAAGAAGAAGAATCCAGATAGCCAGTACCCGCACCGGTTGGCCATGGTGCCTCATCCGAGAAGGAGGCACTGGACCAAGTCGGAACTTCGGCACACGGGTATGCCAACCTACCTCGTGGAACCGACTTGTCGGATACCGGCAAAAGACAGTAAATGAACAAAAGGCTGGGCGCAGATTCAGCATGGCATAGTGAGCGGGGTGAAGTGGTAAACATGATTAAGCTGAATACAGCAGCAGACCGAGAACCCTGACTCAGCTCGCAAGAGAATCTCTTGTGCACAGCTTTGATCTGCCTTCCAGTATCTCTCAGCTTGGCATCACTTGCTCAGGGTGTGCTGATGATGTAAAAATTTACGCTACCGTTGGAAACTTCGAAAAAGTCTCGCCCTTCAGAGGGCTATCGATCGTGTAGTTAGCTGACGAGGTACCTGGAAGTTCCCCCTAGCTCATGAAAAAACTGTTCTCACTTGTTCTTGGTCGAGATCCAGGTCATGACTATTCATTTATATAGTCTTAATGGTGCCCATCTGAGAAGCATTTCTGATACCTCTAGGAATTGTAGCGTACTAGTGCGTGCCTATAAAACATACGTTCGTCCTATTCTTGAGAGTGCTAGAACAATTTTACCCGTAAGCTTGTCCTGCGTTGCAGTGCTTCAGCTACCACTTCATTCCTAACGTGTCTGGGAGTAGAAGGAAACTCGGTTCAGCCAACTAGTACAATAGAAGGAAGAATTTCGATTTGGTTATGGCTTTCAAAATCCATACAAGTAGAACTAATCCTGTACCTTCTGATTTTTTCGGTCCTGTCACCTCTAATATTAGGAGAGGTGACGTTAAGCTTAGAGCTCCGAGAGGCAGTACTAACGTCAGGTCTAATTACTTCTTTATTAGAGTGCTTGCGGACTTCAACTGACTGCTTGAAGGTGATATTTTCAAGCTTTCTCGAGCTGCTTTCAAGAGTATGAATTTTATTTAGGTCTGCTGCAGAGGTTTCCTTCGGGATTCTTTTCACTTAGACTCCATTTTCTTCTAACTATTATACGAATTGATTGCGTTTACTTTTATTTGTTTTTCTATTCTTCTCACGGACGTCGCATGTCGTGTTGTTATGTTGGTGTCACGTGGAGCCCTGCTGTATTTGTACTCGCGCGAACTCTGTTCGCGTTTCCAAATGAATAATGAATCAAAGTATTGGATGACCCGATCGAAGACTACGATGCACTGGTTCGGGGTCTCCTCACTTGTGCTGAACATGCCAGCTTCCCGAATGGACACCTCCTCTCGCAGTTCAGATGCGAAGAAGGATCTTCACAGTACAAGAAGAAACTTGCGGCTTGACCACAACATCCTAAAAGGCTGCAAACAAATATCAGTGCAGACAAGCAGTGCGACGAGGTCTTCCACTATACAGGGAGAGGAGACTACTGAAGTCAACTTGGAACAGAACTAATCTAAAAAAAGCCATTGAGACCTTCAGTCTAGGGTGTTGCGTTTTAGTAATTGGAGAATGAGGACTGAATACTTGCTACTTCGAGAGCTGAGATGTAGGAAGCAAACAGTGGGCATGGAAAGGGGACTACTCCAGGCCCGACAAATCTCAGCCGTCCTACTCCGTGCAGGTGGCTACGAACTTCATGCGCTTCTCGCAACATGCACGACATCCTAACTCTAAAAGAAGTTTCTCGGCCAGTAAAGTGACTCGCAGATGGTCATTCTCCACAAGTGGGAGACCATGATGATCTTCGCAACGACCGCCCAATAAGCTTGTTACGTGTACTTTACAAGCTGTTCGCAAAGATCATTCTAATCCGCACATCGCGAATGTTGGATGAAGCTCAACTTGTGGAGCAGGCGGATTCGAAAGGGATTTAGCTGCATAGACCATCATCCAAGCGGTCGCTGTGGTCATCGAAGTGTGCCGAAAATCAAGAATGCCTCTTGTCCCTATCTTTGAAGAGGACATAAGTTTATGAGACAAGGTGACTCTATTTGGCCTGAGCTGTTCACAGCCACGCTGCAGTGGGCTATGAAGCTGCTAGGATGGGACGAAAAGGGCATTCACATGGATGGACGACTGCTCTTAAATCTCCAATTTGCGGACGAGATGGTTCTTTGCTCAAGTAGCGATGTGAAAGCTGAGACTATGCCTGCTGAACTGAATGAAGCAGGAAAGAACATAGGGTTGTGGATCAAATAAACGAAAGAAAGTTCATGAAGAATGCTTACGAAGGTCAAATTGAGATCTATGGTACTCTTACCAAGGACACCTCGTCTTACGTTCATCTCGGGCTTCCATGAATATGGTTGACGACATAGAGGAAGAACTGGTGAAACGGCAGAAAGCACATGGGATTCTCCTTAGGATTCTCCCCTTGTCTTGAAAGCTCAACACCCTTAGTATTAGCTTTCAATTGAGAGCGATTTTTTCTGTATTATAATTGACTATACATTAATTAGAAGTCTCGCTTCATTGCTCTTCATCTCGAAATTGGGTCACATTGATGGCTCAATTGATTGACAACCAATGTCTTGAATGGCACCCAGATATGGATAATAACGCCTATCACAGTGTTGCTATTAATGGAATACTTTCCCCACGGATTTTTCATTAATTGGGAATCCCGAATCATTAGCGGTCAGGTGGGTTTAATCACAAATGATATGTCACAAAACAAAAAGGAATCGTGGTACTTCATCGTGTCACAAACATTAATGCGTAACGGTCGTGGTTTAATAGCAAGAAATGAAAAATAATCTCATTTCGTTTTGAAAAATGTGTTTGATCGATCGCTACTACTGCATTTATCCGTCTTATTGAAAGAAACATTTCAAAGAGTCTGTATTTGATCAAGAATCCCTTACTATCCTCCATCAGCTGCGGCCCTCGGCATTGTCTGCTGACTCTGATCGGATTGCACCCTATATAACAAACCGTAATACCAGTGCTCCACTATCATACGAAAAGAGGGAGTGGTATTTATTTTGGCAATTATCAGCCGTTATCAGTTGTTTGTAGTACTTGTCAACAACCATGTATGATCCTTACAAATCCTACATCAGTGTTCAAAGCGTCAGGCATCCCCTTACTACTTGTAATCAGGAAGACGCAATCGACTTGGAAGCTTCTGATAAATATAGTTTCTTATCAGCTTGTACCTACTATTAACAGTAGCAGTAATCGGGTACTTACGATTACATGATCTCTACATCTTCTACCGAAGAGCCAAGAACTCCAAACTGAGAGAACAAACCCGACAGGTCCTCTCCTGTTCAGGGATTATACGGAGGAGTCAAGTGAGTTAAGATCTGGAAGTTGGGATGGCCATTCCGCATTGTTCATGAAGATGGGCAGCTAGCGTCGGCACCACTCCCTGGCGAGCCCAGCTCTGCGGGATAGAGCACCGTCCTGCTGAGGGGACAGGAAGCGAAATGGGACAGTGCTCCATTACGTCCATCAGTATGCCCTTTGAGTACATGTTTTTGTCAATTTTCCCACGGGCACCGACGAAACTATGAGCGTCATACCCTTGCTGTCTAATTCCTCAGAAAACATCTTTTTTTTCCCTCTTCTTACAGCAACCTTTTTGTGAGAGATTGCACGATAGATGATACTATCTGGAACATTTTGGTTGTTGGAGGAAGGTTTTATCGTAACAATTTCTCGAGCCAGAGAAAACGATGCAGGGATGCGTGTCTCAACTTAAGCGGGACAACAGCCTACTGTATTTTTTCACCTACACTCTATGTTGAGATCGTAGGTAAAGTCGAATTTCTGCATGCGATAGGAATTACAATGAAGCTCGTGCATGACATCCTTCCATCACATAGCTCCGACAAGCCGTGCCCGTTGACATCCTTTTCATGGTCCACCCAGGATCACGAGCGACTGGCTCACGGAGCATTTTAATGGTGCCATTATATTTTTAGGAACGTTGGCCCCTATACTCCTGCATGGTTTGTCTTCGATTCCATCTTCCTTTATACATCGTTTTGTTGCTTCCTTTACGGTTATTATGAGAATCGCAAGGAGTCTTATAACGCCCTTCCACCTTTCGCATGCCAATGATTGCAAGTGACATTGAATGAGCATCCTCCATCTGGAAGATACTGGCAGTTTCCTCCAGTAGCCATGTATTTTGCAAGAAAACCTTCTTGCGCAACTAATTGATGGCGGGTGGAGTGAATTTAATAAATTACTTTAACCTTAGAAGTTTCTGAATTCCGGCGCTCATAATTTTGGGACACCCTGTATATACATATACATATACATATACATATATTCTACTTATATAATCGGCTAAGTGTATCTGTTGATGTGTTTGTGTGTGTAAGTATGTGTGTGTTTGTCTGACCAGAAATTCATAACTCCTGTCTCACTGAACCTAGAACATTCAAATTTGGAAGAAAGATAGACATCAGGATGGGTACACTGATGGTAGGTGATTGGAAGTGACAATTATATATTACAGCAACTGATAAGGAGCCTTAAAAGGCAAAATACGCAAGATCCGTAATTCCCTTCATGTGAACGGCAACTGTGACACTTTGATGGGTGGTGTGGGATGTGAAGGGACCGCAAATGTTTCGTGACAGGGACTGATAGCAACTGTTAGGGATTGAGAGCGAGCCATATAGCGGTATGTAACGCTTTTTCTGTTAATCATTGAATCTTGGAATTTCAATAGGTTATGTAAGATGTGACAGGACCGTAAGCACTCGGTGACGGGATCGAGAACGGTTGGCGCCAGGTCAGGAGCTGATAAAACTGATAAGGTCTGATGAAAATCCTTGAAAGCCTAGAGCCACTATAATAATGGCTATAATAGTGGAACCTTGACAGCTTGGCGCGCAATGTGGAGTATGGCGGGGTTGTAGACGACCGGTGATAGGAACTGATAACAGCTGATAACGACTGATAAGAGCACTTACCGACTGATTTTAACCTCTGTGGTATTTACGATGTACTTAGATTACGACTGTCATATGGATTACGACCGCCACCCAGCAAGGTTTGTAACTCGGTGGAAGATCAAGGCTACTTTATGTTTTGATATCATTTACGACAGAGCTCATCCGACCGCCAATAATTTGGGATTCTCAACTAATGAAGTACCCGTGGAGGAAGGAATGGCCAGTGACAACGACATCTTATAATGGTGTTATTATAACTTGAGAACATTAGTGAGTACTACTCAATTCTTAGGATGCCTATCAGTTAAACCTTTGATGGTTCATAATTTTCAAGAAGAAGGGCAACCGAATGACGCTTTTAATCGTAGGCGTGAGCGTGGGCATGTGGTGCACGCATTGGCGTGCGTAGCACCACTGGTATTAATATAAGTCATGAACTCACTAATTTTATCCATAGCAGTAAAAAAGTTTTTACAGCAGATTTTACGGACATGTTTACAAATCTCGAAAATAAACTTATCATAAGAAATTTTAAATGCATACTTAATGTTGGCGTCAAAAATAAACCATTTTAGCAACAAATGGGTATCATGTTTTCTATACTAGTGAAGATAACCTTAAGTCTAATTTCAGAATTTTCAATGTAGTTGATTTAATTCACATGGTATAACTCCTTTCATGTAGTAGTTACTGTGTGTCTGGTATATATATATATATATATCCTACTTTATATAATTCGCTAAGTGTGTCTGTTGGTGTGTCGGTGTGTTTGTGTTTGTGTGTGTGTGTGTGTGTGTGTGTGTGTGTGTGTGTGTGTGTGTGTGTCGGTGTGTGTGTTTGACCGGAAATTCATAACTCCTGTTCCCGTGGACCTAGAAAGCTCAAATTTGGTAGGAATGAGGGGGGCAGCATGGGAACACTTATGGCAGGTGGTAGGACCAGACCCGCCCACGGGGGGCGGGGCGTGCGCGATAGAAATTTTGGACCGTAAATTCATAACTCCTGTCCCCGTGGACCTAAAGCGTTCATATTTGGTAGGAGTAAGGGGGGCAGGATGGGAATACCTTTGGTAAATGGCAGGACCGGACTCCCTTCACAAGGAGCGCACCGTGCGCGATAGAAATTTTGGACCGTAAATTCATAACTCCTGTCCCCGTGGACCTAGAGCGTTCATATTTGGTAGGAGTAAGGGGGGCAGGATGAAAACACCTTTGGTAAATGGCAGGACCGGACTCCCTTCACAAGGAGCGCACCGTGCGCGATAGAAATTTTGGACCATAAATTCATAACTCCTGTCCCCGTGGACCTAGAGCGTTCATATTTGGTAGGAGTAAGGGAGGCAGGATGAAAACACCTTTGGTGAATGGCAGGACCGGACTCCCTTCACAGGGAGCGCACCGTGCGCGTTAGAAACTTTGGGCCGCAAATTCATAACTCCTGTTTACGTGGACCCAGAGCTTTCAAACTTGGTAGGAGCACAGGCGACATGACGGGAACACTTATGGTGAGTGGCAGGACCGGAATCCGTGCACAGCGGGTGGGGTTTTGCACCGCAATATTCAATTTGGCCCTAGGGCATTCAAACTTGGCAAGAGTACAGGCGGCAGGATGGGAACATTTATCGTAGGGGGGAGGACCGGACCCCGCTTATAGAAGGCGAAGTTTGCGCCAAAGATCTCAGTTCGCCTCTAGGGCGTTCAAACTTGGTAGGAGGCAGCATGGGAACACCTGTGGTGAGTAGTAGGGCCGGACAATGCCCCTAGGGACGGGTTTCCGCGAAACAAATGAGTGAAAATCCATAACTCCTGATCCCGTGGACTTGGAGAGCAAAATCAGTAGGAGGAGGCAGGATGGAAACATTGACAATAGAAGAGGCCTTAGAGAAGAAGATCTACTCACCAATCGCCTCCTAACGCCTTTGTTATTTCCGATCTAGCTTTGACTTTTTGATATGTTTCATTCGACAAGGGAGGTAAGTGGTGTGATTATAAGAAGGTGAATTTGGTTCACTTCTTGCTATCAGATTACGACCGCTACCCAACAGAGTTTGCGATTAAGTGAAAGATCACGGTTTCTCTTTGCTTTGACATCATTCTTAGCAAAATTTATCTGACCGCTAATAATGTTGGATTCACCGTTGATGATGTATCTGTAGAGAAGAGGAGGTACATCTTTGAAGGCATTTGATAGTCTATACTCTCGCTCAGCGAAAAACGAAATAATATATTGAAACGGGGGAATTTCGTTAATTCGATATTTTTCGGGCAAAGTCCCTTTGCCCCAAGAAGGAGGAGAGCCCCTGATGATGGCATTGAGGAACATTGATGGTAGCTAAAATAGTAGCCTCGGCCGCGGTGAAGTCTCTAAATACTGTTTTTCTCTGGATAATCGCCTTTGTGATATTATACGGTGTTCTATTCGGACACGGCGAAGATGGCTTACAGGAAAAATCGCTCCCATTCCGGAGCTAATTCTTAGGGTGTAGAGCTTTCTAAGAAAAAGAAGAATCCGAATTATTATTTACGCATAGCAAATTTCTCACAGAAAGGAGGAGCGCCCGGCGTAGCCGGGCGAACCCGTAAGAAGGAGGAGAGCCTGGCGTTAGCCGGGCGATCCGACTGGTATATATATATATATCCTTACTTTATATAAAGCGCTCGCGTCTGTCTGTCCGTCCGTCTGTCCGTCTGTCTGTCTGTTTGTACGGAAATTCATAACTCCTGTCCCCGTGGACCTAGGACGTTCAAATTTGGCAGGAGCACAGGCGGCAGGATAGGAACACATGTGGTGGTTGGCGGGACCGGACCCTGCCCACAGGGGGCGGGGTTTGTGCGAACAAAGTGTTTCGGCGGAAAATCATACCTCCTGTCCCCGTGGACCTAGGACGTTCAAATTTGGTAGGAGCACAGGCGGCAGGATGGGAACACATAAGGTGGGTGAAAGGACCGGCGCCGCTCACAGGAGGCGTAGAAAGCAAGATTCGATCACCAATTGAATCCCAGCGTCTTTGTTGTTTACGATCTAGCTTTGATTCTTTGATATGTCTCATTCTACAAGAAGGGTAAGTGCGCTGATAGGGACCGATTATGAAATTTGGTTCACTTCTTGCCTACGACCGCTACCCAGCGAAGTTTGCGATTCAATGAAGGATCAGGGTCTCTCTCTGCTTTGATATCATTCATGGCAAAACTTATCCGACCGCTAACAATCTTGGATTCTCATTTAATGCATCTGTAGAGAAAAGGAGCTACATTCATGAAGACATTTGATAATGGTAATATGGCTCGACAACATTTGTAAGCACCACTCAAGGCTTTGAATGCAGTTAAATTTGATAGGGTTCATTTTTAAAATCAACAGGGACAGATCGAGACAGACAGATTCTACTCAGAGGCATAGGCATCGGCACATTTTGAATATGTTTCGTAGGCCCTATTTCCAAAAAGTATCATTCGTTCGAAGGAAGGAAGGTGCTGTTTGCCGTGTATCACAACTCTATCATAAGAATGAGGGAAGCCCGGCGTAGGCCGGGCGTCCGACTGTCTCTATTATTAAAACAGTAATTTTGTGTGCCTTTTTGCATGCCCGTTTGTGCGTTCTTCTAAAAGTCACGTGGGCACGCACAACGAAGAGTGCGAATGTCAAGTGAGCGTGGTGAGGAAACAGTTATCAAATGGGAAGTCAACCGATACTGTTCATATTGGTCCTCTAACAAGTCGTAAGTAAGCGGTAGTGGGCATGTGGTGCACGTATTAGCGTGCGTAGCAAAACTGGTATATATATATATCCTACTTTATTAATTCGCAAAGTGTGTCTGTTGGTGTGTCGGTGTGTGTGTGTGACCGGAAATTCATAACTCCTGTCTCCGTGTACCTAGAAAGCTCAAATTTGGTATGAGTACGAGGGGCAGAAAGGGAATACTTATGGAAGGTAGCAGGAGCGAACTCCACCCACAGGGGGCGGAGCGTGCGTGATAGAAATTTTAGGTCGCTAATTCATAATTCCTGCTCCACTGGACCCAGAGCGTTCAAACTTGGTAAGAGTAAAGGAAACAGGATGAGAACACTCATGGCAGGTAGTAGGAGCGGTCTCCGCCTGCAAGGGGCGGGGCGTGCGCGATAGAAATTTTAGATCGCAAATTCATAACTCCTGTCCCAGTGGACCCAAAGCGTTCAAAATCGGTAGGAGTACAGGCGGCGGCATGGGAATACTTGGGCGGCCCGACTGGTATATATATATATACACGTACGTATGGTATCAATTGGCCTAGCCCGTAGAGAGAGAATGCTCGGCTGACCTGGGCGGGTATCAAGATTTCATCCTGGTATCATGCCTGTGTTAGTGAAAAACTTGCCACTGCCCTTCTTCCGCTTCCTACTGCCTACCTGTAAGAAGGATGGATCGAGGTTTATTTCTGTGGACAAGCTGTATGGGTTATAGCAAGAAGAGTTGTTAGTTATCACTATCTTCGTCCGTTATCCCTGCAAGATAATTGTAGTCGGCCGCAAAGGAGTTGGATCACGTTCATAATTTTATTAGTAGGCCTCGCATGAGGCAGCCAGTTTACGGGTTTAATTCGCCAGATATCTCAGTGAGTTGCTTCTTAGTGATCTTTTTTGAATATAGAGGAAGCGGGTCTTTATAAGAACCTTTCTATATATTAAGCGGTAACTTTGTGCGTCTGTTTGTATGCCCGTTTGTGCGTCCTTCTAGAAGTCACGTAGGCAGGGTGAAGAGTGTGAATGTTACGTGAGCGAGGTGTGGAAACAGTAATGAAATGGGAAGTTAACCGGTGCTGTTTATGTTGGTACACTGGGCATGTGGTGCACGCGTTAGCGTGCATACCCAACTGGTTACGTGTAAACTTTATGCAACACGCCCAGTTGAGTGTGCTGCCTTCCAATTAGACCGATGCGACCGCAGTGAAATGCAGTGGTCAATTTATTATTGCTAAGATGTTTTAATAAATTATGCAGTTTATCTACAGTTTTCCGAGATCTAGATCCGAGAGGAGGTATAAATTCCAGATTGAAATAATAGCATGTCACGTTACAATTCGGTTAGACGTGTGTGTGCCTTACCATGTAATTACGCTTATTTACTTTTCAACAATGCTTCGAGTCTAAGCAGAAATCTCTCTTTTACACTTCTTTTGAATACCCCTGATTCAACAGCAAATCACAGGGTGCTTCACTTGATACTCTAGGTGGACAGGCTCCCCGGTGTAAACATATCAGCTGAAACTGGATTCGACAAGGACGATGAACGGGTAAGTCTTAATTTCTTCAGATAGCTAGGGAACCGTAAATCTGGAAACGAGTTTATCAAGTTTCCATGTATCTCTGAACTGCTCTGACTTCCCACTCTTTTTCGAAAGTCCAGAAAGCAACTATCCACCGACTGATGATGTCTAAGATGTCTATCTTATCCTTGTTGTTACCAGTCATATCGCCAATCTATGCCGGGCTCTCCTCTGTTCTGAGGCGAATCAAATGAAAACCAATCAAATGAAATGCTTTTCAACAACTTCTTTCCTTTGAACCCTTTCATTTTAGACGAATGAATATCCCATATCTACCACTGCAGAAGGAACGTGGTCGGTATTGGTTAATCAATATCAGTCGTTCCTTGTAGCCATATCCTCGTAATACCTCATAAACTCCTCTGAAATGTGAACGTTTTGCTAAGAAAGAAGCTGATCCAGGGAAGCATTTCAAATCGAAGTGGTCGTTTGGAGTGAGACTTATATTACATTGCTGGGCGTGTTTTTGGATGTTGATCTCAAACCTGCTTTCCAAATTAGCCGATTTCTGAACGGAGTTATGAGGTGATTTTGAGTGGGGCAAACATAAGTGAACCTCAATTACATGGATGTACAAGATTCCCAGAGTGAATGGGAGCAGTGGAAAACGTGGCGCTTCATGTGCGAGAAACTAAGTTACGGGTTTTGTGGGGGCGTGAATTTTGCATTATATTGAATTTCTTCCTTGTAAAATGTGAATTCCTTTGATATTAATTTCATGGCTTTTAACGAACTTTTGACGGTTGTGGTAGCATATGGCGCACTATCACACACGGATGGTCCAGAGATCGAACTCCGTATCGATTACATTCAGGCCAACCAAGCCTGCCATTCATCTGGGATCGGTTAATGACACCATACTCAGAGTAGTTGTTGATAGAACTGACGTGTACATTGCTTTAACACCGCAAGTCATTGGATAGGCTGCATACGCATTTAAAACGCCGCTATGGATTTAATCGAGTACGGGCGCATAAAGAAGGCTGAATCAACCAACGCCAAAGTCTAGATCCTTTCAACCCTTTACATACACTGCGACATTTTTGCGCACTGTGCACAGTCTCCGCAAGCTCTGGCCCCAAGAGACTTGAAGGAAGTACAGTCCTCGCCGTAAGAACTCAAAAATTTACGAGAATACCGCGAGTTCGCGTCTTTCTCGTCATTTCTTTATAAATGGCTTCGAAATAAATTAATCGATGAGAAAAAAATATCGTTGAACTTAGCTCATCGAGCTCCACAAGATGATACCCTAAAATGTTGAGTATAACTTAGTTACAATAAGGTCAGCGGAAAAAAAGGAAAAAAACTTCGTTTTATGATTTGGGCTTGACGAAGTTCGAATTTTGGGGCTATACCAAGTGAGAAATTTTGGTCTATGATAGATAGGGTGTGCCGTTACAGACTTGCAGGCAACGAGCAGATGTCTACGACACTGGAGAGCCTCAATACCTTCTCAGATTCCTCAGAAAAAATTCTTCTAAAAAAGGAAAATGCCAAAAAATCGATGGAGCCAAAAAATGAAGCATTTCCAACATTTTAGGGTATCATCTTGTAGAGCTCAATGAGCTGAGTTCAACGGCCTTTTTTCTCCTCGATTAATTCATTTCGAAACGATTTATATAGAAAAGACGAAAAAGACGCGAACTCGCGGTATTCTCGTAAATCTTTGAGCTCTTACTGCGAGTACTGTAGATGAGGTGGTGCAGTTGCTCCCTGCGTCCACCCACTCTTTCACCATTATGCCTTCAAATTTCGTTATTAGCCTATCGATCAGGAGTCCTTCGTGGTTTTAGAGTAGGTACGATCGTGCGTGGCGGAAGGCAGGAATAGCCGAGTGGACAAGAGTGTAGGCTCACGTCTGCACTTAAAGCGAATGCGAGTTTTACTATGCCGAGGCAGCTCCATGCCTTGCAAAAATTGCAAAAATATTATCGGTACACGTGTCAGGCCCAGATTGACAGGCCAGCTGACTGAGAAGCCAACAAAAGACATGTCTGAAGTCTCAAAAAGTATCAGTGATAAAACTAGCACGTCACCCGGAATGGCGCACAGGACCCTCGCTCGAGTTCTGTGGAGAGTATGCGAGGGCTACCGAGGAGCGAATGAGAGTCAGTTTGAGTTGGGACTCTAAATGTGGGATCGCTAAGTGAGACGCCCGAGAAGTCGCTGATCCTATAAAGCGCAGGGACATCCAAGTTCTATGCCTTCAGGAGACCCAGACGGAACGGAGAAGACACCAATGAAGTGGTGTGGCCATAGCAGTGGCAGAATCCCGAAGACTCTGTCTCCGCCGTCAACAGGATCAGCAATCATGGCTGTGAGGATAGACACAAAGGAGGGGTACTAGGCAATAATATCTGTGTACGCCCGATCGCCCCATCTACGAAACGGATGAGTTCTTTTTGAACCGTGACGACGCCATCCGATCAGTTACGGAGGGGGACTATCTCACCATAGGAAGTGATCTGAATGGGCGCGTCGGCAGTGAAAGTAGTGACTGGAAAGGGTACATGGAGATAGAGGAATAGGAGTGAGAAACGAAGAAGGAGAGAGAGTCCTTGCCTCGGCCATAGCCTATGACTTGGCAGTCTGCAGCACCCTACTCGCGAAAAGGAAGTCTGGTGACCTGCAGCAGTGCAGGGGACGAAACGTAATTAGATTATGTGCTAGTCAGATGATCGTCCCTCAAAACTGTAAGAGACATCAAGGTACTGCTCGGAGAAGATCTGACTCCACAGCACAGGCCTCTCCTGGCAGACATAGCCATTGACCTTCCCAAGGAATCAACGACAAACATGAAACGGAGAATCCGGTGGTGGAAGCTGGACCGATTCGGATGAGAACACCTCAAAGAGAATGATACTGGAAGCTGGACATCCAGATTCCCGAAGGCCGGTCCAGCAGACTTGGAGCAACGCTGTAAATGTCATCCTGTGATGTGCAAAGGATTTGCTGGGGGAAACTCAAGGTGATTTCCGGGAGGGGGGGGGAAGGAAGCATGGTTCTGTAACGATGAAGTCCATTGAGTTGTGAGGGAGAAGAAATCGGCCTACAAAAGCTGCCGAAGGACACGAGCCCAGAGGACCTAGCCGCCTACAGATCTTCCAAGAGGCTCGCCAAGGCTGCTGTAGCGAAGGCCAAGAACACGGAAATAGACGCCTTTTGTGAGATTTTTGGTAGTCGAGAGGGAGAGAAGTTTGTCTTCCGCCTGGCGAAAGCGCGTCACCTCGCCGCTCACGACATCGGGGTATTGAATTCCGTCAGGAACAGCGGGGGTGCAATCCTGAGGACGCCTGGCGAGGTCAGGAGTAGGTCAGAGGAATACTTCTACAGGCTCTTCAACGAAGAATTCGCTCGTATAGATAGCTCCCAAGTAGAGGAAGCAGCTAGCCCCATCAAACTCTGGAGAGAGGATGTAAGGCAACTGGTCTGGATGAGGTACCTATCGAGGCACGGAAGACGCTAAGAGAGCACGGGATAAAGTAGCTCACCCGATTCCTGAAACTGTGACCGCTAAAGGAAGAATCCCAGATGCATGAAGGAGCAGTACTATCGTTGTCATGGAGGAGGCTCATTCAATGCTACTTGCAGTCTGACATTCGAGAGAAGGAAGGGCATTATGAAACTCCTCAAGACTTTTATAGTAACCACATAGGAGGCTAATGAACGATAGAGAAAAAAGATTTAATCAGAGACAAACCAGGAAAGGTAGAAAAGCCAGTGCTTCTGAAGATAGGACTATTAAAATGGTCCGTCTGCCTGTCGGTCGGGATCCTGGGTGACCCATCAAAAGGAAGTCAAATGGCACGGCTTATCGGGGTCGCGATGGAAGAATGTCATGAAGAAGCTTCGTTGCCATCTCTATAGTATGCAGAAATTTCGCTGCAATTCCGATCTCAGCAGAAACTGCAGGGCCAAAAAATGCAAGAAGTCGCAGATCCACTCGAGTGATGACACGCAACACTTCATCGTTTTCTCTGGTCAAGGAATTTTCTACGATAAAATCATCCCTCAACAACCCAAACGTTCGCGTTTTGGGAGGAAATATCTAACGTGCAATCTCTTATAAAAGGGTTGCTATAGGAATAGCAAAATGATGTTTTTCGAAGAAGTCACTGACAAGGGTAAGACGCTCGTGATTACTTCGGTGCCGGCGTGAAAATTGACGAAAACCAGAACTCAGAGAGCGTACTGAGGGGCGTAGTAAAACACTGAGCCGACAACGTTTCCTAAAATATCTAAACTATCTCGTAGTCCTTCCAGCAGGACGCTACTCCAGCTCACAGAGCCAAGCTTGCTCGCGAGCGCGACAGCTGTCCGACTTCATCGGTGAAAAGTAATGGCCATCCTATTTTCCAGAACTCGACTCACTTGACTCCCCCGTATGGCACTTTATTAGAAGAGGACCTACCGAGTTCGCAGTCCCAATTTGGAGTCCCAGAAAGTAAGACTGAAGAACGGCTGGGAAGAAATGGAGAAGATACCCTGCGTGTCACATGCGATCAGGTCGAGAGCAAGCTTTGGTCCTCTATCCGCGCTAATGGAGGTATTTTGAAATGTGATTGTAGCGGCAAATGGTGTTACCTAACGTGCACAGAAATCCCATCATTTTTCGCAGCTAAAAAGCTCAAAATAAATGTATTGCTATGAATTGGCGCGCATAATTTGGGACACCCTGTACAGGCAGATACATCTGCAGAGGTATAGATATCTACATAGTGGGACCGCGCACGTGAAGCGATGCTTCTTCGAATTGTCGCTCGTTTTCATATTAGCGATTATGTTTATAGATTCTAAGAGATTTCAACTTCTACCATGGATTTTTACCACGTGATGACCTTCCATTCCTACTACACTACGTCGGTGAATTCATTGTGAGGTTAAGCGAGGTGATTATTTAGAAACTTCTTTGAACTATCATATAATATGAAGTCATTAACGAATAGTTATATCAAATTCAGGTCAACAGTGAAGGGCCACGAAAGCGGGAAATCATACTTTCCGTAGTTTGCGAAGGGCAGCCCGATATACAGCAGAGCTCCGAGGCGATGAAGCGTTATGAAGAAAAGGAAGAACAAAGGCAGGGGCGAAAGCAGTACGAGAAAAGGCGTGGACAGGTACAGGTAGAAACTAAGCACATGGTGAAGATCCCGTTATCAAAGGGATTCTGGTAGTGAAAAAAAACATAATTTACTATTGTGAATACAGATTACAAAAATCTGAACGCTGCAAGTTTGCTTCTCAGTAACTCCTGTTAGCTTGCGAATCCAACTAATGAAAGAGCTCAAACTTCAACTGAATTCGCAGCATGACGTATACGGGAGATGCTCCCGAGCATTTGCAAAAATTAGCTTGGTGATGCTAAGCTAGTTTTGTCGCGCCTATCATCAGTGCGATGGCATTATGCCGCCAATGTCGAGGGAGCCTCGAACAGGAAGCCTTTGTCTAAATGTCAGTGCCATGATGTAGCAGCCAGCGTAGGGTTCAGCAACATCCTACTTTATATAATTCGCTAAGTGTGTCTGTTGGTGTGTCGGTGTGTGTGTGTCGGTGCGTGTGCTTGACCGGAAATTCATAGCTCCCGTAGACCTAGAGAGTTCAAATTTGGTAGGAGTACGGGAGACAGGAAGGGAATACCCATGTCATGCAGCAGGACCAGAATCCGCCTACAGAGGGCGGGGAAATTTCGGACCGCAAACTCATAATTTCTGCCTGCGTGGGTAGAGTGGGTTGAAGGGCAAAAGTACAAGCGGCAGGATGGGAACACTTATGGCAGGTGGCAGGGCCAGATTCTATCTACAGGGCGCGGGGTTGCGCAGAGTGAATGTTTGAGTGGATAGTTGCAACTTCTGTTCCCGTAAACCCAAAGAGTTCAAATTTGGTGGGATCACAGCTTTCCGTATTAACGGTATTAAAAGTGGAACCTCGGCATTTTAATAAGTGTTGTAAAATATGGCGAGATCGCAGGTATTCGTGACAGGAACCGATAATATCTGATAATAGGAGATAAGAGAGCAAGAGCCACCTACCTATCAAAGTCCTAATATCTAACCCTTCGGTATTTACGATGCAGCTTGATTGTTCGGTATGTTTCATTCGATGAGACGGGATGGTAGAGCTTGGTGACAAAAGTGAGTGGTAAGTGCAGTAATAGGGACAAATTAGCGGCACTACGATAAGCACATGAAAATTTTGTTCATTCCCTGCTACTAGATTTGAGATTGAGATAGACGATCCGCTACTCACGAAGTTTTGTGATCAAATAAAGCATCCTCATTGTTCGATATCATCTGGGATGAAACTTGATCGACCGCCAGTTATCTGGGTCTTTTTACTGATGGTATTTCTGTAAAGAAAACGAACCATTGATAAAATCTGATAATGGTGTTAACGTCACTCGAAACATTTGTAAGTACCGCCCAAGGCTTTGATGTCTGACAGTTGATTTTTTTGATGGGTTCTTATTTTTTGAGAGAGAGAGAGCAGAAGATCGGCGCTTTCAACTGAAGGCGTAAGCACCGATCTACGCCGAATACCATTTGCACTGCTCTGTTAGCCCTGTGTCAAAATTCGTGTACAGGAAAATATTATGTTTCAAAGATGGATTGGAGAGTTAACCGATTACTAGAACTTTGCCGAAGAAGGAGGGAAGCCCGGCGTGAGCCGGGCAAACCGACTGGTATCTCAATACATTCCGTGCTTATTGACCTATTATTCGAAAGGGATACATCGTGTTCATTGTGTATAGGCATCATCGTTGTGCAAATGCAGGTTACAGATTGCAGATTGATAATCGCTGTTCCCCTCCCAAAACCTGAAACGTTCATATTTGAAAAGGATACGGGCGACAGGGTCGGAACACGGATCATATTCGATAGGAAGTGACAACAGTTGATAGGGGTTGACTAGAAGGAGCTCTAGAAAGCAAGAATGACAGGATTCTCGACGCTTACTGCTTCGGAACAGTGACATTCTGGTGGGTGTTGGCAGTATGTAGGTAAATGGTTGGTGAAGGGAAACGATAGCAAGTGGTAAGGGCTGATAAGTAGTTATGGAAGGCTGGGAACACTGAGTGTGTAACGCCCCTCATGTTCTACACTGCAACCTTGACCATTTAGTGGGTGAAATGGTATGGTTTCGGAAAGTGTTAACAAATGTAAAGTGCTGCTGAAAGGTTCCAGAAAGTTAGAGTTTGTGGTTGTTTTTCTATTGGTAGCGCAGCTTAAAAAAAGGTTTAAAGTTTTTGGTGTTAATCTATCGCGTCCGAGGAATGCGCGCTCGCACTCGACTTCCATTCAGAATCGTAGTGGCGTGATGAGCGCGTATGTGGCCTATATAATGACTTGCGGTGGCCAGCCGATGTACAAGTCAGTGCTTTTATACTCCTAGACGAGTATGTTACCAATCAACCGACCCCGGAGGGATGGAAGGCTCGGTTGGCCTAGGCAGGTATCGATCTGGGATTTGACCCTCTGACCGTACGTGTAAGATGGTGCGCCATTTGCCACTACACCACCTCCGTCCCAGTAGCGCAGCTATGGTCCATTATTTCACTAAGTTGTCATGGAATTGATGGATCGTGTTTAATGACTGACAGCAGAATTCAGTAGCTGATAAGAACTGTGAGAGGATCCTCGGAAATCCTTACGGCTTTCGTCTGTACGGTTGCAGCTTCACGAAGCGTATCATGTGCAATGGTTTGGAACAGCATACTGACGAAAAGGGGTGATCGCAAATATGAAGATAGATAATACAAATGCTTCATGGGTATACATTTTTGTGCTCATTCTTAGCTTCCATACCAACGTGCATCATTCATTGGAGACTCATTGGAAGGTAACGCTCTGTTCTTTCCCGATATCAATTGCGAAAAAAACTTTTCCGACAACTGCCACGAAATCTCCTTGAATGATCACTTCTCACGAAGCGAAGGGTTCATGAATTACTCCTCGATCATCAATGACTCAGTTGCTACTGTTCAATAAGGTGAACAAATGCCATGCAGAGGTTCCGTTTGCTATGCAATTCCCTTAATAGAACTGGCTGGGCGAGTAGGCTCAGAGGACAGATGATCCAAATTCTTGGTGAATGGATGTTTTCACGATTACCAACAACAACAGAGCGAGAATGAATAATCATGGCAGTTGCATTGCCCTGTTAATGTCAAGTTTTTCTCCATGTTGTGCTGGTCTATTTTCTAGCAGGCATTTCCCTTCTGAAACTTCGTTTTCGTGAATTTCCCCATCATTCGTTTTGGAGAATACATTGAGTGAGTCAAGAACTCCGACTTTGTTGCAAGAGAGAGAAGACTGGCCTAGGCCGGGCGATCGGACTTAAACATTACCTCACACTAACACAGCTCCGAGTTTTTTGAAATGTGAAGGCTGCATGATGGAGCGACGGAATCGTACCTCATGGCGTTTACATTGCCGTGACAACGTTTCACGTGATCATCGACCTGAGCCGTTGCAACTGATATACCTACTGGAAGTTTAAGGACTTCTTTTCATTTGAAAGTCATTTGAAAAAAGAAAATCTCCTGTTTATTTCTATCGGAAATCCTTATTGATGATTGGGAACACAGCTATTTGATTGAGCCTTGTTGACAAGCGAGACGATTTTGTGTGGCTTGGCTCCGCTCAATGAAGCTACATCCGAGATAACCTTTTCAGATAAAGAATATCATTATCAAGCGAGCACTCGGAAAGTATATGGTAGAAACTACTCACCTCTTCAACTCTCTCTCGGACCTTTTCGCATACTATGGACACAAACCCGGCTTTCTAGCGAAGGTTTGTTCTTTACCATAGTCATTCAAAGAAGTCGTTAGGCATGAATGGATGGATTTTTAAGTGGAATCCAATAGACCGTTGATACAGCCTCTTCAGTAGTATTCATAGATCTTTCGTGTATATCAGGTTTACATTATTACTGAACAGTAGTTTCTGAGCACATTTTCAGACACAATTCATGCTTTTGCATCCAATTCGGCAACAGTCATGGGAGTACTATCACTCAGACCTCCAACAAGGGAGGGTACTAGGAGAGGGAGCTTTCGGGTTGGTGCGAGAAGGAGTACTAAAAACCAAGTCCGGGAAAACTGTCTCTGTTGCGGTAAAGCAGGTAGAACTGAATATCACATTCGAACTAAGTAGATATTCAGATATAATCAACCAACTGAAAAATTCGTTTAGACTAAGTCTCACACCGAAATGGATAAAGCGAAAATCAAGGAGATGATGAAGGAAGCACGCTTGATACGATTGTTCAAGGTATACTGCGTGAGATTTCGATATGATTCTCGAAATAGCATTTTCTTCTCGCAAATACATTCAGCACAAAAATATTGTGCGCATCTATGGAGTGGCTGTTGACGAGCAACCGCTGCTGATCGTTTTGGAACTCGTATCAGGTCTGTCTTTTCGATAGATTATTGTGTTGGGTGCTGCTGTGCTCATCTTTGGAGAGGAACGTCGAAATATACACATTTTTCGAAATTAATGCGCTGAAGTGTATGATATGTTGAAAGCAGAAGCCGAAAATGTTGAAGTAAAATACGTATGATACGGAAGGTTCGTGATCAAATATCCAGTTTCAGAAGATGGGCATCACTGTTTACTTGTGTGGCCTGTATAGCGAATCTAATAGTGTGCGATGCATGAGCATGAATTTCAAATAAGTGATAAATTATGTGCTTGATAAAATATGTGTGTGGGGCGCACTGTTGTTCAACACTGTCGTCATAAGTATAATACTTCAGATTAGTTTGAATTCGAAATGAGACAATTGAGACATTTATTCAACGTTGGGAGTACGTCACAGGGGAATCGGGACAGACAGATCCGCATCTTGAGCTACATATATTAAGAAACATTCACTTTAGCTTTCAACTGTGCTAAAGGCACAAACAAGGAAAAGCGTTCCGACAAAACACTGAAAAATCGAACATAATATTCATAAAAACACAAAACAGATTAAGCCAAGCAAAATCTGACAATACCAGGTGAAGAGATGCTTTATTTTAGCGGTCAGACACAGAAAACGCTAGAGCTCGACATCGTAACTTAGCAGCATATTGCCACTCAATGCCTGAATTGAGACAAGTTTTCAATAACGATACCATTAAACATTGATATGTTTAATGGTGTCATTACTGAAAACTTCCAATGGTGACTCCCAGCTCTGAACGAGAAACTTTTGTCTTGCGAAGTAGTTCAGGGTTGACTGAGAAGATCTTATTAGGGTGTCCGGAAAGTTTTGAGAAAATTCTGCCTCTCAACGTAGAGAGCATGTTGCTCGGGAACGCGCTAAAGAAGGACTACAGATTTGATAGTAGGGAAAAGGGCATTGTTGATTTATCAATATTGTGACTGATCGGTATTTGTCGTGGTCGTTCGATGTAACTAATGGTCGATCGAACGATGTGCCATCGATATGAGTACTGAAGACCTATGATTCTTGATTACGGAACTAATCGCTTCAACGCTCAACCTTGGAATGAGATATGGAGGCTTACTGGCAGCAGTGACCCCCTGTCAGAGCAAAGTCTAAGGAAGTGGAAGAGACGATCTCTACTTATAATCCAGCACTCGCGACTTTCTACGCTGAAGTCGCTTTTGAAACAGGACTCTTTGGAAATATCGCCCACTTCTTATCTGAGCAGGAGCTCGAGGGCGAGTCAGTGTGTGTCAGAAGCTCCAACCGATTTCATCGTTGCTCAGGATAAAAAGTAGATGTCATGTGGAAATCCACACAGGAAATCCCAATGCCTAACAGCAGAGCCTAACAGCGGACGTAAGGCCACAGCCGGCTATAAAGCGATGCGCTTCCGCCAAGAAGGACATGAGCTCGTTCATGCTCTGCTCAACCAAGTGTTTTACTATGAGAGCCTGACAATGTTCACTGTAACCGCAGAGTATTCTGTTACCGACTGAGAGAGATGGTGTTTCGAGCCCCCATTTCATACCGACTGAAAGACGATTTTCGATTGTGTTGGATAGTGCTCGACCACTCCACCCGAGGACATCGATGGATGAGCTCGATGGACCTGGTATAACCTAGCTATCCCGATCTCCACATATTCATCTGACCCATATGACTCCACACTTTCCGAAGCCCATAGGCCTGCTTTACAAGGTCATTAATTGTCGAGAAGTGAACCAGGTGGTAGACGAATGAATTGCGTCACGCCTCTCTTCGTATTTGAGGAATTGGATCAGTGCCCAGTCCGGTTGATAGGGAGGCAGTGTGGCTAAAAAGAGCCACTATCTTGATCACTGTTCTGAGTTCGTTGCTGTAGTTGTAGTTGCTGCGTAATGCTGTATTGAAAAAAACAAACTGAGTTTTCTCAAAACTTTTCGGACACAATACTGGATTTTCCTTTTTGCCCGAAGGCACTAATGTGAAAACAGCTGAAAGCTTTCGCCACAAAACGCGCCACTGTTGCTGCTTCTAAGAAATCATTGGAAAAAGCCCGGGCTGCAGTTGCTGAAGAAACTCTAAGTCCCGCCGTCTATGAGTAGCCGAAGCGTCATCGAGCTGTAATCAGTACAGGAGATGGTTATATAAGACCAGCCGGGCCACCCGGCTAACCCAGGCTCCCCTCCTTCTTCTCCTTCCTGTGAAAAATTTGCTATGCGTAATAAAACTTCGGATTCTCCTTTTTATTTGAAAGTTCTACACCCTCAGTATCAGCTCCGAATTTGGGGCAGTTTTTTCTGTGAGCCATCTTCGTCGTGTCCGAATAGGACATCGTATAATATCACAAAGGCGATTATTCAGAGTAAAATAGTATTCAGAGACTTCATCGCGGCTGAGGCTACTATGTTAGCTACCATCAATGTTCCTAAATGCCATAATCAAGGGCTCTCCTCCTCCTTGAGGCAAAGGAACTTCGCCCGAAGAACACCAACCTGATGAAATTCTTCTCCCTTTTTTCTGAGTTATTTCGCTGTTTCGCTGAGCGAGAGTATAGACCATCAAATGCCTTCAAAGATGGACCCCCTTTTCTTTAGGGATACATCATTAACTGTGAATCCAACATTATCAGCGGTCGGATGAATTTTGCTAAGAATGATATCAAAGCGAAGAGAAACCGTGATCTTCCACTTAATCGCAAACTCTGCCGGGTAGCGGTCGTAATCTAATAGCAAGAAGTGAACCAAACTCATCTCCTCATGATCACACCACTTACCCTTCTTGTCGAATGAAACATATCAAAAAGACAAAACTAGATCGTAAATAACAAAGGCGCAAGGAGGTGATTGGTGAGTGATTCTTCTCCTCTAAGGCCTCTTCTATCGTCACCTCCTCCTATTGATTTTGCTCTCCAATCCACGGGATCAGGAGTTATAGATTTTCACTCATTTATCTCGCGGAAACCCTGTCCCTCGGGGGCGGAGTCTGGCCCTACTACTCACCATAAGTGTTCCCATACTGCCGCCTGCTTCCTATCAAGTTTGAACGCCCTAGAGCCAAACTGAAAATTTTGGCGCAACCTCGCCTTCTATGAGCAGGGTCCGGTCCTCGCACCTACGATAAATGTTCCCATCCTGCCGCCTGTACTCCTGTCAAGTTTAAACGCCTAGGGCCAAATTGACTATTTCGGCGCAAAACCCCGCCCCACGTGCACGAATTCTGGTCCTGCCACCCACCATAAATGTTCCCGTCCTGTCGCCTGTGCTCCTATCGAGTTTGAACGCTCCAGTTCCACGGGACGAGAGTTATGAATTTGTGACCAAAAATTTTTATCGTGGACGCCTCGCTTCCTGTGAACGGAGTCCGGTCCTGCCACTCACCATAGGTGTTCCCATCCTGCCCTTCGTACTCCTACCAAGCTCAAACGTTCTAGGTTCACGGGACAGGAGTTATAAATTTCCGGTCAGACACACACACCGACACACACACAAACAAACACACACAAATACACCGACACCCCAACAGACACACTTGGCGAATTATATAAAGTAGGAAGGCCGCGCATTCGTTTTGTAGATGCGATGCACAGTAAATAACTCACATGAATTGACCACGTATCAATATGAACTGTGGTCTCTGTGCACCAATTCTTTTGTTACCATATTTACGCACCCTGCAATTCTTCCCCTACACTCGATTCACCTCCTGCAGTTTACAGTGAATTTCTAAAATTAACATACTGTTATGCCGAAATGACTAACCTATCATATCAGAAAACTGCTTGATATTACCTTTCCATTAAGGCGGCGCCCTGAAGAGCTTCCTGAGGGAATATGGCGTACGCTTCGACATGAAGGAGAAGATTTTCATGTGCATTGGAGCCGGATCAGGGGTGGAGTATCTCCACGCAAATGAATGCATGCACCGAGATCTGGCTGCAAGGAACTGCCTCATCACAAAAGAAAAAGTTGTACGTTTTCACATGAAAGTCATCTTCGATACAATAGCTAGTTGCAGCAATTACAACGCTGCTCCTAATTTATGGTCAACCGAGGGTTTGCGACAGATTAATTCGTCGCAAACCGTCGCTTCGTCACCACTTCAGCTAAGCACTCCAATCACGCTGAAAGCAAGATCATCGGAAAGCTCTTCTCGTGAAAAATCCAAAGATATATAATAATAATATTTCGATTTTCTCGAAATTTTCGCCTTGTTGCTTTTCGATAAAAACGAAAATTGAGTCTCTCAGCACTTGGAGTGTTACTTCCGGATAAGACAGCATCGTAAACCCTCCACTTCAGTTGAAAACTTCGTTAGCGGTTTACAAAGGCCTAAATCGTGCTATAGCTGAGGAGAGCCTAGAACCCTGTTCATTTTGATACCCTTCATAACATATTTCAAACACTTTCAGCTGAAAGCAGCGGTGCAAAGCGAATTATAAGGTTTAGACGTTCTTTGTTTCTTCCAGCCACGTATTTCGTATGACGACCGTATTGCTTGCTTGTGTAGAACTTTGTCATGTCATGAATTTTTAATTTCATCAGTTTTGCAGCATCATTTTCATAGAAGACAACGAGTGATTGTTCAGCACCTGGGGTGCTTCCTGCAGATATGGCATAACCTTAAACTCTCCACTTTAATAAATCTTCATTCTGAGCTTTTAAAGACATTTGGAATATGGGAACATGAAATCATGATTATTCTGATATACTTAATGGTACGATTCGAAAAGTTCCAACAGTGATTTCGAATATCAGCCTTCCCAGAATTTGCTATTTCAGAAGTAAACTTTCTCAAGAACGGATTATTCCGCATTCGCTAAAACTTCCCTTATCTGATCTGATATTCTGATAATAGAAGGATGAATGGCTTCCTAATCGGACGTTTTGGCTCATCGCCTTCGCTATTGCCGAGTCCATTTAAAAGTACGCCTATTGACACATATTGGTATGCAGCTGGCAGAATGAAACGACCACGCCATGATAAATACTGTTTGACTATGTATATCAAGTTTAATTGTACTACCTTAAATCGCGTACAAATTTTCGCTTGTTCGAATTCCCATTTGACCGAAACTGTGGGTCACCGAAACTAAACACCGGCCAAATTAGTACAGAGAAGCACTCGTTGCTTGCCAGCACTGTTGTTGCAACATTTGCGAGCACTCATTGCTTGCCAGCACTGTTGTTGCAACATTTGCAAGCATTTTACACAATTGAGGACCCGAGCCCACATGGAATCCAGGTCGGGTGTAAACACGAGACGCATGCACCCCCGCTGCGCCATTGGCCGCATCAGCTTGAGAACATTTCAATCAACAATTTAATAATGGTTTAGGCTGGCTGCGGTAATAGTGACCATGCTACTGTGTGCTGTGAATGTGAACGAGTTTGGAATATATACGTGATTTCCAAAATGTATACAGCCGATATAATTTGCACAAAAAGATTGATGAACTGATAACTCCTAAAACGTTTTACAATTTCCTTTCTCCCTACTCGATTCATGAAATTGATTTCTTCCTACTCGATTCATGAGGTTGATTTCTTCCTACTCGATTCATGAGGTTGACTGAAAAATTTGGTGACCCTTAAGTCTCCACACTTGGTCAGGTTCGTCTCGCACCTGGGTGCGAACCGACTCTAATTAGACCAATGGTTGATCTAATGCGAGAGGCTGGTCGATTTAGACGTGTTGGTTAGCGCAGAAATTGCGTAGTATAGGTGGCAATTAAGCCCATGTGCCCCAATGGCGAAGTTTCTGCGAAGGGTCGCGCCAAACGGCATACTTTCCTCGAATGGACTTTCGAACCTTTTGAATCGTACCATTAAGTATATCAAAATAACTATGATTTCATGTTCCCATATTCCAAATGTTTTAAAAGCTCAGAACGAAGATTTCTATTGAAGTGGAGAGTTTAAGGTTATGATATATCTGCACGAAGCACCTCAGCTGCCGAACTTTCACCTGTTGACCTCCATGAAAATGATGCTGCAAAATCGAAGAAATTAAAAATTCATGGCATGACAGGGTTGCCCACAAGCAATCATACGGTCGTCACACGAAATACGTGGCTGAAAGAAATAACGAACGTCTAAAAACATGGTATAAGCTTTGCACCGCTGCTTTCAGCTGAAAGGGGTGTTTAAATTATGTTATGAAGGGCATCAAAATGATCACGGTTCTATGCACTCCTCAGATATAGTACGATTCGGGCCCTTTGAAAACCGGGAACGAAGTTTTCAATTGAAGTGGAGGGTTTACGATGCTGCCATATCCGCAAGTAACACTCCAGGTGCTGAGAGGCTCAATTTTCGTTTTCCCGGAAAGAAAGGCGTAAGTTTCAAGAAAATTGAAAGATTCTACTATATATAATTCGCTAAGTGTGTCTGTTGGTTGGTCGGTGTGTTTGTGTGTGTGTGTTTGTTTGTGTGTGTGTGTGTACGTGTGTCGGTGTGTGTGTCTAACCGGAAATTCATAACTCCTGTCCCTGTGAACCTAGAGCGTTTAAACTTGGTAGGAGTACGGAGGGCAGGATGAGAACACTTATGGTGGGTGGCAAGACCGGACTCCATGCACAAAGGGCGGGGCGTGCAATAGAAGTTTTGGGTTTTGCAGTAGAATATCATAACTCCTGTTTACGTGGACCTCGATCGTTGAAATTTGGTTGGATTACACTTTTCTTACTAACAGTGGAACCTTAGCATTTTAATAAGTGATGTAGGATTTGACGGTATCGTAGGTTCTCGGAGACAAGAACTGATCATGACTGATAAGACAAGATAAGAGACCTAAGAGAGGCCACCTACCGATCAAAAGCAATACGATAAGCAGATTAGAACTTTGTTCACTTCTTACTACTAGATCACGGCCACTACTCAGCAAGGTTTGTGATTCAATGAGAATCCTCTTTGCTCGATATCATCTGCGACAAAGCTTAACCGACCGCCCGTAATCTGGGATTCTCAGCTAATGATATCTCCGTGAAGAAAAGGGTCCATTGATAAAGAATATCTGATAACGGTGATATCATCACTCAGAACATCTCCACAGCATCATCTTTGGTTGTCTAACAGTTGGATTTTTGATGGGTATTTCTTTTTAATAATGGGAGCAAGAGATCGGGAATTCCAATCAAAGGCGTAAGCACCGACTTTGACTGAATACCATTTGCACTGCCCTGTTAGTCCTGTGTCGAATTTCGTGTACAGGAAGCCATTATTTGTTTCAACAAAGGAGTGGAGAGTTAGGCTTACTACAACTTTATCAAAGAAGGAAGGAAGCTTTCAATTTCTGTTGTGCGAAAAAGGATTCCGACCTCTGTTCCAGTTTCATACTCTCACTCAACTAAACAGCGGAAAACTCAAACTCAGCTAAAAAGCGGAAAAAACTTAAAATCTATAAGTTTTGAAAAAGGGAAAAAAATCTTCAGTTCAGGGAAAAAATTCTTCAGTTCAACATTTATCGGGATAGGGTGTTCGACAGAGAAGAGGAAAGTGTAGCCTTAGCCGGGCGATCCGACTGGTTATTATATATTTAAATTCTACTTTCCTTTCCGATGATTTTTTTCAGCGTGATTGGAGTACTTTAGCTAAAGTTATGGCGAAGCGACCGTCGGTTGATCATGAATTAGGAGCAGTATTGTATTTGGTCGAAATACTGTTGTCGAAAGCAAAGAATAGTACTCGAAAAGAGCATATACGCTGTAGTATCTGTTCGATGAAGTAGGCACTGCTTCGCTGTGAAATACTTTCCTGAACTCATTCGCATATTTCAGGTCAAAATAAGTGATTTTGGTCTTTCACGCGTCGGTACTCACTACGTCATGAAAACTGCAATGAAGTTACCCATTAAATGGCTGGCACCAGAAACGATTGCATCATTTGTATTTTCCTTGAAAACGGACGTCTTCAGCTTTGGAGTTCTGGCCTACGAGATCTTTACAAATGGAAGTGAACCGTGGGAACATTACACAAACGCTGAAGTGAAAACAGCAGTCAGTGACCTTCTATATTTCTCAGACTACAGTCGTTACTATCTCCTCCGCTCAGGTGCTCGAAGGAAGATGCTTGAGTTTCCCGACTGCTTGTCCAGAGCGACTACGAGATTTCTTCACCTATTGTGTTTTCGCTAGAGATCCAGGTCAACGAACCACTATGACCGAAGTATGTTCTATTTTCCTAACTTCTTTTGCGAACCTTACTATGTGCTCGGAATATTAAAATTGACTTGACTTCAATAGGTTGTTCGCTCGAAAGATTTTGCTGAGGCATCCTTAGACTGAACATTTAGTCAGGTCTGGGCCTATGAGGTGAGCTGTTGCCCAGCATCCGCAAGTGAAGAAAAACTAAGAACAGTCTCGCGCTACACATATCAGGGGTTCGATATATGGCCATGTGATGCAAAGGCACTAACTACTTTTCCATCCGCAGGAATTTTCATGAAGCAGCCCTTCGCTGTATGCTTGGATGAGCCAATCCTGTTTCGTTTTGCCTCCTCCTCTTCCACGTCAGACTATAGACTTCAGAAATAAGTCTCAAGTATTATAAACGAGCGATGATAAGAAAGCAAAATACACCAGATAAAACGGGATTTACCAACCCAAAAGAAGTGGTAGGTGTACAGAGGTATTCTGGAGGTGTGATTAGATCGTAGGTGAGCGACTTCAGTTTCTGTGGTTGTGAACTCCTTGAGAGATGGTTCGTCGATAAGGCAAGACCAATAAAGGAAAATAAGAAAGATTGAGGAGAAAAGAAGTCAGAGAAACTTCTAAGTTAAGGGGTCAGAAGAGAGTGCTAATAGAACTACGCTCTGTTTCTGAACCAACGCCCAGATTTCGAGTTGGATTAATTGCAGCTACTAGAATCTGAGTGGTGGAGAATTAGCGTCCCACGAAACCAACAACTATGAGACCTAATGTCAGGTTGTGACAGGCTGCGAAATTTTTGCGTAATAGACTGGGAGTCGAACACACTTTGGCTCAAAGTTGCTTGCGAAATGAAGTATGATTGAAATGAAAATTCTCTTATTGAAACTCTTCTATTTTAGGTTGTGAAGACTCTTAAAAGTTCAACTACTTACGATAGCCTCGACAGCGGACTCGTTCCCAGACGTTCTGCTGTTATATGAAAGTCTTCTATTATCACTTCCTAGCCCCCTCATTTAGTCGTTATACATACAATTGCTCTAATATCGCGTATATTCCTCAGAACTCCAGACCATGTGCTTTAAATTCCGATTTATTGCTAGTCATTCAAATCAGTGAGTAGGGCTGTTGTTAGAAAATCTTCACTTCATTGAATCTAACCTTTTAAAACTTTCATTATTAACTAGATCGCATTACATACTGCGAGTGTGCTCTATTCCGCCGCACCTTTAGGGTTATTTGTCCATTAAAACTCGGACTCACTTCAAAGATAAAGTGGTTGAAATATTTTTTCAAGAACAACTTCCGTGTTTGGTCCTCTTCACAAGTCAGACAAATGAGTGTTGAACATGTGCTGCTTATAGTTACGAAGCCTTGATCGTTGCGCTGGATCTCAACATTCATCGTCGTTTACATTTATCGATTTTTAAAAGCAGTGGTAGTGGAGGTTACACGAGGTCACCGTGACGGTAATGTCATATAATAGGTGTCTTGATAAGATTTAACTTGCTCCCATCGCTCAAGGGATGACTACATTTATTTATTTATTTCACTTATCTATTGTCGCACTTGACGAAAAGGAGAGGAGCAAGTTTAGCGTCAAAGTAACAATAGTATAGCAAATATAGTACACTTCAATCATGAATAAAATGGAAAGATAGATAAAATGGATAATACAGTGTTACAAAATACAATGAAGCATGGAATGGGGAGTTGAAGCGGGCGTGGGGAATGGGGAGGAGGGAGAGACAAAGGGTCGTCCGGGAGAGGAAGGGCAGAGCCTTGGCCAAGACACTGCAAGCTGCTAGGAGGAATCGCAGCTCCGTATACCACCTTAGTAGGTCCGCCAACTCCTCCAAAGGCCAAGATAGGGTTACAGGGTGAAAATTAACGCTGACTTAATGGGCCAAAAACGAGGGGAATACTGAAGCAGAAAAACAATGTAGTCAGCCATTAAGATTACACAATCCACAACGATTAGCTAGATTAGATCACAAGGATCACATTTACAAGGGAGAAAGAAAAATGGAAGCAAGAAGAAAAGCAGAAAATAACAGAAAAGAAAAGAAAGCAGAAAACGGAATGCAGAAAAAACTGATAGAGTCAGAAAAAAGGCAGAAAAGTTCATCTTCAGAAACCTCTACGCAGTCTAGCATCCCTGAAATTGCATGTTGTTCTTCGAAATAACGGGAAAGCTGAATCTAAAACAAATGGGAACGTCTCCATCTGAAAAATTCAGAACCAAGCCTGTTCCATAACGGCACAACCCGAACAGGGAAGGTGCTTCCATAAGCCCGACTATTAGGTTTTTCCGGGCGTATAGGGGTGGCCCCTCGAAAGTCCAATGGAAGGCGAGTTTTCGCATATGTCATTCAAATCTAAATCGATTTCATCAGTGATCAGCTTAAACATCAGAAGTACATATATCTCTGAAGTCGTTCGACATACGAAGGGGAAGCAATTCCCTCACGAATGAGCAGCAGTGGGTTAAACCTTTCGGAACTTTCTCAAGTTCATCAATTAGCGACCGCTTGTACGGTGACCAGTGGGGGGAACAATGCTCTATGATCGGCTTGACGTAGACGTGTCATTCCGGTCTAGAGACCAGAATAGCATCCAAAATATTAAGTCCATGCGTTGGAACTTTGACTATTTGCGTGAGGTCGAAAAAATGTGAGAAGCGGAGGAAAGAAAGCGACGATGGTGAAGAAAATCCCCCTTGTAAGTCATACCGTTCCAGTCAATCAAGGGGAAATTGAAGTCACCTGAAATGAGAGTATGACCTCCTATCATCGAGGAGCTGATGCAGAAGTGTAATGGACTCTGAGAAAACAGCTAAGGAACATGAAGGACTACGGTAGGCGAGTACGAAGGCAATTTGTCGTAACAAATCTTGAATCCCAACACTAGTGCTTGTAAAAAATCACCAAAATCTTTTTTCGCAAGGAGATTGTGTGAAAGGTACCTGTGAATAAGGGCAAGTACGCCACAACCGGCCCCGTCACAGCGGTATACTTCACATAAGAATTATAGCTCAGTATAGTGTCATGAATAGAATGCGGTTTACACCAGCTCTTAGAAATGGAAACTGCTCGAGGTCCTTGCTCGAGAATGAAGTTAAGATCATCTAGTTAACTGACAATCGAGCGCGCATTAAACAAGAGAAACTCCAGCTAGAGACGAGCCAAGAGGAGCGCGGGAGGTTTCGCCGACAGCGGAAGTATTGTAGGCCCTATTGATCGACTCCGTTTCCAAGTGAGTTGCCGCTGTCGAATGTGTAATACGATCAATTGGTGCGAGCTGAGCTTGTAGGTCATATGCGGCCAACGTAGAGCTCGAGTTGAACGTCGAATTTGTCCCCTTCTGTCGGTTGGGTAAGTCAGGGGGTTCCTTAGTTTATGGAGGCGAGATCCCGAACGACATATGTAAGCTTACCTTCGGTCTGATTCAATATTCCAGCTTTCCGACGTAGGGAACTGCCATATTCTATTCCAGCTCCTCATTCGTGTAATCTGTTCTGGCGTAGAAGTGCACGAAATCCTCGGTAAGCGAGAGCCTCCCGGCATGCACATGATCTAACATTCTACCTCTGAGACTTTGATTACCTAAACTAATTTTGACAATACAAGGTTTACGATGAGGTGTGGCAGGTTTCGTTTTGGGATGCCTATAATGAATTATTTCTCCTGCGTTGGACTCATTTGAAAGCTCTTCATCACCTGAAGAAAGAATGACATCCTTGATCGCCTCTCTATTGAAGGCAGAGATGGTCGTTTCGCTAGCCTGTTCGTCGATGCCGAGCCACTAGTTCTACATGCCTTCTCATCTACGACACCGAATTTGCGTTGCAGAGAGTCAGGATTTTTAAGGATGACGTTTTGCGTCTCATACGTCTTCAAAAAGAGTCGAAGATCTGTCAATAATAAGAAAAAAAACAAAATGTTCTGATGAATCTTTGTTTAATAGCTAAATGTGAGTGATTCGTTTCGCCTCAGAATCAGATGAATCACTTCGTTTTATATCTACCCTCGAGGCTCGCCAGTGACTATGTCTAGGTGAAAAACAGTTATAATATGCGAGTAGTGGTATAAATAAATAATAGTATTAGTATAGGGTTGTGTATTAAGAAACATTATTTAAAATAAAAGAAATTATAATAAATCACTAATATAGTAGCACAGAATAGTTAAACAATAAAGGAAAGAAAGAAAAAGATCAGTTTAGACAAGAACCAATTAGAAGTCCGAAACAATCCTTCTTATATATAAAGCAGTAACTTGGTTTGTCGGTTTGTCGGTCTGTCCGTCCGGGTTACTTTACAATTATGATAAAGATAGTGATATGGAAACTCATCCTTCTTATATATAAAGCAGCACTTTGTGGGTAGGTTAATGGAGTAAAATGAGCACTGCGGAGTGAAACGAGTAGTATGGAGTAGTGGGTATTCAAACTGTGACTTCTACTGTACTGTACTGGCAGTACTTCGACACCGTTGCTTCGATTAATAGTGGCGCTGCACTACGTTTGTCTAGGCAGTATTTGGAACTTGACTACCACATTCATTTTTCTTTCTTCAATGCCTACCCTTCTCATACCAGTCTAACAAACCGTAGTGAAATCCCCTTCTACCCTACGGCGGAGTGGAACCGATCGGCTGACCTGTCGCTTTCTTTTGAATTTGCTTAGCGCATGAGCGTAAACATCACCACATATTAGCTACATTGTTTGTGTTTTTGCTCTCCTTCATCAATATTGCCCCTTCCCCTCTAGCGTTTTTGAAAAGAGAAGTATTATTTACCCCGGATCTTAACACCGCTGATACTCGACCTCTTTTCTTTGGTAGCTTTACTGGCACAGCGTCTTCTCTCTCGCTGACCAACCTGTTTGGACAGTAGAAAATTTCGAATGGTACTTACTACTGTTCTTAACTGTTGATAGCACCACTATCAAAGCCCGTGAGCAGTCCTGCCGATTTCCTTATTTTATGGTCGGATTTGTTTTGTTGCAACGGATATCTAAATGAAGAGAAAACGGGATACTTAACGAGCCACAAACATCCTACTTTATGTAGTTCGCTAAGTTCTCTCACCGGAAATTCAAAACTCCTGTCCCCGTGGACCTAGAGCGTTCAAACCTGGGAGGAGCACAGGCGATAGTATGCGGTCATTTATGGTAAGGGGCAGAACCAGACTCCGTTTACAGGGGCGGGGCGTGCACGATAAAAATTTCTGGTCAACTAATACACGAGTAAACAATCGCTATTTGATGGGGAAATATTGAAATGAAGAAGTAGGGTAGGAGATGAAATGATTGGATCAGAAAATCATAGTGTTAGTAAAAAAGGAGAAACTAATATATAGGAGAAGAAAAAGAAGTACCTATCTTAATGCGGTATGCATGCAATTGTCAATTACGCAGTCCAAGGGATGTGACTGGGGCGCAATAACATGTGAGTATATAATTCGCTAAGTGTGTCTGTTGGTGTGTCGGTGTGTGTGTGTGTGTGTCGGTGTGTGTGTTTGACCGGAAATTCATAACTCCTGTCCCCGTGGACCTAGAAAGCTCAAATTTGGTAGGAGTACGGGGAGCGGCATGGAAACACTTATGGCAAGTAGTAGGAGCGGGCTCCGCCCCCAGGGAGCGGAGCGTGCGCGATAGAAATTTTAGGTCGCTAATTCGTAATTCCTGCTCCACTGGACCCAGAGCGTTCAGACTTGGTAAGAGTAAAGGAAACAGGATGGGAACACTTATGGCAGGTGGTAGGACCGGACTCCGCCCACAGGAGGTGTAGCGTGCGTGATAGAAATTTTAGGTCGCTAATTCGTAATTCCTGCCCCACTGGACCCAGAGCGTTCAGACTTGGTAAGAGTGAAGGAAACAGGATGGGAACACTTATGGCAGGTAGTAGGACCGGACTCCGCCTGCAAGGGGCGGGGCGTGCGCGATAGAAGTTTTATATCGCAAACTCATAACTCCTGTCCCAGTGGACCCAAAGCGTTCAAAATCGGTAGGAGTACAGGGGGCGGCATGGGAACACTTATGGCAGGTGGTAGGAGCGGACTCTGCCTGCAAGGGGCGGGGCGTGTGCGATAGAAATTTTAGGTTGCAAATTCATAACTCATAATAATAACATAACAACAAGCGAGCAAGCGTTGCAATCCCTTTCACATCAACACTGGTACCTTTTCAATGACGGCAATGTACGATGTGTCGTGGTCATAGGTATTCTGTGACAGGAACTGATAACAACTGATAAGAACTGATAAAGGGCCTTAGTGAGCAAAAGGGTATTCATGATCAAATACTGGCTCTTTTAAATGTTTCATTCAATAAGACGGGTACATGCAGTAATAGCGACCGATCAAAGACATTTCTCCATAACGAAATGCAAATATCGTCCATTTCTTGCTGTTAAACTACGACCGTTACGTAGTAAGCTTTGTGACACAATGAAGTACCACGATTCCTTTTTGTTTTGTGACATCATTTGTGACTAAGCTCACCTGACCGCTAATGATTTGGGATTCCCAATTAATGAAAACTCCGTGGGAGAAATGTTCTATTGATAACGACGTCTGTGATAGGCGTTACTATTCATTTCTGGGCACCATTCAAGACATTGGCTTTCAATAAGTTAAGCCATCAATGTGACGCAATTTCGAGATGAAGAGCAATGAATCGAGACTTCTAATTAGTGTACAATTAATGCAGAAAATCGCTCCCAATTCGGAGCTAATGCTGAGAGTGTAGAGCTTTCAAGGAAAAGCAAATTTCTTACAAGAAGGAGGAGCGCCCGGCTAAGCCGGGCGACACCATAAGAAGGAGGGAAGCCTGGCGTTAGCCGGGCGGCCCGACTGCTTATAATATATATATATACCACTCGGGCCGCCCGGCTAACGCCAGGCTTCCCTCATTCTTATGGTGTCGCCCGGCTTCGCCGGGCGCTCCTCCTTCTTGTAAAAAATTTGCTTTTCCTTGAAAGCTCTACACTCTCAGCATTAGCTCCGAATTGGGAGCGATTTTCTGCATTAATTGTACACTAATTAGAAGTCTCGATTCATTGCTCTTCATCTCGAAATTGCGTCACATTGATGGCTTAACTTATTGAAAGCCAATGTCTTGAATGGTGCCCAGAAATGAATAGTAACGCCTATCACAGACGTCGTTATCAATAGAACATTTCTCCCACGGAGTTTTCATTAATTGGGAATCCCAAATCATTAGCGGTCAGGTGAGCTTAGTCACAAATGATGTCACAAAACAAAAAGGAATCGTGGTACTTCATTGTGTCACAAAGCTTACTACGTAACGGTCGTAGTTTAACAGCAAGAAATGGACGATATTTGCATTTCGTTATGGAGAAATGTCTTTGATCGGTCGCTATTACTGCATGTACCCGTCTTATTGAATGAAACATTTAAAAGAGCCAGTATTTGATCATGAATACCCTTTTGCTCACTAAGGCCCTTTATCAGTTCTTATCAGTTGTTATCAGTTCCTGTCACAGAATACCTATGACCACGACACATCGTACATTGCCGTCATTGAAAAGGTACCAGTGTTGATGTGAAAGGGATTGCAACGCTTGCTCGCTTGTTGTTATGTTATTATTATGAGTTATGAATTTGCAACCTAAAATTTCTATCGCACACGCCCCGCCCCTTGCAGGCAGAGTCCGCTCCTACCACCTGCCATAAGTGTTCCCATGCCGCCCCCTGTACTCCTACCGATTTTGAACGCTTTGGGTCCACTGGGACAGGAGTTATGAGTTTGCGATATAAAACTTCTATCGCGCACGCCCCGCCCCTTGCAGGCGGAGTCCGGTCCTACTACCTGCCATAAGTGTTCCCATCCTGTTTCCTTTACTCTTACCAAGTCTGAACGCTCTGGGTCCAGTGGGGCAGGAATTGCGAATTAGCGACCTAAAATTTCTATCACGCACGCTACACCTCCTGTGGGCGGAGTCCGGTCCTACCACCTGCCATAAGTGTTCCCATCCTGTTTCCTTTACTCTTAACAAGTCTGAACGCTCTGGGTCCAGTGGAGCAGGAATTACGAATTAGCGACCTAAAATTTCTATCGCGCACGCTCCGCTCCCTGGGGGCGGAGCCCGCTCCTACTACTTGCCATAAGTGTTTCCATGCCGCTCCCCGTACTCCTACCAAATTTGAGCTTTCTAGGTCCACGGGGACAGGAGTTATGAATTTCCGGTCAAACACACACACCGACACACACACACACACACACCGACACACCAACAGACACACTTAGCGAATTATATACTCACATGTTATTGCGCCCCAGTCACATCCCTTGGACTGCGTAATTGACAATTGCATGCATACCGCATTAAGATAGGTACTTCTTTTTCTTCTCCTATATATTAGTTTCTCCTTTTTTACTAACACTATGATTTTCTGATCCAATCATTTCATCTCCTACCCTACTTCTTCATTTCAATATTTCCCCATCAAATAGCGATTGTTTACTCGTGTATTAGTTGACCAGAAATTTTTATCGTGCACGCCCCGCCCCTGTAAACGGAGTCTGGTTCTGCCCCTTACCATAAATGACCGCATACTATCGCCTGTGCTCCTCCCAGGTTTGAACGCTCTAGGTCCACGGGGACAGGAGTTTTGAATTTCCGGTGAGAGAACTTAGCGAACTACATAAAGTAGGATGTTTGTGGCTCGTTAAGTATCCCGTTTTCTCTTCATTTAGATATCCGTTGCAACAAAACAAATCCGACCATAAAATAAGGAAATCGGCAGGACTGCTCACGGGCTTTGATAGTGGTGCTATCAACAGTTAAGAACAGTAGTAAGTACCATTCGAAATTTTCTACTGTCCAAACAGGTTGGTCAGCGAGAGAGAAGACGCTGTGCCAGTAAAGCTACCAAAGAAAAGAGGTCGAGTATCAGCGGTGTTAAGATCCGGGGTAAATAATACTTCTCTTTTCAAAAACGCTAGAGGGGAAGGGGCAATATTGATGAAGGAGAGCAAAAACACAAACAATGTAGCTAATATGTGGTGATGTTTACGCTCATGCGCTAAGCAAATTCAAAAGAAAGCGACAGGTCAGCCGATCGGTTCCACTCCGCCGTAGGGTAGAAGGGGATTTCACTACGGTTTGTTAGACTGGTATGAGAAGGGTAGGCATTGAAGAAAGAAAAATGAATGTGGTAGTCAAGTTCCAAATACTGCCTAGACAAACGTAGTGCAGCGCCACTATTAATCGAAGCAACGGTGTCGAAGTACTGCCAGTACAGTACAGTAGAAGTCACAGTTTGAATACCCACTACTCCATACTACTCGTTTCACTCCGCAGTGCTCATTTTACTCCATTAACCTACCCACAAAGTGCTGCTTTATATATAAGAAGGATGAGTTTCCATATCACTATCTTTATCATAATTGTAAAGTAACCCGGACGGACAGACCGACAAACCGACAAACCAAGTTACTGCTTTATATATAAGAAGGATTGTTTCGGACTTCTAATTGGTTCTTGTCTAAACTGATCTTTTTCTTTCTTTCCTTTATTGTTTAACTATTCTGTGCTACTATATTAGTGATTTATTATAATTTCTTTTATTTTAAATAATGTTTCTTAATACACAACCCTATACTAATACTATTATTTATTTATACCACTACTCGCATATTATAACTGTTTTTCACCTAGACATAGTCACTGGCGAGCCTCGAGGGTAGATATAAAACGAAGTGATTCATCTGATTCTGAGGCGAAACGAATCACTCACATTTAGCTATTAAACAAAGATTCATCAGAACATTTTGTTTTTTTTCTTATTATTGACAGATCTTCGACTCTTTTTGAAGACGTATGAGACGCAAAACGTCATCCTTAAAAATCCTGACTCTCTGCAACGCAAATTCGGTGTCGTAGATGAGAAGGCATGTAGAACTAGTGGCTCGGCATCGACGAACAGGCTAGCGAAACGACCATCTCTGCCTTCAATAGAGAGGCGATCAAGGATGTCATTCTTTCTTCAGGTGATGAAGAGCTTTCAAATGAGTCCAACGCAGGAGAAATAATTCATTATAGGCATCCCAAAACGAAACCTGCCACACCTCATCGTAAACCTTGTATTGTCAAAATTAGTTTAGGTAATCAAAGTCTCAGAGGTAGAATGTTAGATCATGTGCATGCCGGGAGGCTCTCGCTTACCGAGGATTTCGTGCACTTCTACGCCAGAACAGATTACACGAATGAGGAGCTGGAATAGAATATGGCAGTTCCCTACGTCGGAAAGCTGGAATATTGAATCAGACCGAAGGTAAGCTTACATATGTCGTTCGGGATCTCGCCTCCATAAACTAAGGAACCCCCTGACTTACCCAACCGACAGAAGGGGACAAATTCGACGTTCAACTCGAGCTCTACGTTGGCCGCATATGACCTACAAGCTCAGCTCGCACCAATTGATCGTATTACACATTCGACAGCGGCAACTCACTTGGAAACGGAGTCGATCAATAGGGCCTACAATACTTCCGCTGTCGGCGAAACCTCCCGCGCTCCTCTTGGCTCGTCTCTAGCTGGAGTTTCTCTTGTTTAATGCGCGCTCGATTGTCAGTTAACTAGATGATCTTAACTTCATTCTCGAGCAAGGACCTCGAGCAGTTTCCATTTCTAAGAGCTGGTGTAAACCGCATTCTATTCATGACACTATACTGAGCTATAATTCTTATGTGAAGTATACCGCTGTGACGGGGCCGGTTGTGGCGTACTTGCCCTTATTCACAGGTACCTTTCACACAATCTCCTTGCGAAAAAAGATTTTGGTGATTTTTTACAAGCACTAGTGTTGGGATTCAAGATTTGTTACGACAAATTGCCTTCGTACTCGCCTACCGTAGTCCTTCATGTTCCTTAGCTGTTTTCTCAGAGTCCATTACACTTCTGCATCAGCTCCTCGATGATAGGAGGTCATACTCTCATTTCAGGTGACTTCAATTTCCCCTTGATTGACTGGAACGGTATGACTTACAAGGGGGATTTTCTTCACCATCGTCGCTTTCTTTCCTCCGCTTCTCACATTTTTTCGACCTCACGCAAATAGTCAAAGTTCCAACGCATGGACTTAATATTTTGGATGCTATTCTGGTCTCTAGACCGGAATGACACGTCTACGTCAAGCCGATCATAGAGCATTGTTCCCCCCACTGGTCACCGTACAAGCGGTCGCTAATTGATGAACTTGAGAAAGTTCCGAAAGGTTTAACCCACTGCTGCTCATTCGTGAGGGAATTGCTTCCCCTTCGTATGTCGAACGACTTCAGAGATATATGTACTTCTGATGTTTAAGCTGATCACTGATGAAATCGATTTAGATTTGAATGACATATGCGAAAACTCGCCTTCCATTGGACTTTCGAGGGGCCACCCCTATACGCCCGGAAAAACCTAATAGTCGGGCTTATGGAAGCACCTTCCCTGTTCGGGTTGTGCCGTTATGGAACAGGCTTGGTTCTGAATTTTTCAGATGGAGACGTTCGCATTTGTTTTAGATTCAGCTTTCCCGTTATTTCGAAGAACAACATGCAATTTCAGGGATGCTAGACTGCGTAGAGGTTTCTGAAGATGAACTTTTCTGCCTTTTTTCTGACTCTATCAGTTTTTTCTGCATTCCGTTTTCTGCTTTCTTTTCTTTTCTGTTATTTTCTGCTTTTCTTCTTGCTTCCATTTTTCTTTCTCCCTTGTAAATGTGATCCTTGTGATCTAATCTAGCTAATCGTTGTGGATTGTGTAATCTTAATGGCTGACTACATTGTTTTTCTGCTTCAGTATTCCCCTCGTTTTTGGCCCATTAAGTCAGCGTTAATTTTCACCCTGTAACCCTATCTTGGCCTTTGGAGGAGTTGGCGGACCTACTAAGGTGGTATACGGAGCTGCGATTCCTCCTAGCAGCTTGCAGTGTCTTGGCCAAGGCTCTGCCCTTCCTCTCCCGGACGACCCTTTGTCTCTCCCTCCTCCCCATTCCCCACGCCCGCTTCAACTCCCCATTCCATGCTTCATTGTATTTTGTAACACTGTATTATCCATTTTATCTATCTTTCCATTTTATTCATGATTGAAGTGTACTATATTTGCTATACTATTGTTACTTTGACGCTAAACTTGCTCCTCTCCTTTTCGTCAAGTGCGACAATAGATAAGTGAAATAAATAAATAAATGTAGTCATCCCTTGAGCGATGGGAGCAAGTTAAATCTTATCAAGACACCTATTATATGACATTACCGTCACGGTGACCTCGTGTAACCTCCACTACCACTGCTTTTAAAAATCGATAAATGTAAACGACGATGAATGTTGAGATCCAGCGCAACGATCAAGGCTTCGTAACTATAAGCAGCACATGTTCAACACTCATTTGTCTGACTTGTGAAGAGGACCAAACACGGAAGTTGTTCTTGAAAAAATATTTCAACCACTTTATCTTTGAAGTGAGTCCGAGTTTTAATGGACAAATAACCCTAAAGGTGCGGCGGAATAGAGCACACTCGCAGTATGTAATGCGATCTAGTTAATAATGAAAGTTTTAAAAGGTTAGATTCAATGAAGTGAAGATTTTCTAACAACAGCCCTACTCACTGATTTGAATGACTAGCAATAAATCGGAATTTAAAGCACATGGTCTGGAGTTCTGAGGAATATACGCGATATTAGAGCAATTGTATGTATAACGACTAAATGAGGGGGCTAGGAAGTGATAATAGAAGACTTTCATATAACAGCAGAACGTCTGGGAACGAGTCCGCTGTCGAGGCTATCGTAAGTAGTTGAACTTTTAAGAGTCTTCACAACCTAAAATAGAAGAGTTTCAATAAGAGAATTTTCATTTCAATCATACTTCATTTCGCAAGCAACTTTGAGCCAAAGTGTGTTCGACTCCCAGTCTATTACGCAAAAATTTCGCAGCCTGTCACAACCTGACATTAGGTCTCATAGTTGTTGGTTTCGTGGGACGCTAATTCTCCACCACTCAGATTCTAGTAGCTGCAATTAATCCAACTCGAAATCTGGGCGTTGGTTCAGAAACAGAGCGTAGTTCTATTAGCACTCTCTTCTGACCCCTTAACTTAGAAGTTTCTCTGACTTCTTTTCTCCTCAATCTTTCTTATTTTCCTTTATTGGTCTTGCCTTATCGACGAACCATCTCTCAAGGAGTTCACAACCACAGAAACTGAAGTCGCTCACCTACGATCTAATCACACCTCCAGAATACCTCTGTACACCTACCACTTCTTTTGGGTTGGTAAATCCCGTTTTATCTGGTGTATTTTGCTTTCTTATCATCGCTCGTTTATAATACTTGAGACTTATTTCTGAAGTCTATAGTCTGACGTGGAAGAGGAGGAGGCAAAACGAAACAGGATTGGCTCATCCAAGCATACAGCGAAGGGCTGCTTCATGAAAATTCCTGCGGATGGAAAAGTAGTTAGTGCCTTTGCATCACATGGCCATATATCGAACCCCTGATATGTGTAGCGCGAGACTGTTCTTAGTTTTTCTTCACTTGCGGATGCTGGGCAACAGCTCACCTCATAGGCCCAGACCTGACTAAATGTTCAGTCTAAGGATGCCTCAGCAAAATCTTTCGAGCGAACAACCTATTGAAGTCAAGTCAATTTTAATATTCCGAGCACATAGTAAGGTTCGCAAAAGAAGTTAGGAAAATAGAACATACTTCGGTCATAGTGGTTCGTTGACCTGGATCTCTAGCGAAAACACAATAGGTGAAGAAATCTCGTAGTCGCTCTGGACAAGCAGTCGGGAAACTCAAGCATCTTCCTTCGAGCACCTGAGCGGAGGAGATAGTAACGACTGTAGTCTGAGAAATATAGAAGGTCACTGACTGCTGTTTTCACTTCAGCGTTTGTGTAATGTTCCCACGGTTCACTTCCATTTGTAAAGATCTCGTAGGCCAGAACTCCAAAGCTGAAGACGTCCGTTTTCAAGGAAAATACAAATGATGCAATCGTTTCTGGTGCCAGCCATTTAATGGGTAACTTCATTGCAGTTTTCATGACGTAGTGAGTACCGACGCGTGAAAGACCAAAATCACTTATTTTGACCTGAAATATGCGAATGAGTTCAGGAAAGTATTTCACAGCGAAGCAGTGCCTACTTCATCGAACAGATACTACAGCGTATATGCTCTTTTCGAGTACTATTCTTTGCTTTCGACAACAGTATTTCGACCAAATACAATACTGCTCCTAATTCATGATCAACCGACGGTCGCTTCGCCATAACTTTAGCTAAAGTACTCCAATCACGCTGAAAAAAATCATCGGAAAGGAAAGTAGAATTTAAATATATAATAACCAGTCGGATCGCCCGGCTAAGGCTACACTTTCCTCTTCTCTGTCGAACACCCTATCCCGATAAATGTTGAACTGAAGAATTTTTTCCCTGAACTGAAGATTTTTTTCCCTTTTTCAAAACTTATAGATTTTAAGTTTTTTCCGCTTTTTAGCTGAGTTTGAGTTTTCCGCTGTTTAGTTGAGTGAGAGTATGAAACTGGAACAGAGGTCGGAATCCTTTTTCGCACAACAGAAATTGAAAGCTTCCTTCCTTCTTTGATAAAGTTGTAGTAAGCCTAACTCTCCACTCCTTTGTTGAAACAAATAATGGCTTCCTGTACACGAAATTCGACACAGGACTAACAGGGCAGTGCAAATGGTATTCAGTCAAAGTCGGTGCTTACGCCTTTGATTGGAATTCCCGATCTCTTGCTCCCATTATTAAAAAGAAATACCCATCAAAAATCCAACTGTTAGACAACCAAAGATGATGCTGTGGAGATGTTCTGAGTGATGATATCACCGTTATCAGATATTCTTTATCAATGGACCCTTTTCTTCACGGAGATATCATTAGCTGAGAATCCCAGATTACGGGCGGTCGGTTAAGCTTTGTCGCAGATGATATCGAGCAAAGAGGATTCTCATTGAATCACAAACCTTGCTGAGTAGTGGCCGTGATCTAGTAGTAAGAAGTGAACAAAGTTCTAATCTGCTTATCGTATTGCTTTTGATCGGTAGGTGGCCTCTCTTAGGTCTCTTATCTTGTCTTATCAGTCATGATCAGTTCTTGTCTCCGAGAACCTACGATACCGTCAAATCCTACATCACTTATTAAAATGCTAAGGTTCCACTGTTAGTAAGAAAAGTGTAATCCAACCAAATTTCAACGATCGAGGTCCACGTAAACAGGAGTTATGATATTCTACTGCAAAACCCAAAACTTCTATTGCACGCCCCGCCCTTTGTGCATGGAGTCCGGTCTTGCCACCCACCATAAGTGTTCTCATCCTGCCCTCCGTACTCCTACCAAGTTTAAACGCTCTAGGTTCACAGGGACAGGAGTTATGAATTTCCGGTTAGACACACACACCGACACACGTACACACACACACACAAACAAACACACACACACAAACACACCGACCAACCAACAGACACACTTAGCGAATTATATATAGTAGAATCTTTCAATTTTCTTGAAACTTACGCCTTTCTTTCCGGGAAAACGAAAATTGAGCCTCTCAGCACCTGGAGTGTTACTTGCGGATATGGCAGCATCGTAAACCCTCCACTTCAATTGAAAACTTCGTTCCCGGTTTTCAAAGGGCCCGAATCGTACTATATCTGAGGAGTGCATAGAACCGTGATCATTTTGATGCCCTTCATAACATAATTTAAACACCCCTTTCAGCTGAAAGCAGCGGTGCAAAGCTTATACCATGTTTTTAGACGTTCGTTATTTCTTTCAGCCACGTATTTCGTGTGACGACCGTATGATTGCTTGTGGGCAACCCTGTCATGCCATGAATTTTTAATTTCTTCGATTTTGCAGCATCATTTTCATGGAGGTCAACAGGTGAAAGTTCGGCAGCTGAGGTGCTTCGTGCAGATATATCATAACCTTAAACTCTCCACTTCAATAGAAATCTTCGTTCTGAGCTTTTAAAACATTTGGAATATGGGAACATGAAATCATAGTTATTTTGATATACTTAATGGTACGATTCAAAAGGTTCGAAAGTCCATTCGAGGAAAGTATGCCGTTTGGCGCGACCCTTCGCAGAAACTTCGCCATTGGGGCACATGGGCTTAATTGCCACCTATACTACGCAATTTCTGCGCTAACCAACACGTCTAAATCGACCAGCCTCTCGCATTAGATCAACCATTGGTCTAATTAGAGTCGGTTCGCACCCAGGTGCGAGACGAACCTGACCAAGTGTGGAGACTTAAGGGTCACCAAATTTTTCAGTCAACCTCATGAATCGAGTAGGAAGAAATCAACCTCATGAATCGAGTAGGAAGAAATCAATTTCATGAATCGAGTAGGGAGAAAGGAAATTGTAAAACGTTTTAGGAGTTATCAGTTCATCAATCTTTTTGTGCAAATTATATCGGCTGTATACATTTTGGAAATCACGTATATATTCCAAACTCGTTCACATTCACAGCACACAGTAGCATGGTCACTATTACCGCAGCCAGCCTAAACCATTATTAAATTGTTGATTGAAATGTTCTCAAGGCCGGGAGTGTCGTGGATGGTCCACTCCACGAGCTACTGCTGAGTGGAATTGAGGGGATCGTTCAAGTTTGCCCCATCCCATCAGTTTTCATCAGTTCTTTTTTCCGATTGTTGGTAGTACTTTTATTAACAGTTATTTTGCTCATATATATGTATTTGGTTTAATTACCCAAGTTTGAGGTGAATAAATCGCTGTGTTTGGCTGTCGTTATACCAATATCGAAAAAATCAGCGTGGCAATAAGGCGACACAGTTCCAGACCCCCTTAAGAAGCGTGTACAACAACATTAACACGTACAAGGTGACAGGAACTACGGAGGGCAAGCCTGAAAGTGGAAGACCGAAGAGCGCAACAACAAAGAAGATCGTGAAAATTATTAGAGAAAAAATCCGCCGCCACCCTTGTAGGTCCGAGAGAAAAATGGCTCTTGAGGTGGGTATTCCTGCTCGATCTGTTGGAAGGATTGTCACCAGAAACTTTCGGCTTCGCTCTTATAAGATCAGGGAAGCTCACATGCTAACTGGCGTATGTAGAAAACTAGACTCGGAAGATGTAAGAAGCTTCTAAAGCGATTTTCGCAGGCACGGCACACTAACATCCTTTTCACTGACGAGTGTCTGTTTTCAACAGGTCAATTCCTGAACACCCAAAACGATAGGATAATATCGGGGAGCCCTGCAGAAGCCAGCCAACATGGAGGGATTGCTCAGCGATCTGGACACCCCAAGTCGTTGATGGTTTTTGTGGCAATCACATCGGACGGCAAGATGCCCTGATATTCTTGGAGAAAGGGGTCAAAGTTGATAGCAAGACTCACTTGAAAAGCGTGTTGGAGAAGGAGGTATTCCCTGGGCACAATCCCATTTCGGCAACCGGACTTGAACTTATCAACAGTACTCAGCTCCAGCACTCAGGTCCAAGGTGGTACAGGACTGGTACGCAACGCACTTCCCAGACTTTATCTCGTCGAAGGATTGACCCCCAAACAGTCTAGACCTAAATCCATTGGACTACTCTGTGTGGTCAGTTCTCAAGAGGAAAGCCTGCTCCACCCAGCGTAGAAGTTTGGATGCTCTAACCCTCGTTAAAGCATGATATGGACGAAGACTACCTCCGTGCCGCCGTCGACGGGTTTCCCAGGAGACTTTCAGCCTGTATTCGCACAAAAGGAGCTATTCTGAAATCTAGTTTGTTTTTGTAATCTATATAGCTGTTGCTAAATGCTGTTGAAGTTGCATCATGTATCGATCGATTTGACAGTTTTTACGGACATATTTACCGTTTCCAGAACTTTTGCCGCACCCTGTATACGTAGGATGATGGTGTGAAAATAGCGATAGCGCTCATGTGGATAGTTGGATTGCATTACTAATGCCGAGCTTTCTTTACAATCTTTTCCAAGAATTCTATTGCTCAATTGCTTCTAGCTCGATGAAAGTGCCGTTGGTATGAGACCTACTATTGTTGCTGAAGGTTATTAACAACAATATCAACAGTAGAGTGTAGTGATCCTCTCCCCCCCCCCCCCCCCCCCGTGGCCTCCTTTCAGCCCTTACCAGCTGGTGTCAGTTTCCTCTACCAAACGTTGGCAATACCGCCACACTTCACCTCACCCAACGAAGTTCCTTCGTCCCAATATTGCGTCAAAAGGCATAGGGGCCAAGTGCCCCTCGAATTCTACGACCACTTATCAGTCCTTATCATTCGTTGTAAGATCCTTGTACAGAACATTTATAATCACTGTATCCCTCGTATCATCGAGAACATGCTAAGGTTCCGTTGTTAAAATGAAGGGCATAATCAGTAGGTGTTACTTTACTCAGTTCCTTGTCACTTCTTTTTAGAAGTTGTCAGTTCCTGTTAGAGATAATACATGATCTCTTCATACCGTCAACCACTCGAAGTCAAAATAAGGTTCTATTGTCAATGTGGTAAAAGCATCAATTACTCCAGTATCATTATGTTTCACATCAACCCCTATCAGCTATGATCAGTTTCTTCTTTCAGCCTTTTCTGATCCAGTCACAATCCACATCGCACACCATAGTGCTAACCAGGGAGGGGTAGTCCCCCTATCTTGGGACTTTGAATAGAGACCCACATGAATCGATAGAGTTTTGAATGCTGCTCACGAAACTGGAGATCAGAACTGCAAAATGGTTTTCCTCATAAAGTTATGGGGGCCCGAATTTTGCTCGACAGTAGTATCAATTGGATATGCGAACTCGTCGCTTGCATATCAAGTACGCACGTGGCCTAGAGGTAGTGGTTTCGCTTCATGGGCATTAGATGAGGCTTTTCTTCAGGCCATTGTCCATATATATGCAGAGTACTTTTTCATTTCGTCAGAGGCTTCCTAAACGTATTCTGGCATTTCTTCAGTGAAAGCCTCATTTCTGCTTTTATATTTCGTCGCCCCTATTCAAGGAAAGGGGTTCTGTACGTTAATAGTATGACTCTTTTTTATTTTAAAATTCGAGGACAATAGAAAGTCGTTAGAGATGTGTAAGAAACTGCAAAAAACTCAACAATAATGGGAACACTTTAAAAAATGCGTGAAGCACACATGTTCTTCACAAACTGCGCACCTTATGCATGCGCATCTGTCGAATGTTTAGTGCTCCACGTTTTTCTAATTTTTCAACTTGCTCTCGGTACAAGGCTGGGTATATTAATGAATACCCGGGTTCCTGCGACCTACCGGCTGAGTATTTGTTTAGTCTTGAGACGATTGGCTGTTTTGTCACAGGGTGTAGAGAATCAGCATGCATAAGGGGGATGCATGAGAGGACGACGGAAAGGGTGGCACGCTACAGCTACCAGCTGCCGAAAAATTTTCCAGTAATTACATCAACTACGCGTTCCAGGCGACCAGTAGTTTGAGTTAAACATTTGTACACAAATGGATTGGTGCAGCCCCCATAACACCGTATATACGCGGCCAGCTTTGATGTGGCATTCAAAAAAGGCAGTTGTTGAGCTCTCGCAGTCCATCTTAACTATTATGATAGCCTATAAAGTAATTCGAAGCATTCATCAGATCCAGCGATTCATCCAAGCCTCAAATCTTACCTGTCCGTCTCAGAAACCCTTTCAATAGTGAACTGTGCCTTTGGTATTTCGTTCGCGATTATTTTAGTATGCTTGATTTCAGGGGGTTCCTATCTCGTTTGCTGTTATCACTACCTGTCACGCATCATTAGTGCTTCTACCGTCGCCTATGAACCTTTCGATTCAAACACTCTAGGAATCGGGGAGAAGGAGCCATAAAACTCCGCACACATACCCATACACAGATCGATGCACACACACAAAACACATACAGATAAAGCAAACACATACAGAACACATACAGATGGGTGTGTAACCAGATATGCAAGCTTCAATTTCTAGCTGGAGTGGTCAGATCACGCACCGATTTCTTGGCTAACATATATAAGAATGTACATAGAAATCACTAAAACCAGGTATCAGCGACGGAGTCCGGAATCGAGGGAGGAGCATTTCTTTTCTAGTCGACACATTGTTTGGTGAGATGTAAAATGGGACCTTCTAGGGAAAAGGATGTAAGTGAAAGTTTGATCAGCGTTTCTAATTGCTTCGATGCTTACATCATTCAGAGAAGACACTCGCAAATCAAATCTGAAGTTTCCACGGATACTCACGTTACCGAAGGTCTCGATAAAGACGAAGAGAGAGTGAGTATTCAACGCTACACGAGGGATGACATACAACGTTCGAAACGAAATCATTTTCTCAGATTGGACATAATCCCTATATCCAGCTCTTGGGCCTTCGAAATCATTCAATCACAAAATTGCTCAAATTCTGTCATTGAATCTTGTCCAGTACGATTGATCATTCCCATGAAGTATGCTACCAATAGGAACTTCAGTTGGAGCGTGCGGATTGGGTCCGGCACCTCTCCGCTCTGAGGCGAACTCCAGCTCAGCTGACCATGCGCATCCTTTTCCCAGCACAAACAAGCTTATTGATGCTTACTAACAAAAATCACACCTCCCTGCATCCTATCATACTATATAAAATTCGCCTAGTGTGTCTGTTAGTTCGTCGGTGTGTGCGCGTGTGTGTCTCGGTGTGTATATATTTGATCGGAGATTTATAGCCCCTGTTGCATTGGACCCAGAACGTTCAAACTTGCTAGGAGTACATGCGGCAGAATGAGAACACTTATGGTAGGTGGAAGGAGTGAATTCCGCTCACGGGGCGGAGCATGCGCGAAAGAAATCAATGAGTCTTATAAGGCGAGAGCTACTGAGTCTATAACCCTTTCGTGTTAGCAGTGGAACATTAGTGCTGTGTGACGGGGCCCTAGCTACTCTGTGATAGGAGCTGAAAACAAATGATAGGATGTGATAAGGGTGGGTCTGGGAAAGCGGTGTTAACGATCTTTCAATTCTCTGATCTGTTCCATTCAATAAGAAGAGTAAGTGCACTGACAAGGACCGATTGAAATCACCTCATTACCAGGAAATAAAATTTGGTTCATTTCTTGCTCTCAGATTACCATCCCTACGTAGCAAAGTTTGTGAATCAATGGAGCATTACGGTTAGCCTTTGCTTCGATATCATTTGCAACAAAACTTACACCGCCAACAGTGTGGGGTTTTTAACCAGTGATACATATACCAGTTGGCCTAGGCATGCATTAAATGTCAATGACCGCTCATTTGTAGGCTTACAGGCTGCATGTACTTTATCAGTACTTTATCTGATCACTTGACAGCACTTAAGTACCATTGAAAGCTCTTGTTAGCTATGCGATAGGCCCTTAATCGACGATTATTTTCGACAGAAGAGCAACAGATCAAGTCTTATGACAATAGGTGTCATAGACTTATACTGAGTACAATTTGTACTGTCCTGTTAGTCCCGTGTCAAACATCCTCTTCAAAAAAGTATCAAGTCGCGTGGTCGGGTTCTCGATCAACCATCACGGTGGTATGCGAGGCGTACTAGACGCGGCCAATCAGGCTTAATTGGGTGGCCACTCCACTCTACTGAAGCACGAACAACGGTAAAGACTATCGACAGATCATCAGCCCTCCAAGACTCTACGAGAGGCGGGACCGCTGGGCTGATATGGTTGGTCAATTGAGGATTTGCCTTGTGACGTCACCGATGATCGGCGCCTCCATTTGTCGATTGGCCAAGGCGCCCTTCATTCTTGGATATGAGAAACCAAAAACAAAAGATTTAACAACACGTTTTGATATAAAACAATACATTTACTAAACGATTACACATTGCATTTGATCCAAAAAAGGAATATCTTTGATATTTTCTGCGAAAACACTTATCCGACCGCCAACAATCCGGGATCCTCAACTAATGATTCATCCGTGAAGAAAAAAAGGTGCACTGATAACGACATTTGATAGTGATGTTATCATCACTCGACAACACTTGTGAATACCATTCATGGCTTTGGTTGTCTAACAGTTGAGTCTTCAATGGATGATTATTTTGAAGGGGAGGAGAACGGTGTGTATGCACTTATTTGTGTGTGCATGTTACTTGTGTGTGTGTGAGTGGGCAAGATTGGCGACGAGCTCGGCGTGTGTGTGTAGTTGTGTGTATTAGCATATGTCGATGTATCAGTGTCGGTGGGTGCGTAAGTGTTGATAAGGGTGCTGCTTTACTCGAACCTTCGAATGCATCCGTTTGCCTTCACCCTCGTGGGAAATCGCTCACGGATGAAGGTCAGCACCGTCTTCCTGACCTCCCACATCCGGCTCTTGAATGACTGTCATGAAACTAATCCTATCGTTCCACACCGTTTCTCCGAACAGGCTTGTCGTGATGGAACCGTTTTATTTGGTCGACGTTTCAAAAAAATCGTCTTCTTCAAGGGCCGCTTTCATAGTCCGCCGGCCGGCCGACCGGCGTGCCACGAGGCACTGCTAGGGGGAGGAGGGCGGCAGACGGTCGGTCAGCCCCTCGAAGGGTGGTAAACAAGGAGAGACAAGGTCAAAAATCATTTGTACCAGTCCCTGGTTGTTTGGTTTTTGATCTTGTTCATCTTTGTTTTCATCCCTTCGACCAAACGTCTGTCACCCTCTTCCCCCTAGCACTGCCTCGTGGCACGCCGGCCGGTCGGCGGACTATGAAAGCAGCCAAGGGCCTGGAAGTAGTTCGGGGCTCCTGAACTGCGGTCTATCCGATCAAGTGCCTGAAAGCGCTGGGCCAGTTGTAACAGCTTCGAGAAACTTGAACACCAAAAGATCCCAGGCAAGATACCATAGCCGGTTCCACCGCTATTGCCGCACAACTCGAGGTCTACTTGAAAATATTACAGTTAAGGCATATCTTGGCCAGGGCCATAATGTCAACCTCGCTCAGATCGAAATAGGAGGCTCTTGTTTCATGCTAGCCCAGCATTTCGAAGTCCGCTCAGAGAGCTTCGCTGTTGTTCATGTTGTGTGAAGCGCAGTTTCCCTGAAGCTTACAGGAACGGAGGCTATTAAGTAATTTTTCGGGTTAAGAAAATGTTAGGGTACATATCGGAGATTGGTCAACTTTTCAATTAGGGAACCAGGAAGCACGATTCGATACATATTTCTTGCTCGTCTTCGTTCGTATAGGCTTGGAGGAGACTGCGTTGTAGAGTCGTTTAATGTCACTGCGGTACCGTGCATGTACCATCCCGCCCACAAGGGGCGGAATTGGAAAACTCGAAATTGGTAGGTGTAAAGGAGGCAGAATGGGAACACTGACCCAATTGAATCCAAACGCATTCCTTATCTATGGTCTAATCTTCACTCTTCGATAGGGTAAGTGCAGTGATAGGGATTACGAACGCTATCCAGCAAAGTTTGTGACTCAATGAAAGATCATGGTTTTGAACCTTCAATGGGTCATTATTTAGGAGCAACAGATAGAATCTTCTAATCATAGGCATGAGCGGCATCGGCGCATTTTGGATACCGTTTGCATATGCCCTCTATGCAGTTTCCCGTTCCTGAAGGTATCATTTGTTCCAAAGGAGGAGTGAACTGTCTACAGATTATCACAACTCTATCATAAGAAGGAGGGACCGATATGTACATATATTGGTGGTACAGAAAGAAGTTCTGCATAAGTGTTGTCAAAGAACATCTACCACACAAAGAGGGTCGAAGCCTTCTCACGGCACTTGGGAGGCATAGACTAGAAGAGCATCGGAAGAGCGATATTGATGGGAAATGCAAAATCCCCGCCCAAGAAAATGAGATCGGTACCTAGAAGTATTGGAAACTCACATATTCGCTAGAGAAATCCTAGGCTAAACAACCGAAATGCGTGCATTTCCGTAAGAAGTGCCGCAACATCTGCCATTCATTCCTTTTTGTTAGCTTTGACATCACTGCTGATTATTATTTAACGACCGTCATTGGTCCCTGTTGTTCACGAAATTGAGTGGGACGGCAACTCTGGTGGAACCGCGACAACTTGTTCTTGTAGCCGGTTCTCTTTGGCGTTCATGTTTCTGAGACCTGTTGCAATGGTAAAGCGCGTTAGGGCGCTTAGTGGCGACAGCTTTTTTCGCTATGTCTATTGACTATGACTAGAACATAGGCACCTCCTGGTTGAGATCTGCATCGGTAGTGGGAGCGGACCATGAGCCAATCGCTTCTTGTAGAAGCGCCTCTCTTGCACATCTTGCAGTGTTGATCCCTGCGAGAATTCTCTATGTCGAATGTTTCGCTCCTAAGTGTAGTTTTTCGATTAGCAATGCGAGCTCAGACATGTTACACAGTCTAAGTCAATCTATGACTTGAGACTTCAAAAGAAGTGCTAAATCACATGGGAGACAGAAATACAGTGTCTGCAATGAGAATTTTCAGATATTAAAAGAATTTGAGTTCTATCATGGCTTCCTTCCGCGAGAGGATTTATTTTGCCTACTTAAATATGTTGGAGAATTTTTGATACGCGTTAGTGAGGTAGGTTTTTCATGCAGTGGTTTCAGCTCAGTCGTTATAATCCTCACCGTTCCTGCTCTCGAGTCCTCAATATTCAAATGAGTGAGTATTAGTTATTAATAATGTTCATGCCCGTCGTAGTGATGAGGGAGTATAAGTCAACATTAATAAGTAGTGCAACCAAAGGACAGGTTTTAAAAATATGCAACATAGGAGAAATGGACAGCTGGTTGAACTTGGTGTACGCTGAACGATCAGCAATAAATTGCCAAATAACTTTGGAATTAGGAAAAGATCTTGACGTTATTCATACCATATGCGCCCACTCACTCTGCTTCCATTTAGCATCGTAGTGGTAGAGTGTGACCAATACAATGAATGGTGATTCCCAAGCGATGAACAGGTCAACAAATCACACTCTCAGACGTGTCGTCATCAATAACCGAGATTGAATGAATGGTATAATCGGTTGGCTTAGAGCAGTATCGATGCGGGATTCGAACTGAGAAACATACATGTGTGAGTGTGAGGGATAAGTGAATAAATGGTGCACCGAGACTATGCCGGTACTAGCGAGACACGCCGGTGGATTCATGGTTGAATTAGCCTCTGAATTACTGTGTTGTAGATGTATACCTTCCGTCTTCTCGCAGGCACATCAACACAAACGTAGGTGAAGGGTCTGTGGAAACAACGTCAGAGCCTAGAGCCTAGGCCGTCGAAAGTTCTCGTCCGCTTAGGAAGAGCCTCGAGAAAGGCTCATTTCGAGTGCTTCAGCGAGAGCACAGATCGACATCGACATCTTAGTCATGCTCCTATCAGGCAGCCTGTTATGACCCTGAGATTCAAGGAGCCTCTTCCGAGCGGTTCTAGCTGAAGACTCCCCTGTTGCAGAGGAAGGCGCCTTCATAATATGCTAACGAGACTGTTTTTTGTATATCAAGGGAGATTAAGACGATATTAGCAACTATAGGGTTGGCAGAAAGTCCTCCTACAAAAAATTCAAAGCGTTGAAAGTTTTTATAATGACTGTGAATACGGTAGCGAGGACTATAACCACTAGGATACTTCCCGGGCAACCCACGTATGAGTAAACAAGGGCACGCGCGTAGGCTTCCGTAGCACTACCGTCAATGAATGGACAACACCCTATATGTCATGAGGGCATTCCAAGGGAAAAACGCTGGGGTAGCGGCTCAAATTAACAGCAACCTGAACGATGCTAGCACTGACCACCGGTCAACGGTCAGCAGACGTTGGATCACATCACTTTAAAGATGCTGGCCTTCGAGGTAGCGCAGGCATTGCACCAGTTTTCAGTGATGTGAAGGGGCCAATTTACAACTAAATAGTCGCGGCTTTCATCATATTCGCTTGTGAGCCAGCATTTACACCTGAGATTGAACAGCCCTCCATGCAATAGTTTTGTAGCTGCCCCCGCGGGAAATCTGCTCATTGATGAAGGAAGTTTTTACTTCCATAAATTTAAGGTCGACAACGATCCTCATCAGAAAGGTAAAAGAGAAATCATACTATCAGTCGTGTGCGAATGTGCTCCCGGAGAGACTTCGAGGATTCAGAATATAGATGAAAAAGAAGATGAGGCACAAGGCAAGAAAGGCTATGAGAAGAAGGTGCGGGGGAAGGTAAGTTGTGGAGTAGCCACGATGCTTTACAGAGTTTAAGAAACAGTGCGTCCTGAATGATAGGAATGACTAGTACAAAACATCATTAGTCGGTGTCTAATACATATAGCGCTCATTTTTAGCTTAAAAACGTCATTGTAAGGAGAAAGAACGGCAAGTACTTGGTTGAGGTGGCGCGTCTATTCGAGTCTATCCCACAACTTATTAAACACTACCGAGAAACGCCTGGAAAACTGAATAAGGTATCGGGCGCCAATCAACTTTCTCTAGGTCTTACACCTTCACGAAACATTTTCCAGATTTCTTTCATTTTAAAATATCCTATAAAGCAACAGTCGTGGGAATATAACCACAGTGACGTGCAACAAGGAAAGTTATTGGGGGAAGGAGCGTTTGGCGAGGTCCGAGCTGGAACGTTGAAGTTGAAATCCGGACGAATAGCAGAGGTGGCTATAAAAGTGGTAAGTATGCTTGGTGACTATGGTGTACTGAGATGTTCACGCAAAGTTACCTTTCAAATTACTCTACACGAGAATCAATTGCAATCGCACTGTTTCAAATTTAGAAGTTTGCACAATAAATAGAGACCGATTGCTCAAAGTCTAAAATAGAGTTAGAAGAAATGGTTTCGTACTGTCGTGTACCATTGGTTTCGCGCTGTTGATGAAAAACGAACGGTGTTTCTCCACTCACTGTAAAATAACGACCCGTCAGGAGAGCGGGAATCCTTACAACATGTAAAATGCTCGCTTTTGTTCTGTCTTTCTGTGTCATCTGCCGTCTGTCCTTCGTCTGCGAGATCCGGTACTTACTGACAAAGTACGTGGGACATCCGGATAGATGGGGCCTAGGGCAAGATCAACAGAGCACATGGGAGAGCATGACGGGCTGGATTCTTCTCTGGAAATGTTTCAAAGACCATAGGCAGCTCTGTGAAAATTTCATATGCAACGCCTCGAAACAACTTGAAGCTTTCAACTGTAAATCAGGCTCTACATTCACATTTTTGAAATCGCAAGTAGTACATACTTCTCTCCCCTGCAAATGTGCACTTTAAGCGACTTGTAAAGAAGAATTGCTGAGTTTCATATAGTTGTGTGAGGTTTTATAGTATGTTGTTGTTTATTTCTCACGTCTACCTTATGTAGCGTATAAACAAATGAGTAAATAAGCAAAAAATGTCAAATGGAGGTGGATCAGGGTGGGCTCCTGATTCTGCTGTGCTGGTCCAAATACCTTCTATTTCTGGCGGGATATCCATGCATACTTGTAAAAGCTTGCATTCGAGTGACTGGAGGATATCTTAGAGGCCTTTCGAGGCTGCCTTTGAGAGCAAAGCCCCTCGTCCACTTCGAGATAGCCTGACTGAAACCCGGAATTAACCCAGCCCACGTCAGAGCCTGGCAAGCTACACGTTTTATATCCACTTGCCAAAAACAGTAAAACAAGTGAGCAGCATACCCCTGAGCCTGAGGGGGTCAACAATACGGCAGCGTTGGCTAGGACCGCTTGGGAGAGGCTGCTAAAATCTCAGGGCCAAAATAGGGCGGCCAAAAGGAAAAGGACTACGATGGCGATCTGTGCTTTCAGCGCACGGACGCTTGCATCGGAAGCGTGTATAGAAGATGCAGATACAACCTAAGACGATCACGTACGACGACATCAAACTGACCCAGACGAGAGGGCATCTCCCGCTGCACGCTGTACTTGAGGCTGGAGAAGAACTGTGTCTTGAAACATGTGACAGCAGAGGGTTCGGCGGCGTAGGTGTCTTTGCCAATACGTGAATACCTTGGCCGTGAACATCGATTTGTACGAAAGCTTAACAACCCGAATCGGACGTTCGCGATTGAGAAGACGTAGCTCAACCCCAGCTCTAATCATCTTCGTTGCCTACGCACCAACATCGAGCTACGACGAAGAGGAGTTGAAAGCGTTTTATATGGATCTGGAGAGGCTCTACAGAGCATTCTTCCTCCGAGGTCATCGTCGGTGATTTCAACGCCATGATTTCCCCTAGAAGAGCGTGTGATGAGCTCTACATCGGGACTCACGGAATGGGGTGGAATGAGTAGGGTGAAAAGCTGCCTGAGTTAATTATCTCAACACACACCAGCCATGGTAACTCGCAGTTCCGCAGGCTCGGTCATTTGCTATGGCCATGGGAGTCACATAGTGGATAGTTTCATTAAGAAATAAGACCGCATCATCTTCAGCCGGAGATTTTACCGGACTGACGTCGCTGTTGTTTCAAGGTTATTCACGGGATCAGACCATCGTCTCCTCCACTCCAGATTCTGCTCCGCAGTGCGTGGGGAGAGAGCTATGAAGTTCAGGAAACAAAGCCCCAGACCTCCACCAACTGGGACCACTTCGTCTCCCTTGCGCGTGAATGGGAAGATTTCGTTATCGACAACATCGATGAAGACTAAGACCTGTTCGTCGAACATCTTCACCATAGCGCTAGAAAAGCATAGATCTACAAGTAACCAAGAGACGACTCCCTTCGAAAATCTCGAGCTGGTACGACAGCGTGGAATCGCACGAGCTGCAGGCAATCATCAACAAACGGCCCCGAACTTTCGCAGCTATGCAGAGAAGTGATAAAGGAAGACCCGAAAGAGAGAAGAGCAGCAGTTATGGACGAAGAAACTGAGGCTGAAGGAGAATTTGCAAAGCCCGGCGGAACCTTGTCAATCACAATGCCAGGATGATTTAGTTCGTCATCTTGACGGAACAGTTATTGCATCTCGAAGAGCAATGGCGAAGGTCACCTACGACTTCTACACGGATCTCTTCAACAGCTACTCATACCTCCTGCTTACCTACCATACCTACCATCTCAGGCAAGACGAACATATCGCTCATTCTGTTTTTCATTCCAAAATTCGGCATGCCGTCACGTCGATGAAGAATGATAGTGCGCCCGGTCCCGATAGGATCAAACCAGAACATCTGAGGAGTCTTCCACCACTTATCGTCAGAGCTCTGAGTAGGTTTTTAACGCGGCACCTGTCGGAATGCAAATTTTTACGTCGTGGAAAACTAGCAATACTATGCTGCTGTACAAGAATGAGGATTCCGACGATATTGGCGATATATTGGCATTGATCGCCCAATGTGCATGCTGCCTGTAATCTACATGCTTTTCACACGTATCGTCCTAAACAGGATTGGCGGAATATTAGATGAAGGACAGCCATGCGAACAAGAAGGGTTTCGGAGAGGATTCAGTATATTTGATCATATCCACCCTCTTACAAGACTCGTTGAAGAATCGCGAGAGTATAAAATGCCGTTATGTATTACGTTCATCGATTTGAAGAAGGCTCTTGATCTCGTAAAGAAAGAAGCGGTAATCGAAGCCCTGGGCAACCAGGTGTTCTTACTCAGTATATAGGGGTGCTTCGTGAGCTCCACAGCAATTTCACGACCAGTATTTCGCGAGGGGGGGGGGTTCGACAGGGGAGCCATTCCGCACAAACTTTTCAGTGCCGCTCCCGAGTACATCACTTGTCAAATAGAATGGGAAGGCATGTGAGTGAAGGTCTATGGCCGCTACTTAAGTGGTCTCCGCTTTGCGAACGACATCGTGCCTATAACACCGAACATCGAGTAGGCGGAATGAATGCCGGCCGTATTTGACAGTGCTTGTAAAAAGATCGGCTTGTGACTGGACTCAATGAAGACGATGTTCATGTGGAACGGATTGGTACCTGATGCTCTCTTTACGCTAAGCGGAACGAATATCTCTGAGTGCTCGAGCTATGCTGGGTCGGGAAGTCAGCATGATGAACGACTTAGTCTCGGAGCTGTGCAGAAGGAAACGCGCCGCGTGGGGAGCATTTAAGAATATCGAGGGAGTAGTGAAGAAGACAAAGAACATCCGGCTGCGCGCTCACCTTTTCGACACTGCTGTTCTTCCTGCTTTGACGTACGCCTCAGAGACTTGGATTCTACGAGAGCAGGATGAGCATGCTGTCAGCGTTGCTCAACGCGCTTTGTTAAGGACGATGCTCGGGATTTCCCTGTACACGCAAGTGCAGAGAGAATCCGGAGTTCCGAGCTCCGGCATCGAACGAAGATGAGGGACGCCGTTGATCACACCAAGGAATCGAAGATCGGGTGAGCCGGACACGTCATACGATATAGTGATGGCGGTTGGACCAGGGCGGTTACGGAGTGGATCCCTCGGGACGTCAAGCGAACACCAGGACAGGCGCCAACAAGATGGTCAGACTTCTTAACGGAGGGTGCGCTTCGTTGCGCGTGTCCGTCGAAACTAGGTCACGCCGCAGCCGTCGCAAGCGGCGGGTCAGCCCGCGATACTTGACAGACGTCGCAGCTGTAAGGTGGGCATACGATTTGCGCTTTCTTTATGGTGGTCAGCCAAAGGGAAGATAACATAGACAAATGCAAATCGTTCGCTCCACTCACACTTGGTGGTACTGTAATGTCGTCTCGAGACCTCAGTGGAGTGCGCCGCGCGCGAAGTGGGCGGGTGACCTACTTTCGACGGACACGCGCAACGGACGTTCGCCCTTAACGGAAGCTCTGAATGAAAGAAGTGCTTAACCTCGTATCCCTGAAGTGAGGACGACTCACTGCACAACTCTAGCTCGTGAGATAGACGGATGGAGAGTTTACTGGCGCCCGCTCGAAGAAATCGACGATCAACGGACGACAGGCGACAAGACAGGTGATGTCAAATGCAGATGGTGTAGTGGCAAGTGGCGGTAATGTAATGGCTGGCAATACACTGGCTTCGAACCCGTGACCATGCAACTAAGTATTAGGTTGAGTCATAAGTTCTCGGACAATGTCAAAGTGATGACTTCTAGAGATCATAACTCAGGTGAGAGGTGACGAAAATGAACGAACGAGGCATCATCAGATAAAGTATTAAAAGCTCTTCCAAACATCTACTAGCGAGTACACCTGACCATCTCCTTCGCTTGAGCCTGAGGAGAGAAAGTGCGATGCCGGCGCGAAAATCCATGTCATACTGCTTCAAAGCATGAGGCACCCATCGACCGAGCTTTCCCACCTCGCCGATTGACTTCAATCCACGAATAATTGTGGACTGACTCCCCAAAGGTGACTGCAAGTTTACGAGTAGTTTGATACGGATCGGCTTCCATTTGGCTCCGCAGCATCTTCAAATCCAACTCCATTGAGCGTCCTGGACGGTCTTCATTTTCGATGGAAAGGTCGTCCGACGTGAACTTCGTGTGCCACTTGTGAGTTGTGCATCTAGCAGGAGCACCCTTCTTGTAAACTTCCCTAATACGTCTATAGATCTCCGCCGGTTCTTGGCCAGTTAAAAAAAGAAATAGGATGGTGTTGCGGAGGTGGGTTTGCGACAGCTTGAAATCATGGGGCATAGTTGCAGGGAAGGAGACACTTAAGTGTGTTCGTTAGCATGTATATTAAAGAGCTTTTCATACTCTATCTCACAATGCCACGTGCGTTCATTTTCGTCTCTTCTTTCCCGAGTTATGATCTCTAGAAACCATTGCTATCATTTTGTCCGAGGACTTATGACTCAACCTAATACATGGTCACGGGTTCGAACCTCGTATATTACTAGCCTGGGCGAATCAAGCCTTCCATCCTTCCGGGGTCGGTCAATTGGTACCGGTCTCTTCTGGGAAGATAAAAATACTGGGTTGTATATTGGCTGGCCACAGGGATTCAATATATAGGGCATGAACGCATTCAATATGCAGTAAGGTTCTGAAAGAAGTCAAATGTGTAGGCGCATCCTGACGGGATCGGTTAGTGCCAAAAGACCTCATCCTTTCACTTTCGTGTCGAATGATGGAAACAGCCACTTCTTTTGCAAACCAGCCAGAAAGGTAGACCTAAAAATCATGTTATGGTGCGTATTTTTCTGTGATTGTAGACGAAAGGGTGTTCGGATATTGGGAAGGCGAAGATCAAAGAAATGATGAAGGAGGCAAGACTGATGAGGAATTTCAGGGTAAACAATTACATTCTCAATTGTCGGGAATCTACATTCTATTTTGAACATTGCAGCACAGAAATGTTGTTCGCATCTACGGAGTCGCAGTTGACGAACAACCACTCTACATCATTCTTGAACTTGTCAAAGGTGAACCCGAATGTGTTTCATTCTTTTTATAGGCAGGATCACACTAGTTGTCATATGCTTTGAACATTTTGAGGAAATGTAACGTGGTAGTTCACAGTAGCTCAAGGTTGTACACAGGAGGGACCATTAACCTATGGGTGTTGTTTCGAGAAAATACATTTTTCATGGTTTGAGCGTAGTACTAACAATAAATAGCCTGGCAAGAAAGCGTGATGAACTCAAATATTCTGTTGCCAGGCCAGCCAGCAACAAGTTTGATTCATGGGAAGTAATGATCTTTTAAACAGAAATCAGTTTTCACGAGCAAACCGAATCCTCTCTTGCCGTTCATCTCTTTGATGTCTTCTTTCACATCAGCGTTTGCACGGCTGAACGTATGAGAGCCGCCTATTAGCCCAAAATGGCTTTGTAGTGGATGTTCGTGTAAAAAAAATATTGCGAGGAAGATGTTGCATTTTCCTGTAGAAAAACAGTTTTTGTGAACCATATTTTCACCGTTGATTAAACCTATTCCTGCTTTCAGGTGGGGCGTTGAACACGTTTCTGAAGGAAAACGCCAATAAAGTGGAGGTGAAAGACAAATTAAATATGTGCCTTGGAGCTGGTCTGGGTGTGGAATACCTGCACAATAACCAATGCATGCATCGGGATTTGGCAGCAAGAAACTGCCTAATCACCAATGACCGAGTAGTATGTAGATTTTGTTTAGACTTTATTTCTATGAAGTGTTACCTTTGAAAAGCTGGTATCGATGGTAAATCGTCAGTTCAGTGGAATTTGAGATGCCAATCACGATTCCCTAATTTCAGGTGAAAATTAGCGATTTTGGATTATCGCGGCTGGGTGTACAGTATAAGCTGAAAACTGCAATGAAGCTACCCATAAAGTGGCTTGCACCAGAAACCATCACATCATTCGTGTTCTCGCTGAAGACGGACGTGTTCAGCTTTGGAGTGTTGGTCTACGAAATTTTTGCAGATGGAGCTGAACCATGGGATGGTCAAACAAATGCAGAAGTCAAAGTGGCGGTTTGTCATCCGAAGTACACAGTTTTGAGGTGCAGGACAAAAAAAAATTAATGTGGCTTCCAGGTCATCGAAGGCAGGTGTGTGACCTTTCCAAAATGTACTCCAGACCGGGTGAGAAAGTATTTCGTCGAAAGGGTGTTCGCGAAAAATCCAGCTAGTAGAGCCACAATGACAGAAGTGAGTGTTCCCGAAAACGACTTTAAGAATGCCTTGATTCTCGACGAACTGCCTATTACAGGTTGTTAAATTCCTCCAATCATGTGGCGCAACTTCGGGAGCAAGCAGCACCGCGTCCCAAATGTCTGAAGTAAGGGTTGTCTCCGACAGCCGACGCTAATCAGTTGAACTACAGTCATCACTCAGCAGATGTTACACATTCAATTAAGTCAACTTGGTTCCCTTCGATGTAGTAGCGTACTCCTCCAGACAAATTTTCTCTCCTAAGCCAACAAACTTCCCGAAAGTCTCGATGTAATAACCACAGCCGTTCATAATTTTTGGATATTTCTATTGCACTGTGAAGAGCTTTGATACATAAGTAACGGATTTTTGTCAATAATTCTTCCAAATAAACACATTAAGCGTAAGCGACTTCATTAAGCAAAAAAAATTTTGTAAAATTATGGACCTGTCAAGCGGATGTCAGGTAGTATCTGTACATATCACAACTTTCACAAAGTTAAAGTCGACAGACTGTTCATGTGGAAGGAGTTTCTTCTCGACTAATCGGCAGGTGCTTGAGATCAGCAGTCACATTAATATCTGCGCGATGGGACAGATGTGTAAAGGTAAGTAAAGAACAGGGGCTGAGGCTTCCTACCTATTTCTTTCTCAGGTATCAAAGGTGGCGTAGCAGCCAGCGGTGCACTATCACACACGTATGGTCAGGGGTTCGAATCCTGGACCGATATCCGCTTGGTACAGCCAAGCCCTCCATCCCTGCGGAGTTCGTTGAGTGGTACTGGACTGGGAAGTTGAAGCAATGACCGTACATCGGCTGGCCAACGCAGAACAGTGTGTAGGCCACATACGCTTCATCACGCCAGTTCGAATACGAAAGTAAGTAAGGGGATGCATATCTCAGACATGATTGATAAATGCTCAAACACTTTAAAACTTTGAAGAAGGTATCAAACACGAGAAATGTGAATGTCACGGAAATTCGAAAGACAACAATTTGCCACAGCTTTTCTAATCACCCTTTGATAACTGTATAATTAAAAGTTCAGAATGGTTCATTTTGTAAAGTCCTGAATGGATTCCCAGGTGTAGTGATCAAAAATGAAGCGAACCAAATGCAGCATATTAGTGTTGCTCTTGGTTCCTTGTCTACATCGGAAGTGGATACAGTCTTAGATCAGGGTTTCCTTCCCGATGAAGTTTTTCTGAGGAGGACGGTTCCTGAATTGAGTAAAGCTACGATTGCGCGTAATACTTCGCCAGATGTCAGAGACTAAACACTGTGTACGCCAGCCATTTAAATTTCGAAGAAATTCTCGGACATTGTAGAGACGGGGAAGTGAGGGTGCAACCACCGAATAAAACTTGTGGAGCACAAAAGAACTGTCGACTTTCTAAACATCAGTGGACACCGCAAACAAATTTTGGGAAGATGTTTGTTGATTTCTAAGTTGCGGGTCGAGTTACAGTAGTCCTGTGGATTAGTTTTCATTTGCTCATAATTTCTTTCACTGAAATTACTTCTTTTCGGTAAATGAATCCAATTCACACCAGTAACCAAAAATAACTCCCCTAATCTAAAACTCAGAAATCGTTTTTTCGAGTCGATCATCGTTTCCCTGTGAAAAGAGGGTGAAGAAACTGTTAGGTCACTGCCAAAAATTTCCCCCTCTCGTGTTCCACTCTCACCAGCTTTGTGATGGCTGATGTAGACACCGTTATATCGGATAACATCAATATCAAGTTCGATTGCCTAGAATCAGTCCTTTTTCGAAACAGTTTGCATAGCTTCACAAGATCTTTCGTCACGTCTTGCGTGATTATTTGACTTTAGAAATGACTGCAAGATGCTATTTCGAAAAGCACTAGTCACTAATTTACTTTATTCAAACTTCTTCTATTTTGGAATGAAATAATCTAGCTGAGGGCATACAAGCTCACTGAACTCGCTAACTTTGAAAGGACATTAAAGCGTTGAAAACTGGAAGTTTATGTTTAGATGCTCTGGTCTCACGTATTTAGACATCCCAAATGCTGCGACTAGAACTTACAACAAAATCTTCTGTTGCGATCGAACACGAGGGGAGGCCACCGTGAAATATTGACTTCAATTGCCAAATCTCACTGCACGTCGAAGTTTTTCACCCAGAGAATCATACATTTTTCAAATCGATTTTGCGCTAGAATATTCATCCGTTTAAGAATGTAGCTTTGAAAAAACTGTTTAGTTTATTCGATTTCTTTCTAATACCAGTAGTAGATATATGTAGTAGGGGTTGTTCTCCAGTTTTTGTTATAGTTTTCTCTTGCATGTTGGGCATAAATGCCTCAAGCACTTGAATTCATCGAACCGTACAAATAGTTGAAGATAACTTCTGCTGCACGAACCAGTTATTTGTGTAATTGCAACTCATTCGCGCCTATTCTGCAGTTTTGTACTCCGTTCATACTTCCTTGCAGAGGTTTCTGAGATCCTCTCCGTCTCTTTGAGTAGATTTATACCGCTCAGTAGCAAAGAGGTGATTCTCTACACATTTCATAGTTCCCCTAGTTACTGTGATTCAAAATTTTTGTGTGTTCTGTGCATGTGGAGACGAGATTCTTTAGCGTAGCTGTGATGCTGTTGCTGGCTGAGAATTTTGTGGAAGTGTGATGTGGAATTTTGCATGATTTCCGATGCAAAATTTAGATTCCTGATTTTAAAAAACTGCAGACGCTGCCCCCATGCACAAAGTACGGGAGGCACGGGAGTAGTGTTCCCTTGTGAGGGATGAATCAATTTAATTATCGTTTTTGAGAGAGACCGCCAAAATGCGCTCGTGAGATACGTGTCTATGTTCCAGACCTCATTATAACACGCTTAGCAGCTTCGTTTCCTTCATAACAAGGTTTTGACCTACGTAGGCGGCGGCAGCCCTTTATTGATTCCCTTACCGCTTGGCTTTATGGTTTCTATACCCTTTTTCTTCCAGTTATTTCTCCTTTCATAATCCTTTTATGGTTTCGTGACTTTATTTGATCCTCACAATTTCATTTACAAAAAATATGCCTTTAGCCGACAAATCCGCGCACATAACGATATTTTCTGAACTTGAACTAATTTTCAATGGCATCAGACTTCTTACTCTTTTCTTAGTATTTTTTCTTATTATGCTAGATAGAGACTATAATATACTACTAATATTTGCATACTATTTGGGTAGTACCCAACTGATTTCTATCTTGTCTAACTAGCCTTACCTCAAGTTCTCTATATCCCCTACCTCAACGGTTCGACCTCGTATGATTTTAACATAAATCACATTCTCCTTACCATAGTCGTTTAAATTCTTCCTGACTTTATCCAAGTAGAAATAACAAAATATGGATGGCATTTCGGCCTAAACATATTATCAGCATTCCCATATTCGTATTGTAACTACAAAACTTAAAATAATTACACGGAAAAAAGATGTGCCATTATCATTCCCAGTTGACTGTTCCCAACTAAAAAGATTAGCATCCTCGAGGTGGTCATACCTCAATTTAAGCTACTGTACAGGTAGACATGAAGGGCTTGAAGAGGTTCTTCATGAAGTACGCCTGCCTAACCATGAACTGCGCCTGTCTGACAAGACGGACAGGATGCACGTGGCTGACCCTCTTCTGCTTCGTCCCCATCGAAAAGACTTACTGTGAGACATAGTTACCGGAGATGAGGGCTGGGTGCCCTACGTGAACCATACACGTGAGCGTCACTGGGTGCGCGAGAAGAAAAGCCACCTAAGTGGCCCTAAGCAGACATTCATGAGGAGAAGGAGGGCAACCCGTGTTAGAGAATCGGCAGTTCCGTCATGCGGGAAACTTTACCATTGTTTAAATTTTATTTGGGCGATTGCCTCACTGTCACCAGTGGTGATTCTATGGACCAGTAGTCCCCTTTCTCGCTTCAGTGACGTTTTTCTACTTCTACTTGTCTCTTTTACTATTAACGCTTTTGTAATGAAACATCCATTAAACAACGCTTGAACAACTTTGATTTCTTCAATTTTTCTGTCCTTCACTGCTCTATTCTTCCTATTTTTGTCGATGGTGCTCGCGATGAAGATGATTCTCTTTTACGGGTCAACCTTTTTCCCTTAATCATCCTTAATTATTTTAACATTTACAGGCTATCTTATTATTAATGATACTAACCTCTAATGGAGTATCTATATTATTGATTGCGACATCCGTTTTATCGACATGTATAATTTCCTCAACACTACTGGAGCCCCAGGTCAGCCTTTTTTCCTTGAAAACTTTCTCCTTACACTTTTTACTTAAACTTCCCAGCCAGTGTTTTTTATCTTACTTTGACTACTCATAAACTCACGTTCATTGCTAACAACTCTGCCTTAGTGAGTAGATTCTTTATTGGTGTGCCGCTCCAGTCGCTATAGTCTAGGCCTAATCTAACTGCTAATTCAGTCGGGCGTATTCTCTGTAATGCGTATATTTTGGAGTTACTATACTGGTAACTTATCTCATAATTTAACTAAATATTAACTGTTGCTCTATGGCCTCTCCCAATGGTTAAGAATCCATTCTTCACTAACATCTCCGGAGCCGATATTTTTTGCTGCACGCATACCTCCCTTATCTTTCTTCGTAGATATAACCTGCAATGTCTTCTTCTTCTTAATCACGTCCTATACTCTCCTATATAGGCTATCTATGTCTAATATCCTTATATTAACATGTAATTATTAACATTCATACCCTAGATTTTCTACGTCGGCTATTTCAATAGTTTGATTCCTTATTAGTTTGACATTGCAGTTGCTTTTACGATTATAGTCATACAGGTTCTTTTTCCCGCTTTGTAAAAAGAAATCCCAGAAATCGGAGCTCATTTCTGCCTGAGCAAAATTCGTGAATCCAACTCATAATATTAAAGTATTCTTGTGTTTCATAAATAACTAACTTACTCTGAACGAATTTATATCTCCATTGCTCCCAGCTCCTTTTACCCAGCACAAAGGAGTTTTTTTCATTAGTATATCTTAATTATATAAATATCTGCTTTTATAATTGTCTGCCATACTGCCATAATTTACCATACACAGATATATCAGATTCTCCATCTCGTAACCGTCTCTAGGTTTGAAGTCGAGATCATTCAAAGGAGAATGAGAGATGTGATAATGGTCAGCAAAAAACTCCGTGGCCAAGTTAAGATTCGATGTATTGACTTATTTCCTATGATGCCATCAATTACTAGAGGAAACCAAAGTAAGTAAACTTCAGTGCAGCTCGTACAAATCTTAGGCACGAATTCTTCGTAAATCGCGTTGGATCTGTGTACAATCGCTTAACTAAACTTGACTCCCTCCCTAAGTCGATGAATGCCCTCAAAGCCCATCTTGGTAAAGTTCTCCAATGAAGCTCTAGCGAGTTGTTTTTCTTAATTGTATTATGTTGTGTGTACCCTATTGTGACTCTATTTCTGTTGCCATCTGCCAACCACACATGCTTGAAATGTAGTAAATAAATAAGTAAATAAATATCTGCTTTTGTTATTTAGTTACATTGAACTAGCAACTTACTTTACTATTTCGTTTGAAAACTTGTTTACAACTTCCTTTAAAGTTTTTCCTTCAACATTCGGTACAAATAATATCCTTATTTCTTTTGCGAGTACCGATTGGTTAATTTGTTCCTGCTGCCTGTTGTGCCTCACATCCTGATTAACATTACAAACGTCGAAACCTGGGATCTAGAAGCAATACTATTCTCCATTTCTAATAACATTGGATGCTAAACAATTACTAACAAAAATAAATAAACATGCAGCGGACATTACTAAACACACACACAATAACGGAACCAAAACAAGTATCCTTGATAGCAATAAGGATATCTCTGTCTACGCGGTTTATACGGCACATTTCTTGGCAGGACCTCACATGCCTTACGGTAAATCGTTGCCTTGCTAAGACGAACCACTTCATAACTCAGCACCCCCGAGGCTTGTCAGAGAGTCACGGTTAGTGAGCAACAAGCAAAACAACTGAAAGATCATGATAAAAATCAAAAAATGAAAATTAGTCATGATTGATCCTTCTTATTTATAAAGCAGTAACTTGGTGTGTCGGTTTGTCGGTTTGTCCATTGTCGGTTTGTATATGTCTGTCCGTCCGAGAAGTTTATGATTACGATAAAGGTAGTGATGTGGAAAACCTAGCTCTATCCTACACTTCCTTCTTTTTGTGAAGCAGTGAATCGAAGATGGCTTACAGCAAAAATCGCTCCCAATTCGGAGCTGATACTGAGGGTGCAGAGCTTTCAAAGAAAAAGGTGAATCCGAAGTGATATTTACGCTTAGCAAATTTTTCACAGGAAGGAGGAGCGCCCGGCGTTAGCTGGGCGGCCCGATATATGTATAATTGAGTAAATATCTAAAAGTGTAAAAATTGATGAATGAATAGCACGAATAAAGGACTAGAAAAAACTGCACCAGAAGAAAACAGGGATTTTCGAAAATAAACCAGAAGGAAGAATAGAATAATGAAGGTATAGATATAAAAGTGATTAGCAAAAGAAGAAAGACAGGTTGAAAGACTAGAAATGAAAGACACAAGGACAGTAAAGAAAGAAAAAGGGGTTACTGCTATAAATGCATTGCGTTGAGTTGAAGCTTTTCAAACCAGCCCAGCTTCTTCGCCCTGCTCTTTGTCTGCAGCACGTTGCGACTCTTGCGGCTTTGTGACCTTTCCATCAGAAAAGACCTTCTCGGCAGTCTCATGCGCACTGTTTATAGCTTAAAGTCAGTTCAGGGAGTTTCTGACGACAATTGCTGAAATTTTTCGCAGCGCCTACTTCGTTGCTTCTCACGACTTCTCTATTATTATCCAAGGGATGAATGCATGGGTGCTTTTTACTGGAGCATATACCGTCCCTACCAGATCATCAAGTTCAGAGATTGTCCACATACCAACCGCCACCGTATCGCCACGCCCCCTGTCTTCAGTATATAAGTGGCATAGTCCTATGGCAGTGATAACTTCGTTGCTCTACGTCTTCATGCCGCTCATGTGCAGCCAATCTTGTTCTATCGACGCTCCGGGATCACTGTCGCTCCCGTCACGGGCTGATGCCCCCAATTAAAAGGAGTTCTGCTCATATTAAATTGTTCGTTATGGCCAGCGCCCTCCGTTACTTTCGTGCAACGATTTATAGCAACTTACGAGCATTTTTTTCTGATCGTGAGCCCCTAACCTTTCCTTACGGCATAACAAAACTCACGAGAATCTAGCGAGGTGGGTTGCTAAACTCCAGAGTTACAACATCGAAATGGAATATCTGAAAAGCTCATGTAATATAATAGCCGACTTTTTCTGTTGCATTGAGCGAGGCCAGGACCGTATTGGAGATGGCACTCCCGCAGCTGAAGATATCATCGAGTTCCCAGTTTGCCTAGTCCGGACACCTGAAACCTCATCTCTGCGTAGTCGCCCGTATGACTCATCAGTAAATCAAAAGCAAGACCCACTCTGTAGTACCACTATGCACATTTAAAAACTAGAACCTTCCCTTTAATGGCACTAGAACCTTCCCTTTAATGGCACTAGAACCTTCCCTTTAATGGCATCCGAAGCAGAAAAAACGAATGCTGTGACTATCATGGACTCATGTCATATCCGTAAGAACGGCTGCCTTTATATTACACGATATCGATCAGGACACAATTCCAGCTGCAGGCGGACACTTCTATTGGAAAAAGACCTTCGGCAAAATAACTCGCAAATATTTTTGGAAGACTACGAAAGTAGATATTTTTTGTTATGTACGTTCTTATGATGCTTGCCGGCGGAGTCTGCTACCTCTCCATGGATTCTCAGCGAAGAGGATACTGCTCCTTCCCTGCATGGACTACTCCTACTCTACTTACCGTTTTCTTCAGAGAGAGCTTACGCCTCCGTCAACATTTGATTCTCTTTCTTCCTCATATAGCTATGACACTCGTTTTCGCAAAAGAACTACCGTTTGATCACGCATACATTACCTTTCTTTCTATTCTTCTCTTTTATTTTATTTATGACATTCACTTCATTCCGTACATTATTCGCTGTTTTTATTCACGTAATTCGGTATGCACGCCGTGACCGCAAAAACGTCGATGTTGATTCGTAGTCTTACCCTGTATTCCTCAAGTCCCTTGCAGATAGATCTCCATGAACGCAAATTGCTCGGAACCCGACGCTACCGTGGGCACTGAGCCACTCGTGCCCCCTCGGGCTGACGATCCCCCTTTTCAGTTGAGGAGATATATCAGACAGGGCATCCGGCTCCGCTACCAGCTATCGAGCCATCTGTTTGACGACGACCTAGGAACCGACGTTCTGTTTGACATCGCTGACCTGAACGCCATTGTCCGCAGCGCAGGAACCGGAAGAGCTCTTTCTCTTAACAGATCTTCTTAGCTCATCAGTCGCAGAATATTCCGATACAAGCGCAGGAAGGTCTTTACGCAGAAGTGCTCCTCGCCGAAGCAAAGTCCGAGCAAACCTTTGACGGGGACATTTATTCCCCTCCCACCAAGGCCTCCGCCAGTGGGCCATTTAAGAGCCGTTGCTTCTCAACAAGAGCACTCCGAAGCAGGATTCTCGTCAAATGACTTCATCGACTCCTTCTTCTCATGCAACGTGTACTTCCGCCGCAAATGGGCCAGGAAGCTCGTCAAGTTTCTCTTCCGCGACCGTCAACCGGAAAGAGCCGCAATTACATCGTCATACTTCTCACGACTCGAAAGGGATTCGACCCTTCGCGCGGAGAGTTCCTCAACGATCCGCACCGTCTCAACGTTGCTTTGTCTAGATGCCGCCATGGTCAGATAATTTTGGGTCACGAAAAGTCCTTAGCAGGTTCGTCTTTTTGGTGTGATATCCTCCATTAGGCTAATAACCGCAGGGCCGTTACTATCATAGCGGCCCTTCCAGATCTCCTAGGATAGACGGGTCACTCTCCGTTTATCCAATAAAAAGGTGAGCTTTTCACTTATTCTCACCGTCCCATTTCTAAGCCCGAAGACGAACTTTTTTTGGAATGAGGGAAGGTGTAAGAGCCTGTACAGGTCTGTAGGTGGAGGAGTGACGGTAGTCCCATGAGCAATAGTGTGAGGGGAGCTTAACTGTAAGAAAAGGCAGTGTCTGAGAAGTGAGATCTTATCATCTGAGTAGAGTTCTAGTCGACGGTGTGAGTGGAGATCAGAGGGAGCCGCTTTTTCCTTTCATTGTGCAACATTGCTTAACCCTCGCGTATGGGAGTGTTCGTTCTCTATATCCATGACTCATCTCGGTATTTAAGGCACGCCGCCAGCTTCTCGAGGAGTGCAGTCGACAACGTCTCCGTCCGACCATCAAGCTCTCCGTCCACTGCCGCTGCACCTCATGCTTGCCACCTCTGGGCCCCTCGTCTACCAACTTCTAGCGCCCTACCTGCTTAATCGCTTGTCTCGATTACCCCATACGACCGTAAAGATCTATATATTCTCTGCATATACTGATAAATGTTATATTCATACATTTGTGATGCAAAAGCATGAAAGGTCAGCATTGCGGGCACTTCCGCACCAGATTACTGTACTAAGAAGGGACTCTCTCCACACAGGTTCATCCAACCTTACAGCCGGATGAAAACAATTCACAGGAGAAGCCTTGTCGGCGTCAAAATTCATTTTCTTCCCCTAACTCCGGCCGTTTCATTTTTTAAGTCCTCTACTCTCTACATGGAAAGGGAGCTCAACCCGTCTTGTTCTGCTTCCTCTGCGAGCAATTCTGTAGCGATATTTACACAAACACTTGACGTTAAGCGAGTTGAGTAGCCTTCCTCTCAAACTTTATACCTGTTGTCGTGACAATACGGATTTCCAAGTCCCGTTCACGTGTTACACAGAAACCCGAACCCACACTTGAGCGCCTCTAGACACCCGTCACATATACGACCCAACAGAAAGGTATCGTCGGTGGGTCCACGGGTTAGGAGATGGGTATAGTTAGAATCTTTCTGTGTCAAATATTCACGGAACGCTAAAATCTGAGTTCTGTCGTCGTGAGCATCGGCTACCTACTGGTTTTCAAGAGGTAGAGTGACCTGATTGTTTTGAAAATCAGGAATATTTTTTTCTTTCTAATTCTTCCTTTCCATGCAATCTCATTCTTCGAACATGTCTTCATCCTCTGGTAATTCCCTTTATTCATTGGCAGTGTAACGCCACTTCGACATCGCGAGCTAATGCGCCGCGCTGCCTCGCCGCGACGACGATGGAATCGGAGCGCCCCAAGTCGCATTCAAATATCTCTCCGCGGGAAAGTAATTCAACCCACTGAATCCTCAAATATATGAAAGCGATCTAGACGCGAACCTTGGGATGTCTCTCTTTTCCTCTGTAGAGCTTATTACATCCCATTTGGAATGGGCTTGGCCTACCGAACAAGTTCACTACTTCGTATCGAGTCTCGTAACGTGTTTATCGCGTGGTGATTGCCAATATGAATAGAAACTTTGCTTAATTCAAACCTTTTGAGTATGCTTAAATGTGATAGGTTCTGGACGAATGATTTCCTACTGATTGTTTCCGAATGGGGGAATGTAGGTTTGCCGATTTTTCAAGCTTCCACTGTCGCCTAAACCTACACCCTGAAGAAACGCCGGGCGAGTTTTTCGGCAAGCTGCCCACGGTTTGAATGTAGTCCGTTGCGGGACCCACGCTATCATTCCTTTACTGTGGCTTTATTTTGGCGCTTCGCATGAATTGCTATTGAAAGAAATGATATTAAGCGTGCCCGCACATAGAGAGATCCGAATTTAAGGGAAAAGATGACAATATACGTTGTTTAAAGAGGTTATATGGCATTTTTGGAGGGAAGTTTCAAAAAGAAGGGCCGGAGGAGAGCTTTACGAAGGACCTTTCTCGATGAATGTGGAAACGGGTGTCCGGAACGGCAAATATTTCCATTTCAGTCCAAATTTCACTCAGCGGTTCTTTTCTTTGGACAGTAGTGATACATTTACTGTGGAGCAGGACTATTATCGTGCGGTTTTGTGCCTCCTCCTTCCAAGATGTCATATAACCTATAACCTAAAACGGTTCACTGTGTAGATAGCCACAATACATTGATTACGATTGCATTACACTAACACTAATAATCCAACAGTAAGATTGAGCAATCATAAATCGTTTGATTGAAATGGAGTGAAATGGTCGAAATCAAGACTGCGTCACGGGAAATGGCTCATAAGTAAAAATAGACTAAAAGACAGATATCAATTACAACCTTACTCATTTTAAACGGTCTCTTAAACAATTGAAAATGACGAGCATGTTTTCTTTTGATCTAATGGTATAACTTCGTTTAAATGCGGTTTGAAGCGAAATGGCACTCTTTTCTGAAGTTCTTTTCTCTATGCGATTTGATGCCATTTCCTGAAAGCCTCGCATAGTTACTAGGTTGAAAAGGGAAGTGGAGCGCACGATACCGTTTAGCAACATGCCAGGTAATGAACATTTATTCGTGACCGCAGTGTTTTTGAAAGCCATCTGATCCAATACAATGTCTTGTGAGGCGAAGCGGTGTGCTCCTGCCTTTCGCCTTTTTGTGGTGACCTAGGACTACATTTATTCCAATTATACTATGCTGATCCTAAAGCAACGTCATTTTCTTCGAGGGAAGCAGCAAGAATGCAAATCTTGGTTCTCCCTACTTCTTCATGTTGTCAGGTGCCAGTGATTTAGAGGAGGTTTCTACTCGGTGAAAAAGCCAATATTCCTTATCAAAACGACAGCTTACCTTTCAAACAACGTATATTGTCATCTTTTTCCTCAATTTCGGATATCTAATGAGTGCGGCCACTCTTAATATCATTTCTTCGAACAGCAATTCATAAGTAGAGCCAAAATGAAACGAAAGTCGAGTCGATAGCGTGGGTCCCGCAACGAATTGCTTGATTCACAAGCCACATAGTTGACAAATGTTCGAAAATTTGACAAATGTCTCGCGACAACTCGCCCGGCGTTTCTTCGGGGTGTAGGTTTAGGCGACAGTCAAGCTTCCAAACCTGCTTTCCACTTGCAAAACGGCTGACGTCTCATTTCGCTTTTTTTTCGTGACAGAGGTTTTGATTGAACTTCCATGATCGTTGTTTAGGCGTGACTTATAATATTGTAAGGTTTTTCGACAGAAGGAAGCGTGAATTCCTTCTGACCGGAAACCCATTCTCACTGAAGAAAACCTGTGTATATTTTTAGATGGCTGCGGTGAGTAGACGACCCAAAGATGGTAACTTGCTTGATTCTCTTAGCTTTGCAACACCCGTCGTGGAGTCGGTACGGCAACGTAAAGATTTTTCTCAGCAGACGTTCGCTAAATTAAGAAAGGTTTGTGATTCTTCCTTTCCATTTTTTCTCTAGCGGTGATCCCGCTCACTTACAGAGACCGTTGACTAACTTTTTCATTTCATAACTTTCTTTTACGTACTTTGCTTTTATCAGTGGTTTCCTTAGCATGCAAAAATAGAAAGAACTACTGTTTTATTTTACCTTCGATTTAGGCCTTCATTGTTTAGTGGCTTACTGCCTTATCAATCACGAATAGTATAGGTTGCCTTTCTTCCCCATAGCGATCGACTTATTTGGCTTGGATACTCTGAGGGACGATGCGTAGCCTTGTGGAAGAGATGTGATGACGCCTCTGAAGTTGTGGAACCCTTCGACGAACTTTTCAGGCTGGAGCTCGATGTCGATCCTTCCGACTTGTGGTAAACTCTTCTCTTCTGTAATTAGTTAGCTTCATTTTGTAAATCATAAGCTGGCCATTGCAGTGCATTTTCATCCGAACTGTTCTGTGTCTCCCTTTCTAGTGGATATATTTTCGTATTTAACAGCAGGAACGACGAATTGGTCAAGGTGCGATTGTTTTTCCTAGATTAAGACTTTTCTCAGTTCGCAAATGGTGGAATAATCGTTAAGGTTAAAGAGTTTGCTTATGTACATGGAAAAGGAAACTCGCGAGTTCTTTGTGAATTTGACAGTAATAGTATAATTAGGTAAGTTTCGCGTCTATACTTTTGTTTATTGTTGAAAACATAACTTTTTCTTTCAGTGGGTCCTCCAATGGGTCTCTTGCAAAGGTGGACATCGAATCTGGAAACGTTATTCTTATCTCGAAGGTATGCCCACAGTAATTCTTCCCAAAAGCTCTTTTAAAGAGGTTTCATTACGGAAATAGTGTTACCATCGAGATCGGTTTTCATTCGAGCCCATCAACAATGTAGTATCGATGTCTATTTCAAGACTTGCTTTTTGTGGAGATTTTGACGTTTTTTAGGGAAATTCTGGTGTGCGATCAGTTTGCACTCTCTCTGGAGGTTCCTTGCTTGCTTCTGGTCATTCATCCGGTCATGTTTTGATATGGGATTGCCGAGCCAAACCAACAAAGCCATCCGTAGTGTGCGTTCCGTCGAAGAGACGGCTTGATGCGGTCACGACGCTCACAACCCATCCTGCCCATGCAAGTTTGGTAGGGAGGAATGCGTTTCCTATATTCCAAAATTTGCTACTTTCCTGGATTTAGTCTTTTCTATTCTAATATTCTAATTTTCGAGAATATTTCACTTGTAAATTGTCGACAGATTATTTTGAATCATGTTCTTACTGATTTGTACATATGCTAAACTTTCAAAAATTCAATTAAAAACCACTGGAAACTCCGACTTCTCACAGCTTGGGTAGAATGGATTTCCTTTTTCCGTTGATGTAGATAGCACCATCGCCTCCTATTGGTTCAAAAGTTGTATCTGCAGCGGCCTTTGAGTTCAGTTCGTCCTGTATAGAATAATTTACGTGTTTTGAAAATGTTCAGTGTGTTCGAAGAAACTTCTATGGTTTGTCTTCAGTGTTCTTCTGTTTTATGTTTATTTGATTTTTCTTCCTTCAACATTCTTTTCGTTACTGTATATATCTCCACTATGAAGCAAAATTTAAGAAAGTATAAGTTCACATTAGGGTGTTTTTAGTGATACTTTCAGATCTCTTTCGGCACAGATCTTGGGACCGTTGGCTTTTGTGATGTGAGAGGTGTCACACAAGATTTAGTCACGAATTCTTTTGATGTAACCACTGCCACCGTCACTCAGGTTTGCTATAAACATTGCTGGTACAATGCAGTATAGTACAATTCTTTTTGTATCCTCATTTCGAATAGGTATCCTTCCACCCAGAATGCGGTGATCATCTTGTTTGTGCTTCAGCAGATGGAAGCCTAGTGCATTGGGACGTATCTTCTGTGACAACGTGAGTTAACCCTTCAATATTTCCGGTGCGATTGCTGACGTTGTGTATCAGGGGATTACCAATTTTTGGAAGCGAAACTCCAACTTAGAAAGGTAATGGGATAATTCATCAATATTTTCGAAAAGAGAAATCCAAGAAACGTTGACTCTTCTGTGATATTCTCTCATTTACGTCCCTGGATTTATTTAATCGCCTTGTCAGAAAATTACTTTGCGGGCCTTCTGATGCAATATTTCAGAATATGAGCTTATTTCCCAACGCTGTACTAAGGTTTTCTTCCTATGGGGTCAATGGTAACCTCCATCATGGGTGACATCCTCACAACACTTGTCCTGCCTTGACCTCCGTTTCTCCCACACAGTAAGTAATGGAAGTGTGGTCATCTCTTTTGTTTTTAGCAGCAACGTTTCATCCGGTACTCGTCAGTCGCCATGGCTCTCAGATTCGCTGAGTCAGGCTGTTGAACTGGACACCTTAAGATGCCCTTCATTCGGAGCCGTAAATGGGTTTTCTATAAAGGGCACAACCGTGGTTGCTGCGATCGATATGTGTATGTTGTATTCATATGAAAACGTTTCTTTCCCTATAGGTTCTGGCTCAGCTACTTGAGTTAGGATGCGGTGGGGATTCCAAAGAAACTTATTCCTTAATCGGCTACGTCGTTCGCAAGCACGTAAGCCATTAGTTTGCTATTGCTGTCTGCAAGCAAAATCTTCCCTTTACGGGTTCATCTTGTATTATCTTCATCATTTTATTGGCTCTTTTTCTGGTGATTTGCTCCTTGTATGTCATCTCTTCAATAAGGGTGTTTCGTTACGTTTTTTGTTTGTTGGGACTCTACTTGAGATTCAAACCTCATTTTCATATAATACAATAAATAATTTATCTCCTTGCAAGTGGTCTTTTTTCTCTCTGTATGTCGATGAACTGCATTGAATTTGATATCGTCGCTCTGCTAAAAAACCATTAAATAGTCTAATTGAGTTTTAAAAGAAGATATACAAACTTGTAATTCTAATCCAAAATTCAAAATGCATGGAATGGCTATTTTTCTTCAGTAATTTGTTTTCGTTCTCACAAATGGTAAGGATTGAGTCTAGGAGTAAGTGGAGTAATCCTACTGGTATGTCATCGTAATAACCATCTGGTATGTTCAAGAAATTCAGTCTTAATGTAGATGTCGTGAATTTTTGCATTTTTAGACAAGCCGTAAATCTGCTTTCATTTTGACATCTTCTGATACAATTGGACCCACTTTCACTGGGACTCCAAGTCATACTAGTCATTTTAAGGGCTGCTTTCTTCAAAAGAACAAGCCATAAACGCATTTCGAATTGCTGTCTAGATCTTCCTTTAGAAATTGCTTATTCTTGACCTGAGTGTATTATGATGCCGAATTGAAGCGGAATCGAAACGATCGCAGGCTTTTTACTTTCCGACTTCGATCAGCCATGAAAAGGCTTCTAAAGGCGCAGTTCCCGATAAAATGGCTCCTAGGATCCACATTGGATGAGTGTGTGGCTCCCTTTATGCCATCCTCCCTTTATGCCATATGTGGCACTGTCAGATTGGGAAACATAGATAGGGCGTTGTCAGAGATCATAGATTGTATCGGCTCTACTCCACATCTGAAGGCGGGAGATTTTCACGGCGTTTCAGAGGCTGGAAATTAGAACAACTAGTCGTGCAAATGGTGCCAGCGAGAAGCACTTTTGGCTTTATGTAGCCAGCTAGCAGTTGCAGCGACTAAAACCTTGTCCAGTATCCGCCCATGACGTTTCCATCGTGGTTATCCTGTACAACCTTGCTTTTCACTACTTTAGGAGGCCTTTTTTCAACCCCGCGGATGTTCTCGCTTTGATCACTACCGATGCAATATTTTACACCAATACTTTCAACCAGAAAAGGCTGCATTATTCTGGACTGTGTCTTTGAGAGTGCAGCCAAGTTTACTGTAAAACAAATTGACCCGCTGTCGCAATACAAAATGTGAATAATTTCTCGAAACTATTGTTTGGAAGTCAGCTGGGTGTTTTTATTTGAATCTTGTAAGATCGAACCTTGCGGTGGCCAGCTGATGAACAAGTTAATGATTTTCATCCTCTCAGACGATTCTGCTACCAATTAACCGACCCCGAAGGGATGAACGACTTGGTTGGAGGTGGTGTAGGGCAAGTGGCGCAAGTGGCGCACTATATCACACGGGGGGGCGCGCGATTCACGCGCCAATATAATGAGGTCATCGCGCACGCAGCATCGTTTCAGTACCTTCCTGTTGAGATGGACCGAATAAATTTGCAGTAGTTCACGGCTTCACCATGAATAGAGCAAATCTCTTTACTAAGGCAAAAAAGCCCCTTCGAGACTGAGAATTCACCTCATAGGTCAACAATTTACTAGTCAAACGTTCAAAATAAGAATAACTTTAATTTTTTCGATCCTAGTAAACGCAATCCATCGGTAAACGTGCATATTTGGTCATTTCTTTACTTATTCTACTTATAAGTTCTTTTAACTTCCGTTATGATGGTAAGAATGATGTTTTAGCGTGTTTTGTCCGATGACCTCATTATATTGGCGCGTGAATCGCACCACACCCATATCACACGCACGGTCACGGGTTCGAATCCCGGACGGATGCCCACCTATACTAACCAAGCCTTCCATCCCTCCGGGGTCGGTTAATTCTTACCAGTCTCGTCTATGATTCTGAATGGAGGGCGAATGCTAAGTGCGTTGAGTTCCTTTTCTAATTGCTTACTCAGTTATTCTTTTTCTACTAACCCTTTATTGTACAGGGTGGGCCAAAATTATGATTACACAGACATCACATCGCAGAAAACGAATAGAAAGCCAATAGAGCAAACCAATTTCATCAAAGTGTTTACTACTAATTTCTTATCAAAATTGTACATTGACACTGCGATCTGTTGCTTTCTGCTTTCGCCCAACCCCAGAGACGACGATGGACGGCATTGACGGTGGCACGCAGCTAGGGTCATCGAGTTGGTCCCGGCTTTTTGCTAAGCATTTTCGAGATTATTTCTTCTCTTGTTTGGGCTAAAGGATGCTTTCATCTCAGAGGCTGACGACATGGAGACATTCATGGGATTTAGGTCAGGGCTCCAGAGTGGTCACTGATCGAAAGTTATGAAGTCAAAAAACCCCTTTTACGAAATTTCTGGGCAATTTCTGTTCTGCGGTCAGGAGCTTCATCTTGACAATATGACCGGTTCGAAACACAAAAGTGTCCTATTGCGCACGAAGAGATCAAACAGGCCTCCTAACCAACTTTCACTCCATAATTTACAAGAGTAACCGGTGTCTTTGCCTCGGCGTTGACGCTAGCACAGGCCATCGCAGAAAGTTAGTGAGCCAGACGCTGTATCACTTTCATTCATTTAAGCTTCATCTAAATCTTATCGCTCTACTTATTAAGTGCCTATTTCACTGGGAATATCTTTTCGTCGGTGAACAGGAATTCCATACGACAATTTTTTCGGATGCGACAGGCAGCTTTTGTTAGTCAACCTTTCTCTTCTCTTTAGACTGCTCTCTGGAGAAATCACTCTCTGATCGTGTAAGGGTCTCGTTGTGCAGGTGTTGCTTCACGATTTTACGCAGAAAATTTGGTGACATGTCCATTCATTTAGCCTTTTTGGACTCAGAATGAATTTTGCTGCTACGTAGACCTTTGCCCTGCTTCCTTAACACTTCCCCTAAATATAACCACATATCTCCTTGGTTTGCCACTCCTATCTGCAATTGTTCCCAACTCTCGAGAGCGTCTTATGGTTGAATGCACCACCTGCCTTGTTACGCCAGTTCGTCTGTAGAAGCACCGTGCCAAAAGTGCTTGTAAATGCAAAGCGACGTTTGATTCACGGACTTGTTACGCTTATATTATTTTCAAAATCTTTCAAAACTTTAGTATCATTAGAAAGGTAACAATGTAAGCTACCTTGTGGAATGGAAGAAGTTCAATGAGTTGTTATGAACTCAGAAAAAATTTGCTATGAACGTCAGCGCGCGCTGTAATCATAATTTTGGCCCACCCTGTATAATTGTTGGCATGCCATTGTTTTATATTAAGCCTTGTCTTTATTTGAAATAAATAGGTTTTTCTTCCATTTCCATTTAAGTGCGTGTAACTCCGCGTCCCATGGCGAAACTCCTGTGGAGAGTTTTGTACGATCATTGCTGAATCAGTACTCTTATCAATTTACCTATTTTTGTATTTGTATTTTGTATTATGTTGTTATTCGAATCTTGCTGGTAGTCGTCAAGAACTTAATCTACATTTGTTTCGAGCAATAGTAGTTGTTATACATTGATTTTGCACGTATAACTCGCATAACTCATACCTTTGAGAAACATTTCATATGAAAAAAAAAATCCAGTATAAAAAGCAATAGCAGTATAATAACTATGCAATAACTAATAACATTAAAAACAATAAGCGAATGGAGGACAGTAAAGCAAGGAGTACCAATAAATTTGAACTAGATAAGTAACTTCAACGTGAATGTAACTATAACACAAGGAAACAGCTGTAATAAGGAATCACAGTGAAAATGTAAGGAGGTAGGTAGGGGAAGTAGGCATAAACAGGCAATGTAAATAAATAAGGGGAATATATATAATATATATACATATGAATTATCTAAACCAACATAAACTAGACATATATACGCATAAAAATATACTGACAAATAAAAAGCAGTAAATATCACACGGTGGAGCGAGTGGGATGGGTACGACGAAGTGGAATGACGAGGAAGGCTACGGGTCTGTAATCGTAATAATCTGTTATACAATGAAGATTCGAAGACAGACATGATTTATAAAAGCTGTGACAAAGTCGTGAAATCGACTACCTGGTTTCCTGAATAGATGGTAAATTAGGGCTTTGTTTAATAACTTGATAATCAGATGTCAAGCGACCAGGGAATCCCTTGCCCTGTAGTAATGGAAGATCCCGACCCAGACGAGGTACTGCGCCTACGTAAAATAGGCGAGGAAAAGGTAGCGCGCAAACGGGCCAGGAGGTAAGACTTCCACAAGCATAAAGTTCTAAGTGTATGAGCTAATGATTGTTGCATCTGTTTAGCTTTTGTCTCTTGCTCTCGAAGGACCTCCCATCTTCGAGGGTAAGCACCACCGAATGGTGCTCTTGCGGTTCGTGCGTATCGTTTACTACGGTACACGAAAACGTCTGCTGTAGGGAAACCCTCGTGAACAATGGAGCTGGTGGACATGGCTACGAAAACGAAGCTGTGAGGAGGTTGCGAAAGAAAGTCAAGGAATCCGAACATTGCATCGTTCACCACCCCTCATTTAACAAGATCGCACTGGATCGCGAGGTATCGTATATCTGTATTCGATTTTATTTGTGAGTATTAGCGTATACTTCCACTATGTATAGTTGAATAAGGTACTTCGCGTCATGATTGAGCAAATGAGGTTAGAGAAGAAGAAATGCAAGCGGCATGAAGTAGATGATAATAGGTAAGTTACTATTTAGAGGTTGATTCAGTGTTTTCCACTCTGTCTGTTCAGATGCTTCCGATACTGCGCCTACCGCTCTTTCGTAATATGGTGCTATGGGCATCTCGGCATACGTAGAGGGTTCGAACTTCCTGCGTGTGTTAGAGGCGCCATAATGAAAGAGTTCCCTCCTGCTAGTGGAAGTTATGTCGAGGTAAGCCAGGTTTAGGGTGTCAAGGCTTTCTTCGTATTACCACATTGCAAACTGCTTTAGGGACAGAGCAGTAACGGTAGCATTGATTGTGACGACGAAGAATGGCGTGGTAGTTTTGTGTGAATAAATGCTCTTAAAAATGTGCTCACCTCTACAGCTTACACTTGTAACGATCGCCAGCGCCATGAGGTCCGCGATCATCTCGGTGAAGTCAATATGCCTTTTCTGCAAGGCTAAGAGATGACTCCTGGGAACTTAAACTAAAACTGAGCTCTAGACAAATGTTTTGCTGAAAATATAAGCTCCAGCTGGAATTTCCTCAAAAGGTAATTCCGCTGGATTTCCAGTCTCTTCAGCACTCTCCATTCTCCGCTATGTTCTGCTAGCCGACGGTGTTGATGTGCAGTGTGACCATCATGGCGTTCAGCGCATAGTCGAAATTGGATAGAATATCTTCTGGCAACAGTAGCCGCACATGGAAGCTCCTTCTAGAGACTTGCTCTTGCAAATCTCTTTAGGAGGACTTGGTAAGGATACTTAAATAAGCCTTACTCCTGGCAACCAAGACTTCCGTTTGCGAATTCCTCAGTGATCCGTGACTGCACTTACAAGGAAGATCTTTCAGAGCGTGGGACGCTTTTTGAAAATGTTTTTTTTTTGCATGGTATAGTGACATGAGTACTGAGTATAGAGCTATGGTCTCTTTCCGCTGAGTGGCCTTCTGAATGCCAGAAAGGAGTGAAATTATTTTGTCAGACATCGCCTTTTACCCACTAAGCGTCGTTTTTTTCATTCATGGCGTCGACTTTCCGCACAGTAGAAGGCGCCAGTGGACTGCGCAATGAAAATAACGTGAACGGTAGCGAAAAAAGGGACCCACATGTTGAAAAGTGCGGGCAAGTTTCATATAGGCGTCCACGGTTGAGCAGCTAGCAGCGACAGATGGGGTGGTGGACAGCGATGTGGTTTTCGAATTGGGATTACTAAGCTGGCTTGATGGTTCGGATCCCCGAGGCTATGTCGTTTTTGCATTTTATGCTGCCACCTCCAGATTGGATCCATATTGCACCAGGGCCACAGCAATGAGCCAGAGAGGTGGAGGTGGACGACAAGGCTGGCCTGGCCGGCCACCTAGTCGTATTCGATCCCCAGGCATACTTGGTACCAGCGCCACTGCACCGTACGTTGAATGCATTCCTCCACATCTTATTCACTCCTACGGCTGATGCCAAAAGCGTCTCCAGATTGGATCCATATTATAAAAGCGTCTGTTAAGGTCAAATCGCTGGCCTGTATGTATGTACATTGGCCGTGACCTTTAACGTTACTTATGTGCTAATTGAATATTGCAGGGATGTCTCGAATCTGTCATCATTTTCTGAGTACCGTTACCCACTTCATAATTTTTCAATTGACAAGTCTGTGAGTGTTCTTTCATTCACTGATCTCGATCGCGAACTCGAAAACCCGATACCTGGCTGAGGATCCCTCGATGGAATCCACATCCGCAGCCGAACACACAGGAACCTGGACACCACACCGAAGAAGATTGCCAACTACGTACTGACTGTGTAGCTCTGCCCTAACAGAGCCGGTTTGGTGAAGCGTAGCCGTTCCGCGCACCAAAAGAAGAAGGAGGTTCTGCCTCCTACGGCCCATGATCACCTCCTCTGGCACGACCGAGAAGTCCTCGATGAGACGTATCCATAACGGAAGATGGCACCGACTAAACACGTGAACTCTATGCCACGACGACCTCCTACACCGAAACCTGTGTGGAAGCGAATATATGCTGATGTCGTTCGCTCTAGACACGATGGAAGCGTCGAAGACGTAGGACACGGGATCGACTTGGACTGCTCATTGGCCCGACGATGATCCTGAGCTCATTGCTCATTGCTTTGGCCCTGATGCAATATGGAGGTAATCTGGAGGTGGCAGCACAAAATGCAAAAACGGGATAGTTTCGGGAATCCGAATCATCAACCCAGCCTAGCCGTCCCAGCTGCCCACATCGCTATCCACCACACCATCCGACGCTGCCAGCAGCTCAGCCATGAACAGCCTATGTGAAAATTCCCGCACTTTTCGACGTGTGGGTCCCTTTTTTGGCTACCGTTCACGTTATTTTCATTGAGCAGTCCACTGGCGCCTTCTACTGTGCGGACGACGCCACGAATGAAACAAACGAGTGGGGAAAAAGGGCATTTCTGACAAAAACATTTCCACTCCTTTCTTAGCTTTCGGAAGGCCATTCATATATATTTATTACATAAGGTATCTCATGTGTAAAAAAAAGGAAAAAAGTCAATAACTTCAACGACAATATGGCCCCGAGTTTAAATGCAACATAAGAATGTATGCCAGCGTGGAGCAAGCTGATATAGAGGTGTGCTGTGGAACGATGACAATAAAATACAGAGGTATGTTGTGGAATGATGACAATAAAAAAGGCAACAGAAGGATACACTTAATAGGAACATATAAAGATTAAGCGTAAAGGACAATAGTCATAACCATGTAAGAAGTCATCCAGCGTCTAGGTTTTCATCAAGATACTTTTTAAAGGCCTCAAAGCTAACGAGGACGCTTTTCTTTCTGCGGAAATGGACCATAGTTCTATACGCAGTGCTCATGCCCCTATACCACGCAAAGAACCATTTTCAAAAAGCCTCCCACGCCATTAAAGACCTTCCTTGTTAGTGTAGGAACCCGTTAGGATATCCTGAAAGAGATGCGAAGCTGAAAATTTACGTTTGAAGTAGGATGATGAATATGTTCACCGTGTAGACTCGTCCTGTATATGGAGAAGACATGTATTAAAACTGGCCCGGACATCAGTATCAGAATCGGCTGCGTGCCCAATAGCATTACACAAATGAGTCTTCAACTTCTCGAGCCACATCTATCTAACCGTCGTGATAATGAGTCTGTTCGGGCGCTCTATTTCGGTCGGCTGTTCATGACTCAATTTGCAAGCCTTGAGCCTGCACCCGCCGCATTAGTCGCCGCAATCCTTCAAATTCCATGCGCGTACTGATGCCTCTGCAAGGTCTCATAACATCGAGAATCCTTTCTTGTAATCCAATCCATCAGACAACGTACCCATCTCCGATCGGTGTGACAACTCGGTAAGTACGCTCCTTGGCCAACACAACTTTTTAGGTGGCACCCGCTCTTGTTCACCTGCAAGTCTTCCTTCACTGGCCATATATCCGTCGAATAGTAAGGTTTCAGCGCGTTGAAGAAGTTGCTCCTTTGACGAGCAGTGAGTGCAGTGCCCTGGTTGTAGTCAGTAATTCACTCAAAAATCGTAGCTCGATACAAGTTCTCACTTCCGCAGGCCTGTTCAGTGCAGATAACAAGCCTCGTGGGATGTTATCATCCGCCACATAGGTTCGGTAGAATCAAAATGGGAAACTGAATTTTAGACCATTGCCATTCCAGCAAGGAGGCAATGAGGAAAAAAATGAGCCTATGTTTCATATTTTCGATTGTAGTTTGTATTTCCTTCCAGCTGGTTAACGTGCTAGCGACAAACATACACTTTTCTCCCCAAAGCGACAGAGAACAGACTGTGCGCACGCTGTATCTCCATGCGACCTGCTAACATCAATGACATCAACAGGATACATTTCTGTGGAGCGCATACGATGTACGTTTAGCGGTAGCTCATGCATTATTTTCCCACATACAGCACAGCGTACCATTATTATCGGTAGAAAATTTCGATTCAATAAAATCTGATCAATAAAGAATAAATGATAAAGGTATGAGAGAAAAAATTGGTTGGTAGAAAAGAGTAATGAGCATTGCGAAACACAATTGGATGAGATCTGACTTAGTCTTGTTTCGCGTCCGATCTTTCAAATAAGATTCATCATAGATTTTATTCCTGGGGAACTGCGGGGCACACAAGATAATGCGGAGTTTAAAGATTACATATCTCTCCAAACGGAGTCCAAGAGTGATCTTGACATTATACAAGAGCACATCAACGACACAGTAGTGAAGAGCGTGTACAAAAAAGTCAACTCCACGGCTACATATATCTTTCACACAACATCAGGCATCGAGTAACATGGTCTAAGATTGTTTCTATCATTAAACAACAACATGACAGCGACAATGCAAACAACATCATACAAAATAAAGAGAACAAGAAGTGCAAAATTTCATACAAAGTCCATCTCCCATTTTATTCTCGAAGAGTTGCAAGGTACACAAGGTAAGCTGGCTTTATAGTGAACATTTCGCTCCAAAACAGGGTAACAGAGTGTCCCTGGTACTAGCATGAACACAGATTTTACAGCATCATGAAGAATGATCAAAAGTGGAGGAGTAGCAACAGAACTATCAAACTCAAATTTAAATTTGAAAGAGTTCGCAGGACATTCGGGGTGCTCTGTGGGGGATCCGGTGCAAAGTGAACATATTACTTCAAACCTGTGTCATAGAGTGATTTTGACAGTATACAAGAACAAAGCAATGACAACATATTGAAGAATAGTAGTAGAGAGAAAAAGCAACAGAGGCTATCTATATTTCAGCTAGCTAGCTATATATTTAGCTATCTAAATATTCATGTATATAAAGTCCCCACTGAAGATAGTCCGCGAGACGTGGGCTACATCGATCTCGACAGTGTACAAGAGCACATTAATGACATCTATCGAAGAAAATGTAAGAAAGACAAAGCGAGGAATAAGACCTCCCACACAGTGCTCACCAAGTGCGCAGTACGCAGTAATTATTTGCATGCGGGTTACGCATGCAAATAATTAATCAAAAAGAAAACCCTTCTCGATACAAGTTCAAGGAGTGTTCTTGACATTCAGTAAGAGCACATGAATAACATTACATTAAAGTTTTTAAAAAGGAAAAGAGTAACATGTAAAAAATTATAAAACACCAAGCAACTATTTCTCTGAGATTTTGGACGTGACTACAGAAATGCAGAGTATGAAAGAAGTATAGTCACCAATTCAAGATCGAAGAGTGTTCTAAACAGTTAACAGGAACACATCAATGACATCTTAATGAAGAAAATATGAAACAGAAAGAGTAAGATCTAAAAATTTTAATTGTTACTCACTGAAAAAGAAATCCCACTCAAGAAGCGTAGAAAGCACGCAAAACTAATTCAAAATGGGTCAGCATACTCCAAGGCAATGTCTGGGAGTGTTCTTGGCATTTAACAAAAAAAATTCAAAGACATTGCACAAAAGAAATCGCTGTCAACAAAAAATCAAAATAATCACGACAGAAACATTCAAAATCAAAAGCATAAGTTAATAAAGGCACGACTAACAGCCAGAATGACCCACCTTTTTCATCCTCGGACGGTTGAAAATCTGAAGAATGACAGAAGCAGCAGGAAGAACAATAAAGAATAACCCTTGGGGCCGCTGAGTAATCCTGAGGAAAAATCTAAGAAATTATTTCTCACAGTGAGCTGCGCCTTTATGTTTTCGCTTGTACCGATCATTCCACAAGTACCGTCGACTTCGGCTAGCATTCGTTCCGCTTGCTCGATTTTCGGTGTTATAGCATGATCCCGTCTGCAGAGCGGAACTGAACAGCTTGGTGACGTACATACCGAACTCGGACCAGTCCCACAGCGTTGAAGAGGCCTAGAGTTTACACCATCCGTACCATTACGCACACTTGCATGCAGGCAGCTTACTGTAGCCAGCTGTACGCAACGGCCCGCACATTTTGGGCAGCTCGTTCGAATACTCCTTGCATGCAACTTTTGACTTCGACCCTTTGTCGTCCAACCCTTAGTTCAACTACTCCTCGAAGGCACATACAGTAGCGCTCAAAAGTATTCGGCCAACTTTAACTTGCCATAACTTTTTTCCCAGTGGAGCAAATCACATGAAATTTTGATATGTTTAGCTGAAGCATATTCTACACTGTCCAACATTACTTGACTGCAAAACAGTCATATCCATATATTAATGGGGAGGCGTTTGTAGACTGTGCTGAAAGCAAGCTTGTGACCTCTGCAGTTATTCCGACCTTGAGTACGTTTTCCTTCTCTTCTGGGTTCGACATTAGTGCTCGTACACTTAAGACATGGCAAAAAGGGAAGGACTCCTACAAGGACCACCATTCGTATTCCCAGTTGATTTTTTGTTCAAGCCCTTTTGGATATCTGTAACATGACCAGAATGCAGGGTAATAGTGGTAAATATTCACACTACACCAATGCTACACATATTGAAAATTCGCTTGATTAGATCCAGTAAGAAAGGAGTTATGACTGAAAGTTACAACTGAAGAAGCATTTCGCCGAATACTTTTGAGCGCTACTGTATATCTCTAAATGCGCAAATTTTCGTGTTCTATTCGCCACTTTTGCATTGCTCTGGACTAGCGCTTCCATCATTCATCCTGAACTGGACGCCCCAAAATCTTGAATTGTTCCTTTAGCAGTAAGGCCTTGCCACTATGCTGGGTGGGTTACTGCGGGATCAAAGGTAGTGGATGAGAAGAAATGTTAACAATTGACTCTAACCTTCTGATAGCAGGTAAGCCTTGCACCTTTGGGGACAGGAACTGATAAGGCTAATGAGGGACCTCATAAGGCGATAGCCACGCCCATCACACTTTTCTACTGGTAGCAAAACCGTGGCAAACAAATCCCGAGGACCAAAAGCTTCAGACAATACTGCGTATATTTATGGCGAGCACTATAGGGTGAGCCATAAGTATGATAACAACTTTTGGGACGTCCATAATTTCCCTGCTTGGAATGTTCCTCCAAAACTGCACCTTCCCACAGGTTTATGACATACCTAAGCCCACATACCTACTCAAGTGTCAATTCGTCAGATTTTGAAAAATGGCATAGCTTCGCAGACATCCATCCGTCTTTGGGCGCATTTGGTGAACTCTGTCTCAACATTTCCCACATTGAAACGCGATGCGTAGACAGGACAACGACAAGTCTCGAAACGGTCGTCTTGTCTCTTATGCAATCCCTTTTCCGAGTAGAGTTGCTTTGGAGGGAGTAAGCTTCGGAACCTGCAGAAACACGAGAAAAATGACTGCTGATTTGTTTGGGTGTAATTGGATGAGAGGATACTACCTAAAGTAAATACGGTTGTGTCCAGATAGAATTCGAAAGCCATGTAAGCTTCTTGACGAGAAGAAGTTGGAGAGGAAAACAAATGCCGTGCACTACTTGCGCGCGGCACGCCCTTCGACAGTCTTTTCTGACTGAAGGGTGTTCAGCCTTGGAGAAATGTTGGGATCTCAGACTATACGTATATCTCGCACTATGAGTGCTGAAGCCGCTGAGAAGAGTCAGATCGCCTTTTCCTTCTTTTATGATGGTGACGGCTAAAATCTCTACCAACACATCAATATCGCAAATTTTGGTCGAGAAAAGTCCAAAACTTAATCCGAACCTAATCCAAACCTCTTTAGGAAGGGATTCTCTGAAAGGATGCAACCGAGGGTCAAAGATTTTTTTTATGAGTACGATTCGAAAACTGTTACGCACTTGCTCACAAATGAGAAAAGATTAAGACTGGTGCTAGGGAAATGATCACGATTTTATCCCAGCTTGCAATCCTCCTAAGAATCTGCAGGACAATAGTGTGATGGGTCACTGGATATAGTTCATAGTGGGGCGGAAAGCCTGCGCTTTGAAACGCAATACTGTTGCCGCTTCGGAGAAATCATCGAAAAAAATGTGCTGGAGTTTCTCAAGTAACTCTACGTGTCACAGTCGATGAGTAGCCGAAGCGTCTTCAAGTTATAATACTACAGGAGACGGTTTAAAGATCACCGTGTGTTTGTTTTGTAGACGCGATGCATAGTAAACAACTCACAAGAATTGATCATGTATCAAAATGAACTGCGGTTTCTAGAGGCCAATATTACTGTTACCATATTTATGGCGCACCCTGTATCAGATATTGTCAAAAGCTGTATAGCTGATTACTTTTAATGCCTAGCACGCTCACTTTTATGTCAAAGGTGGAGCTCACCCAATCACTGGACATCCATTGAAAACTAAAAAATCGGTATTTTCTCAAGCAGCAGCCTATGTTTTGTACTCTAATAGTAATAGCGTTCATTCATTGACTGTCTTGGCGCTGAGCGGTCGGTGCGGCATCGGTGTCGTTCGTCTTGCCACCCATTGTGCGTTTTCGCCTACTTTCTGTTCAACTGTATCTTCCTACTTTTCCACGGATTTGTCTGTCGGTACCCTTGTGGCGGGGTCGTATTTCTTCTGATTTTACTTAAAGCCATCCTAACAGGTGTATTTTCTTATTTTCGTCTTCGCCACACTTTTCCTGTGCACCGGCGGCCCCAATCGATTGTGTCCTGGCGGGCTCTCAATCAATTTTGATCTTAGTGGCAGAGATCAGCAATTTTTTCTCGATTGCCACCACGAACAGCGCATTGGATCAACTTTTTGTAATTGAAGTTCTTAATGGATACTCCTCTTTCGTCTTTACCGATTCAGGGCGTCAAGAGAAATCGAACTGCATCTCCTCAATGGGGAAGCCTTTCATGATGCAGTGAACTTACTTGTCAGCGACGATAGGCTCCCTCCTCATCTGAAAACTGTGCCCGGTCATCCTTTGGAGAAAGTATCTTTTGTGGATCAGCTGGTAGTACGAAATAAGGAACTCGAAGAACGTCTTACCTGTGAAATTGCTGAAAAAATCAACTTTTAAAAGAAATTGAGTCTCTTAAACATTCACTAGTTCTCAGTAGGCAGAATTCCTCGTCTACCAGACCTTTGTCTGATTCTAATGTGACTTCGTTCCATTGTTGTGAAGAAAGAGAAAGGCTCAGGTCGGTGGAGTCTCTGGCATTGTAGAAAGTAAAGAACCTTCAGCACTTAAGGGAACGACACATGATTTTGATTATGTGAAATCGTTGTTTGACTTCTTGTCTATTGATTGCTCGCCTCTTACCTTCTATAGAATGGGAAAACCTAATGAACACATCCCACATTTGATCAAAATTGTCCTGCCAAATACGTTTTTTAAAAATCTTCTTCTCTCTAGGGCCCCAAGACTTAGAGCTTCCCAGGTTCCGGGAGTGTATATCCGTCCTTCGCTCCCGAAGGCTGAGAGGGACCGTCTTGGGGCCCTTCGGCTGGAGAAAAAGAAACAAGCTGATATTGCCTCTAATAATGTTGACGTTGTTTCTACTCCTCGTGTCACACCTATGAATCGCTCTGTATCTCAACATTCTCCTCTCCACGTTCAGGGAAACAATTAGCTTCTCCTCGGAAGAAACTTTCTCGTCTCGTGACCAACATTCGATCCTTTCAAAAAAATTTTAGTTCCTTAGCTTACTCTTTGTCGAAATTTGATTACGGAATCAATGCAATTGCGGAAACCTGGCTGAAGTCTAAAAGGACGGTTGAGTCTTTTCTAGGAGACCGTTGTCTGAATTATATCACACTAAGGTGTGATAGAAAGAGAAAAAAAGGTGGGGGAGTTTCACTTTTAATAAAGCAATCTATTTTCCCACGAAAGTTTTTGCGGAAAGCGTGTCAGACGGATATGAGATTGTGGCTGCTGATATTTATGCATCGGAATCAACCTGTCGTTTGATTCTACAGGGTGGGCCAAAATTATGATTACAGCGCGCGCTGACGTTCATAGCAATTTTTTTCTGAGTTCATAACAATTCATTGAATTTCTTCCATTCCACAAGGTAGCTTACGTTATTACCTTTCTAACGATACTAAACCTCTGGTAGATTTTGAACGTAATATAAGCGTAACTAGTCCGTGAATCAAACGTCGCTTTGCATTTACAAGCACTTTTGGCACGGTGCATCTACAGACGAACTAGCGTAACAAGGCAGGTGGTGCATTCAACCATAAGACGCTCTCGAAAGTTGGGAACAATTGCAGATAGGAGTGGTGAACCAAAGAGATCTCCGGTTATATTTAGGGGAAGTGTTAAGGAAGCAGGGCAAAGGTCCACGTAGCAGCAAAATTCTTTCTGTGTCCAAAAAGGCTAAATGAATAGATATCTCACAAAATTTTCTGCGTGAAATCGTGAAGCATCACTTGCACAATGAGACCCTTATACGATCAGAAAGTGATTTCCCCAGTGAGCAGGTCAAAGAGAAGAGAAAGGTTGGCTAATAAAAGCTGCCCGTCGCGTCCGAAAAAAATTGTCGTACGGAATACCTGTTCATCGACGAGAAGATATTCACAGTGAAAAAGGTGCTCAATAAGTAAAGCGATAAGTTTTATGTAAAGCTTAAGGAAATGTAAGTGATACAGCGCCTGGCTCACTAAGTTTCTGTGATGGCCTGTGCTAGCATCACCGCCGAGGCAAAGACACCGATTATTTTTGTAAATTATAGAGTGAAAGTTGGTTTGGAGGCCTGTTTGATCTCTTCGTGCGCAATGGGACACTTTGGTGATTCGAATCGGTCATAGTGTCAAGATAAAGCTCCTGACCGCAGAACAGAAATTGTCTAGAAATTTCGTAAAAGGGGCTCCCTGACCTCATACGTTTTGATCAGTGACCACTCTGGAGCCCTGACCTAAATCCCATGAATGTCTCAATGTGGTCAGCCTCTGAGATGAAAGCATCGTTTAGCCCAAACGAGAGAAGAAATAATCTCGAAAATGCTTAGCAAAAAGATGGGACCAACTCGATGACCCTAGGTGCGTGTCACCGTCGAATGTGTTCATGGTCGTCTCTGAGGTTGGGTGAAAGCAGAAAGCAACAGATCCCAGTTTCAATGTACAGTTTTGTTAAGAAATTAGTTATAAACACTTTAATGAAACTGGTTCGCTTTATTGGCTTTCCATTCGTTTTCTGCGATGTGATGTCTGTGTAACCATAATTTTGGCCCACCCTGTAGTCTACAGAACTCCCAGGTGTAAAGCAGTTAATACTGAACAAATGGTGAAATGTTTAAATGATCTTTCTATTTGTCACTCCACATGTCTTCTGGTTGGTGACTTCAATTCCCCCGATATTACTTGGAATAGTACGCCTTCGGCTAATTCTACATTGTCGCGATATTTTTTAGATATGCTTCGCTCTCATAAATATACCCAATCTGTAGGTTGCTATACTCGTAAAGCGAGCCTGCTTGATTTGGTTCTTTGCAACACTGAGAGCTTCGTACAAGATATATTCATCGGTCCCCCACTGAGTAGTAGTGATCATGCCACCATCAATTTTAGCCTCAAAGCTTCGGTAAATGTATTCAAGCAATTTTTGAATAGAGATTTCAAAAATGCCCAATATAGCCAGGTGGGGGTCTATCTTTCTGACGTTGATTGGATAGGTTCATTCGATTGCTGCACGGATACAAACGAAATGTACGAGCTGTTTGTTTTCTTTTTAAGTCACACTATCCAATTGTTCGTTCCATTTAAAAAAGTCCCAGTCGCTGCAGGAAATTTACCTGCTCATCTCAACAGCCTATTCGTACGTAAAACATATGCATATAAAAAAGCTATGTTGACCCAAGAGCAGTCGGACTGGGATGAGTACTCGACTTTGTCTGAGAAATTTGACAAAAGGCTTAACAAGTATAATTGTGCCGTCGAAAGGAAAATTATAGACAGCTCTAATAAATCCTATTTATTCAATGACATGAGAGCTAAGATTCAGTCATCACGAAGGATTTGCACGCTTGAAAATGTGGATGGTTCACTTGTGATTACTGACTCCGAAAAGGCTGAAACCTTAACAGATGGATTTCAGAAAGTATATGAGAGTTGTAGTATTTACTACATGTTCCGTGACACCTAATCATATATCTTTTGATCCTATGAGTGATTCAGTAGTTTTCACCAGCCAAGACATTCTTAATCGCCTGCTCAAGTGGCCGTCAAGTGTATCTCAGACACCTGTCGGAATTCCTTTTTCGTTCATAAAACTGTCGCATCATACATTGCTTTTCCTTTGGAATTCATTTTCAACAGAAGTTTGCAGTATGCCGAAGTTCCCCTCAGATGGAAACATGCTATTGTTCTGCCTTTGCCCAAAAAGGCCCCTTTTATGCTCCGTGTAATTATAGACCTATAAGTTTGACTTCTATCTTTTGTTCCGACCCCATTAAAACTCGTCCACCTTCTGGTGTGCCATACAACCAATTAAACCTTTGAGCCTTAATAACGCCCTGACTATTCGGTTTTCTGATCTGACTGCGGCACTTTTAGTGTGCAGATGAGCCACAAATCCATCTTAGGGGGCCTCTCAAACTCATTTTTTATTATGAACTGTGCCTTGAAGGCGCCTTCCGCGATAATCTCTCTTGTACAGATGGAATTTTTCGACGGAAATAATGTGACCATGTACACATATAACAGATAGGACATTGCTAATGCAAAGATTTTGCAGAGATATAATCAAAACTCCTTCTTATTCGATCTTCTTCAGCAGCTGCGATTTTGCTGGAGTTGTTGGGTGCTATTCATTTTCAATTTCTTGTAGGACATCGTCTGGATGACTTCACACGAGAGAAGGTCATCGGAAAACTCAAAAAAGGTCTAACGATGATTAGAGTGTAGTCCAGAAGCTCGCTATCGCTCACAGCGTTGTGGCCCAGCTGAATTGGCACAAAAGGCTGGCAGTACCTATTCGCTTGCATTATTTGTTGTTGTTTCATCGCAGTCGACAAATTAAAGTCTAGGATGTATGCTCAATGACCAGTCCACCCACTCTATAATTTTCTTGCTGATTGCCAGGGAACGAGAAGGATTCTTTGTCACGGAGCTAAAATGTCATATTTGTTGCAGCCGAACGTGAGCGTCGGTGTTAAGACTGTAAAAAGGCTTTTTTGGACTGCGAGAGCATGACCTCATGCTTCAATACAATATAAAACACCGGATAGATCTAACTCATCAAACACAAAACTAAAATTCCATGACTTACATTAATAATAATTCGAACCAGTAGTGGATGATCTGGTGAGTGGGAGCAAGCAGTGAAGAAAGCGGGAGGAAAAGAAGGAACATCAGAACAGGTCCCACAAAAAAACTTATGAAGCTTGTTGGATGATGCTGTGTCTTTCATTGCAGCCACACGTCACCTTGCACATCTCCCGGTAGTAGTTCACTGCATTCACGCTTCACAGCCCGCTCCCTCTTGTGAAGACTGAGAATGAATCCTTAGCGAGGTATTTTGGGTTTTTGTCATTCGTTCAATAATCAGTCGTATTTTATCAACGGTTAACGTTGTTGCAGTTCTGCATTTCTTGCTGATGTTCGTGTTGTTGCTCACTTCCATCCAGTGCAGTTCTACTGTCGGTCAGTACTAGAACGTAGAGTTTTACCAAAAAGTGTTGAGTATGAAATCTTAGAAACTGCGAAACTTTTGTTTTTTCCGATCGTACTTCATAACTAGAAGAAAAGGTAGGATCGTATTTCATAACTCCAGACTTCGCTTTGCAGTTATACACGTTCCTACACATCCTTTGTGATTTGGGGCATGTCATTTGCACACTACCTGCCACTTGAAATAAATTTTCTTTCAATGCTTCTTTGCAAGCAGTATTGAGTAAAACATGACCACAAGGTGAAGAGAGTGACATCTCCTCCCTGCTTTCTGACATCAAGCAACGGCACTTTGTCTAGAGGGATTTTTAACGGTAGATTACCCGACTCCATCACGATCAGTGGGGTCACGCCTCACACGCAGCGCAACACATCCTGTGCCAAATTATGCCACGGTTTTGAGGTAGTGTTGAAGTATACTCAAGTTTTTGATGAAGCAAACGATTTGCCCTGACGTAGTGGCTGCTTTCATAGTTCGCCGGCGTGCGTGCCGAGGCAGTGCTAGGGAGGCAGACGGTCGGTCAGCCCCTTCGAAGGGTTGTAAACAAAGAGAGACAAGATCAAAAACCATTTGAACAAGCCCCTGATTGTTTGATTTTTAATCTTGTTCTTCTTTGTGTTCAGCCCTTCGAAGGGGCTGACCGACCGTCTGCCTCCCTTCTCCCCCTAGCACTGCCTCGGCACGCCGGCGGACTATGAAAGCGGCCAATTAGGCCCACGCTGCTAACTCATCACTGTGGCCCGTTAGAGGCACAGGTCCGTAGTGTTGTGCTTCCCATTATCGAATAAAACGATTATGTTCCGCACAACCCCAGGAATGGAAGAGGTGAAAAGGCCACTGGAAACAGGGCACATTGACTAGCCTACTGGCAATTCACCTCACGTCATCGTATTTCTGGTCACGAGACATAGGAACGTGACATTCCACAAACGTCGATGTTTTCTTTCACCTTGCTCGCTCATACTCCTTTTCTCCTTCGCTACTTCAGCATTGTTGAGCGCTTTCCTTGTGATACCAACTCTTCTCCTCGACACTCTCCTTCTCTACCTCATCAAAGCTACTTCTGAAGAGGCGTTTAAAGTGAATTCGCAGAGGTTGAGCGATTTCTTTTCCATAATCTCTATCCATTTGTCTTTCTATCTTGTATAAACTGCCGAATATTGACTCTGTTAGCGCTTCTTACTCGCACGACACTTTGCAGCTGTTTTCTCATTCCTTGATCTTTTCCTAATTTCTTGAACGCCACCATCTTGTATCAGACTGGGCCCAAAGAATTGTTGTAGTGAAGGCTGTGTCCTACTTGCCCGCTTGCCTTTACCACAACGCGCTGAAAATCTAAATGCATCTACACTTTCCAAAATATCGCGACTCAGATTTCAATGGTCACATCTTAGTTGGTTAACTATTCATAAAAGCCTATGTTTTGTACCTGTGGGTTAAATAAGCTCAACAGCTGCAGCGCATAACCACTTGAAGCGTTATGTGATCGAAAGTCGCCTAAATGAATAGGTTTAACGGGTTGTTCATTTGGCAATGTCCTCTGTGTGCCGATAAAACACTCTGCTGAGCATCAAAAAAGCTTGGCATGCTGATCCATCAAATCCCTGTCGATTTTACCCAAGTCTGTAAAATTATTGCTATATCTACCTCAACTGCTAAATAACAAGCTTTCATGTTTTTTTTTTCTTTTTCGTGTAATGTGCGTCGTTGCGACATGTGAGAATCACTGAGTATTATTTTGGAGATTTTTTTGAATAATTTTGTTTTTTTTTTCGATGAAAAAGTAGTTTGTTCAGCGCTGAAGGGCTTCTTGTGATGTCGGAATATTATCGAACATTTGAGAGTATAGGAAGATAATTTTTTTCTACATTTAGATTTACATTTTTACATTTTTTTACATTATTTTACATTTTTACATTTGACACTACTAACGAGAGTTCTATGAAATTACTTTTGACGAACGGCGGATCTTCTCCACTAGGGGATCCCTCTCGCAGGTGGATCTCTAGCTAGCTGCTGGTGAGGTTACGCAGCATAGACCATAGTTTCGAACATGGTATATCGCGGACCAGAAGTCATCACCGGTACTCGTCCAGAAACGAAGGTGGATTCAGCGAATGGGTCCCTCTTACTGCTGTGGTGGGTCACTTTACACATTCTGTCTCCTTACACATGTTTATGTACATAGGTAGATGGAAAATCTGGTGGTGCAGTTGGTATCCTGACATCGGCTCAGTCAAAAGCTTGCGATCTAGTTAGTGGAGGCGATTCGGCCCACCTCCAATAACTATCCTTTCCGGAATGACCTGGTTAGCTAACCGAGGTTGACCTAGATCCCACTTTGCAGCCTGGCAAGATACCAAACGGCTCAGTACAATCAGCCACATCATCAACACTGTCACAAGACTCATTGATGTATCGCGAGAGTGCAGGATGCCGTTCTTTATTATACATTCATTGATTCTAAGAAGTTCAGAGATAGTGTCGAGACAAAATCGAGACCCGGATTTCGCCACTATACGAGAAAGTCATTGCCACCGTGAATAGAGGGGTTCAGGAGGTTGATACCATCTCGCCAAAACTTTTCAGTGCCGCTCTCGAGAACATCGTGCGTTGTTTGGAATGGAAAGACTTCGTTCATTCAGTACCGAGCTTCGTTGGTCAACGAAGATTGCGGACGTCGTTGCTAACGCCAAGGAAGGTCAGATCGACCGAACATAGTATGCAATATTGTGAGACCGTTGGATTAGTCATCGACTGGATCCAACGGGACATTAAACGAACACCAGGAAGCCACCAGTGCAATGATCACATTTTTCTACGAAAGTTCTGACCGGAAGGAGTATTATGCCTTGTGCCCCTCGAGCGTTGCCGACTCACTGGGCTACTATGACGAGCGAAAGGAATGAATGGAGACGTTGGTGAAGCACACTTGAGGAAATCGATGATAAATGAACCGACGGATGATGCTTGATGAAAAACGCAACCTCTCCCTGGACATCAAGTTCTCTTCTTTAAAGATAGGGAGACGTATGTTCCTAGTGAAAATGTGCCGTTGAACGGGTTTTAGATAAAATAATTGCTGTCCATCTTGATATTAGTTCCGAAAACTTGCAGGTAATAGAAAAACAGTGTTTCTGATAAGCAGGCATTCATTCATTGTGAATTGTAATTGACCCATGCTAGTTATATTTCTGTTTTATGAGCAGCTCTCAGTCAAATTCGCAGCACGGAAAACTCATCAAAAAAAGTTTATCAGAATGAATACTCTTGAGGAAAGTAGCGGTCTACTTTTCGCATAGATTTTGTATAAGAGGCTACTTCAGAGTTTATCAAATACTTTCATTAGAAGCGATTGTTTTCTGGTTAGTGAGCGTCGTTGCTAACAACGTGCCCTCAGAAACTTTTTTGGAATAAAGGATATCAAAGTTGGACTTCTTCCAATTTTTATTCCACTGCTTTGTTGAAGGCACACTTCACGATAAAAATGGTGTCTGAGTTCCCCCTTTAGGATTACCCAGTGGCTCACACGGGTCACAGGAAAGACTCTGTCGGGTCCAAAAACGCAACACCTAGGGCATACATAGTAGGAGCCCCTTCACCGAATCGCCCAGTTTCCTTGCCTCTCTACCGATGTCACGTCAGACGAGGGAGTGCCAGGGCCTTTTTGGGCTCTGCGTCTCTGACACCATACCGCAGCAGAGTGCATAGAGACTGCGTTAGGGGAGGAGATCCGGGGTGTATGAGGTGATTATCTCATGCAAAAAGCTGGGATCAAACCACCTCTGCGCTCTAGCCGGTCTCTATGCACTCTGCCTTCTGGTGTCAGAGAAGCAGAGGAGAGCGTCAACTCGCCCAGGAACTCCTTTCACGTCATTTTTTCTGCCTGAAACTCATCCACCCCCTCTTTTTACTAGTTTTTTGTGCCCTTGTATTTCTTTTCATACGCCGTTTTTTGCGCTTTGTTCGTTATTTTTGCAATATTCTAGACTGTATCTTTCATTACCCATCGAAAACCGGCTACCTAAAAATTTTCGTGAACTGTGTTCGTCGAACCGACTATATGATGTCGTATTCCAAATGGAAGAGTGAAAAATGACCTCATAAGGAATATTGCTCTGAAGGAAAGAACGAAAGAATGTTTGTTTCTTTGAACGTTGAGTTTTGAAGTAATCACTGAGAGTATTTCGTGAAACGGTGAACAAGATAACCTCCATCATTCAGTGCTCATCTCTCGATGTTCTTGTACAATGAACCTAATAGCTATTGACTCCCGAGCACACCTTTGTAAATAGATAAACATAAAGTTTGTCAGCATGAGCAGCAATCTGTAATGGACTTTGCTTGGTGCCGAATTCGGAGGAAGAAGCACATTTTGAAGGGACACATGAAGGAGAGAGATGTAAAAAACACACTAAGCCTTCAAGAGTGAATATTGCAATGCTGCTTCGAATTCGTGGTGAGTGAATAGGTTGAACGCCGCAACCGTCGCTTTGTCATGACTTTTGCTGATTTAGATTGATCACAATCAGCGGGCAACCCTGCTTATGAGGAAATCAACAATTAAATAAATTTTCTATTTTCCCATTTTCCACTAGACTCTTTTTCCGCTTCATTCCCAGAAACGGTGGGAATTGTCTGAAACAAGAAAGATTGCGCAGTCGGAGAAATCGCGCAACAGTGACTCAATTTTTCAGTCGGTCACACTGTTGCACTAGAGCACAAGAAGAAAGTTTTGTTGTGGGAAATCTGAATTGACCGTTCGCTTTTATTACGTCAACATTAACCTGGTGTTGTAAAACAACGTAAAATATCCGAGAAAACGAACACATCGATCGCATGACTAGAATTCTATGATGTTACATTGGTTATGATCTGGAATATACGTAGAGGATGAAATAACCGGGAATAATCGACCAAAAAAGTGAGTTCAATCTGAAGGACCTGCTCGTTCTGATGCAAAAACGGTCTGTAGAAGCGGTGAGCTCACACGATTTTGAAAAGTATTTCATCCGTCGGCCTACAGCTTCGACAGCTTTTTCAGGCTTTGGGGTAGGGAGGGGGGCAACAGGCTTGGCAGGAGCTGGCTCTCCTTAATGAAAGCAGATTTCAAGGTTTCTTATTCGTAGCATGTCTCATTGATTGTTTCATGGTATCTACTTTCTTTACTTCAACACTTAATTACAATGCAGTCCTTCCATTATCTACCTATACCATAAAGATAAACATTAATGCTGTTTCATCTTGTTTTATGAAGTTCGGATGGATGCTAAGTTTAAATGTGATACTTCTACATGTGATATTTTACTTTTCCTAAATTCGAGAAACAGTGGGTGCCGGAACTTCTCCCCGAACTCCCACGGCCAGCGATACTGGTTCCGCGGCGAATTTCCGTGTCCTTCCACTGGGACATCAAATCTTTATCGAGCGATCGCATGCGGCGAGCGCGACACGCCTTCCGGGAAGAAGATACCAGACCTGGAAACAGTAGTTTGAAGTAGGCTCTGCAAGCGTTCTGATGCAACAGTGTGCCCGAGTGACAGCTCGGGTTTCTGTATATTCATGGGGGCGCCCAATCCGGTTTGTGTGTCTGGGACCTGTGGACATAATAGCATCGTAAAACTTCCCCTTCGATTACAAATTTCGTTCTCAGTGTCTAGAGGGAGCGTAAAATCTTGATAGATTCGACAGCCCAGATGAGAGACTTCGAGCGATTTGGGGCTCAAAATAGTGGTTCAAACTTCTGGCTTTCCTCAGATTCGCGAGTGTTTTCCTGGAGTGATTTCATGGACAATGAGTATGTACTTCTTCAGGTCATCTGATATTAGATTCCTACGTGCAAAACTACGTTGCACGTTGATGATGAAAATGGCTTCTGTTTCTGAACTTCACAGTAAGCACCATAATTTATCAACACTGGACATTAACATCAGCCATCGATGTACAATTACCAATGCCTTCCAGCGTTGATAAATTATGTTGTTGCCTGAAAAGATCATGGCTGGAAAGTCTTGTTGTAATGTTGTTGTGTTACTATTACTACTAACCTTGATGAATGATGGCTAAACCCGCTACAAGTGCTCTCGCTTTGCTATTGGGCCAGTTGTAGACACGAAGACTTTGGTGATTCATTTGGTAGCGGCAAGCTATGGCCTAGTTCACTGACCGCACGTCATTCCTTCTGAATAGCTCACTTCTAAAAATTTGATTTCAATATGCATATTCTATTGCAGTGAAAACACACTGATGAAGTGCTAACCGAGAAGACCTAGCGGACTATAAAATTGCTCAACAATACTATAAGCTCGAAGTTGTTCTTTGTGAATTCCCGTATCTTGTTGACAGGCACTGCCAGTAACTAACTGAATCAGTCCAGGGTGCATGATGCATGACCAAAGCGCTCCTTATTGCATGACGATTCGGCGTTTGTTTGATGTGCACGACGTAGACCTAAAACCCTCTGGATCACTAAATAATGAGTTGTTAATGAGTGCGACCGTTTGCTCTGAATAAATCGACTGGGCAGAATAAATGTAAGTGTTAAAAGTCAAAAAAAAAAGAAAAGTCAAAAAAGTAGACAATCGAAAATGCCTGCAACATTTTTAATTTTCTGCTTTTTTGACTTTTATTACTTGCATTTATTAAAGTTGTTAGTTTTGAAATAGAATGTCGTATGTCTGCAATAGTTTTGCCTGGTAATGCAGAAAATGCAATACATCTTCGAAATGCACCCATGTGCTTCCCAGAGACGCAGTTCCAATGAGTGAGGCCAATGGAAATCGGTGGCGAGGGATTGGAAGATACCGGCTCTACTATTGAACAACATGCGACCATTTGAAAACTGCCATCTCACTAGAATGCCTGCTAACTCAAATTGATAGAATTCAGCATAATAATTGTTTTGGGATGACGCATTTCGGAGTTTGAAGCGGCGACTACACAATTCAGATAAAAAATGACCCTAGTATGAACGTGTGACCCACGAGGATAATGCATGAGGCATTGCTGTGCCGAAAACTGCCTGGACAGGGTGCAGGGGCTCCATAATCGGCTGTCCACCGCGACTCATTGTACAGGCCACATACGCACTCAATATGCCGCTGAAATGATAATCTGAAATGATAAATGATAATTGCTTTGGCAAATTGGACATATGTCAGTTGTCGTGGTAGCGTAAAGAGGCCACAGAGATAAAAAATGACAGAAACTGTCTCCCACAATGTCTTCACATTGTTAGTACTGACGGCGTGATTCATAGCATTAAAATCTATAGTTTCCAACTTCTCTCTTGCTTTAACCTCGGCATAGTTGTTTATATTGAAATACTTTTGTGCCGTACGAGGTTGTTAGGTGGAACACTTTATTTAGTCAACGGCCTAACGTTTCGACGCAATCGTCTTCTTCTCGTACGGCACAAAAGTATTTCAATAATTAAAATCTATTATTTCGTTGAAAAAGAAAAGGAGACGTATGATGGCAGGTTGCTGAGCATGATTGCTTTTCCATCTATAACCGTCCGGGTCTCTCACTCAGGCTTAGTTATTGTCGGAGTAACGCTTCATTGTGAATGAGCTTCAAGGAAGCCGTCACAACTCGGCCACTTTTGGATAATCAAGGATAGGGGTCAAGTTTTCAGCGTTTGAGAGATGCGCCCCCGCTCTTGACTTCCATTCAGAATCGTAGTGGCATATTGAGTGCTTATGTGGCCTGCACAATGAAATGCGGTGGCCAGCCGATGTACAAGTGCTGTGCTTTTATCCTCCCAGACGAGGCTGGTACCAATCAACCAACGCCGGGGGGACAGAAGGCCCGGTCGACTTAAGCGAACATCGATCCGAGGTTCGAACCCCTGACCATGCGCGTGAGATAGTGCGCCACTTGCTACTACACCAACTCCGCTCTACTTTTTAATAACACTTCAAAAGTAAGGCGGAGGTGCTGTAGTGGCAGATACTTAATATAATACTTCGGACAAACCGATTATGGAGCCAATGCACCCTGTCCAGGCAGTTTTTGGCACAGCAATGTCTCATGCATTACCTAGTGGATCACACGTTCATACTAGAGGGAAATTTGAAAAAATCTGAATTGGGCCTTTAAGTTGTTCATTTGCAAAATCGGTTACACTCAGAAGACAATTAACAACGAAAATCAATAAATTTTCGGAAACTACTCGAATTATGGTTTATTGTCAAGCTGGAGCGTTCTGGAACAGTAACCTTCAGAGGGATCTATCAATGTTCTCAACACTTGCGTAATGGCACTCAAAGCCGAGCATTAATGACTAGCTTTCTTGGAATGGATAGGAAAAAATCAGTAAAACCTTGCACTTAAACTGTAACTTTGCCTAGGCTACCAAGATTTTCTGATTATTCTGATACCAAGAAAGGTATCAAAATAATCACTACTTCAAGTCTTCATCATCAAGGTTCATGAAAAGAAAAGGAATTGGGAAACATGAACTCCTGGATTCCCCAGTGCTGGGCTTCTAGCTAATTTTATTCCCAACTTAATTGAAGCACTCCAGCAAAAGTGGTGGTGAACTGCTGATTGACCTTGGATTTGTAGCAGTATTGTAGTATGTGGAGTTGTAGTTTCACGAATCTGTTTAGTCTTTTACTCAGGTCCTTACTCAGTAATCGTATCAGGAAGTACAAAACCTGGGACCAATAGCAAAAGACCGTTACTTCTGATATCGGGTAGGGAAAAGTAGCAATGTTGAACAATCGAGTCGCAATGACACCAGACCGCTTAGGAATGAAAATTTGACGAGTCTTGGACAATACCCATCCTACGTTCAGAAAAAAAGACTCGGATTTAGGGTTTTTTAATTGTTTCTTGGAGGAGAGAGCAAAATTCAAAGGCGTCCCAGTATGTGCAACTCTGTAATAGAACACCTGTCGCAGGTAAAAGTTGAGAATGATTAAGGTTGTCGGTAGAAGCATAGCTGAGTGGAAGGGAACCCCTTGCCCACCATGTTCCGATTTCATGTTTTCTTAGTTAACTAGGGACTTCCAGATCCTTTACAACCCGTAGTTTTTTCAGACTTTCCTGCCAGTATAAGCACAGCTTTTATTGTAGGGCTGTAAAGCATCTTTGACAGGCAAAGAGCTTCCCAAATCGCATTAATATCAATGTGATTCCAAGACTCAACTTCCAGGAGCAGAGATAAGGGTGAGCCTGAAGAACATCTGTTCAACACAGCCGTGAATTGGAGCGTGAGCCTGAATGTGATGTGTTATGTAAATTCATTAATGTGCTTAGGAGCTAACATTAAGGATTGGGTTTTTGACAGTGAAGAATAAAGGATAAAGCCTCTGGCGTTAATCATTCCAGGCTGAGAATGGTAGTGGAGTACTGAATGCGTGTGTGCCCTATAAACTGACTTGTGCGATGGCCAGCCGATGTTCAAGACAGTGTTTTTATCCTCCCACACGAGTGTGGTACCCCGGAAGGATGGAAGGCTTGGTTGGTCTATCAATATAGATCAGGGATTCGAACCCGTGACCATGCGTGTGAGATAGTGCGCCACTTGTCACTGCACCACCTCCCTTCTCTTCAACGGTAGGGTTGAGTTGAATGCTAACTCATTTTTTGAAGAACCTAGTTTCCGAATGTTAGTGTGGAATGAATTGAAGTTACCTTTGAAATATCGTTGGTTTACATGCATGTGTTAGGTTGTTCGGAAAGAAATTCGCGTTGAATTTGTCCATTTATTCCTCTCCTACTATGGAAGGTTTTCGAAAACAGTTTCGTCTACTAGAAGAGATTTCTATCGTGCAACTTTCGATATGTTTTTGTTTATGCTGCTTTATTTCTTAGGAAAAAGAGTTCAAAATGGGTTCGCTTGGGCTGAGCGACGCAAACAAGGCTACACGAGTGCCAATGGCAGGAATTCTTCTTCGCTGCTCCAAGAACAGCGGTTCTCTTGACTCTATCATTACATCAGATGAGAAACGGATCTGCTTCGACAACGCAACGCGAAAAAGGCAGTGGTTAGACGCCGGTGTCATTCTAAAACCTACTCCGGAACCGGATATACACGGCAGAAAGGTGATGCTCTGTGTTTGGTAGAACAGCAAAGGTTTGATGTACTTAAAGCTCTGGATTCGAGTCAAACAGACGGACATCTACAAAGATCAATTGAACCACGCAGATCAAGCTGTCGAAAAAATCACTTCGGCAAAAATTGCAGAATTGGGCTGGGAAGTCCTGCCTCATGCGCCATACAGTCCAGTCCTTCCACCATCCGATCACCATTTGTGTCTGTCGTTGCAGCACGCCCTGACCGAGAGAAAGTTCACAAACCGCGAAGATATCCAACTCTGGGTGTCCAACTACTTTGAGTCGCAGCCAGCCGAGCTCTTTTAAAGAGGAATCCATTGTTTGCATAAACGTTTTCAACAAGTCATTGATAGTAATGGAGATTATCATTTAGATTAATCCTGTTTAACTTTGTTTTTATAATAAAAAACTTTTAAAACTCAAACGCGCATTTCTTTCCGAACAACCTGATATACTTGCAGAAACTCTTAACGTTTTCAACTACCGAAAGTGTCCTCCGATGCACTTAACTTATGGAAAATATTACTGACTGGAGACTGGGGTTGACTGCTAGAAGCTTGTGCGGACCACTACTCCACTTTTGCAAAGTTTTGTAAGAAAGTCGCTTAGTAAGCAGCACAATAGCCTGCTACTTTCGAAAGGGTAAACTCATTGTCAGTGTAATCAAACAATATGCGGGAAGGGCGGGGGAGATTACTGGGTCGGCAACTACATGTAGAATACTGATTCGACTCATTTGCCTATTTCTCATCACCGTAGAGGGAAGTCTAGGTGTACAGCACTATCTCTACGATCGGCTATCAAGGATGGGATTTTCCTTGCCATTTTGACACGGATCACTTTACATCCTCTGGTTAAACCCGATCCAACTCTAACATGGAAACGACAGCTAATGGTAAGCAGAACCAGTGCACAGCTGGGGCAAGTGAATACGGAACAATATTGCAGGAAAATGTCCAGCGCGTCGCTAATGACTCTATTGTTTTGAAGCACATTTTCAGAAAAAGCCTTTTACATTCTTCCGTCTTTGCCTGACTATATCAAAGTGGGCTTGTGCAATGAAGTTTATATATTAGTCCAGAAACTCCATATGAGGTACCAGATGAGTCTAATCGAGAGAGGTCGGCCGCAGAGCAATCAACCGAGGTCATTCCACAGGCAAGAGAGTGGATGGGCGAAAAGACATTCTCGTAACTACCTTTTTCACCAGAGTTTTACATCCCATATTCAGCGAATAAGGTCTAGTTTGTGGAATCGTGCTCTCTCACCCTACCTTACCTTTGTTATTTTACTTGCACTTATTTCCAGCAAAACTGTTGATGCACGGATCTCAACCGTCCTCCACGGATGACTCGATCAACCTCGTCGATCTTCCTTCCCTTTTTGCTAAAAGGCGCCTGTCAATTTTCCTTTCGCTGAGCGACATTATAGTTTCAAGTCAATGCGACCGCCCGACTATCTCCGATTAGGACGAGAGGGCACACAGACCCTCCACACAGATTTTTGCGCTATCTATTCGGGCGCCTAGCGGTGGCCACGCCTTCGCGAGCACTCACCAGCGTTCTCATCGATCTGCCCCCCTCATCGTCAGTAATGTTCCGCCCTTTTCCTAAGAACTAGCAGTCCCTTCACCGCTTCTGTGCTCCTCCATCAGAGAATGTTTTGAATTTTTTTAATGCGTTCCCGGTGTAATGTTGCGAATCGCCGACTGAGGGAATTCGTTTCGAACACTTTGCGCGTGATCAGTTCCCCTTTCCTTCGTCAGCGATAATATCAGTGACACTTGGCTTTTTTCACATTCTTGTCTTGTTTGCATTCCTATACAGAACTGAATCACTTTCTGTCTTGGCAATATCTCTAATAGCGATTACTTCACTTGAAATTCATTTCGATTTATATCCATTGGAATTTTACGAACTGTTTTGCTTACATTGTACTAGTTTCGAAATGGTCCCGGGGCTTCATTTGCGAATGTATGGGGTTGTGAAAGTCGCTCTTCACCCGTGAGAAGAGTTCTCCAGCTTCCCGGGAACCGAAGAAGCCTTTTTCAAAAGTCTTGAAGTAGAGAAGCAGAGTAAGTCACGAGAAGGAGCCATGTTACTTCACATTGTAAAAAAGCTTCTCTATTGAACTTCGACGAGTAAAAGCACGCCTTCAATCAGTTTTACAAAGCTGGTCAAGTAAGTACTGAAAGATCTTGATAGTTGCGTTTCTACCTTGAGGCTGTTTTGTTCTGAGTGTTTTAGCATTTACCAAAACTTTTATCTCGACGTGAAATCTAGGCTCAAATCCCTATCTGACGATGAGTTAAGTTAGGAGGTTGCACGAGTCAGACTCACCGTCGAGATCTTTCCTTCCTACTTGACCAACTCTTGTCTCAATGACTTTTTGTGAAACTTTCGATTAATCGAGAAGCTCTACATCCTTAAATCCAACAGTTTACTTCGTGAATAACTGCTTTCCGCACATTGGATTGTTTTATCTTATCGAAGAGGATCTCTACTTTGAAGTATAGCTGAGTGCTCTAAAGCACTCACATCCTGGAAAGGTTTTGCACTAGGAGAAAGGCTTTCATCTGCAATCTACCTGTAATCCGCTTTGCTTTGGTGAAAGTAGGGGTTCTATGAAGAGCACGCACCGGTGCGATCTGCAATACTTCACATATAACTCGGTTGAAAAGTACTTTGAACTAAATCAGTTGTTTTCATCAGAGAAATAAAATTCTCAATCGATCGACTCAACTGTAATCCGACTCCCACGATATGGCGAATCCTGCCTAATTGTCACTTACAGGCATTGTTTTATAATGAGTCATAGACCGAGTTTGGCTGTCTGGTTTACATAAAGCGCCAGGAGTCAGGAGCATGCTTAAACACCTGTTGTGCTCTAGAGCTTTTTATACCTCGTGGGGCACCATGCTGGCGATGTTCTAGGGGATCTTCGCAAGCGATCTAATACCATCAGACATTGTCAACATAGAACTGGTGCAGTAATTGCCTACCCAATGGGGGATTTGGCTTTGTCCAACCTGGTTCGACGATTCATTCCATTGGTATGTCTCGTACCAGCCTCGAAACGTGATTTCGCATATCGATTTGCTGTCGTCGCTGAATTTCTGCGTTACCCACTTCGACGAGAGAGATGGATCTTGACGCTCGCTCGGGTGCGCGTTCACCCAGGCAGTCTGCATACCAGATTATTTATTACTTGTTTGCCCGCTTTTTTCCTTTTCTCCTTGAGCCAACGCCACCCTCTTAACCTCTTCTTTCTGGGTGAATGCTGTCAAGGAAGATTGACAGCAGCTCTTATCTAATACTGGGGATAAGAAGGAAACACTGCCTTTTAATTTTTCCTCCCATCGCTATGGTGAACTCAACATCGATTCCATTTTCTCTGGCCCCACCACGTTGCTCATCCTCCCAAACGTCTCCGGTGCCTGGATCTAATCGCATGCTGATCGAAGTACGTGAATACAATGAAACAGATCGTAAAATAGATAAGCGGTTTGTGATAGGCGTCTCGCCTTTGAGAAAGTATGGCGAGCGCTCGGGTAACTCTCGACCGCAACTGTTTGGGTGCTTGGGCATGCAAATATTGCAATGAAATTAATCGAATCAGAGTTTTTCTGCCCTCAGATGGAAGACGACCTTAATTTGGTATTAAAACTCGTTGTTTGCTATCTACATTCCTACATTGATGGAATAAATCGAAAACAAATTGAAAAGGTCATATGAAAAGAGGAAAACTGTTTGACAACAACAAGAAGTAGTAAGGTACCAATGCAATTTTTAGAGGTATTTTCATAGTGCGGGGTAAAATAGTTAATAAATACAGTAATCCTTTTTCACCTAAATTACTGGAAACCTCACTGAATGCGCAACACAACAAGGTTCCACAACTAAGCAGTTGCATGTGGGGTGCTCTCACTCACCTGGGCCTGTATTTCTGAACAAACTGGTGGCGAAGACCTTGAAGCTCTGCAAAACCGTATAGAAGGTGTAAAAAAGGTAGAACAGGTTTGTAGGAAGATGATTGACAACAAAAACACTGGCTTAAATCGCCTTCATTGTGTTGGGCCAATGGTTTGAACGAATTCACGGCTTACTAGTTTGAAAGGCACAGTTCACGATGAAAATGGTTTCTGAGATTTCCCTATAGTACAAATTCGAGGCTCCCCTTATACCATACCTGCCGTTATAGGGTCGATAAACCTAGATAGGGCACAATGAGAAGCCAGAGATTGTATTGTGTGAATGCCACACCCATTGTTGACGAGTTTCAACGGCTCTGTAGAGGCTGCACTCTCTCAAGAGACTCCCGTGTAGGAAGTCTAAACAACTTGTCATAACCCATGTTGACAGTGGAAGGCAGTTTTGGACAATATCGTCTTGATTTTGTCATCTCTCCGCGCAATGGGAGCAAGTTAAATCTCGTCTAAACGCCCATTACATGCCATGGTGATCTCGTGGTGATCTCGTACAACCCCCACTTCCACTACCTTCGAAAAGCCTTGAAGTAGGCGGAGTTTCTCGCTCTCTTCGCCACCGAGTGCTCTTCTACATAACACTTTCGATTTTTAACATAAAAAGAGTACCTCAAAATTATCGTAAACTGTGCCTTTGAGTTCAGGGATCAAATAAAGATGAGCATTTTGATTTGGTATAGCCAGACAACACTGGAAACTTTTTGGGGCATCTTTTTGCACTGTCACGTTCTATTGTTTTTCTTGCTCGAAAATTCGTTATCTTTTTCAATCTATCACATTCTACTCGGCAAATGCAGGCAAGCATGACGGCCTCCAACTTATCGAACCTAATTACGGTCGAAACTCTTGACAGCGCCAGCGAACTTCGGAATTCGTTGCTCCATAGAGGTGACTCCAAATTTGAGAATGTGATTTTTTGCGATTTTTTTGAAATTTGACGTAGGGGTAATCAGCAGAGTGATGAATTCAGCGGTACGATCGAGCTACACTATGTAGTTTAGTTTAGTTGACGGATGAGACCTCTTCTCTAGTATGAGTTGATAACTATTATATATTGGCAGATGTGGGAGGTAGAGTGGGAGCTATTTAGCGGTGGGTCTGTTTTTTCGCGTGAATATGAAAGAACAGCTCTGGTTACCACATTCACGTTAACCTCAGAGCACGAACACATGTCGTTGAAGGGCAGAATATTTTTAAACTGGCCTGCAGTGTTATGGTCTTATGTCGCAGAAATCGATGAACTGGCTTTGACGTCTACGTTCCGTCATCGTTCGTCGTAGTGTCAGTGGAAAGAAAGGTCCTAAGACACTCCTCCTGTCCACTGTGTTCTTTTACCGATCATGGTTCTGAATTTCAAGTTCTATCCTCTCATTGCGAACTCATTATGTCAATTCAATTCAATCGAAGTCGTTCTGAAGTGTTTTCTATTCCGAGCGCTCAGAATACTCACTCTCTTCAGTTCGAAAGAATGTTATGAATGCAGTTCGACCAATAAAAGAACTTTGGAAAGCCGATGTATTCTATTCCTCACCGACAAATGGACGTCTTTTCGTTGAAGGGGAAAAAGACGTCAGCTCAGTTCATTTTGAGATGTATCAGATGTCGGAATGGTGAAGCAGGGTTCCCAGCACTTTACCAGTGTTCATTGAGGCCATCTCAAGGTGCACTCCGCACCATCTACCTGGTTTGCAGGTAACCACTCTGAGGAGGTAGAAAAAAGGGCGCAACGGTGTGGCGAACCGAAGAAGCAGACAATAGCGTCTCTACAGGAACAATTGCTTCGGAAATATGTCTGCGAGTGCAAACTAACGGTTCTTCTTTCTAGGGGAGGAAAGATCCAGGCAAATAAAGATTCATCCTTTATCATTGCCTCCTCACAAATGCCTTCAAATGAACAACAAATCGGGTTCCCCTGGGCTGATTCTCAGCTATTTTCTTTTTTGCAAACGCTTGCTATGGGGAGGGGGTCCTTGATGGTACGCTTCACGTCGAAATCATACTTTGAACACTACTCGAACGCACTTTGGCAGTACTCTCTAGTAAACCTCCTCGTGACCCTGATCTGAACTTGGGGCGATTCCCATGACCGAGATGGTTTGGCTGTAAGACGCCCTCTTTTTCTTCCTTTGCGATGATTCAACAGTATGGATCGTTCGAAATTGTAACCCAATTCCTATTTCGTTCTCATGAATAGTCATGGAGAATTTGTTGAGTAATGCCGGCGTATTTGATTCTTTGGACCTGTGTGCACTGAAATCGGTCTTCGCCCGTTTTCCAGCCTTCTACCACGCTATACTAATCAGTTGATTTTGAAACCACGCAACTTTGAAAAGCGACTTCAAATTTCGAAAAATTTCTGCAAAACTGGTATTTGGGGACTCATACTTCAAAAACATTGACAAGAAACTGTAATTTTGGTTTTACACAAGAAGGAGGTATAGGAGGTATTTGTGATTCAGATGATTCCTAGTCTGAATAGCCCGAGACCGTTTTCCTCAATTGCCACCTTTTCTATTCAACAACGTTGTTCAGTCTTCGGTGAGCGATCACCAACGTTCTCGCGTATGATGAGAAATTTCGCCTGAATCGATCCATGTGATACTTCGCCTCGGACACCCGAATGAGACAAAGATGTCGAACTTAATTGTTCGCTGTCAATCCCATCGTTTCCTAAATCAATAGATTCAGCCGTTGCTGTGCGTGTTGTTGTGCCTTGAATTCCGCTTCCTGAGCGCTTTACAGCACAGCAGCAAAGTTGCTGTAATCAGTCTGTTCTGTCCTCAATGGAACTCAAGATTGGCATGACATCCCATCGCTCTGCTGCTTGTCAAAATTTTGTATCTTTAGTATGTTCCGCTCTTTGCAAGTGGCATTTGTTCTGCTCTCGCTTCAACAAAATCTGGCTGCTTTCCTCCTCTCGAAGGGACTTCTCAAATCCAATTTCACTATTTATTTCTACTGCAAGGTATAAAGAAAGACCAAATAGAAATTCTGAAGACTAATTCGATTTATACATCATTGTGATACCATACAAGGCCAAAATTATATATACATATATTTATTTATTTATTACATGTGATGACTCATGCAAGGGCTATGAGGTAGCTACGAAGAGCGACAAAGCCAAAAAACCATAAACAAATCAAAATTACAATCGAAGGAGAAGTTAACTGGATAGCAATAATGAAAAATGCAATGTAATGACAAAAATTACAATTACACAATCAACAATTACAGAACAAGTTATATTTTACTACTTTGTTTCAAAGTTTATAGCTATTCAATATTTATTTTTAGATTTTTTAGGGTATTTTTAGAGTTATACATTCACTATTAAGACAAAAAATACTTTTGACAAAAAAATTAGTGAATCTTATTTCTATAATCTCCGTGTCCAGATCGTATTCTTAGTTTTTTCAGAGGAGTGTTTGGGAATTTATCACTCTGTCATCTCAGCATTGATTTGCGTCATGTTTTAACGCTCATTAATGCAACGGAACAATAAAATTCGCCCTTCACTTCTCCTTTATTATCAACAGGGTTTGTAACAAAGGAAATACGCATTGGAGATGGTTGTTAAGTGCTGAGCGGAGTTTCCAGACGGCTATTTTGAAACGCGTCTGTTCCCGAGACTTTTATTTCGAGAACCTTTCCTAGGGGGACGTTTCCAGGCGAGAACCTTCCTAAGGGGGGCTTTTCAGGACGAGAACCTTTCCTAGGGGGACGTTTCGGAACGCAATGGATAGAACTAAAGTGTGTTTCCGATATTTGCTCGTGATTAACAGTTTTCGGAAGTAGCAAGAGCCATTTTCGAGAAATTTCTCGGTATGTTCGCTCCTCCTAACAAGAGCCTTCCTCTAGCAAAAGCCATTATAAGCTATGTTTTTTTTTCTGCTCACTGATGTCATTACATAGCCATCCAGCCTCACGCCCACATCCCGCGCCTTCTCATTAAGATATCTCTCAGACTTTGATTTACGGACATGAATGCATTCGCCATGGGATGCAAGAAAGCGCCAGTCTACCAACTTTCTGTTGGTTTCTGACTAATCACTGCTTATCTTCGCTTTGACAGTTTCTTCTTTATTGACTGATGAGTTGTTCGCGGATAATCTGGATTGCAGATCTTCCCAGTTTGACTTCATTTTCGATCGCTCGCTCGAGATAATTCTTGCTATTAGTCAGCACGAAATAGTCGACTCAGATTCATATAAAACTCTTTTGATAAACCATGAACTTCGTTTGTTTGATAATGTGAACAGCAATGTGAATAACTGGTTCTCCTGAATAGAAACGCGTGTTAACCGTGATTGCGAGTGTTTGAGAACTTGGTCGTAGATATGAATGGCTCACTTGGACGCGCTTGTAACCTAGCAATTGCTTGCTTGCAGTCAATTGAACCCACTTGACATAATAGGCGAGGTATCTCAATAATTTCCAACTTCACTCTAGTTCCAATCTCGGCCTTGTCTTTTTTGGTGTTGAAATTTTTCTGCCTTTCAAGGTTTTCAATTGGGATGCTTAATCAAGTTAACGGCCCAGGCCTAAGGTTTCGACGTAACTGTCGTCTTCAGAGGCCTAAACGCAGATCGAGATGGTCTACAATATCCAACAGCGTTTAATCTCTGTAGCAAAACAACCACTGAAACTCTTTGGAAAACAACCCACTCCATGAAGAACTCGCCAGGCTCCACCGTCAGAGTGGATAGAATCCCTCTGTCGCCACAGGCGACTGTCAGTAGCAAATGAGGCTTCTTGGTTTTTCCCTTGTACTTATGGTAATGGAGATCATGTTATGATGCAACTGGACACGAGTCATAGCTCACAGATGGTAAGTACGACAAGAGATAAGGTACCCTTAAGGAGGTACACTCGTCTCTGTTGCTCCTCTTGGGATTTCCTTGCAAAATCCAGAACACCTCTAATGCCTTTCTTGCTGAACTTCCCGTCCCTGCGCTAATAACGTGCACTCCACTTCAAGATTGTTGCCGTTGTGTTCCTTAACTTTTTATTGACCAAGCACTGACAAAAGGTTTCTGCGCCTCATACGCCTACTATCTTCATGCTATCTCCATAGTGCTTCCAGAGCTGCGGTTGGCTTAACTTCTGAAAAGTTCGGCAACAAATCTCTAGGACCACGCTGTATCGTACATGGTTCAACTAGCTGTAGAAGCACCTATGTGCAGTACCCGAAACTTATTCGAAATTGAGGAAACTTATTTTCTATCCACGACTGATATCGCCCCCAAATGGGAAGTTCCGCTTCGTTTGTCGTTTTCATCATACTGGTCCCTCCTGTATGACACTCGTTCCTATATCTTTATTGACACCATCACAGCAAACCTTCCGTTAATGGGCCCCTACTGAGAGTTGTGAATAAATGAATAGACTTTTGTACTCAGTTTCTGATGAGAATTGAGAAAAAAGTGACCGGAACGTTTGGGGGGTTAGGTGAGGGTTCTTGGTGGTCACGGTTGAAGTTAATGAGATTGGAGTTTATAACCAGTATAAGCCTTCTGTTCAGTTTCCCGCTAATTACTGATGTATAATTGTGAGTAACCCGACTTCATTCTTCAGAACTTCGCGTCAATTCCGCCAATGTCCCTTTGTTCCTTCAGAATTAATCATGCACTCGTATTATCTATTTTTATTTCCTCAAAGACCGGCTTTCCTTCAGGACTGTCATTTGTATGCTCCGCGATTTCTTTCAGAAACGAACGACATTCGAGTTGAGAGTGATTGCTCCTCTTTCATTCAGTATGGGTACGTTGAGTCGAATGAGTTGGAGCTCCTACTTTCCTCCACTAACGTTCCGATCATTTCTATCGCATTATTTGCCGGCATCGGGAGCAATCTCTCATACGCTTTTCGCCGTCCACATCTTCAATCCCTCGTTCGTATCAAGGTTGGTCCCTTCGCTCTTTTTCTTTTTAGTTGGATCCCAATTTTTGTAAATTGTCATAAATGGCATTAACGAAATCAGATTTGAAAGGAACGTTGGGTTGATGTAGTGAGGGTAAATGCAGTGAAGTAATGAGCGAGTAAAACAAAATGTGAGGGTCAAGGTGAACTGAAGCAAAAATCTGATCCAACACACCTTCCCGAATGGATTCTGCCCATCAATTTTTATTGCAGTTTTCGGGTGTTTCATATCTCACTCGTGATATTATCAATTCATTAGTTGCCTTCATTTATCGAGTTTCGACTCAAATTCTCAGTGCAGTTCCAGAAAAGGAACTGTATTGAACATTCGAAACGACTCTGGACTTTCTAAGCTGCTCGAATAATAATCTTACTAAATATTATGTATATTTGGCTGCAAAAGTTCGTGTCGTGTTTCCTTGAAATTGAAGCCTAGCCAGAAAGCTTTCAGCTTCCCTGGCTTCTATTTCATCATATTGCATTGAAGGCGCAGTTCGTGGCACCCATTTCAGTTGAAAGGCGGAAGTGCTGGTGAAGAATGGTGCATCAATGGTGAAGAGAACACAAAAGTATGCAAAGCACATGAAATATACGGTTCTGCGAAGTAGTGAAAGTAGGGGTGGCACAAAACACCAAGACGAAAATGTTATTGAAGGGGTATTTGGACGAGATTTCAGTTACTGCAACTGCGTCGTTGCATTAATATAATGTCGCTATTATTCACGACTATTTGTTCGAATTTCCAATGTGGATGTTCCCTTAGAATGGTGCAGTCTCGACAATGCCATTGAAACTCGTCCGCCTTTGGGTGTGGCATACAGATCTTGCAATGTTAGCTCCATTGTTACTTATTATCTAGGCCATTTTCCGATCCAACAGTGCCACAGTGGCGTATATAGATGCCACAGATTCTTTCTAGGGGATATCTCAGAAACCTTACTTCGTGAGCTGTGTAGGCTACTGTCTATATAGATTTCTTCACCTTGATTTTTGCGAGGTAAGAACCAGTCTGAGATAGTGTAGGATACTGTCTATATAGATTGCTTTAACTTGATTTTTGCGAGGTAAAAATCAGTTTGGGAGGGTTTGAAGTGGTGGATTCAATTTTGAAGTTCTGCACGGCCTTGACCAACTTTCCTGCAGAGATTAAAGTGAACAAATCTGCTATAAGAAAACGAATGCAAGTATTTCTTCTGAAGACAGAAAAAGCAATTCTTCAGGTCAGGAACTATTTCTAATTCTTTCGCCTTGTATCACGATTTGAAAAATCTTGTTTCGTTTGTTATTTTTTATTTTTATCGATGATTACCGATCTGCAGAAGCTTTTTTACCAATCTATTGGGGAAATAAGTTAACCGAGGTGTGGACTGTTTGGAAGAACCGGTCTGTAATCGAAAGAACCTAACACTGTGTGTAGGAAGAAAATATTAACCACGCATTCCTCCGTGACTGTTAAACACACGGCAAAGAAGCAAAGTCAGGGATGAAGTGGTCTCGAAGCGACAACGAAGTTTTGCACTTCCGTCAAATGTGTGATATCCTCGTCACGATCATCAAAAATCCTATGAAGTAATACAAAATCTTAACATTCTATACATGTGTAGTCTACAGGCCATCTCCTCAGAACATTCGGAAACCAACTCGAAATCGCTTACGCACTGTTGAAGAAGTTTTTTGGGAGAGCAGTAGCTCGGTGTCCACTCTTTTTGGAACGAAAGTATTCCTTGTCGTCTAATCGAGCCAGATCGGGCAAATAGTGTGGCACGGGCTCAGAATTCTCTCGATTTCTTGCGTTTTCTTTTGATGGCACGTGGTAATCAACCTCTTCATTTTGATAGCCCTCTTAACTGCACCTGAAGTACTGTGTTATATGCGACAACGGTATGCATCAAATCTGTTTTCTAAAGCTTCACCCGATTTCCATTGAAGAGGAGAATGAAATCGGCCCAAGTCTATGAACTGCCACTTCAGTACGCGGCGAGTACGCGACGTCTGGAATGTTCTAAGCCGATTCATTGTCTTTCAATGACGTGTCTGTTTGCTGTCGCGTTGCCAGTGATATGTATGTGTTAAAAAAAACCCCACGTCTCTCTTCTTAGCATCGCCCTCTGTCAACATTGTAGCCACAGATTAAACTCAACACACGCGCGCATCGGGGTTTGCTCAACGGATCAGAGCGCGTACTTATTGAAACAATCATCTCTGCTTAATGCTACTTTCATGAGTCCTATTGACGTGGGAGCAATTTAACAGTGTAGTTCACACCTTTGAGTGGATTCAAATTGGAAGTAAATAAATTAATGAGTTGCGGTCTCTGTTCATTTCACTCAAAAGGACAGGTGATGTCAAACAAGAAAGAAAAGTCGTTGGAGACCGTGGGCATGCGCTTGGCAGGCTTCAGAAAATGAACGGGAGGTTTTTAGCTTTTAAGCAAATGATTTGCATTACCAGCATTCTACTAATGAGATCTGCTGGTTATCATTTACGACGATACCCCCTATTCCGCCACTTCATGTTCCACAGAACTCAGTGGCTATGGCAATTTAGGAGTTGTTCTCTTTAGACCAGTATTCTCCTGGAGACGGAATCTAACATAGGCAGTGTTTTATGGTTATTTTGGAATATTAGGTTTTGGGGTGACATGGAAATGTGGAGATGGCAGCAAGTATTATATTTAGCCGACTTTTCTGATAAGAATTGACTACTTCAGCTTGAGATGGTCACATCCATGAAATTACAGACGCACTTGATTTTGTAACATTACTAGTAGATAATCATCCATCAACTCAACTCTTCACAGAACTTTTTTTTTTTCGAAAAACTCGATGAATTATTCAAACCAATCGCTCAATATGGTATTTACTACTTCTGGTGACTTTATGCTCTACATTTTAATAAATAAGATCGGGATACGCAGTGCTGCAGAATTTTTACATAGGTACCTTGCTGACTGAGCTTCAAAGACAGGTAGCGAGCTCGCGACTCCAGATTATACAGCCAAGATTAGTTATCGTTACTCAGGTTCTTATTGCCTCCGTAACGCCGCTGAAAGATATTGTTGATGTCGGTAGCTCCACAGAGTCCGCATACATGGCACACACCTTACCATTAGTGCGGGATACAGTCCATCCAAAGCACGAAGGGGTAATGAGATGAAATTAAGATGGGTTTATTGAGATTTGAGACGATTTGAGAAGAATGGATGGAACGAGAAGCCACGGAAAGTTCCCTTTTTCTGCATCTCGACCACGTCAGATCTATGCTTCCCTGATTTTAGTAGAAGATAGAATCGTTGGCGCTAGTCAATCCCGAATTCGGGATGCAACCACGCATCGACTTCTCCCCATTATAATATCATGCATGCTTAAGAACCTATGAGTTCTGATCTGAAGGAGCACCCGGAGAGAATCGGTTCATGGATTGAGATCGAGGGATCCCACCTGCGATGGGTAATGCATATTCTAGGGGAACATGAAAACCTGGCAAAGCTTGAGCTAAAAATGGCGGGACCGATCTTGACCCAGTCCAGTTACAGAAGCAAAATGGCCAAAGACAAGAAGCGACCGTGTATAAATGACAATGACAGGTTCGCCTACCCATTGTTGAGGTGTAAAGAGCATTTTCTGGAGGATGAAACAAAGCTCCTTTACTATTGGCCACTTCTCTTTTTGGGGTACGCCCACGCATTTGATTATAACTGAAAATCGTTTGTGGTTTGAATACGTACGGACTTACACAATGAGTTGAAGGGGCCAGCCGATGGGATAATCAGCCTTTCATCCTGATTTTTGGAACTGGAAAGTGACTGACCCTGAAAAGGTTGATGTTTTTGTTGACCTCGACTAATATCGGTTTGGATTTGGTCCTTGAATCAAGCGCTTGGTAGTGATCCGAATTGAGAACGGCCTCAGGAAAGAAGGTAAAAACCTTCAAATGGGGGTCAACCTTTAATCTGATGCAACAAGCGCAAAATTAACGGCACTTTATGTTGCGTGTGTCGTGGATTTTGTCTGTATGTGTGGGTGCGTGCGTGTGTATAACTGGGAGTATGTTTCCGTACGATTGAGGCTTTATTGCGCTCGCGCTTTTAAATGCGTGATATGTTGGCTGATAGAGGTTATAACAAGGGCTGGTAATGGATATCAGTAAGCACGTGCCACTTAGAAATCCTCTCACTCCGAAACACTCACACTCGGCGCTCACGGATGAGGTCTGACATACACACGCGTACAGAGCACTCTGTACTCTCACAACATCCAAGCAAACACACAAGTTTAGAGACAAACGTCTTATAAATGAACCAATGGTATCGCTCAGCTCACGCCGGGCTTCTCTCTTTTCTTAACAAAGTCGGATTGCACTGTTTCTCCTCTATTCCCCCCTTTTCGAAGAAGGTGGTACAATTTTGAACGCAAATCTCCCCAAGGGAGAATGCTTGGAACTACTCGGGCAATACATATTTTACACAATAGGGGAGCTCGACACAAGTAGAGCAGTGCGGCTGGAATTCAACATTGAGTGGCCCTTACGTTATTACTACGGTGTCTCGATCCAAGGCTCTTAAGCTCTATCATAATCATTTAGTAGAGGCTCATTTGTTTTTCTATCATTTATACATACAGGCACAGCGACTATATTGTACTTGATTAGTCAAGCCTTCAGTGTACTTACTCATAGAGTCAACTGATGGCACTGTTATCAGAGGCCGTTGCCCGCGACCTTTCCTGTCTTCATGGAATGATAAAAAATTCCGCAAAAATCACATGTAGTTGGGGTTCGAATACTTTCATCGCAAATGATATGAAACGGAGATTAAATGTGATCCGTTACCGAATGTAGACGTTGATGTTTAATGGTCGTGCTCTAATATGGATAATTGAACCTAATCTTGTTCATTTTATTTGATCCTGGGCTTAAGCAGTCTCAATACTACTAGTATCACTTTTCTTCGACCTACACTGCCATCCTCTCTTAGCATATAAAGTACCTGGTGGGCACGGATACTTGAGGGTGCAACAGAGAAAGCTCTGAACAGACTTATAAATTTTCCGATCAGAGCCTCACCTCTTCAAATCTGGCCTGTCCGCCGTGGTGGAATCGAATTCCGAAATTGTGTAGCCCCTTGTGAGGGCCCCTCCGTCTTTTGTGGAAGAGTCTCCTTTCCTGCCTTTATTGACTATTAACCCATTCCTCACCTTTGCTCATTTTTCTCGACGTCTAATCTATTCTTAATCAAGCTAGGAAATTTTACCCTTCACACCTGAGGACTTTGCGAAATTTCGTATCATTGCCTATTCCGTTGCACGTAGTGCCTTCTGCGGGCGAAAGCTGCTGAGTTTACACGTGCTTTTTTTACTTCACCCAATGCTCCATCCAAACCGAACCTGGCCTGAAGTCTCCAGGGGACGATAGACAGATAGACAAACAAACAGACAGATAATTGATGGATAATCTACTGTAAAATATTTCCTACCATACTGCTTCGGAAACAAGCTTCGTTTTTGGCCCTATGGTTGTGATTCAGAAGGCAAGACAGACAGACAGACAGACAGACAGACAAACAGACAGACAGACAGACAGACAGACAGGCAGTCAGTCAGACAGACAGAAAGACAGACAGGCAACAGACAGACAGACAGACGGACGGACGGACGGACAGACAGACAGACAGACAGACAGTCAGTCAGTCAGTCAGTCAGACAGACAGACAGACAAACAGACAGACAACAGACACACGGACAGATACACGAACAGACTCTAATGGTTATGATTCTGAATCGTTTTCGGACGAAACTCCGGAAGTTTGTTTTTATGTCAGCCTCACCCACATCAGCGCATGCTCGACCCACTATGAAAAGTGGATCGTTTATCCTCCAACAGCCTCTAGCCACATTTTTTTGCGCGTTATGGGACGTTTCATTAATGTTGGATCATAATCCCGCTAACATGGGTGCACGCTTCATGCGCTATGGCAATTTGGCCTCCTTCAATTCAGCAGCTTCATGAATTTCTTTGTGAAAGGCATCATCCATCAAAAGCACGCTCTGCTCAATGTATGCTGAAATTCCAGGCTAATCGCTGTGGCTTCGGAAGGTGTCTTGCCATCCTTTATCAGTTGTTATCATTTTTTGTCTTCGCTCCAGTTACACCCTACATTACACACTGAAGTAAAAAGACCCCTGTTAATAGAGGAAGAGGAATTCTCTTTGGCTCTTTCACTTCAACGCCCATCATCAGCTGTCATCGACTGTTATCAGTTCCTGACACCACTAACAACCACGTCACATCCCAAACCACCCACGAAAGTGTTTCTCGATGAAACAAAGTGAGGGACGAACTCCTGCCTCCTACGACTCTTCATCGGACTTCAGCAGATGTTATTAGCTCCTATCATCAACCATACACGATATACAAATTAGTAACTTCAAAGGTGCAACAGACCCAGTTCCTCCAACGTCGTATGTCCTCTAATCGTGTACCTTGTCAGCCCTTACCGGCTATTATCGGTCCCAATTACCGACCATACAAAGTTCCGTCACACCCTACATCACCCAACAAAGTGTCAAGTTCCGCGTGCAGGTGTCGCCGCAGGAGCACATGGGTCGATTACACTCCGTGTTAACACGGAGAGTGTAAGGGACTCAGTTGCACTTGCCTTCTATGAGTTGTTATCATCTCCTATCTGTTGTTATCAATTTCTACCAATCTGCGATTTCATCAGCAGTAGAGTAGCTTAGCAGGGTTTCACCGTCACCGTGAAATGCGCAACTGTTCCAGAAACTCTTACTTTCTAAAGTTTCTCATCAGACCCTTTCAGTTACCCTTACTTTTTATCACCCAGGAGCATTGTTCGCATCCTGGCTTCTCAATCCCACCGGAGCTAAACGCTCAGGTTCAAGGAACCAGGAATTATGAGTTTTCGGAGGCACATACACATTTATACATGAACACACTCACCCACACACATACACACACAACAAATTTGTATTATACATATATCCACATAGTAGGACATATATTTATACACGTGAGTACGGTATCCATGCTTGTACAAATTCTATCCCACCAACAGCTATTTGAATTTGTTAGTAAATATGGATATCGTATTCTTACTTTTGGTGGAAGCTCGCAACAGATTCTTTATTGAGAAATTTCTAAGGTGGTGATCTCCATCGTGCTTCGAGAACAATCTCTGTTGTAAGATTGCTGTCTCTGATACAAAAGCGGTTCTTTGGCAAAGTGCAAGCGACTAAAAGTCATGCAGAAAGGGGAGCGGAAACGGTCAATTCACTTTTCCTGAATAATTCATAATTTTCGAGAAAGACGTCCAGGACGTCGTGAATTTTTTATCGTACTCCAAGCTGATTGATTTTTCGCATAGCAATCCACTTCGTAGACTCATCCAATACTGAGCCCTCTTCCAATACCTGAACCCTTATAGAGGCAGATGAAGTGAGATTCAATGGAATCAATTGTGTACTGCCTTTACTATTCAAGTCCAATATGGTCCCATCCCATTCAACTGTTGATGGGGATCGTTCTCTTACGTCTTGTCTAAAATAAAATTTTCACCCGTCGCTCAGGCGATTACACAAGAGACAAAGAATAGGAACTGAAAAAAGGAAGACTAAAGCCAAGGAGACTTTCGTCCTGCGTGGGAGAAGATGGATTGTCCGTAGATTGCTTAGAAGAGTGTAGACTTGAAAGGTTACATATTCCTCCGCAAACTAAGTGGCAATACGGTGGGATACCATATGTATTGTCAATCATTTAATCGTCCACTTGAGCGCTCCAATATTTTTTTCCATTTTCAGAGTGTTTACGGTCGGGGACTTGGCGGTCAGTAACACAATACTGTTTACTGCGAATATCGGTCTTGGATTCTACGTCTACTATCGACACCATCTTCACAGGCTTCGACCATGGGATCGTGTAGAATTCAGGTGGGCAAAAGGGCAGCCTTCCGATCAAATTCGACCTTTATTTGGTTTTTACCCTGATAGTGCCAATGTTTCAGCGTATTTTCAACCACCATCTTCAATTTCGGGAGCTTATTGAGTGCCGTTTTGATCAAGGCTTTGATACCCACCAGGTAGGTTTGCCACGCCTCCCAGATATCTTTGAAGCCACCATCTCTCCTTTCAGGACTCCCGCCTGGGCAAGATGTTTGTTGGGTTCCGCACTGAGTGTCTATCTTCTATCGAGAGCATACAAGTATTTGCGCTACGTGGATGACCGGTCTATACGAAAATCGCCAACGCCACGAAGGTAATCACATGGGAGATTATTAAAGGACATGGGAGCTCTATAAAGGAATGAAACGCTATTTATACCTCAAGAGAAGGAATAAAAAATTGAATGGAAGAAGCTTTTGGCCTTGAACTATCCATGATGCGCCTATGCATTCGACTTCCATCCAGTGTAATTTAACTGCTAGTGGTGTTTCAACTGAAACTTATTATTAATAAAGAGTTTGGGGGATTAGCCGATTCAGTCGTAAATGCTAGTAGTGTTCCTCCCAGAAGGACCTGCAACCGGATGGAACCACAGGCAGCGGAAGGTGTAAGGCCAGGTTGACCATGGCAAAAATTGGGAAAGAAAACGAAGGAAATGTACATAATTGATTGAAATGAGGGGCACAGGAGGAACAAAGCGAGAAAATTCGCCGATGTCGAGAAAAGTGAGGCTTGAAAGTAGGGAAAATAGGGTTGGACGGAGTTTCCATGACCGAAATAATATGGAAGGAGTGCTCGGACGAGATTTTTGTTGTTGTAGTTGCACAAAGAGCTGACTACATCAAGCCAGGACTGTACAGAACTGTCTTTCACTGTGGCTATGGGTCATAACAAGATGTTTGAACTTTATGCATGGGTTCTCTGCGATCAGTGCAGTCTCACAATGCTTGTGAAACTCGTTCGAGGATACATACGGGCCAATCTTTCAGCCCTTATAACTCCCTAACTAGGTCGTTTTCCTACCGAATGGTGACATATATGGTATACGCTGGGGCCTCAAACTCATCCTGCGGGGGAATCTCAGAAACCATTTTTATTGTGGACTGTGCCTTCGAAGCTAGGGCAAGGGCACCGAGCGTAGCGATATTGGTGAGCTACTCTCTTCATTTCTCAAGGTATTGCTCGGAATACGGCGGAACTCGGAATTTGTGTGAGCTGCGTCAAAATCCTAGCTTGGCCTCCTTCATGTTATTTTTCTGTGTTCAAGGTACCAAATCAAGAGAAACCAGTAATCGTTAGTTTTTTGCTTCTGCCTCGAGGTTTGTAGGTGGAATATTAAACTAACGATTTCAAGAACAGACATGCCGAGGTTCAAAGATGAGAGGACTTGGAATTAGAAACCAGTAATTTTGTTTTTTGAAGTTTTTTTCTCGCTCCGTTTCTGTTTTGTGGTCATTTGTCGTATTCATAGTTTAAGCTAGTACCGCTCAACTGATCCACCCTCATTAGCAGTGTCCGACAAGTGAAGCGATTTGAAATTACTGACAGAGCAATTAAAACTTGTTAATCCTCTCAAATCCAAAGTCTACTTACAGTGGTCGTTCTCCAATCGTACATATGGAGAAGAACGGTCGCTCTCCAGTTGCACCAACTCAGCACGCGGTCAATGGCCACGGTACAGCCATAGTCGTCAATGGTCATGAAGCTCCAGTGGTCGCCAATGGACATGGCAGTCAAGCATTCCACGATGGTGATGCCTCAAGCGGATATGGCACCTTACGGAATGACGCCTCCTTGCCACAGCCGTAGTGTCGTGTCTGTGACCGTAAAGGATGGTGCAAGTAGAGAAAGATTGTACGGATAGATTGGTGGTGTCTGATCTCCTCGACAGTAGACGATTTTCCCAATGGCCTAGGTCTCCGTAGTAGATCCACCGTCTGAACATACTTACGCGTTTAAAACCGACTGGTAATTGTGTGCTTTTGCGTCGTACGAGATTTCCTTTCAGCGTGATTGTTTTCCAGTTTACTCTATATGTTATGCTGTTTGTTTTAGTGAAATGGAAATTGTTTAGACCCGCCAATGTGTCAAATCTAGTAGTACTAATGATTCAGAAAAAATGTCATGTGTATCGTTGTACATATCCACTCCACAGATTAGGCCGTCGTTAGCAATTCACAGCCAGCAAAGAATCTGGTAAAGCTCAAAAATTCGCCTGAATAATTCAGCTGTAAACAAAAATAAATGATTTATCTGAGATAAAATTTTTATTGCACAGCAATGTTGAGCCCGAAAAACACGTTCAAATATCATAAAAGGAGGGAAATGTGAGGGAAAAGAGCAACAAGCGGACTTATAAACTTAATTAAATAAGTCAAAGCTTGGAAGGCAATGCGCGATGGAGGCGATTCCACTGCGGTACCTTACGGTAGTTGCTAGCAGCAAATTTCTCGTGCAAAAATAAGCAAGATGAGCTGATGATTTGGTAGGATGGCTGGGTCGGGGGCTCAAGTTCACACTGTGCAGTGAATCGGGGCATTTGACTTGTCATTTGGTTTGGTGGGGGCTGATCGGCTTACATCACAAATTCACACTAATCTCACCGAAACAAATCAGTCGGTGGTGGCTAACTAACTCTACCAACTGCAACTGCTACGTTCCAACGTCTTAGTGAAATTTAAACTGTTTTATTTTCTCCAGAGGGGAAAGACTACGAACTAGAATTGTTGAGGATTAGGGCTTGTCGATCAGCCCGGATGTTGCGCGATGATGGCGACGGATCTGTTTGTCACGAATCTCTTGCTTATGCGTGCATTTTGCAGTAGGGTTGACCATTCTTTGCGAAGAAACTTTCACCTTCCAAATTCGAATGGCAACGCTGAAAACCGAACCTTCAGTGGTAACCAGTGCTAGACCAACAGATGAGCGACTTACAGTGCAGTTGAAGCAATTCGAGTGGAAAGCATTGCCGAGTGCTTCTACCCATCTGTCTCCAGCTTCGATCGGATACTTACATGACACACACTTCGTTGTGAACAATGCGTTCCAATCTGGAAAAAATATAAGGAAGTGAATTCGCTAGGTAGGTGACTGGTAAAGTAGAAGAGAGTGAAAGAATCCTCACCACTCTCACAATAAGCTAGGCCATTTTCTAGATAGAACGCGGTATTCCCAAACGGTTTATGGCAGTGAGCACAAGTGAAGCATGTGGGATGCCATTTCTTCTGCATCGCATTCAAACAATCCTGAAAAGGTACGGATTTTGTAAAAGACTGTTAAGTTAGTGGGCGTTTTTGACCTTTTGCTTAGCTTAGATACTCATGGGATCGATTCTGAAGTGAGCTCATAGTAAGAAATTAAATTGAAGGCAGAAGATGAAATTAGAAGCGTTATAAATAATGGGGAAAAGAAGAATAACCACAAAAATGACTGAAGAGCCTCACAAAGAGATTCACGACATAAAGTAGAATGTGCAGGGTTAAAAAATCTTAGCGTTTGTCATACCGACCTTGATGGCAACCTCCAGATTTTGCTGACTGACGTAGCTATTATTCCAATGTCCAAGCCATTGTCTTCTCTGTTTTTGAGGCGTGTGAAAAGGGAGCTTGATTCCAGAAGCCCCGAGAATGTTGTCAACTGGGATCACTTCGCCTCGCTTGCCAGTGAGGTGAACTCCCGTTACCGACAAGAAGTACAACGGGTTCGCTTGTTGCAGGACCAATGAGACTTGCATTTGACCTTCTGACGTGACAGCCATATCTCGGATGGAAATGGAATAGGTCATCCACAACTTCTCCTCACAACCATGTCCTTCCGCCCACCCACCATAGGAAAAGTAGAAAGGATATGATAAGCGATTCTGCTATATTCGAGGGTCCGCGGAAGAGTCCGAGTGACTGCAAGGGAGAGACAGAGAAGATACCAGGACTCCTTGGAAATCGAAAGCTTGCTTATTCCCTATTACTACTTTGACAACATGACTTAGATTTTTAGTGATGCCATACCCAGTTTTCCCTTCTATATGCACTGCTTCAAAACCTATTGTATCGATCTTCTGAGATTGCAAAGGTAAATTACCAACCCATCACATCTGCACTTCAAATGTTTTTTCTCTCAATTATAACAGAATTTCAGTGCCATATGCAATTATGTCAAAAATGATGCTGAACTAACCGAAATGATTGGTTTGGAACACTTGGCGCAGCGCGGAGCGATGTGGGCTTCGAAGCATCCCTCACAGTATTTGGATCCACTTTCTTCGACGAAACCACATTCCAAAAGGCGTCGACCGCATCCGCGATAAGCACATACGAAGTGTTCCGGGCACCAAGCCAATCCAGTAGCCAGCACAAAAGCACCTCTGAATACATAACCACACATGATATTATTTCTCTAAAGTGCAGAAAGCGGAAATATTTACTGCTAAGCGCATTCGTGGTTTTCCTAGGTGAGGGGGGGGGGTTGCACGTGGGGTGCCTATGATTTCTGGGAGACGAGTTTATCTCCCCCAGTCTATGACGACACCAAGTTCTAGTCTATGACACTATAATACGAACAGAAACTCTACGTTAAAAAGGGCTACTCGGTATGATAACAGTATAGCTTGCCAGGGATGGTGTCCTACAGGTTTCACTGTATCGCTGCTAGGATTACTACTTTTTGCCCAGACTAATAGGACAAACAGTGTAGATGGTAATAGAAACTCACCTGATTTGCTGCTTGCAGGACTCACAGTAGGGGATTCGACCCCCAGGGTTATTGAGAGAGCCCTAAATATACCAATGAAGCACATTAAGAGTGATGAAATGGCGAATGCAGAGTATTCAGTTCGAGAATAAAGTGTCAATCTCACGTGTCCTCTGGTTTCCAATAGCTTTCCGGACGGTGCACCCGCTGCTCCACCTCCAGTTGTCGTGCGTTGTTCAGTGTGTTGTTCAAAGGTGGAACGTGTGAAGGATTGGCCTGAATGTAGAGGAAGTCAAGATATTGGCAGGTTCGGAAGGGGCCAGCGTCAGGAACTTCACCATCATTGGCACAGATTTGCTCCAATTTCTCGGCAATGAAATCACCGGGACCTATGAAGCGTTCGGAAGTAGTCTCTAATTCTCCACGTGCACAACAAAGACTGAAACACCGACACGGACATGAGCAACACAATATTGGAGCAACAGAGACAGTGCACATTGAGCAACCAAGTCACAAAAAAGCACACGCATGGCGCATTCCATCCAAAACATTTACGAAGATATTCTAGCTCATTTACTACGCCTATGAATTACAAAAATGGAAAAGCGCTTACGGATCGGATTTCACGTCAGCTGGTTCAGGCGACTCTCTCTTGGGGTGAGACTTCTCGGAAGTGGCCATTGAAGGGGAAGTGTCTAAATTTTTCAAGAAAGCAATAGCGCTGTCAAGCAGTGCGCTTAATTGGTCTTGCTGTTCTTCTAGGTTGCTCTGATGCCTTTCAATACACTCAATGGCTCTCTGTCTATCCTCTTCTTCCATGTCCTTAAGACCCTGGAGACGTTCATTGAGAGCAGCAACAATGGCAAAATCGCGCTCCATTTGGGTATCGTCGTTCAGAAGCGCCATAGCCTGCTGGCGCCATTCCTCTTTTTGATCGGGATCCTTCTCATTTTGCAACGGGCTCAACTTGGCCAATTCCTCCTTCTGTGCCAATTCCAGCTCCTCCCTCATCCACTGCTCTTGTTCGTCCGCCAGCTCCATCTCAAGGGTTGAAGCGTTGTCACTTTTGTTATCGTAAATTTCCGATTCATCGCCGTCGTACGGGGTGGCAGCGTCCATTGATGGCGCCTCTTTGCCCACAGGAGGAGTGAATGGCAAAGAAACCGTCGGAGACGGTTCAGTCGAAACATCTTCCTCATTATTTGCTTCACAAGTGTCGTTCCAAGGCTCAGGGATAACGGTAGCTCTAGAGAAGTCCACTTTCTTCAACGTTTTAGGTCGCTTTGGCTTTTCCTCAATGGTAGGAACCGGTGAAGGGGAACGATTACGAATGGAAAACGGTCGGGGTGTTGTATTTACACCAACAAGAGATGGGTATGGGTGATCCGATGTATCGACTTCTAAGGGATGGAGAGAATCTCCTGGTGCTGATGGTTCTGAAGGATGGAGATTATCTCGTGGTGCTGAGGGAATAGTAGCTGGTGAAGCTTTCCTAAACGGAGCTGGGGACAGTGCACGAACTATCGCCGAAGGATCTTCAGCGCATGATCGTCGTCTCGGGAGCTCAACAACGGGTATAGGTGACGTGCTCGAGTCGGTTGTTTGGGGAGGGAAAAGAGTGCTTGTTTGATTTTGTGGAGCTGTCTGGGAGGTGACTTTGAAATCAGGTTGAGTAACAATCAGTTCTGGAACATCGGACAACTTTTGTGGGCGATCGATTGTGGGAGTTTCCACCCTTGGATGCTGGGCTCTCAATTCTGAAGTGCATGGCGCATGAATAACAGTCCAATGGATACCGTTGTTGATTGTCGGTTTGGCAGAAGGAGGAGTAGGAGAGGTCATTGAGTGGGCCGTCCTACTTTTGTCTGGAATCTCTTTTTGATGCGATTCATTTTCAGTAATTTCTGGATGAGAAACTTGAGGGGCCAAATGCGGATCTTTGCATCTTCGCCCCTTCCTGGAGCTCCTCACTTCTTCTCTATCGGTGGCCTCCACCAGTTCATACAAGGACGAAGGCTCGTTCTCCTTCTCTTTTCTGGATTGAGAAGCGGGGTCTATTTGCCAGTATCGAAGAGTGGGCAGGCCCCTCTCAGGCGGCCATTGTCTGGGAGATTTAGCAGCTCTTCGGGGTGAAACAGCGCTTCGAACTGACTCGGGCACACGCGACTCTGAAATGACACATAAAGACGATTGCACGTAACGGACTAGCACGTACACAGCACACAAAAAAATCGGGCATAGCACTTCTATAAACTGAATGAAAAGCCAGAAAAGCTATTGGGCAACGAACATTTAGAGGCAGCCCTTCATGCCAGTTTGAGAAGCGGGGCTAGAACGATGGACAAGAGTAGGGAAGGTTGAAGAAAATGCAGAAGGCGGTATCGCTTGAAATGGTGGACAAGCAACGACTTAATGCGCACTTGCACCAACGCACTTACCTGATTCAGGAATATATCGAAAAGGGCTCCTCTCAGTCTGTCGATTTCCGTGACCTCACTTTCATAACGACGGCGTACATTAACTACATACCCTTTGGCAATGTTGTGCTCATTCTAATAGTGTTTACTTTGGCCGACAAATTTTTGTTTAAGGGGTATGGAGCAAGTCGTTTTGGATTCCCGATGAAAAATACCGAGTATTCCCAAGATTAGTGACTGTAATGTATCGGATCCCTCCCGAATCATTCTATAAAACTATGCCGATCAGGCACTTAAGTGGATAAACTACGCGTCCCAAGCTATTTTTGAAAAAAGATGCCCAGCACGTAGATAATTTTTCCAACTGCAACGTGTTCCAGTTGTCGCCTATCCAAAAACAAGATCGCCAACCTGGAGGAGGATTTGACGGAACTGGAGGAGGATTCGGTGAGTGCTGCGCCTGTGGACTGTGCTGTCCTGCAGGTCGTGCACTCACTGAGTTCGTGGTGGTTGTGTGTTGCTGAGTTGTGCCGTAGTTCACTGATGATGGCACTCCACGAAGTGAGGGGCTGAAAAGGACAGATTTCACAAAAATACTCAGAAGTCGATAGAAGGATTTCTTGCCTCTGAAATAGGTAAAGGGACTGTTATTTGCTGCTATTCTTATGCTGCTTCTGACCTTTGCTTCAGAGACATATGTCGCAGAATGCAACAGAGCTTTTAGTTAAGACATACTTATAGTATAGCCTACCAAGTAGATATTAGATTTGATAGTGTAGGGAGTGGGATCCACCCAGAAAGAAAAGAAATTTAAATTTGACTTGATGATTTTCGTAAGTACCTCTAGTCCTAGGGCGTAGAATCACACTTTGGGACAGACTACACAGAGAGTTCATTTTTGCGACCCTGTTCTGGCCATTCAGCTCCTATCACAGAGGTAAACTAGGTTCGGTCCTCAGGTCCTATCTAAATCCCCGTTCACAAGAAAAATGTGAGCAAAATAGGTAGCGAGAGGAGCACTGAAAGTTCAAAGCTGGTCCATCTTGATCCCCTCATACATATCTTAGCCATTAATCGAGTCCCGGTAATTGAGGCAATCGATGCGATTTATGTGAAGGTCCTTTTCCAGGCAATTTTTCGAAATCCATTCTTCGTCGTCCCATTCCTGGCCCAATTCTTGTTGTTTCCTTCCTATGGCCATAACATAATGCGTAGAAAGCATCAATTAGGGTTGTTTTACCTGTCGACCAGGAAAAGCCTGCACAACCTTCACAGCCACTTTATTTTTTGGACCATGTTTTCGTTGAATGTTTTGACTGATGAGCATTTAGTTTGTTAAGGAAAATGTTGATTTTCAAATCATAGCGTGCAAGATGTTCGCTGAAGGCTGGGGCCGTGGTGACTTTCATGAATAACAGATTGTTTATGAATTGTTGAGTTTTTGTTTATGGGCTCTGTCCTTCATTAATTTTGCATCCACTTTGATGCTCTTCGAGCTGGCGATCAGAAACTTCTGATGTTTTAATGCATGATAGAAACGGCGCTACCCTTATCCACACTAATCTCCTGGAGCTCATACTCAATATGGTGGAATGAAACCCGGGATAAATAGGCCCGTCTGACATGTCCATTTGTAGAGCGATAGTCGATTTCTACGGGAAGACCATTCCTAAGCTCTCGGCCAGGCAACAAATTAGAGCGGAAGGGCCGAATATTGTCTCAGAGCTTATTGATGTTTACGTTGCTCAGCAGAAGTAAACACATGTTGAAGGAGAAACAAGGACCTCACATGAGCTCATCGGATGAGGTGGTCCTCGAAAACGAAGGAGCGATTATATGGATTTCCGCCGCTTCATTTCATGGCCGAAAACGCTATCTTGCTGGACCCTAAGCGTTGGGTTTTATTGGTTTCTTTGTCCTCATGGCATTCCTTTTCATAGCTCTTGCATTTTTGAGCTTTCCACGTCATCTTATAGCTCCCCATGAGAGGTTGGACGTTCGGCACATTCCAGTGATCGTCAAATTGTCTCTTGGCTTTGAGCTTTGGCTTGAGGGTGTATCCGTGGCTGCAAGCCATTCCAAACCTACTATTCACTTCAGTACGTGAGCGATCCTTTCTCAGTTTCTGTGGTGGGCTGATGTCTTGGACTCGATTCCTTTGAATCATCCCACTCGTTCCTATTCCAAAGATCTCGGGTCGTTTTTGGCTAACGTGATCATAACTTGGATGTCGACTAATGAAAATGCAATAAATTTGCTGACGAGCAGAGAATCATTAGCCCCGTTAACTAGCAACAAAAGCAATTTCGCCAATGAGTCCTCTTCCAAGGCTTCTATCCCTCCCGGATGGCGTGCGATCTAAGAACGTGGGGCCTCCACTCACTCCATTTGAAGATTACTTCATTCCAGACGGAGTTGAGACAATCGGAGAAAACGGGATCGGCAGTGCGCCGTCTGGGTCTATAGACTTGGGCAACTGCCATTATTCCCTTCCTAGAAATGTTTGGATCCAGGACTCGCTCATAGCCTTCCGGAAGATATTTTAGAATAAAGCCGAAGTTTTTAGAAGTCAATCCAATTTCAGTGGCGTGCCCACGTATTCCTTTTCCAAAGGGGTTCGATTGCTTATTCAGGCCATACAATGACTCCAGAGAAATAGCGGATATTTGAGTCAACAATTTTATCCTCCTGAATGAGTTCAGTACCAATCAGCTGACCTCGGAGGGATGAAACGCTCGATTGACAGGGCGAGTATCGATCTGTGGTTGTCCTTTTGAGATACATCGTTAGTCCATTCTACTCCCCCTAATGATTATTATTTAGTGAGCAGACAACTGTTATTTCTCCCACACTCTACTGATTAGCGCAGAGGGACAGTACTCATCAACTGGCTAGTATTTATAGACCTAGGAAACAAGCTCAGCTGCTACTTTGTCCAACCTCCCCTTCACTGTATTTTTTTCTGTAATATTTAGTAATTGTGATCCCATCCCATTCATTTTTGTTGACCGTAAGAAACAGCACTTTTTTGGCCAACTCCTTCGGTGATTGCCTTATATAGGATACGTTCCTAAGTCACTCTTTTCTCCGAAGGAGGTTGTGTGGTGACAAGCGAAACACTATCAAAAACGCCCAATCCGATGATCGATTCCAGGATGGTATCCGGTCAGGGCAACCATGCCTTTCATCTCCGGGGTCGGCTAATTGGTCTCAGATTCGTCTGGGAGGATAAGAGCACTAAATTGCACATTTGCTGCCTACCGCATGCCATTATGTAGGCCACATATGCATTCACAACGCCACTAAGATTCAGAATGGAAGTCAAATGCGTTGGCGTAAGCCAATAACGGGGTTGCTTTCTCACAGAAGAATTCCATTTTTCACTTCTCATAAACGAACCATGAACGATTATAATTCCTACGAGCGCTTATTCATATCTCTTAGCACGACAGGCGGCAGGTCCTTCATGGAAACGACCGTATCTTTCCAACGAAATCTCAAACGTTTCCCTCTATACACGACCACCGGTGCGGTAAGGGCAACAGGCCGTTCGGGTAGAAGCTACCGCACCTGGCCGCTGTTTCATCTCGTCAAGTATGGTACGAGAACTAGAATATAGTGTAATTCCCAATTAACAAATCGTTCCATAATTTGGCCAGGAACCCTTCAAATTCAGCGAAACACAACGAAGATTTCATGCAGTCCCCCTCAGGCTCTCGAAAAGAGCTATTCAATCGAATGTACCCCATAAGAATCAGACTAGTGAAGACTTCTTGATCGAAATGATCTCCCACAGTCTGCAATTTTTTACGGAGAGGGCTTGCGGAAGAGGTAACAAGCTGGCTGTGTCAGCAAAGCAATTGTCCGATATCTGCTGAAAACACTGCTTTTCCAATGCGAGTTTAAAAGTGGGTGAAGAGTGGTTCAGAAGAGCCCCACTTTGCGATGGTCAGCATCCGACTGCAATGTCACAGTCCAGTAGCCATGAGAAAAATGTTCGAACCACGAAGTCCATAGTAGGATTCATGCATGATGACCACGACTAGCAACAACTGAGCATTGCCGCAAAGTAGGCAGATTACCATCAGGTATGTCAGCAACCTAATTGACAAGGCGGGATGAGAAGCCTTTCTCACTAAACAACTTGGACCTCACGACCTACTGAGCTGCTGTGGGATGAACGGTACCTTCCATTGTTTGAATAAGAGGGGAATCTATACTGAACTAGTGCTTTGAGGAACATGGTGCCGTCCCAAGCAGGTACTGATTTCAACCCAAGCAACTAAAGGCCATGTATGACTGTCCAGATTCCCCGTCGGTACATACGATGAGTACGAATTTCCCCAAACCTATAGAATGGAAATTAGTCGAGCTCTGAGCCCTGAGCCGCTACTACTATTTATAAACTAAAAAAAGGATGAGGAGCCATAAATTTATCCTCCTATTTTTGGTCGACATTCCGAATTGCCTTCGATTTGGCACACTAGATTTGTTAGGGAGGATGTTGCTGTCATAGCTGCTTATCTAGTCGGTACGCACCCATTTTATTCTTGGCTAAACCCATCTTACTTACCTAAGTGTTCCATGAGTTTTGGGTGTTCCGTAGTGGATGTGGGTGCCGGTGTGCTGAGGAGTTGGGCTCACTGAAAGAGGTCGTCTAGACATCACTTCAGGTTGATACAACAATCGCCCACCGTCTGCCGATCTTTCAGGATTACCTGTCGGTGATGTCTTCCTGAAATTCAATTCATTAGAGAAGTGGAAAGTTAATAGCACTTATAAGGCCATTTTTAGAATGGGCCCTTCCAGGGACACAAAGGGTATTGCCCTCTTCGTTTCTCACTCTCGTCATTTGATGTCTTTTTAGTTCGCATCTTGCACTTACTCTACTGAGGACCTAATCAAGCATCTTTGTGTTGGGGACAGACAAAGAGCCTGTTCAGCAACTTCCTACTGTCTACCCTAATCGAGTGACGCGGTGCAAGTAGCAGCTCCCACTTCTCGTCCTCAGAATCCCAGGCTTGCAACATTCCCATGAAACACATGTTGCGGTGTAGCATTATAATACTTTACTGTTAATGAACTTTGTGGCACTCTGGAGGTCTCCCATCCAATTCATAGTTGAGTAGTTGCCAGCAAAAAATCAACTAACTAAACATAATGCTTCCCTGTTGGCGTATCATTCCTGCCACGCCATTTGTTCAATTAATGTCTTCCATTTGGACATTCCAACATTTTATTTTGTGAAGTACTTAGGAATTCGAACAAATTAGTTCTCCTTGGCGCTTCCTCCCGAAAGGGCACCCTTTATTGGCAACCATCGTAAACAATAGGACGGTTTGGCCAGAGCTGTGGATTGAGGACATCGGTTGCAGGCCTGAGGCTGCTGTTAGTTGAATTTTTCGCAGTGACATCTCTCAACGATTTAACCCTTCACGTCAGAACGTTAATTTTCTGGTAACTAGGGCGATGTAATTTTCTGAGATTGGGAATGTTCTGAAGTTGATTGGTTGAAGTTCTTGATTCGAATATCTCGCTTGAATAAATGATGACGGCTCGCCCAGGAAATATCACCACATGCTCAAAAGTTTTTGGACAGCACCACGTCATGTCTAACCCTACTAATACCCACATGAAAGTGGATGGATTTGAGTGTGTGCAGGAGAAGTCCTAGTGGGCAGCATGGTGATCCAATTAGTGCTTTGGTAGCTTGAAAACTGCAATAGGTCGGTAGGTAAGCTGTCAAAGCTGCCAAACCCCATGCCTGAGGCCATGAGTTCCTCTTTCCCCTAAAGTTTCTAAAATGAAAAACACTGACACCTGCTTGTCAGGGCCAGATCTGCCTTGAAAGGCAAAAGCACTGCCTCGGGCATTTGGCCCATCATCGAATGGCTTGTATCTCATCCACACTACCTTTACATTGAGTTGTGATTCAGTCAAAGCTGAGCGACCTGGAACCAAGAAATTTACTGGGTGACTTGCTGAAAACCTGCGGATCAGACAAGGGAATGGGACAGTCTTCATTAGGACAGGGACAGTCTTCAAACATGTCTTTGAATCTCGCACAAACTCGAACTTTACGTCGCCTTCTCCGATACCATGGGCATTCACAGGCCTTCAAATTCACAAATGCTGTTAGAAGGCTCCGATAGAAGCTGTTCCTCAAAACACAGCCTATCCAGATCAATCTCGATTCCACTGCTTTGAGTTCTAGTTGCAGGGCTGAGTTGGAGTCACCCTTTTCACATTAGAGTAAAGGGTGAGGAGAAGACTCTGGGGACCAAATCGTTCTTGTTTTCGTCATTCAGAAAACGCATCCATTCAAAGAAGCACATTATTGGTAACTAATCATCCTTTGTACTATAGAATGAGGACGTGTAGTACCGTAGTTGACTAGTGATCCGTATAAAAAACGAGTTGTCTTCTGTAAGAAGTTCTGGAAGAGGGCGGAGCAATGGCAAAAAGCACATTAGGCTTTAACCCATAAAGCCTTCCCATGAAACGCTCTAAACGGCCGTGAGCCGCACCCTGCTCGTTCCACCTCAGCGGGGGGAGGGGGGGGGGGGAGAGGCTAGGTCGTGCAACAAGATTCCCGGACTCACTTTTCTGTTGATCCATTCGAAGTTCCCAAACGGCCATGCCCCATGGAATTTTTCCGTGCGGAAACTTTCTTATAACGGCGAAAATTCAAATATTCGAGAAATTCAAAATTAGTGTTCATAAAATAACAATCTGGTCAAGAAGAACCCATCCCATCACCATGAAAGGGACTTCCCGGTCAATTTATACAAATATAACTTATTCCCATTATCATTCATCTGGGTGGCCGAAAGACGTTGTTGGTCCTCCGTTGTGATTGGCCTTTCTTCATTTCCTCCTTCTAGTCTCATTCAAAACCCTGACCCAAGTATCTTGTCGCCTGCGCCTGGTTTTCAAATTGCTTGAAAACCGTGACAACAATGAACTGGTCACTATGACGAGCCTAGGTTGTGCTTATGCTTATGTACTACAACTGCTTTTGCTCATTTCCTAGTATTGGGACAATCCTGTACTGGGGCATTACACAGGAGAATACCAGCTATGTATAGCATTTTGTAATTAGTGATACACATGAGTTATGTATGGTTTTTGAGTGAAGCATTCATTTTACAGCTGCTGGGGCTTCATTTCAAAGGGAGACGTTAGTGTCTCAAGCAATAACGAAGCACGTTCATAGGATGTGACAAATGGGAAAGCTCTTCTATTGAGGAGAGAATAATTCGCTATGATAATGGCACCGGTTTCTCCCAACAGCGACACCTCCATTTACAAGCAGGCCATAACTCGGTAATCTCCCTAGGGATTGTGCATTGAGAGCACGTGCATTAAAAGGCATCATCAAGGCCGAATGATAATGTTCTTCATGACCTAACCTCTGAAGAAAGCGTAGTTCACTAGGCGGTCCTTCTAGTCCGCATCAAGGGTAACACGCGGGTGAATCCTTAGAGAGTAACAGGGCGGTGCTTCGCTCGATCACCACTCGGGTTTGTGTCCAGGCCCTAGTAAGCTGGCACCAACTTTGTCTTTGCTCACTTCCGAAGGAGTCCTATCTCTACCCAACGCGAGAATCCACCACGACTGAATCTGCCAAACTTATTCCTAATAGGAGTGTAAATGCCCGGTGACTTGAGATTTTGATTGAAGCCTTGTCAGTACCTAAAGAACCCGCAATGCAGAGTATTCCCGGTAGTCACCAGTGAAGGCACAATTTCACAGAGGCTATAGCAAAAAGTGAATCCACTCCTTTGTCTCAATGAAGAGATCTACTGCAGTAGCCCACTTTTCAGTATCCATCCCTCCTGAGAGTGCCGTCGAGTATGTGAGAGGTTCGGCTAGAGGAGCTGAGGTAGATGCCAATCCGCTCACTATTCAGCACTGACGTTTTCCAGATTTACCCTTCTTCTAACAGATTCAACCCGTTCGAGAAGTGCAAGTACGCGAACATTTTCTCTTTCTTATACGGAACTGTATTACTCTCTTTCTCCCTCATGAAACACACATCCAGCTTGTATCCTTCTCTCACAAAGGTCTTCAGAAAGCATTCTATCTCTCTGGAAACAAATTTTCCTGATCAAATCACTCACACTGCTAGCGCAGGATCCACGGGCGCTCCTTGTCCTTTCTTCTGGCGACCATGCACATCACAATAAAATCTATCTGAAGCATAAACACCTGCATTATTCGAATTCTTCTTATCAAAAAACTTTGTTATACCTTCGATGAAATGATGACCGACATTGCGCAGGCTGCTTCCACATGTGGCACATGACAGACAGTCTCCATGTAGGTCGTGACCAGCAGCGCGAGCCATTACTCCTCTGAAAATACTCCGCTACTTCCTTCTTTGCGTGTGTTTCCGATCTTTCTGTAGCATATGGTCAATTTGATTTTTCCAGGTTTTCACGATGAGACTCATGAATTTGATCGTGATGTTCATTTCCGTCATTATCAGTGTAAGTAACTTTTTTTGTTGATTTGAGCGTTTCTTACGGAGTCGGTTGAGGGAAGGGAGCGTAGTACCAAAGGAACAACTTGATTACCTACTTACTGTCTTTTCAATCTTTCGCAGTCGCGGAAGAACAGGTAGTCCCAACTACGAGTTCAATAAGGAATCACAGAGTGGTCGCTTTCAACACAAGCTTTATGCTAGCCTATGCCACATTTCTAATGCATTCACATGCAACATTAATCATATGGGCGACCTCAAAGTTTACTTCAATCATTGGAAGGCTACCTTCGAAGAAAGGATTGGAGTCAACTCTGAGCCGTGGAAGCCGTTTACCTGTGAAGGAATGAACTACTGTGAACAGAATTCCTAAAGGGGATTCGTGAAGCTTTATCGGTAGGTGTCAAGTGCAAGCTTCAAAATCTTTGGCCGACGAGCCCCTTTCCCAAAAGTGACCTAAGCTTAGATAGGGCTTTCTTTGTATAAGGGAACTCACATACTTTTTATGAGAGCTTTTTTTTCATAAGTAGACAAAATCTACGATGTTTGTATGATCTATAAAATCTTCTGTTCCCAAGATGAAAGCCAGGAACCAGTTCCCCACGTAGACCGCGCCACTGCTATAGGTCCAATCCAACAAACCCTACTAGCACCAGTGAACTAATTTTTCGCGAAAAAAAAATCGGCACTATTGCATTGTTTGGTGCGGCTGTTCCCACAGCGATGTAGCAATTGACTGATTGACCAACAGGACAGCAACAGCAGCGGTCGATCAACAACTGATAGTTGCTAGGTCCGATTTTTGGACGTTCATTTGAAAATGCGACATATTCGTGTAATACAAAGTCGACAGCGTACTTTGGCTCCCGCTCCACTGGATGTCTGGGAAGAATTAGGAAGAATGCCTAATCACTTCCATGCTAACATATTCTCTGAATCCGATTCGAAAGGACTCCTATGCAATGGAAACAGTGACCAAGAGTAAACAAAGTTGCCCAGGTGAATAAAGAACAATGGAGAAGCCCGTTGACTACGCCGTGCTTGACAAGACATTTCCCTCGATAGGTAGTTCAGCTGACAACTTCTCCTCTATAAGGGTTGGTGTAGCAGCTCATTCTATATGCATCAACCTTTGTGTACATACTTTGGTGCTCACAGGGTGTGGCGCAATGTGAATGGTGACCCGGAGGCGAAGAGCCATTCGACGAATTTGAGAGGCTGTATCACCAACGTTGGCAAATCAAAACAGCTTCCAAAATTGGTTACCCTAGAATCTCTACACTGATACAAAGAAAGTTCGTGAAACTCTTCAAACGTTTTGCTTCCCGAGCTTTCCGGTTGGGACCATCTCGACCCGAGGCTGATAATCAGCCTATAGATGAGCGCATGAACTCATTACTCATGGACCATCATTGGCCTGGTCCATTCGGAAATGGTTTATTTCTTGTGAGAGATGATGCGATCGCTTACAACGCAATAATTTTGTTCGTATCGATGTTTTGCTCTGCTCCATTTGACAGACCTAAGATGGAGTACTCAATGTCGCGGGCTCCTATGATACCACACTCGATCTTACTCCACAATTTTCATCCTGACCCCATTCCAAACTTCAAATAGTATAATAATTCTCAGCAATCAAGAAGTGAGAACAAGTGAGCACCCCCGACCGGTAGAAAATTACCCTCTAGGGTGCGTAAACCAAGAAACATTTCCCACCGTCTGAGTTCTCATTAAAACTGGCACTGAGAACCACTGACAATCCCTATAAACCAACGTGACAGAAAGAGCCGATAACCACTACCAGTAGTTTGAGTTCGTTCAAGTCGGAAGGAAAACAAGACCAGATCTACTTTATTAATGGCCTCAGTGGACTCGCAGTTGTAAATTGAATCCAAACAGAAAAGGTTGGAAGCGCTTGGCCACAGTTCTTATTTCTCAATCACCATGTAGCTGGGATCTCGCAGTTACAGATTACCCTCTATTTCTTCTTCAGCATACTTATGGCCCCAACGGCTCACAACAAGCTCTACCTGGGGACCTGAGTCAAATCAGCGCTATTATCCAGCAAAACGTGGCTGTAACTATTCAATTGACTCTTGGGACCATGAGTAACAGAAACCTCGTTCGGCTCAAGGGGGTATCAATCCGTGATTCGATCCTCTAACCATGCGTACGGTAGATCGCACACTTGCCATTGCTCCATATGCGCTCCCTTATGCAAAATATCTCGAAACTTAGTCAACCAACTCTTTCGGCTATTGTAGGTCATTTACACAAACCTCAGCGAATTTCTTCAATTTAAGCCCCTCGAAAAGGAAATCTCATCGAAACAATGAGCCAGATTTGAAGTTGATTTCTCCACTGACGCCTGCAGAAACGTTCTAAAGGGTTCCGTGATTCCGATATGATGGCTCTGAGGTGCCTAGTAGAAAATACTGGGCTGTAACCTTGTGAGCTGTTCGAAAGTATTATTTTCAGGTTTCCGCCACGCCTGCAGTCAGAGTGAGAAGAAGTTTCAATGAAGCACTGAGCAATCGAAACGGTAAGCGGCAGTAGATGATGACAAGCATCCCGTACAATCTGACAGCAGCACTGTTGTAGGTCTCTACAACGTGGAATACGATGGTGTCCCAGAAGCACTTCCACCCCGTCGAGTTCGATTCTACCGGACGGGCGGAACGATTCTACTTGGGTAGCTAGCCCTTCGACACAGTTCCTCTAGGCCTGCTATCAGTATTACCACTCAGAATCCACAACGACAGTGATTATATGTCTGAATTACTTTTGATGTCGATGAGAAACGATATCGCGATTGTAATGAATGTTGCTTCTGTTAACAAAGTAATTCAAGCGGCAAAACTCACAGAATTGGTCTGTTGCAGAGGAAACACACTGGTAGACCTTGTGGATTGGGATGATCGGAGAGGTTACCTGAAAGCAATTCATCTTTGCCCTCAAACTTGAAATGTCCATTCCCGCATTGGAAATCTAAAACCTTTTGGCTTGCCTTCCTCTTCCTTGATAAGGCGAAGAGTCTCGCTGCGTTGGTAAGCTGGTTCGTTTGACTGTCGAGGAATAGCTGCAGGTCTGAAACAATTTTGTTATTTCATCTGACATGGAACCGTTGACTATGGCGTAGGGCTTCTGTCTTTTGATGATAAAGGTTACAAATTCAATCAAAAACTTTGGGATGGAAAGGTTGAAATCCAAGCAAGACCGCTCGAGGAAATCGCCCACAACAGCTTGCCCTTGACAGCAGTTTTCGTTAAAATGATTGACACAGTTTGGAAATAACAATGGCGATGATTCCGTGAAGATTATCGTGGATAACATCTTTTAAAAGGAATTCTGAGAATGTCAATGAAGTCAAAATGTCATGAATGAAAACCGAAGAAATCAGCTGTTAGCTGCCAGCAGTTAGCCTGAAACTGTTAATCTGGAGCACAGCTCGAAGATAAATTCAAAATGCAACGTCGGCTTCTGCTCGTGATCCTTCTCTTCTCCAATACTGAGCACAAGGTAGAACATATTTATTTTTGAAGTTTATGGGAGTTCGATGAGGTTGATGAAGTCTCAGCTGAACGAAGTTTTGTGGTCACTACGATTAGCCCGCAATTTTTTTTTCATTTTTTTGGAAAACTCAAAATGATAGGTTATTCTTAAAATTGACCGTTTCTTCTTCTGGTCTTTTCGCGTATTTTCCACGAACCCCCAGGATAATATCTATCATAATATCATAAGTTATTGGGTGCAGCCAATAGGCAAAAAAAGAATATTCGAAGTTTTTAATGCCAATCAATGGCTCTATGACGAAAACACGGGTGCCAGCTTCGAGATTTCGGTTGTCCGCTCCTCAGAAGAAGGCTGGAAGTCGATGGAATCAGATGAGAGATGTGAAGTCGAGCAAGGATCCCCCAGACAGGAGCGCGAAACTTTTCGCGCTCACCCAGACTGACTACTACGTTAGCAGATAGAAGTATTCATTGCGTCAATACTTTCGTGTTCCACCATCACATAGAAAACCTATTCTCGAGACAAGTACCTTCCTTAGACTCTCACGTAGAGTTCCTTCCTTGTCTCTGAGCTCTTGCAATGTTCGGAGAAAAGTTCTCATGAAGTGAAAATACTTGGCGTTCAATATCATCTCTCTCTGTCATTAGCTGTGGTGACCATGTTGATATGGAAGGAGTCTGATCTCAGATTGGGTGCAGGGTCAGGGGAGCTTCATCCGAGTAAAAAGTGAGATACATGTTCCCAAGTTCTGCCGAGTTCAGGGTCGAACAGCGAAGTTCCCTCCCTCCTACATCGATGAATTTTGTCAAAATGCATCTAATCTAATCAGAATCCTCTTCAAGCAGCAAGTAGAAACGGCATTATCGAGAACTGAAGTCGAACTACGTGAATTTCGTTCTAGGGGGAGACTACCTCTGTATAGATGAAGCTGGGATGCAAACCTTTTCTCCCTTTTGTTGCCTGGGCGATCACTAAGACAGACTTATGCACATTTGCACACATTTGGTTACCAGTGTGATGCCTTTTCGGATCCGTCAATCCCATTTTTGAGTTTTTCAAAGTCTTTGCAGCAACAAACTGTGATCCGGGAATGATTGACTGACCTAGCGGATATCTACTGTTTATGTCCCATCCAATCGCTTTCGGGGATCGCCTTACCGCAAAATCCCCATCATAATGATCCAGGACAGACTATCCATCGAAAACAATTTTCACTAAAATTCGTCAAACGACGGATCCCTCGGTGATCCTCCGCGAGAATGCTGGGTGATTATCGGTCCTGTTGGTCTGGTGTGATCGGACGTGACGATTATTTCGTGTTCAATTGCTACATAATCGCCCAGGATAACCGCCCAGTACGATCGGGAGCTACAAAAGGCAGCCGCCAACGCTTCGAGTCGCTCCATTTACTGTCTGCCTATTGAAACGTTTATAAACCCATTCCAGAATGCTCCGGATATTCTTGTGCTTTGCAATTTCCGTGGCTATTCTCGCGGACGATGTAGATGTACAGGCGAAGGCGAAGCAGGTACAGCACCAAGCCCATCAGCAACCCTAACTAAACTAGTAATTCCAGCTCGAAGAAGACTTCAAGTCAAATATGACTCCCGATCAGAAGAAAGCTAAGTTCAACGAATTCCTTGCTAGTCTCGGAGGAGATTATAAGGTATGAATAATTACATTAAGAATAAATTACAATAGGCTATAAATATCCATATTGTTCTCCTGATGAAATGAAGCTGTTCAAAAATGAACCCTTTCCATTCAAATAGAATCATGTGCTTCAGCACGACGTAATTGAAGATGTAAAAAAATTTAAGTACTGTATAGTTAGATTTTACGTTAACATAGAAATCCCTACTTTCCACTCACGATTTGCTCTCATTTGAGGTCTTTTCGTCCGAGGTATCATCACAGATCATTCAAAACTTTGAAATAACCCCGAGAATAGATCACCGACCTAGAGGTAGAAGGTAGAAATGTCAAATAAAAGCAAAGATCAACACGGCATCACAATAAACAGTAGAATTGTCACCCCAGTTCAAGCGATTTTTCTCCTTAGCTGAACTGAAACCACAATTTACAAATTACGAGACCTACAGCCCGCTCTATTGCTAATGCTGTCTCCTCCGTTCAGATTAGAAGTGAGTTGGGAAATAGAAAAGGGGAGAGCTACTATGACACTTTTTACTTAGAGTCACTTCAGAAATTTTGACAGAAACTACTGAGTTCAATTGAATTCGAGGATTCGGATCATTGGCTGAGGAGGTCAATTTTAGGATCTATAGACATTTCGGAATTGCTCATTAAGCGAACGAGATGACTGAGAGAACAATCTCTGAAAACCATGATCAAGAAAGCTTTCGATCAGATCAATTGAAGAGCTTCAAGTTTTCGCCAGAAATCTTTGTCTGATCGAAAGCTTTCTTTTTTTCAAAGACCAAAGAAGCCTGTTCGTTCTTACGCCCTTTTTCGCACAATTTCACAAAATCACTGAGCTGCTAAAGTAAAAAAAAAAGAAAACTGGAAGTTGGAAGCGGAATCATGAGGTTGTATGGCATGAGAAAACGAAAAGAATGTGAGCATTCGTGAACATTGAGAATAAGATCAATTGAATTCAGGAAAAGTTCGATTCAATGATGAACGATTTGAAGGCGAAGCTTGCCTCGAGCAGTAACGAGAAGGTTTGCGTTCATATGAGGGTCAGATTGAATTCGTCTTGATATTTCAAACTGTTGCAGGTGAAAACACTTGGAAACAAGCTAATGAGCCAGTTCGAAGCGGGAGCGTTCTTCGGCGGCATGGAAAATGCCAGAGCAACGGTTGGTATAGAACTTGGTCTTCCCAGTTTCCGATCTCAAACATCCCAAGGAGTTCAAAGAAAACATATAAATGCTACACCTCTTCTGCAATGCATTTTGCTCCGATGTACCAAGCTCAGCCTAGTTCCTTTGGATGAGAAATGCTCTTCACTTTCCACGTTCTCAAAACCCTCGACACTCATTCAGCCTTTAAGCAACTCTGTAGGTGAGTAAGACACAAAACTGTTACAGATTGCCAAGGAGGTCGCTGATGCCCAGCTTAGCGATGCCGACAAAACTGAAATGAAGGCGATAAAAGAAGAGTTCGGTCAGAAGGTCCACCAACTTTTCAAGGGTGTACTACCCTTCAGAGGTATACAGAAAAATGTTACTTTCTTGTTATAACAAATCTCCGCGATCTGAATGAGTAGAGAAACTGAGTGGGATCCAAGTACTGAAGTAACGTTGGTATCACGAATATGTAGCTTTCAGAGCCAATTTTACGATATTTTGGACCCCTGATTCTCCCTATTGGCCAGTAGATCGCTCCCTTAGGTTGTTATCGAAAATGTTCAGCATAATTGCAATCGCGACATCGACCATTACCTTCGACAAACATAAGTTGAACAAAATGAAACTGTTTAAATGAGCACTGCAAAATCGAAGCTAGAAAGAGGTAGATCCAGCCACGTGAACTGAACCTCCCAGGCGAGGGAGAACCTCACAGAACAGTTATCGGCTAACTGTGTACTCACAATCAGAATGGAAAGGATAACAGAGGATATCACTCTGACTACACTCATCAACTTGCAAATACACTGAGATTTCGGAAAAATGTTCAATGAGCATTTCATAATAACAACTGAAAACTGATGTAGCCTCAGTTAAAAGTCGCTTAATTTCTATCCAGATTCGCCTCGAAAAATGCCGCAGAAACTCCAAAACATATGACCGGTTCCTTTTTCTGTATCGAATTAGCACCCGTTCTCGCTTATTGAATAGCAGAATTTATTGAACTGAGAAAAGTTTAATTTCAGGCCATGCAACGCCGGCAACTCCGGTCTGAGCAGCACCTTGCGGCTTTGTCTACAACTGTTATAGTATACATGAACTATAAAATCGATATGTTTGTAGCAACAAGAGCAGGCACCAGATTGAGCATTCTCTTTGCCACATATTAGTTTGAGTAGAGTACTAAATTGTACGATTCAGGAAATTTGATCAGAACTGGTGCGACCCGTACATGGGATTATTTTGAACTGTATTTGAAAAATAGTCGGGCGACCCATTTGAAATTCAAGCACCTCCATATTTTGTGGGAAGAAAGATGATGAAACAGGAAAATAAAGAAGTCATCAATGGCGACCAATAAAAATTGGGTAATAAAGATCATGGCCATCTGAGCAGTATAAAATATTGAAGAACACTCACACTCCGTTGTCGACTATGCCAGCGGTCTGCTGTATGTACTGCTCTGCAGCACTTTCATCAGAGTAGAGATTCATTGGGCTGTTGTACTGAAGATGTTTAACTCGCGGATCGGCACTGAATGGAAGAGCGGGAACGTTGAAACCTTGGGGAGCACGAGTCTGCAAGCAGGATCCAGTCGAATTCGGTTTTAGGTAAGAATTCCCAGACAATCAGTTGCATTTTTTGAAAACCTTGGGTTTTTCTAGTGAAGTCTGTTAGGGATGTGACGTTCATTACGGGTTCACTGTGGTAGAATGTTAAAGGCAAAAGCGGCGTTTTGCATAGTATCTGGAGCTTTTCGATAAACTTTTTGTCAAGGGGGCTGTCCACCTTCAGATAAGATCCCTTAATTCAGCCACCTATCAGAGCACATGAAGAAAATCATAACAGGGCTTTCCATCCCACTTTGTAAGCCTTGCAATCAATTTAGTATTCCTTGCAACCAATGTCATGACTCTTCCATTCAGCTTCTTAAATACTATTACCAATTTTGCAGTTCTCCCTTTTTGATTAATCTGAAAATCTTGCAATCCCATTTCTGAAGCCATCGCGATAACATCACAGGTAAAGTCGGTAAATTTCGTGAAATGCAATCAAAACTATTCTCATCTCGGGACATAGTGAATACTATCTGACTATTCATGACCTAGTAGTAGGGGATGTTCCCTACCCGGAACTCTAGCACTAATTGCATAATTGGGCTTACAATTATTTCTCGCACTGAACGAAGCAACGTTGAGCTCAAGCCGTCGACATGGAATATCTGCCTCTTAGCAACCGTAAAATTCTGTAAATAAGTGCTTGCTGATATCTTACTTCGAAAATCTCAAATCGCTGAAGGCTGGATGTGTTGAGAGGGCCCAACGGTTTAGGAAATTGCCTTTTTGATGGCAGACTCAAAGACATCGACGCCAAACCTAGTCAAACACCTTTCCTTGAGCTTTTAAGGAGCAGTGCGGCAGTCCCTGCCTACCCCGCTAGTCATGACTCGCTTCTGGTCAGTCAGGACTGCCTCAGATTGCGAACTCTAGTGATAAGTAAGTCTATCATTGCAAAAAGACGCAAGACAGTATTCGTACATAGTGATAGAGCTGACGGTTGTTCGCTTAGCATAAACCAGATCGCACATTACGAACTTTACGAAATCTTCTGTAAGATAAACGTAACTGATGCAAGATTTTCAGAATGGGTTCAGGAATACGAAATTAATCTCAAGCTTTATAAAGCAGAGCGGTGGGTCTGCGGGACTGCTTTCGCTGCAATATTACGAAATATTACGAAATAAAGAAAAGGAGGTGTTTGCAAGACCTTTGAATTGTTCGCAGTGAACTGGGGTGGAAAACTCTGTATACGTATTAGTGCACGACGAATGAATAGAGTTGTTTGGGAGCACATAATTCGGTCATTCGACAAGGGCTACATGTATAATGAAAGGGACACAGGAAGCCTAGAAAGTGGGACTGCAATTCTCAAGTTTTGCATGCGTGCAGTTCGATCAATCTTTCGTTCGACCCTTTCGAAACCCGTGTTTATGTGGCGATTATGTGAGTGAACAGTGATGGTTCATGAAATCACTTTCCCCGATCGATAATCCCATGCAGAGGGGAACAAAAATGAAAATGCAAATCCACATCAACCTCTTGGAAAAGGATAACATCTACAGTGATTCCTGATGAAAGACTTAGTCAGGGCAAAAATAAATAAGGAACAGCGACTTACGTCGCTGTTGTGCTCCAAGGAGACTCGAAACGGTCGATCTTCGATATGGCGCTGCTCGGTGACTTCAGGACGCCAAACACGCGTCTGCCCACCCGACGGACTCCTGAAACGCTGGGGACAATGTAGCTATGCATGCATAACGATACAGCAACAAACGCATAGCTTTCAACTGGTCATATGGTTTTGATGGGGCATGGCGTCAAATCAGCCCAGGGCAAGAACCAGCTTGTTACTCATGATACGTGCACCCCCGACCGTGAACCCCTAAGCCCACTAGGTCCACTTGGTTGCGAATGTATTTAGTTGCGTTATTTTGTGGTTCTTTGAAGGTCTGATACTACGGTGTTTCTCACGTCCTGCAGACTGAAAAACTGCTAATGCTGGCCTCTAGACCTGCTGCGACTTGGGAACAAACTAGTGTGGGTCATTACATCTTGCATGGACAGGGAGTGAGTAATCTTGGTGTTTAACAATCATTTAATCGAGTATACCACAGTAAACGTCTCAGACTTGGATCGCTTGCAGTCTCGTGCTTCTGGGGGTTCCAGCAAGTGCGCACAAAGAATTTTCGTACATTAGTTTACTTAGTCTTAGGGACCAATGGGTCATTGAAAGTGCGCGCGTGCAGTGAAAGAAGGCTGTTAAAACGATCGGCGACAGACTGCCTCACAGATTGTAGGTCTTAGATATGGTTGAGATGAGACTACTTTCCAAAATCTTCCTTGCTGGAAGAACGACATATTCCATTAGAAAAAGGAAGAGCTAGTTCACTATGGTTTTTCAGTCACTCAAACAATAGGTGTGACTTCGGTAAATAAACGGAAGGAAGGCGCTTTCGCTGCAGATATCGGAATGAAGTGAATCAACACAGTCGCGCTCTACAAGACGTAGACTGGTATGCATGCATGTAGCTGAACAAGAGACACCATCAAAAAACTGAGCAATCGTAGAATCATTATAGAGAAACGTCAGAGCGAGCTTGGAGACTTTAGATCACTCATAGTCCTCAGAGCAGGGATCCTTACAAAAAAAAAGTCTCTTTTGTTTAGTTCAAAGGTGCACTGAGCCTGATGAGTTCTGTATGTTTTCTTCTAAAGGGGAAATCATAAACCGAGATCTGCCTGGTCTTAAACATCAGGAAAGCATCCATCTGGGAAGAGGGAGAACAATACCAGATGAGTGCTCCTTTTCCGCGAAACATGGATAGCCTACAAAGTTGATTTGTTGTAATCAGCCCCCTCTTCGAGAACAGCTGAAAACACTTTCAGTTCCCTGGTCCATCACATGAATCACTTCAAAAGTGAACCCGCGAAAAAGAATGACAGAGATTCAACTTGAGTACTGTTTCAAAACGGAGTCGAAGTTGACAATACCAAGCTCTTTCTCAACATTACCTTAACACTTAGATGGAATGCCTATGAACCCGGAGGCAGTAAAGGGTGGATTTAAATAAGAAGGGCAATAAATCAAGGGGTATGGTGTCTCAAGTTCGACAGAAAATTGAAGCACGTACAACAGACACACTCAAGGACTTAAAGGCAGCGAAAAGTGGATATACATAAGAAAGACAATAAATCAAGGTGTGTAGAGTGTGATGACACAAATGGAGCAGAAAATTAAATCATTTTGGACAGACACACTTCAGGACGAAATGTCCAAGAACGGAATCTTCCGGGCAGTAATTTACATTATTCTAGAATCCCTAGCGTTTAATCAACTGGAAGTTGGATGCTCTCCGTCTACTAGCTTTTCTCACGACTTACAGCACAGCCTTTACTGACGGGAGAATTTGTGGTTTGATGCCAGCACATCAGATATCTGTCATCCTTCTGGGTTACTTCACAAATACTCAGCAATGATCCACTACAAGCTGATCCTTTCTTATTCAGAGGAATCTCGATTTCTTAAGAGCAAATTGAAGTCGTCCGAAAATTTCGAAACGCTTATTGCCCACGTGATGATAATTTGATATCGCCATCACGGAAATATGTGCGAAAAATTTCCAGCGACTCAAAAAAAGTCGGGAAATAGATAAGGACACGATCACTTCCGATAAGCTTCTCAGAAAGGCTGACAAAAGAATTCGGCTTCTGTTCAGTTCCACTTATGCTAACGACAATATAAACGTGCAGTGCCTACTTCATGAAGTGATACGATGCAAGATAAAAAAGGAAAGTGACCTGGTCCCTGGTCATCTTAGGTGAATAGGTAAGCATAAAAAAGAAGATTACAGATTATCAGTCCATGCGACTCTTAGCTGTTATAGCAGAGCAAAGGAATTTGAAGACAAGTTGTCTGCTGATCGCTGAAACACTCAGGAATGACTGTCATCCGGGGGTTGCCTATTCCCCATTTACCCATTCAGCATGCACCTTATCCCACCTACTCTGATTTATGATGAAATGACGATGAATCACCTTCCTAACATCAATGATTCCCCTCAGTTTAAATGGGAAGTTAGGTTATCACGCTGTATTGCAAAATGCTAGGAATGGGAAGAAAGACTCAGAGGTCAAGTGAAACATCATTGGACATGAGTATCATACCACATTAATGACCTATGGGAAGCCCTTCCAGGGAGGAACCGAATCGCAAACATAAACATCAAACAGTAGGCTGTGTTGACTGCTTCTTACTTTTACTGGATGCTACTGGGGGTAAACGGTATAAAGGTTCGCATCCCCTCAACCACATCCCCCTAGCTCCAAGTAGTAGTATTCCGAAGAAATTATTAATAACATTGAACCGATCATGGAACTCACCATGGTTTCGGTGCAGCTGTTACGTACACCATATTGGCGTTCGGTTTGATGGCGGTCTGATGATGGCGGGGGAGGGGACAGGGAAACGGGCGATGCGGGAATCCCACGCCGGGAGGCCGCGTTGTCGTCCCAATTTACATATATGTGACCCAGAGAGAAAACGAGATGCGCTCGTGGGTGAAGTTATGGACAAGTAAGCTGCCCCTCTGGACAGACTTCATCTCCCATCTTTTTCTCGGGCTCGAAGAACAAGAACTCGTCTTTGCGGTTACAATTCTGCAGAGGTGAGCCACCCTCTTTATCGCAGAACTCTCCTCTACTACACTGTGGAGCTATTGTTTCACAGAGGGTTCTTTCCTCACCCATGTTTTCTTGTTTTTTGTCTTCTGTTTTCATTGAGGAATTGCTCCTTCGCTTTTCGTCACAACTACTACTCGATCATCATCACAATCTATCAGCGATCGGCAGATATCTAATGACCAAATGAACTTCTACGTGTAGAACTATTCTCCTAGGCATAAACCGCCTTACCGTTGAATTCCTTGTCATCTACTTTCCCACCTCCGACCTCTCCCACGCCTGCTTGCTCTTTTTGAATTTTCTACTTTCGCTTCTGTTTCAGAGGGAGCAAAGGATCGGTAGGACCAATTCAAAAAGCGAAATATCTCATGGAAGTTACCGACCCGTGGAAAACAGAGATTTGATGTCTGACGTGAAGACTTGAGAAAGTGAGAAAATCCTTGAGAGGGGTTAACTAGAATGGGTTAATGATCAGATATGAAATTGCGAAAATAGGATCGCGCAACTTCGTCACATCACCATGAAATCTCCGCTCACTTTCAGAACCGAACTCGCGATGGAAAAGGGCATAGCCGACATATTTCCTACTGCCTCAGGGCAGAAAGGATCTGCGATTTGAGAATTTTCGAGATTAAAGAAATGCGGATGCTCCTGGCTCCCACAAAGAAATGGCATCATGGGCATTTGGTCAATGGCAATACCGTCTAGTTCATCAATATTTTGATACTCCCTGGTTTACTCATTGATTAGCTGATTCAGATACCTGCCCCTCAGAGCATTCGCAAGGTTGAAAAGCAAGTGAGAAGCATGTGAGCTCATGTCCTCATGAGTTCTGTACAGCGTACGATTCGCCAATCCACCGTTCCTCAACCTTTCCGTACCTCTTTCTAAGGCGAAAGAGAATATTTTCAATTTACCACTACAGCAACAGTGCCTTCATGGTTCCAAGCATGGTAGTGATACGGTGCAATATGGAGAAAGGGAGTGTTCCGCTATCTGGTCAATTTATGTGAACAGGTAGGCACAAAGAAGAAGATTACAGATAATCGGCCCATGCGACTCTTATCTCTTAGTCATGGCAAAGGAATTTTCGAAGAAATGTTGACTGCTGATGGTCGAGTATCTTTGCGAAACGCACTTGAAGTGGCTGTCATCTGAGACCTGGTTATTCAGCATACGTTCATCCAGCATAGCCTATGAAACCTGCTTGCTCTGTCAGGGGTCCGGGTTCAAATGGAATGGAAGTGGCCCCCTTTTCTAAGCTCAACGATTCCCTTCAACTAAATTGTGGAAGTTAGGTTAGTTAGGAGGTTATAGCTCATTATTGCTAATTGCTCATATCAACCTTTACAGTTGATGCCGCTGAGATGTGGCATTAAACAGCTTTACTCATGAAGATGGTGCTTCTCTCGTTTCTCATTTTATTCTTAATCAATTCGATCATTCTCTCCCATTAATAGGTAAATCGGGCTCTGTAAAGAAACAGCAACGACGCCACGGTGAAATGCGAGTCAAGCGGAGAAAACAATAATAAAAAGGAGTAATAAAATTTGGGAAAACAAAATTCCTTTGCGAAAGCCATGATTGGAACACTGACGATGAAAATTTATCTCAAAATGAGCTTACCTTTCCGATTTCGTTCCTGATCTTTCATAGAAGAACCCCTCACGGGAGATGATCGCTCTGTCCCGTTCAGAAGCATTAATAAGGTACTCATAGGTGTGGAAGTACGAATATGGCCATTCAACTCACGGTTCTTTCATATTTTCCTTCCTCTTCTGATTTCGACTTCGACCTGACATCTTGCTCCTCATGCTGTACATTTCCTAGCCTTTTTCCGTCTTTCGGCTGAGACTTTTGGTATGTGAATTATAGCCTTCTATCTGATTACGCGTAGGTGAGCTTCTTTATTACCGTTCCTTTTTTCCTAGCAAACTTGGGAGTTCCTTTATTCATCAGACAGACGAAATGGTTTCCGAAATCCTCCTTCAGTCAAGCATATGAGCATTCAGAGGTGCTTGTATGAAGAGCTGGAACGAGTATCCGTGGAATTTCGGTGTCTAACATCTCCTTAGGTGGCTAGTAGCAAGAAGCTGGTATTAAAAGAGATAGAAGCAATCATTCATTGTAGCTGTCATTTGTCTCGTGCTTAACTTGGAAGGGGGAGAGACTACAGATGGTACTGAACTGCTCCAGTGCAAAGGACTCCACTAGTTTCGTGGTTTCCCACGATTTTCGCAACTTTCTCCAAGAACACCGAATGTGTCTGTGGTTTCAGAAGTTTTGCGAACGACCGTAAAAAGCCGTGTATCAGATGCGTTCGACACATCTGAGCATCCGTCTCCGGCGTCACTTTCCGTTTCTGTACCGGCATTTGTCAGATCGCGCAAAGCGATAGAGAGTGCGTACGCTGCACAGTAAGGAACCAACCAGTTCTCTCGTTCGTGTGGCTTGAAGAGACTATACTGGGAGCTATCCATCTCGAGGGGTGCAGGATACCAAGGTACATAATATTATAGGGTTGAGAATGCTTTTGATAAGTAGAGCATGGTGCAGAGTTGGAAGGGTGGATAGAGTAATGTTCATGAGTCGCTCTTGTTTCCACTTCTCCTGCTTTGCGCTCTCCACAATCTGCTCCCCTAGCCTACCCCTTGCGAGCTCCCCTAGCTATCTGATGAGCACAAGCTCATATCCCTACGCAATTTTTCCGAAATCGTATTTCACGGAATGCCATTCTAAATATTTACCACTATAAACATTATTCGATTCCTGACCTATTGTAATCATTGCTTACCAGTGCGACTCACAACTCTGGCTTGATCACTCTCCATCCCGCCTATGCCTGTTTCTCATCTTCTCTCTCTCATAGTACCCTTTCAAACCTGTGAGGAGTTCCTTAACTACTGCTTTCTCAGTGTGTCTCCTTGTCGTGCTGCCGTTTCCCTTTGTCGCTGAAACCGATGTCGGTGTACCACCTCCACGGAAGTCAAGTCCAACTCCTCAAAGCCCAAGCTTTCTCCCACTGACCCCCATTTGAGCATTCAGCCTCTCTCCTCATGTGCTCCTTCCACTTATCACCTATTCCTTTCTGATCTCGGGCATTCATACGCACCATTATTTTTCATGCAATGATAGTATAAACCAGTACACTCCCACTCAGTGAATGTAGCAGAGTTAAGACATCCCTGAAGCAGAGTTGTTGGCAGGAAGCGTGAATGTTCTACATTTATCGATGGCAAGCAAGCATCAGAAGCGCGTTTTTGGAGCAATCAATCCTTTCGAAACAGCCCATTACAGCCACTGCATTGCATGTCAGGTGTTAGTACCACAGATGCTTTTTTGAAAGTATTGATGACTAGGCTTATCGACTTGGCCGATACGTCGAACAACGTGGGCAATAGATTTGCTTCCCAAGTAAATATGAACGTGCAGAATGTAGAATGAAGAAGAGGTGTATGTATAATCCAAACGGGATCTGCCAGAAGGATATCACTTCAATGAAAGTCAAGGTCAGATGGATGAGCCGAAGTCGGTGTCACCTAACATTGCCACAGTATCGAGTAGGCGCATTCTATCAAAAGAATTTCACAAAGGTTACAAAGACTTAGTGATGAATTGATTTCAGGAAGCCACCGCACCCGTTATGATAGCATTCTCGGGGTAGGGGGATGTTAAAAGCAAATTAGAAAGTCAGACACAACATGTTTCGCATTAGCTATTATAGTCCAAAGCTAGATCTTCAGGTTTTAGTGGAAGCCACGAGGGGTTACCGTACGTTTGGAACCCTAGAAGTAACTGTTTTAGACGAGTTGAGGCACTCCTTGCCCTTTCCAACATGAAGCATGGGTTTCTTTCTGTTGAAAACAATGTAGATGCCTCGTCGTGTGTTTCGCTTTACAGCTTCTACATGCCACATGAACAACGCAATGGCAACTTCGTGGCACCGTCATAAATTGCAAAGCAAAGGCATGCTATATCCCGTTGATGATTTAGTAGGAAATTGTTCATGGATAGTGAAAATAGAAGAGGAGAAAGCGTTTGCGCGGGATGCCCCTACGATTGTGCGAACATTCCTAAGCCACCTACGGTCCACGCTAAGGTAAGTCTTGGACGTGATGGCCGCGGCAGAAAGCAGACCGCTCCCTTATCTCCTTCTCCCTTGGATATAGAATGTTGTTTTGAATAAGGGTTTTTAGCAGATTTGGTCAGTATAACGATGTCTGCGTGCCTCCTTTTTCCCCCATATTCCTCTTCACCCACATGGAAAATTCCTGATCCTAACAAGATGCACGATTCGGTGGATATTCCGAAAATGAAGAAAGATGCCCTATTGTGGGTGGCTACCACTAATTATCGCGAGAGATTGCCATTTTTCCACACTTTACTGAAATGAAAAGACTTCAGGAAGTTAGAACGTTAGTTATTCTTAAGCGAAGCTGAGGAAGTTACTGACTGGTAAGTTTAGGGACACTGAGAAGGCACTGCTGGCTAATTAGTAACTCAGACTTCTCAAATACTTGAGTACATCTCGTGTGGTTCTGAAAAGCGCTGCATTGGATAAAAATGGGTAGTACCTGTGTACAATAAGCTCGATTTTATCGCGTGATGTGACGAGAAGACGATCAACGGCGTTGATGTCGAGGTTTCCAAGTCCCTCGAGCTGATCGATGATATCTCCGTCTCGAAGACCGGCGCGATCCGCCAACGAGCCGCCAACGACCTGCAAATTCAGGGGATCAGTAGTACGCAAGTTAATCAGAAATGCGTCATTGAAGCAAAGAACTCGGAAGGTAATGTAACAATGTGAAAAAGCACTTCTTCGTTTGGTCTAGAGAACCGTGTATGTCCGACAAAAGAGTGCATTCTCACGTTTCTGATGACGTCGGAAACCAACAGAAGAAACAGAAACGTCCGTAGCGTAACGACATAACAGGTCATAAAAAGTAGGTATAGGATCTATAGCAAACGGAATAGTCTCGCTTCTTATCGTCACGAATGCAAGAAAAAGGAAACAGGAGGAAAAGTGGGAAAGCTAGAAGGCTAGAAGATGAATTTACTATTGATCTGATAGTCATATCAGAAAGGAGTTATTCGTCACATTACCTCATCATCCGACTGATTCTCGTGCCAAAAGCGGGCTAATTGCGTTTATTTTTATATTATTTTTTTATTTTTTTTAGTTTATTACCCATTGACCCAAGTTTTCACTGACCGATACGCTTGTTTTTACTCAAAGATGTTATCAACTTGCCTTGTGTTACTCCTTTATAGGAAGTGGAAAATCGTATGTCGCTCCATTAATAAGATCGTTGAAAATTTCTGAATCGAGTCACCCTCTAACTGCACCTCGAATCGTGAAGCTCCCACGAATGTATTCGTGAATGTAGTGCAGAAGACAGACTTTCAGGGGTGAGCACATGGAAGAGCGGTGCATGCTGCTTGCAGATAAGTTTGTCGTGAATTTGAAAAAACGAGGCCTCAGTGTGCCTTCGGTCAAAAAATGCACTGCCACTAACCACATATGCTTCATGTGGCAGATCAAGTAGAAGCCCTTTACTATTATAGAAATCATCAATGTAAAAATGTATTGCACCTGATGCATCCCATTACTGTCAGTTGTAGAGCCTGAATTGGGTGGCAGAAAAGTAAGTGATTATGCCGATTTTCAATTTCTAAGGAATGTGATGAAGATAACGTAACAAATAGTCAATGGTATGAAATATGTCTATGGGTGAGGGTGGTTAAGTCTCACAAACTTAGGACTCAATCAAAATTTGCCATGAGAGCGATGAATTGAAGGCAAAGTTTGATCTTCTGAACTCAAGCCACTCTTTCTATCCAAATAAAATCTCAAAAAATAAACAAGTAAACTGTCAGTGTTGTAATTGCATATCGAATTTGAATCAAAGGACGGTGACAATCTTCTCCATTCAGGATGTCGAGATCGCCTTGCACTTCGACAATCAAAATGTTTTGCTGTTTTGCTTACTCCAAGTTAAAACTGCTACCCTTCGCGCCAACCCATCTGAGAAGTTTTTAAGCCTCTCCATTTTCGCTTACGGCTCTTAAGTGCAATGTAGGCATAAAAAGAACTACAGCTGCTGCTTTCTGATGGAGTACTGCACACAACAGTCGACCTCTCCTTGTCGCTCATGCAAATTCGTAGTGATGGGTTTGCAATGTACTGCGGGCTCAGGTTTTCCCCCATGCCATCCCTCGCTGTTACACTCACCGGCGGGCAACACCGCTGATCGCCCAGTCATCGCCGTTGCTGATGTGTGTCCGTTGCTGGAGCTGGCGCTCACTGAGTGCATGTTGCTGCCCACGTCGATCTCGACCAGCCCTTGCATACTGGTTATCTCCACTTCAAAAAGGCCCGCATGCGCTTCGCAGTGGATACTCTGGGATGATCCGACGTCGTATGGGAATCGAATCTTATTGAAACCATTACAAATCATCGCATTAATCGAGTCGATTAATAAATTGGGAACCATGGAGACCCGCACTCTCGCCCAGGATCCACAAGTCCGGGGAATTCAAAACTTTCCAGCATTCAGATTAAGTATATATTGGATCTCAGTCTCCAGTGAAAGGCTTCTTAGGGAGGATGGCTATTTACGTAGTTCTAGTTCTAGAAATGGATCAAAATCCCGGAAGGAATGGTTCAAAATCCCTCTTTATGCTCCCTACTACATGATCGGGCAGAAAATTCATAAGAAACATTTGAAATATTGATGAGCCCCAAGTGGAACAGTGTTCTTCGAAGCTTTTGTGTTCCATGCCAGCTGCTTTGGCAAGTCAAGGAAACCATCAGCTTGAACGAGTGTTGTGTTCATTCTGGTCGGCTCATCAAGAGGCCTATGGAGGATTACAACCCATAGCTTGGTGTTGAACAATCGTTTGACGTTCAGCATCTTCTTCAAAAAACTGCTGATAGCATTTTGTCAGCAGTCGTGGAGCTGCAGCTCACTTTTTCCAGGAGGAAGCTCATTCATCTACTTTTTACCATATTGTTCTTTTTTGATATCGCTCCTCTGAAAAGTTCGGGAGAGATAGCCCCCGGGGGCGGCCTATTTGAGTGCCGAACGAACTCGGCGATGACATCGATGATCAATGACAACTATCATTACGCAGTTCGTCCTAGTACAATCTCATCTTCGTTTACGGCGGATGATTCGGATCGGAAACGGTTTTTAAGCCAGATTGAAGTACTCAAAGATGAAGTGCGGTGGGTAAATTCTCGGAGGAGGAGTCCACTCGCTATGCTGATAGTGGCTTTTTTTCTCGTAGCGATGGTACCTAGGCCAAATAATATTGCTCACTAAATTATAAGCGGAGGCTAAGTGCCCTTTCAGAAAATGGAAGAAGAACGAAGTAAAGACACTGCTGGAGGTGTTTTTGATGCATAAAAATGTACAGCAGTGGCTGCAACCTGCAGGAGAAATGTAACGAATTAATGCGGCAACACCCAGAGAGAAGCTATCTGAAGAAAGAATTATCCAAGCAAAGAAAGGGACCCCTTCGTTCTATATCTCGTGAAGGTCTCGGCCGTTCCTTTACAAAAATTGAAACTAGAGCATTTTTCTCCCTTTTTTCCCCTTTAAACTAAGACGACTGATGACTGTTCATTCCCAGGAATGCGTCGGAGGAGCCGACGAGAGTTTCGACGCCGCCGTGCAAAAGACCCGAGCCACCCCACCTAGGACAGATGAACAGGTGCTTCGTGTGTTCAACAATGTATGAATGTGTCAGGGCCGACTCATGGGAGTAGCCACTCCGTCGGGCACGTATCGCTGATTTCATAGTTCCAGACATGAACACATATATTTCACAGTGAGGTTACAGAGATCTGCCCAGAGTAGAATTATCCATTCAACACCCAACAGCTGGCACTCTTCAGTGAGCTCGAAGGTAAAGAATAGAGGAGGCAGTTTCATATGCTTTTCGCATGACGCATGTATCACAAAAACTTGGACGTGGTCGTAGAAATGCAGTCTCTGGAACTTCCGTCCCTCAATTACTACAAGCTAAAATAAATTGAAGAAGATTGATGGGCAGTCCCATCGATAAAATTAGCAAGGGGAGCAACAATTCAGTTCGGTCAACTCTGACCAACTACATTACTCGCAATTCTGGAACATATTTTTGACAACTCCTTATAATCGATTGGCAAAAACACCCTTGTAGTTACTCCGCTAATGAAAAGGTGGAACGACTTTGTAAGGGTCCATCACGTCCACTTAAGGTGGTTGTGGTTCTGCTTCCAAAATCACGCAAGAGCTACGTAGTTAAGATGGACCTGCTCGAACTTCCACCAGTAAGGCCTTCCGAGTCGACTGTACGAACCCTTACAAATAATCGCCTGCCCCTTGTTAATGCCAATCGAGTTCCAAATTTTTTCGTCTAGTCTATAAGAGTTTTTCCAAAAAATCCTGATCATATAACCAACTATTCCATTGAATATAAAAATTATAATTCAAAGGAACGGCGACAGTGAAGGACAGCGCCAACTTCCTTGGGGAACTTTAATTCCATAATGGCATGATACTGCCCTATTGCCATGAACTGGGCCTGAGCATACGATATCAGTTAAATGGAGTATGACCAGTGTTTAAGCTTCCTCCATTTAAAGCACTCCCAAAGTTGATTTTTGCCCCAGAGATGCTTGATATTCATCCCCTTTGAGGTTATCACGGATGTCTGAGAAAATAAGGCTGACATTCCGCATTACGTTAGCATCTCTACAACATAAAGCAATCAGTGAACTAAAAGACTTCCAGAGAAGGATAATTATGGAAGTAGGAAAAGGATAACGGGGATGATCGCTTAACAGCTCCAATTTGAAACCCATGGATAAGCGCTTCTGAAGTTTGTGCTGATGCTGATGCATGAGATCGGCGTTTTCGAAGTGCAAGGAGGTATCCGTGACAACCATTTGATTGTTATCGGTATTTGTGGTATCTTTCAACTATTTTCTCTTCGTGATGGAGGCCGGAAATCAGAAACTCTGGTGTCAGCACGGATTGATCGGGCATTTCCGAGTGTCATCAATCACAGAGAGCTATTTAGAGATCTTACGCCAAGCTCTACAAAAGTTATCTCCCAGTCCGCTTACGAAACGCACGTCAAAGACAACCTGGGCTGGGAGCTAGTAAAGCATTATCTGTGAATCTAAAAAGTAAAAAATGATTGTTTTCGCTTTCGTCCTCTTATTATCTGTGTCTCTATACCACCTAAATTGAAAATAATCGATGTAGGGTGAACGGCAACATAGCAAAGTGTGGGGAGCTCTGCAGCTTTGCAATGACTGAATCACAACGTTCGCAACTGGCAAATATTCTTCGAGGTCGGCTCTAACCCTGCATAATCACTTGGTCAGTATCAGCGATTCCTACCGCGAAGATGGAAATGGTGTCCATTTCTCAGAATTTGATGAAGAGATCACAGCTCGATATATTTGGTGCTTTAATCACTTTTGAGAATAGCCCAGATTCCTGTCTGGGTCGTGAAGGGCCAGGTGACGCCCTGCTTGTGAGCAACAAGGAAAATAAGCTAAAGCTTGACAGCCTGGTCTATTGAGTGACCCTAGGGGGTTTTTAGCCGTCTGTGAGGTGAATACATGAAATTCTCTGAAGGAGAACGACGAACAGAGCAAAAACCTCTAATCAGTCAGTGTCCTGTGAGCGAATGCGCTTAAAGAAGGCCAGGTACGTGACCATCAGCGATAGAAAAGGAAACAGACGATGAAAATGGAACACTTACGTTCACAATGATAACGTCACGGTTTGGTGCTTCAGTGACACCAAAACCCCACGAGGTGCTGCGATCGCCTCTTGCCATTCGCACCGTCACTGTCTCCATGATGACCGCTTCTGATAAGGCCGATGTTGGTTGATGCAGGTAAGCTGAATAGGATCAGGCACAGGACGCGAAGCCTGAGCAGTCGATGAGAGCCAGCCGATCTTCCGATAAGGGGGCGTTAAAACCCTTCAGCCGCCCCTCTCTGCCCTCCTCCCGTCCCTCCCACCACCCGCAAATCACCGAGCAGATTATCGATCCTCGCACTCTCATTCTGCCGATCATCCATGTGCAAAATCCAAAATTACAACCTGTGTTCAAGCAAGCGGAATCGATCGAGCCTACTATCGCGAGTACTCTTCTTACTTGGTACTAATTGCAAGCGTATTTACTCCTGCACCCACGTCTTCCAGAGGACGAACCAACATTCTATTTTTACGCTCGTGTACACGTTGTACGAGTAGAGCTTGCCTAGTGGCGTTTTTGTCACAAATTGTTTTCAAGGCTCCATGCTACTTCTTTCACGGAAACAGAGAGCGATCGGGAAGCTTTGCTTTCGAAACGAAAAGCTTTCGTATAGGTCAGGCTCACTGAGATTGTTGTCAGGTACGGTGGTTCCGCTAATGCAATATTAGTTCGAAGAATGTGGAAGATTCTGACTATGCAAGGAACTAACACCTCGTGTCGAACGGGAAAGCTCACTTCTATAAACATCAGATTCTAGCCTAAACAAAGTAAATCATGCTATTCATTCCGTGGTCAAGCGAAGCCCTTTGCCAGGGTAACTACTAGCCATAAACGAGTCCAGCTAGCCATTTGCGAACATTTAAAACAAAGAGGAACTAAGAACCAGTTGACCAGTTGAGTATGAATTGATCACTTCACCTATTTATCTTTTTCCTCCTTTGACTGCATGGCAACCCAGAAGAAGTTATTCGTCTGACTGTACCGACTTGAAGTTGAAAGGCGGAAATAGTTTTTAGCAGGAACCATGAATTCAAACAAAAAGAAAATGATTCCGTTCTGAGGCCGACTCGTGGATTTACCTTGGAGCAAAAATGATTCATAAGGTGGCCTGTAAGAAAGAATCATGCGCGTTCTACAAGCTGATAGATGAAGTTATCGCTGCGAAAGTTCTTTTGAGGCTCAAAGCCTGTTGAGAAGTCCGTCCGTTAAGTCAAACAGAGTTGAACGCAAATGACGCAAGAAAGGATTCCCATTAAAGGCACACCGACTTATAGGCCTTTTTCGAAAGGCCTGTAAATAGAAGTTGCACGATTACAATGATGGGAATGGCATGAAAGGGCTACTCGGACGAGATTTCAGCTCGTCCGAGTAGCCCTTTCATTGCATAAATAGCAGAGTACATTAGGCCAAAAATGTTCAAAAATTCCTACTACTATAGCTACGAGTCAAGACTATGTGGTTGTTTGAATTTTAAACATGGGTGTCTCATGGTGCAGCCTCTATGACACCATTAAACTCGTCTATTTTGGGTGCGGCATACAGCCAATACAATCAATGAGCCCTCATAAAGCCCTATTCAGGTCGTTTTGACAGAGCCACATAGGTCATAAGGGAAGGGGTGGGCACAGATTCTTTTTGATGGAACATCACAGAGATCCTTTTTATCGTGAACTGCGCCATTAAGCCCATGATCTTTAATAAAAAGGAAAAAGTGGTAATAAAGGTAGACGGACAGTGAAAAACCCGCTATAAAGGATGATTTCATTATTTAAAGCAAGGTTTCATTCAAACAGCCGATCTTTGTCTTTCTCCTCTCATTTTAGATTGCAAGAACAAGTGTTCGATTTCGCTAATTTCCTGTACCTCCTGGGGAACTCCTTAGTGATCTGCTTGACATCGCTCCTTCATATCACAAGTTGACCACCTCCATTTCGGTTCACCCGGTGCTGTACGCCAGCAACGACTTAGGGAGGAAGATGTCTATCAGAACAGTGACTAAAGTGATTTCGCCATTGGTGATGAGCCACCATTTACCGACTGGGATACTTCAACTTTGATGCACAACTTTCGCTAGACCCATTCAATTCCAAAAGAGTAGGGCGACTATGTGAATCTTTTTCGGATCCACTATAGTAGAAATTTTTTTGGCGTGCACTGCAATCAGGTAAACTGCCCAACTGCACGACATTACGCTGCTCGCTTCTTTTGTTGCCCATGAATTACGTCTATGCGATCCCTGGTGTATCATGAGGAGCGACTGAAGTTCGTTTTTTTCAAATATGAAACTGCACCTATTGCTTAGATTAGTCCCCTCATTACAGCTATTTCCTCAGCAATGCGTAGGTACTACACCAAATGCCCAAATCCCTTAGTGAGTAGCACTTCATCTTTTTGCGAATGATGGAAGATGTGTAGCTGCGTACTTGCCCATTTTCATGGCTTGCTGATAGATTATTTGCATTACTTAAAAGCATGCGCTGTGCTCATGAGGATTAGTAGTTCCTACATATAATTACAAAGAAAGTGATCTGCTCACTCGAGTGATCATATGTATGTATGCAATGTGAAACGCACGAATTTTTGAAGGGAGGCAAAACAAAACAAGGAGACGTGTGTGGCATTTATGTATGTATGTATGTACGTATGTATGTATGTATGTATGTATGTATGTATGTATGTATGTATGTATGTATGTATGTATGTATGTATGTATGTATGTATGTATGTATGTATGTATGGATGGATGTATTGGGTTGTCCAGAAAATAATGCGACACTAACAACACAAATTTTACATCGTTTTTTATACAATAAAAGACAAGTTCAATCAGTGATATAGTCGCCGTTATTATCGATGACCTTCATCCATTTCACTGGCAGTTTGTCGATCCCACTTCTCCAGAAATCAGCGGATTGCGTGCTGAAGAAGTTGCCCACCTCCAATTTGAGTTGCTCCTGATTATCGAAAGTCTTATCTCGTAGGTGCCGCTTCAAGGCTCGGAACAAGTGATAGTCGGAAGGGGCTAGATCAGGAGAGTACGGTGGATGGGGTAGTACTTCCCAACCTAGCTCCTGAATTTTCTGACGCGTCATCGTTACCACGTGGGGGCGAGCGTTGTCGTGCAGTAGATAGGTTTCCAGCCGTTTTGGATACTTGTGGAGGATTGCATCGGCTACCTTCTGTAGCTGGTTAGAGTATGTCGTCGCCGTCACAGTAGTGCCACTTTCCAGGAATTCGTAGTAGAGCATCCCATCACAATTCCACCAACAACATAGAAGAATCTTCTTCTGTTGCAAACCACGTTTCGATTGCTTCGGTGGCAGTTCGCCCTTTGGCAACCACACTCTCTTGCGGGTATCATTAACATACATCACCCAGCTTTCGTCTCCTGTCACTATCCCATTCAACAAATCCTTCCTGTGCGGACGAAGAAGCAATGACTCGGCAATGCTAACACGACAGGCCCGGTCCGATTCGCGAAGTTCGTGAGGCACCCATGTCGAAAAAATCTTGCGGAAGCCAAGAGAGGCAAGACGATTGCTGACTGTTGATTCGCTGCACCCGAGTGTCATTGCTTATTCCCGAGTGGTTATGTTCGGCTTTAAGATCAAAGCGCTGCGCAAATCATCATCATTAAGAGTTGACGGACGTCCAGGACGTTTCTGTCCTTCGATAGAAATATCTCCGGACTCGAAGCGGTGATACCAGCGACTGACAGTGGAATGGTGTACAACATCTTTCTTGAATGCAGCGCAGATGTTATTAGCTGCTTCCCTTGCAGAATGTCCTTGTAGAAATTCATAATACACGATGGGTCGAAGGATACTCGGATTTATAGGATTCATAACTGTTTTCCCGTGAGAGAAGAAGCCTTTTTATAATATTTCGCAATACCCGCTAGGTGTGATCTACCTTACCGTAGATCAAAATTGGGCGCCATTCGCTTTCGAATAGCGAGCGATTCTCAAATTCAAAGTGTCGCAGGGTTTTTTGGACAACCCAATATGTATGTATGTATGTATGTATGTATGTATGTATGTATGTATGTATGTATGTATGTATGTATGTATGTATGTATGTATGTATGTATGGATGGATGTATGTATGTATGTATGTATGTATGTATGTATGTATGTATGTATGTATGTATGTATGTATGTATGTATGTATGTATGTATGTATGTATGTATGTATGTATGTATGTATGCATGTATGTATGTATGTATGTATGTATGTATGTATGTATGTATGTATGTATGTATGTATGTATGTATGTATGTATGTATGTATGTATGTATGCATGTATGTATGTATGTATGTATGTATGTATGTATGTATGTATGTATGTATGTATGTATGTATGTATGTATGTATGTATGTATGTATGTATGTATGTATGTATGTATGTATGTATGTATGTATGTATGTATGTATGTATGTATGTATGTATGTATGTATGTATGTATGTATGTATGTATGTATGTATGTATGTATGTATGTATGTATGTATGTATGTATGTATGTATGTATGTATGTATGTATGTATGTATGTATGTATGTATGTATGTATGTATGTATGTATGTATGTATGTATGTATGTATGTATGTATGTATGTATGTATGTATGTATGTATGTATGTATGTATGTATGTATGTATGTATGTATGTATGTATGTATGTATGTATGTATGTATGTATGTATGTATGTATGTATGTATGTATGTATGTATGTATGTATGTATGTATGTATGTATGTATGTATGTATGTATGTATGTATGTATGTATGTATGTATGTATGTATGTATGTATGTATGTATGTATGTATGTATGTATGTATGTATGTATGTATGTATGTATGTATGTATGTATGTATGTATGTATGTATGTATGTATGTATGTATGTATGTATGTATGTATGTATGTATGTATGTATGTATGTATGTATGTATGTATGTATGTATGTATGTATGTATGTATGTATGTATGTATGTATGTATGTATGTATGTATGTATGTATGTATGTATGTATGTATGTATGTATGTATGTATGTATGTATGTATGTATGTATGTATGTATGTATGTATGTATGTATGTATGTATGTATGTATGTATGTATGTATGTATGTATGTATGTATGTATGTATGTATGTATGTATGTATGTATGTATGTATGTATGTATGTATGTATGTATGTATGTATGTATGTATGTATGTATGTATGTATGTATGTATGTATGTATGTATGTATGTATGTATGTATGTATGTATGTATGTATGTATGTATGTATGTATGTATGTATGTATGTATGTATGTATGTATGTATGTATGTATGTATGTATGTATGTATGTATGTATGTATGTATGTATGTATGTATGTATGTATGTATGTATGTATGTATGTATGTATGTATGTATGTATGTATGTATGTATGTATGTATGTATGTATGTATGTATGTATGTATGTATGTATGTATGTATGTATGTATGTATGTATGTATGTATGTATGTATGTATGTATGTATGTATGTATGTATGTATGTATGTATGTATGTATGTATGTATGTATGTATGTATGTATGTATGTATGTATGTATGTATGTATGTATGTATGTATGTATGTATGTATGTATGTATGTATGTATGTATGTATGTATGTATGTATGTATGTATGTATGTATGTATGTATGTATGTATGTATGTATGTATGTATGTATGTATGTATGTATGTATGTATGTATGTATGTATGTATGTATGTATGTATGTATGTATGTATGTATGTATGTATGTATGTATGTATGTATGTATGTATGTATGTATGTATGTATGTATGTATGTATGTATGTATGTATGTATGTATGTATGTATGTATGTATGTATGTATGTATGTATGTATGTATGTATGTATGTATGTATGTATGTATGTATGTATGTATGTATGTATGTATGTATGTATGTATGTATGTATGTATGTATGTATGTATGTATGTATGTATGTATGTATGTATGTATGTATGTATGTATGTATGTATGTATGTATGTATGCATGTATGTATTAGGTTGGAAGGAAAGTCCTGCAACAAAAAATTTGAAGCGTCAGCAATTTGTACCAACAGTGTTAACACGGTAGCAAGGGTGATAAACTTGTAGGGCATTCCTCAGGTAATCAACACATGAGTAAATAATGGCACGCGTATGGGGCTTTAGCAGCATTGCGGTCAATAAATGGGCAGCACCCGATTCGTACCATCACCTTTCTTCTAAGCAAGCCAAGGGAAAAGCGCGGGTGTAGCAGCTCAAATTATTAGCAACTTATTCAGTGCTGGCAGTGCTCACCGATCAACGGTCAACAATCGGTTCGATCGCTTTAGTGGAGGAGATACTAGCCTTCGAAGTCGCGCAAGCATCGTCCTTTAAGTTAATGGAGGTTGGAGGGATCCATCCACTATGAGTTGCTAAACGCGGACTAGATGGGCACAGCTATCGGTTACCCCTATGGAACCCCGAAATTTGGCCAACAGGGTTAGAGAAAGACGATCAAAACCGTAAATCAGGTCCCCTTAGAGGGGCAGCGCAAGTCGAAAATTTCGCTTCAAACACGCGTCAAAAGTTCTACGATTCCAAATTGGTTCCAGGTTGTTCATCAGTCGTACTCCCAAGTGTTGCCCCTTTTACCTACTATGCGCTCCGCCTTCTTGAGCATCCCGTTGAGGAAAGAAATTCGTAACTTATGTTGATCTTGAAGTCGGCAGTCAATTACTTCTTTGAGTCACAGCTTCCTCACTCCTGGATAAAAGGCATCAGTGATTTACTCAAAGGATAATAGAGGGTTGTTAACCTCTTTGGTAAATATATTCCGAAAATTGACTGGCCTGGAAAATTTTAGAAATGATTTTAAAAAGACCTTCATTGTGTTGCAGGACTTTCCTTCCAACCCTAATATGTATGTATGTATGTATGTATGTATGTATGTATGTATGTATGTATGTATGTATGTATGTATGTATGCATGTATGTATGTATGTATGTATGTATGTATGTAGGTAGTATGTATGTATGTATGTATGTATGTATGTATGTATGTATGTATGTATGTATGTATGTATGTATGTATGTATGTATGTATGTATGTATGTATGTATGTATGTATGTATGTATGTATGTATGTATGTATGTATGTATGTATGTATGTATGTATGTATGTATGTATGTATGTATGTATGTATGTATGTATGTATGTATGTATGTATGTATGTATGTATGTATGTATGTATGTATGTATGTATGTATGTATGTATGTATGTATGTATGTATGTATGTATGTATGTATGTATGTATGTATGTATGTATGTATGTATGTATGTATGTATGTATGTATGTATGTATGTATGTATGTATGTATGTATGTATGTATGTATGTATGTATGTATGTATGTATGTATGTATGTATGTATGTATGTATGTATGTATGTATGTATGTATGTATGTATGTATGTATGTATGTATGTATGTATGTATGTATGTATGTATGTATGTATGTATGTATGTATGTATGTATGTATGTATGTATGTATGTATGTATGTATGTATGTATGTATGTATGTATGTATGTATGTATGTATGTATGTATGTATGTATGTATGTATGTATGTATGTATGTATGTATGTATGTATGTATGTATGTATGTATGTATGTATGTATGTATGTATGTATGTATGTATGTATGTATGTATGTATGTATGTATGTATGTATGTATGTATGTATGTATGTATGTATGTATGTATGTATGTATGTATGTATGTATGTATGTATGTATGTATGTATGTATGTATGTATGTATGTATGTATGTATGTATGTATGTATGTATGTATGTATGTATGTATGTATGTATGTATGTATGTATGTATGTATGTATGTATGTATGTATGTATGTATGTATGTATGTATGTATGTATGTATGTATGTATGTATGTATGTATGTATGTATGTATGTATGTATGTATGTATGTATGTATGTATGTATGTATGTATGTATGTATGTATGTATGTATGTATGTATGTATGTATGTATGTATGTATGTATGTATGTATGTATGTATGTATGTATGTATGTATGTATGTATGTATGTATGTATGTATGTATGTATGTATGTATGTATGTATGTATGTATGTATGTATGTATGTATGTATGTATGTATGTATGTATGTATGTATGTATGTATGTATGTATGTATGTATGTATGTATGTATGTATGTATGTATGTATGTATGTATGTATGTATGTATGTATGTATGTATGTATGTATGTATGTATGTATGTATGTATGTATGTATGTATGTATGTATGTATGTATGTATGTATGTATGTATGTATGTATGTATGTATGTATGTATGTATGTATGTATGTATGTATGTATGTATGTATGTATGTATGTATGTATGTATGTATGTATGTATGTATGTATGTATGTATGTATGTATGTATGTATGTATGTATGTATGTATGTATGTATGTATGTATGTATGTATGTATGTATGTATGTATGTATGTATGTATGTATGTATGTATGTATGTATGTATGTATGTATGTATGTATGTATGTATGTATGTATGTATGTATGTATGTATGTATGTATGTATGTATGTATGTATGTATGTATGTATGTATGTATGTATGTATGTATGTATGTATGTATGTATGTATGTATGTATGTATGTATGTATGTATGTATGTATGTATGTATGTATGTATGTATGTATGTATGTATGTATGTATGTATGTATGTATGTATGTATGTATGTATGTATGTATGTATGTATGTATGTATGTATGTATGTATGTATGTATGTATGTATGTATGTATGTATGTATGTATGTATGTATGTATGTATGTATGTATGTATGTATGTATGTATGTATGTATGTATGTATGTATGTATGTATGTATGTATGTATGTATGTATGTATGTATGTATGTATGTATGTATGTATGTATGTATGTATGTATGTATGTATGTATGTATGTATGTATGTATGTATGTATGTATGTATGTATGTATGTATGTATGTATGTATGTATGTATGTATGTATGTATGTATGTATGTATGTATGTATGTATGTATGTATGTATGTATGTATGTATGTATGTATGTATGTATGTATGTATGTATGTATGTATGTATGTATGTATGTTATGTATGTATGTATGTATGTTGTATGTATGTATGTATGTATGTATGTATGTATGTTATGTATGTATGTATGTATGTGTATGTATGTATGTATGTATGTATGTATGTATGTATGTATGTATGTATGTATGTATGTATGTATGTATGTATGTATGTATGTATGTATGTATGTATGTATGTATGTTATGTATGCATGTATGTATGTATGTATGTATGTATGTATGTATGTATGTATGTATGTATGTATGTATGTATGTATGTATGTAATGCATGTATGTATGTATGTATGTATGTATGTATGTATGTATGTATGTATGTATGTATGTATGTATGTATGTATGTATGTATGTATTTATGTATGTATGTATGTATGTATGTATGTATGCATGTAGTATGTATGTATGTATGTATGTATGTATGTATGTATTTATGTATGTACCAGTCGGGCCGCCCAGCTAACGCCGGGCTTCCCTCCTTCTAATGGGTTCGCCCGGCTACGCCGGGCGCTCCTCCTTCCTCTGAGAAATTTGCTATGCGCAAATAACACTTCGGATCCTACTTTTTCTTTGAAAGCTGTACACCCTCAGTATTAGCTTCAAATTGTGAGCGATTTTTTCTGTAAGCCATCTTCGCTGTGTCCGAATTGAACATCGCATTATATCACAAAGGCGATTATTTAGAGAAAAAAGTATTCAGACACTTCATCGCGGCTGAGTCTACTATGCTAGCTACCATCAATGTTCCCAGCCGACTCCATATGCCTTCAAGCTTCAACAGCCTGGGTCCGAACTAACAGTATTTATTCACGCCCAGTCCTTTGGGGCGGAGTTTGGTCTTGCAACCTATCATCGTTATCATTGTTCCTATTCTGCCTCCTGTATTCCTACTAAGTTTGACCGCTCTAGGTCCATTTTGACATATCTCTGTAAGCCCTGCACCCTTGAGGAGTTATGATTTTCCGCTCAACCCCTTCCCCCCTCATCCACTGTGCGCAGAGTCCGGCCCTGCCACCCATCATAAGTGTTTCAATCCTGCCGCCTGTATTCCTACCAAATTTAAACGCTCTAGGCCCAAGTTTAAGTTTTTTCACACAAACCCCGCCCCTTGTGGGCGGAGTCCGGTCCTGCCACCCACCATAAGTGTTTCCACCCTGCCGCCTGTATTCCTACCAAATTTAAACGCTCTAGGCCCAAGTTTAAGTTTTTCACACAAACCACGCCCCTTTTGGGCGGAGTCCGGTCCTGCCACCCACCATAAGTGTTTCCACCCTGCCGCCCGTATTCCTACAAAATTTGAACGCTCTGGGTCCAAGTTTAAGTTTTTCACACAAACCCCGCCCCCTGTGAGCGGAGTCCGGTCCTGCCACACACCATAAGTGTTTCCACCCTGCCGCCTGTATTCCAACCAAATTTGAACGCTCTGGGTCCAAGTTTAAGTTTTTCACACAAACCCCGCCCCCTGTGGGCGGAGTTCGGCCCCACCACCCACCATTAGTGTTCCCATCCTGCCCCCCTTACACCTACCAAATTTGAACTCTCTAGGTCGACGGGAACCGGAGTTCGAATTTGCGCTCAAACATTTATTTCGCACAAACCCCGCCCCCTGTGGGCGGAGTCCGGCCCCACCGCCCACCATTAGTGTTCCCATCCTGCCCCCCTTACGCCCACCAAATTTGAACTCTCTAGGTCGGACGGGAACCGGAGTTATGAATTTCCGGTCAAACACACAACTACACACACACACAAACACACACACACACACACACACACACACACACACACACACAGACAAACCAACAGACACACTTGGCGCGTTATATATAGTAGGAGTATGTTATGTATGTATGTATGTATGTATGTATGTATGTATGTATGTATGTATGATGTATGTATGTATGTATGTATGTATGTATGTATGTATGTATGTATGTATGTATGTATGTATGTATGTATGTATGTATGTATGTATGTATGTATGTATGTATGTATGTATGTATGTATGTATGTATGTATGTATGTATGTATGTATGTATGTATGTATGTATGTATGTATGTATGTATGTATGTATGTATGTATGTATGTATGTATGTATGTATGTATGTATGGTATGTATGTATGTATGTATGTATGTATGTATGTATGTATGTATGTATGTATGTATGTATGTATGTATGTATGTATGTATGTATGTATGTATGTATGTATGTATGTATGTATGTATGTATGTATGTATGTATGTATGTATGTATGTATGTTGTATGTATGTATGTATGTATGTATGTATGTATGTATGTATGTATGTATGTATGTATGTATGTATGTATGTATGTATGTATGTATGTATGTATGTATGTATGTATGTATGTATGTATGTATGTATGTATGTTGTATGTATGTATGTATGTATGTATGTATGTATGTATGTATGTATGTATGTATGTATGTATGTATGTATGTATGTTATGTATGTATGTATGTATGTATGTATGTATGTATGTATGTATGTATGCAGGTATGTGTGTAAGCCATGTGATTGCCAAATGCCTCCAGTGAAAAATGCGAACAATTTCCCGCGCACCTCTCACGTTCTGACTTTTAGTTTGAAGCGTCGCAATCGAGTGTGCTTTTGGTTGGGTACGATATGCGAGGTTGGTTCTACATTGCTCTTTACTTTCTCATTGTAACGACATTTCTTATGAGAGGATTTTAGGACGTTCCTAAATGAAATTCTAGGGTTGAGGAAGGGAGGGAAGAAGGTACTGCTACTATTATTACACCGTGCTTCACCTTTCTGATTGGGTGTCGGCTTTGAGAGGCTTTAGTGGTTCCTGGAAGAGGATTTGGAAGAGGAATTGCGTTTTTACCCAATCATTAGAGGCGCACGGACGGGGGATGCTGGGTTTTGCAAAAGTTCTGTGTGGGAGACGATCGACGAGTAAGATACTACCTCCCTGACAGAGCGCCAAGATGTCAAAACGTCAATGCAGAAGAATGAAAAGTGGAAATTTTTTCACAACGGTGTTTGTCCCACCAACATCTTCTACGGAATTTTGCGTAAACAGTGGGCCTATTCGCGGCACCACAATCGGAGGCGCGCTTCATTTGAGGAGCACGCACACGACTTACCTACAGGTTCTTCCAAAATCGGGGGCGCTTTCCCACTGCAATGTATGTGGGATCCTAAGCCGAGAGATCCTAAGCCGAGAATGGCAAGGAATTCACACACATGCTTGTTCACATTCTGTGCCACAACGAGCTATAATCAAATCTCGAAATATCCTTCGAGAGTAGCGCATCCTATCGAAGATTCCAAACTGGTACAGCTAATTCGACCGAGTTTCCTTTCTGATCAGAGGCCCTACGGTGGAATCAAGTGGGACAAGATTCGGAAAGCATTTTTGCCGTTCTCTATGCTAACGCAGTCGTGCTGCTAACGACAGAACCATCATTGGTCGAGCTAGGCTTTGGGGTTGATAACTGCCATGACGTAGTCGGACCAACGGTTTGGTACGCCATTCGGTGTGTTTTTTGAGAACATGGTGGTGTCAGTTTTTATGCCCTTACTGACGAGAGCGTCACGTTCAACCCCTGCCCATGACTTCCCCTTTAAACCTTTTTGCCGTTCCTATAACAAATTTTCCATTATTAATAATACTCTCAATGTCTTTAGTAAGGGCGTGATCTTTTTGTTCGCTGATGATTGACTCTTTCTTTCTCTCGGGGGAGAAAAAGGTTGATGCATGCCCCATTTGAACGAGTGAGCACTCATCTGTATTTTGACTCTACACTGTCGGCGCATATCGGGAATGATATGGCATTTCTGCATTCGGCGGAGGTGGAAACGAAGAATTATACGCGCTATCCCGTTGCGATACTTCTGATGAACCACAATTGTGATCGTCTCGTGGAATGACTATTTCAATGCTCCTGCCTCCGAGAGCGCTAGTCTTTCTGCTCCTTAGTTGTGTTTGAGTGATTTTTATGCACCGTCCGATTTGCACCGCCTTCTATCATTACTGGGAACACAGGAAACTTCAAGATATCCTTCTCTTTTCTTGATGTGAACTGTCTCCAGTGGTGGATTCTCCTTAGTTGTGTTTGAGTGATTTTTATGCATCGTCCGGTTTGCTCCGCCTTCTATCACTACTGGGAACACAGGAAACTTTAAGATATCCTTCCCCTTTCTCGATGTGAACTGTCTCCAGTGGTGGATACTCCTTAGTTGTGTTTGAGTGATTTTTATGCATCGTCCGGTTTGCTCCGCCTTCTATCATTACTGGGAACACAGGAAACTTTGAGATATCCTTCCCCTTTCCTGATGTGAACTGTCTCCAGTGGTGGATATGCCTCTACCCTTTAAAAATGACGGAACCGTTACCTAGATAACTATGCAGACTGTAAGAATTGAAAATATGGAACTAACGGATAGGGTATGAAATTATGTTAATAAATAGTATCTCTCAATAGTATCTCTTAAGAAGTTTTTGTAGTGCAGCGCAAGTTATTTTGTGACCCCTGTGTGGAGGAGTGGAAATCTGTCCATAACCAACGACGGAAAATGTTCAGTCACAGGTAAGATTCCATGCAAGTACACGACAGAATTGAACATAGCTACACTTTCTTATTCCCAAATTTTCGACTTGGATATCAGCCAATGTTCATAATTGAGTACGTGTTGACGAGAACACTCACACCGCCGACGCCCGCGTGGTCGGCTATCTCTAGGAACGCTTTATTACCAATCACACAAATAGCCGACGTCTTCTCTCCTTCGACAGCCCGATGACAAAATTTGTCTTTCCGCTTGCATGGTCAGATCAGCGGTATAGTGACGAAAACGTCAGTAGAATACGGATTGCCATTCGAGTGCAACTACTGTTTTTGACGTGCATGTATCCGAGAGTAGCTTAATGAGCTCTGACGTGCAGCTGCATTCATATAAAAAAGAACCTGGGACTATCCCTCCGGCACTTCTCTGCATAACGCAAGCTCTTCACTAAGGTGACATGGAGGATAACGGCTGCAACCACAAACTCTACACAAATATGTGGGTGGATACGCTTGCAAAGAGGCAAAAGATATTGATCACATCAGCAGATCAAGAACCTAGAGTTCATTTTCAGAAACTCTGCTTTTAGGACCAGTTTTGGTGGGTAATATGCCATCGTGTGGAACATCAAGTCAACAAAAGGGTCAGGGTACGTTATGAATACGAAAGGAGTGAAACTAAACTTCTCGCATCACACTTATAATCACAAACCATTGCTTGAGGCCTTCTAATTCATTATGGTCGGATATGTTTTATCACATTATCAGAATAAAAAAGATTACACCTAGTTGTCACAACTACATCGTAAATGATATTTATCAGCCTATGTATATCAACTATTACCATTTCCTGCCTCCTGTTAACTTCGTTCCAGCTATGCCCTACGTCAGATACTGCTATATGAAGACTTTCCTGTCAACAGTAACAGCGGCTCTTGCATTTTGATCCCCATTACTGGCCATTATCATTTGCTACAGTCCTCTTCACCAACTATCTATAACCATTTCACATCCTAGAACATCTATCAAAGTGGCAATTTTCCGCTAGTAATGCAGGAGGCATAATTCTCTAATCCAGCAGTCATCAGTCGTTACCTTTGCCACCAAACATACATGATACAGCCACAAACCATATCACCCACCATAGCGCTGAGATTCCGCTGTCAACGGAGGAGACGTAAGACTCTTTTTTCTCGTCTTATCATTTCCTTATAAGTTGTTTCCGATTCCTCTCGCTCGTGGTTAGCACTCGACAGTGGTCTGTATAAAGATGCGGCCCATTCTCTAGAAAAAACTGAGGAGTTCTTCTGAGACTTCAACGATCGTATACTTCTTGCGATCGTATACAGTGAACTTAGAGAAACGGAAGCTATGTTCAGAATCTTAACAAGTTCACCCCTTCCCCCTCTCCTTCCCCTTCATTTGGCCTCATTCTATAATTGATAACCCCTTAATTTGGCCTCATTCTATACTTGATAAGGGAGGAAAAAGACTCCTTGTCCTTGAGCTAATATTGGCCTTCTCTGAACGGTAGAAACTTCATTAGGTGGTGGTCCAGTCAATTCATGTTTTCTTGCAATAGAAACATGACAAAGAGGAAAGCTCGTGGACAACAGACACAACTTCTGAGCCACCGCATTGCTTGCTGCTCTAGATGCCACATTCTTGATGTACCCACCAAAGGAAGGCACATACGAAACAAAGTCAGCATAGAACATTCTCTCTTGTTTGATCCTCGGCGTTTTCGTTTGCTCATTAGAATTCTTCTGCCCTTCGAGGTTCTTAAGTGGAACACTCTATTATATTCACGGCCTAACGTTTCGACGTAATCGTCGTCTTCATAGGCTTGAGCGGAATTCGGGATGTTTTACAATATTCGATAACGTTTTACTCTTGAGCAGAAATCGATCGAACCTCATCGGAAAACTACTCACCTCATGAATTACTCACCAGGCTCCACCGTCAAAGCGGATAGAATCCGCTGTCGCTACATGCAACTGTTAGTAGCGAATGAGTCATATTGATGTCTCTCTTGTACTGATAAGGGATTTATTGCGATGCTACTGATCACGAGTCAAGAGTCAAAGCTCGCAGAGCGGTAAGTGTGGCAAGAGGTCACTGGTTATGGAAAGACACTCATGTCTGTTGTTCATACTGGGATTCCCTTTCAGAATCCAGAACGCTTCTCATGCCTTTCTTGGTAAAATTTCCGTGTGCTGCACTAATACCGTGCACTTCAATCAAAATTGTTGCCGTTGTGTTCCTCAACTTTATGTTGACCGAGCGCTATCAAAAGATTCCCGCGGTTCATACTAGCTAGATGTTCTTTTAAACGTGTAGTTAGTTGTCATCCAGTATCGTTGATATAGGTTGATCCACATGCCCGTCATTCTAGCTGGTAGATTACGTCCATGAGTGCGTAGCCACCTGTTTTTCCGTAGGGACATATGAAACAGTCATTTGCCAGACACTGTTTATCGTAGAACCGATTTCGTGCCAACTGCTGCTTGATGTTGCTATTGGTATGTTCGCCAAAAACATCTTACAGGTCAGCTCTGAAAATGCTCTGTCGAATTGCAGTGCTGACTTTATCGGAGATGGAAGGAAGACAATGTGGTGATTTCGACTAGTGAAAGCATAATAGAGTGTCAGGGAGCCGCAATAGGTAAAAGATTGTCAACTATTGGGAGCACTGACCAAATCAGATCAGGAATTGAGTTGTCGAGTAGGAAGATTGACATGCTATACTGACTCACTACGCTTAGGAATTTCGAGAGATTTCAAAGATAAAGAACGGATTTTCAGCCTATCTGAGAAGTCAGTCAATATCAATGTTTGAGACATCAAGCCAACCAGACGCTTATTCGGAAGAAAAAGCCTTTTCTTCTTCTTTTGGACTGCAGTTGGGTTAGCAAAATGTATCATAATCACTCTTAACAGTAGAGTAGGTGCTGTACCAGCGTCAGGCTTAGGTTGGCAGGCCGGCTGATGGAGAAACCTAGTCAGTCACATATCTAAGGTCTCAAAAAGTATCAGTGATAAAGCTAGGACGTCACTCGAAAGTGGCGCACGGGACCTCCGCCCAAGTTTTGGACAGTATGCAAGGGCTACAGAGGAGTGAACACCTTCGACCAAAGGAGTCACTTCGAATGGGGACACTAAATGTGGGATCGCTCACTGGGAAGTCTCGAAAGGTTGCTGATCTTAATGAGCGCAGGAACACCCGAATCCTATGCCTTCAAGAGACCCGCTGGATGGGGGTGACGGCCAGAGAAGCTGAAGAGGGTGTCAAAAGATTCTACAATGGACAAGGCACCAGAAATGGTGTGGCATAGCAGTGGCAGAATCCCTCATAGACTCTGTCTCCGCCGTAACAGGTTCAGCAATCGAATCGCTTCGAGGATAGACACGAAGGATGGGTACAGGACAATACAATCAGTGTACGCACCACGCCGGCTGCCCCATCTACGAAAAGGAGGGTTTTATCTGAGCCTTGACGAGGCCATCCGACCAGTTTCGGAGGGGGACTATCTTGCCATAGGAAGTGATCTGAGTGGGTACGTCGGTAGTGAAAGGTAGGGACCGGAAGGGGTACATGGAGGTAGAGGACTAGGAGTCAGAAACGAAACGAGTGTTGTTGCCTTGATAGCCCACGATTCGCAGTCTGCAGTTCCTTATTCCCGAAAAGGAAGTCGCAGAAGGTCACCTGCAACAGTGGAGGAAAAGAAACGGAAATAGATCATGTACTAGTGAGAAGATCATTCCTGACTTTTGAAACGGACATCAAGGAACTGCCTGGAGAATATCTGGCTCCACAGCACAGGCCTCTTCTAGGAGACGTAGCCATCGATCTTCCTTAGAAATCAAGGACAAGAACGGAACGGAGGATACGGTGGTGGAAGTCGCACCAATTCAAAAGGGAACACCTCAGAGAGAGAATACAGGAAGCTGGATTCCCGAATCCCGAAGGGCCGAAGCAGACTTGGAGCAACGCTGGAGCACCCAGCCCGAGGGTCTTCAGAGGGTCATCTCAAATCGATCAAATGTGAATGACTGCCACAGCGTTCCTCCTTGCGGTATACCTCACCGAGCTTGCAGTAAGCTTCAGGGCATCTAAGACTGCATACATAAACATCCTGGCATAAACTTCTTATTTCCTGTATGATGGCTAGACGTCCCGTGCGGACTCAGGAATTTTAGAGATGACCAAGCTTCGTCCCCGCTCGTTCGCCTCAGCCTCGGCAATCATCTGGGTCAACGTGGCAACAAGAGCGTTAATATACTTGACCACAACATGATTCTTGAGCTCTCGGTTGAGCTCCATCATTGCACTTACTATTGGCTACTGGGAATACTGGCTATATCACAATCGGACGGTCCATTTCTCACTACACCATTACTGGAGGTAGGCACTGTTACCTACGCTTTGGCATGCGCGTGATCGACTCTTTGACATTGCCAATATGACCACAACCCGTGAAAGCTCAAAATAACCAAACACATCTGCTATTACAATCGCTTGCAGGCTTTTGGTCCTAGTCTTCGAGCTTTCTGAATTTTTATATAGTTACATGTGAACACCATGTTGCCGTAGTATATATAAAGTGTAACATATCAGAACAGTATAAATATCGATATATAGCGTAGAGAATGCTAGCGCGACCGACGACAGCCAGTAGAACAACCAGGAAGACTTATGATGGGGTACAGTGAAGATCTCCCATGATTACGACTATGACATGGTCTAGGTACACATTCGCTGCGCTAGTAACGTCATTTTCCTCCTCTCTTTCGCTTGCTTGTTGAGTTAGTGAACAAAGAGCATTGCTCTTCGCTGACAAATCCCGGTTGACTGGAAATCGCAAATATCCCTGAATTGTCGACCCATGCCATGAATCGCAGTGTGCAGCTAGAAGTTGTGTCCGTCGAGAAAATGGTCTGTCGCTCAGACAATCTGGGAATGATCAGTCAATCTCGGAATAGTGGATAGGCAAAAGGCGTTATCAGTATCTGATGAACGGATTCTGAATATCGAAGGGTTGTATTGCCCCAATCGGTTTTCGTAGAGAGTTCACCAGAGCATTAAAAGAGTTCTTGAACGGTGCGCAAAAGTAGTCATTGGTGGTCCATCAGCATTGATTTTAGAAAATGCCTACGCTCTGAATACAAATCTATCATTTTCCTTGCATTTAGTGATCACATTCATTGAACGTGTCAGTGTATAGCTCCGACTAAAACTTTCTATGTCGCTTCAAACAAGAAACCAGCTTAATACATCTATAAAATCATCTTAAGGGTATTTAGAACACACATTTTTTGATTTACTGAGTTAAATAACCTTTTCTTGGGCTAGCATACTGTAATGGCAGAATTGTTTAACACGGCGGCTTGCAATGAAAGTCAAATTTGGAAGTTTTAGAGGGAAAACACTGCCAATGGTTGATCTCGCTGGATGTATAATTAAAGGCACAGATGAAAATGGTTTTTGGGATTTCTTTTCAAGATTACTCAGTGACCCCCAAAGGTAACACGAAACTAACTCAATAGACAGGGCACAATAAGAGCCTCATTACCGGATTCGTCGACTTGAAACCAGAAAGATTATTTTTGCTGATCGTATTTTTGTTAACTTATGCCAGTGATTTTGAATGTATTGACTGAACATTTTTGCTTACTGTAGCTATCTGTATGCAATGACACACATTGTATAGCTAACCTGAACACCCCTTTGTTCTTTGGGTCTTATTCTCGTCCAGTCCCGCTTTTAAGGACTTTCTTGAAGCCTTTTATCTCTTTGGAAACACCTACTCTCGTGCTTTCTTCGCCTGCAGCGTACTATTCTCTACCGTCTCGTTTACTTTTCGTCATAATTTGGATAACCCAAAAATATCGTGAGCTAAGTAAGCCTCTATAAGAGCGCAAGGAGACTGTCCAAACAATCAGACCTACCGGTTTCCTCTTACGTGTTCAGGAATCAAAACGAAATCGAGTTCTAGTTACCGATGTTTTCGACTGATTATTTTTTGTTTTTAGTGAATATTTGCCATATTCTTTTTCTTTTTCATCCTTCCAATCGAAGATTGAGGCTGTGGGGGTACACCAGGGTACATTGAAACATTACACGCGAAAGACTGAAATAGAGAAATTGTGTGGCTTCGGAAAAACTTGGGGTGAATTCTCGAGCGAGCTTTTTAAGGATGCGACACAGGGAGGTCAGGGTGTCGTTTTTTTCAGCTGGGAGTAAAAGGTTCGTTCGCTCAGCTCTCATTCCCCGAGAGGCTATTAATATGCTCTACAAACAGAAGCTTGAAGGCACAGTTGAAGAAACAAATGCTTTCTAGGATTCCCTTCGCCCTTGCACTATTCCGTACCACAATTTCCATATATCACTTGAACCAGATATTGTACCTCAAAATTATTGTGAGCTTTGCTTATCAAAAATTGGTTGTATTTCTTCAGTGCTAAATTTTCTTGTGATTATGCGAATCGACAACATAACTGAATAAAAATACTACGACTGGTGTCTGAGAAGTTTTGAAAAGAATGCAGAAGGGGAGGAGAGTTTAGAAAGTAATAAAGCTCTGTGAAGCAAGGGTGTTATCAAACACACGGTTAGGACTATTCAGGAACGTATTATTTGAACCCCAAGGGATTAGGAGAGAAATGGAACATTAATTCCCGAGAATACGCTTAAGAAAATGTTAGGAAAATGGCTGAGAGAATAGAGACTTGATGAGCTTTTAGCCCAAAATTGAAAGAAGGAAGGAGAGCACGAAAAGCGAACAGCGAAATGGCAGCGAAAGAACTGAAGGGCCAGGTAAAGCTTGAGATTTCGCTGAGCCGTTGAAGCGCAGCAGTAGGCTGCCTCATCCGCAAACACTGTCGAGAGCCTACGTAGCAAACACTAAAGTGTTTTCTTGTTTCAGAAGGGTCGTGAGGGCAGAAAACTAAGCAATGAAGTAATCAAAGCTCTCGGTGCTACTGTAGTGCGATAGCTACAGCTTTTTCGGTTTGCTTGAAGCACATTTTCTCAATCCGATAGGAGATCGTCCCCACTTCGATCCGTTTCGTTTAGTAGAGAGATTCTGGGTGAAGAAGCTGGTGAGCTTCATCAAATAACTGTCAGTTACCTGCAGTCCTTTGTTCGTTATCAAGGACTTCTTTTTCCGGTCAATATCCGTTCAATATTGACATATTTTCGTGACTTTGTCATCTCCCAGCGAGTCCATAGAAAACCGGTCTGCCACTCTAGAAATCGATCAGGGCGTAGAATTTTTTCCCAGGTGGCATCATTCGGATTTTTAGTGAGTAAAGCCGCCCTCGAGAAAATCTGTACCACGGATGAATGTCGTAAAAACTTAGACAGCTGTTTTATTCAGGAAAAACAAAAGCCTATCTTTCGATGTTATCTTTTTATTCCGAACAAGAAATTCGTAAACTGGTCCGTGCAAGTGTTTAGCAGACTTTTCGGATAGGATTTAGCGCAAGGCGAAAAACCTATGTATTCCGAGCGATGGACGTTCAAAACGAAGTAGGTTTTTCGAGAATTTTGGAAGAGAATAAAGCACTATCCACACTCATCCAGCACCTTTCGGAGCGCGAGCCAATGCACAGGGCATTAACTCAGGCTTTTGTCTGTCTCTAGGGAGCTATTGATTTGAACGCAAGACAAGGACTTTTTTCTACTCATACAGTTCTTGGATTGCTTTTGAAACAACGATCTGAAGGCATGTCTTAGTCTGATCCCTGTTCCAGGCAAAGAACATGGACGATATGAAGCTTAGCTACGTCAGAAACAATATAGTATGTAAAAATGATAAAGTATCGGCTCAGTGGTTTTAGTTGAGTTCCGCTGAAGTTCGATTAAACAGAGCTACTGATGGATTTTCCGCTCATCAGTACCCTTTCAAGAAGGTAGCCATCGAGGGTGTTGTATTGCGTCCTCGTAGGAGTGTGTGGTTCAAAAAGGTTGTTGGTGGAGATTGGTGATGCCCTTAAAAGTTTACGATTGTTACTGGTTCGCTTCTTATGATCTTAACCTAATTATAACGAATCACCGAATGGCGACGGCTCTATAAGTAACAAATGTCACCGTTACGGAACCTCCTTATACCACCTCACTGCCCATATTGTAAAGAACCTTCCACTTTTTTTGCGCTCTCCCTTTCAGCTGCCTTAATCTCAAATCTAAAACGTAGCGTTTTAGTCATGTAGGAAATGCATTGCAACGGTCTTTATAGAGATTGAGCGACCTGAAAGAGAGTAGGACATGAGGTGCAGCTCACGTGAGACTTGTTTGATAGGAGTATTTCTGCAGGTACATGGAGTGTACGTAGCGGTAGGATGCTGCTGATGTAGAGGTAACAATATTTATGATCTCATCCACCGGACAAATCGTAGCGTTAGTGCACAGAGAACCTGGCATACAGTGTAATTTTTAAAAAAAATTTATAGATGAAGTGAGCTAATGAATACATCACTACGGAGGTTTGGTGATGAATTAGACGCTGAAATGTAAGCTGGACCTGTGGTCCTCCTCAAGTTTATTCCTTATGATCTGAACCTATAGGCTTGAGGACGGGACTACGAAGCAAGCACCATTCTAAGCTGCGGAAAACAGGGATGAAAAATGCATGGCAAGAGATGGCGATGGAATTCTAATTGCTCCCCCCTCTGATGTTGGTAGATTCACATCGCACACTGCAGTAAAATGGGCTGAATGTACAGTTATTTTGGAATCGGTTGTTGGTGGTGCACTGGCAAGTGGCGCACCGCCAAAGACGCATTGCTGAGGATCGAATCCAGGATCGATATCTATGCGAGCCGATCAGACCTTCCACTGCTCCGAGGTCCATTACTTGGTTCCAGACACGTCCGGTGAAAAGTACTGATTTGTGAACTGTGAACTTGGCTGATCTGTAGCACAGTATTCAGCTGACCACCCTTCAGTCGTTGTGTTGTATAGATTTTACGCAATCGAATCGTCCCCAGATTCCGAATTCAAGTCGACCGCTTTGACGTATCCCATATACGGGATTGCTGACGCTAAAAAACTTTATCCTTCACCCTTTGTTCTAAAGGTAACCCCCAGAGTTTGCTTTGTTAAATAATCTGGCACGATAAGGACCAAGAGATTTGCTTGGCAACTTTTTGATAATAACATTGATTTCACATGAAAAACCTATATATTTATTTCTCCAATAACTTTGTCATAGTGTACACATTTTGAATAAGTCCTTTTGCACGATCGATTATAGGTTCGATGTCCTCCTTGTCTTTCATAGCGACTACCTGGAAATGGATCTATTGAAATGAAATGCAGCTAGAGAAATCAAGTGTGTTGAAATCCTACCTTGAACAGTAGGGTGACCATGGCCACTGGCATGAACATGTCGTAGGCTTTCCTAACGTTGTCCAGTGTCACCTGACAGTCTTCTGGCGAATTTGCATGAAGGTATGCATGATATCCCTCGAGAAGCTCACTTGTCCACTCGAGCCGATCCTGGAACCATAACCTTCAAACGTACAGCTTATCAGACCTTTTCAGGTGCTTCTTCAAGTAATGCCGAATTCCAGCAGAGATAGACAGAAACACAGAAGCAAATTTCTACCCAAACTAGTGGTGATGATTCCATAGGTAGTGAGTCATGGTGACAGCTTCATACATAGAACAAGTTTGAAACAACGCGGGCATCTTCGGAAAGAATTGGGAATCCTGGAACCTAGCTGATCGACCACATCCAAGCGGTCGCAATGGTCATCGAAGTGTGCCGGGAATTCCGAATGCCTCTTGTCCTTACCTTTGTCGACTATGAAAAAGCTTTTGACAGCGTCGAAACGAACGCGGTTCTGTCAGCGCTGGTCGATCAAGGAGTGGACCCTCCCTACATAAGAATTATAGCTGACTGCAGCAGTCGCTGCAGCGCGACGGTGCAGCTATTCCAACGACCTCTCCCCATTCCCATAGGGAAGGGTGTGAGACAAGGCGACACTATTTCGCCGAAGCTGTTCACAGCCGCGCTGCAGTGGGTTATGAAGTCGCTCGACTGGGACGAAAAGGGCATTCGTGTGGACGGACGGTTCCTCTCAAATCTCCGCTTTGCGGACGACATCGTTCTCTTTTCAAGCAGCATTGCGGAAGCTGAGACTATGCTTGCTGAGCTTAATAAAGCAGGAAAGAAGGTAGGGCTGCGGATCAACCAAACAAAGACACAGTTCATGAAGAATGCTTGGGTTGACGAAGGTCAAATCAAGATCGATGGTACACCCATCAAGGAGACCTCGTCATACGTTTATCTCGGGCGTTCCATGAATATGGACAACGACATGAGAGAAGAACTGGTGAGGCGGCAGAAAGCAGCGTGGGCAGCCTTCGGACCTCTGAAAGAGGTCACCAATCATCTCGCTGACCCGGAACGTCGCGCTAATCTGTTCGATTCCACAGTTCTTCCTGCGCTCTGTTACGGGTCTGAGACCTGGGTGACCAGTGCATCCACGTCAAGGGCTCTGAATACAAGTCACAGAGCACTCGAGCGATGTCTTTTGAGGTTCAACCGACTCACGCAATATCGAGCCGGACTCCACAGCTCCGATATGCGCAGAATGTCTCGACTCCGCGACCCGGTGGAATACATGAAGAACGCAAAATTTCGGTGGGCCGGTCATATAATGAGAAGAGATGACGACAGATGGACAAGAAGAACAGTCGAGTGGGCTCCCATAGGATCTTCACGACCTAGGGGCAGGCCTGCTGCGAGATGGGGGGATGTGCTTGTCGATCACGTGAGACAGCTGCGACAGCAGCTGAACGACTCCTCACATCGCCATCTTCGTCGAATCCTGAGTCTACCGTGGATGGCGATCGCGAAAGACAGAAGCGAATGGTTTGTTGCTGGTGCTCGCACATGAGTGAAGACGAGCCGTATAAGTATAAGTATAAGTATAAGGAACCTAGCTACGCCCATCTAAGTGTAAGCCCCGCCCACCTTGGAAATTTGACCGTCCTTACTCCAACAATCTGTGCACTTTTGCGAATTCTACAGTAGAACGTTGTTGAACAGAGTTAAGGATGATTTCCCTTCTTGGGTAACTTACGACGTTGAAATGGGAGATCGCGGTCCATCAGTTATCTTTGTACTCTTTCAAAGTTTATTCTCTTCGTACGCGAGGGAAAACTTATTTACTGAAGAAACGCTCGAGTAGCAATATTCTTTGAAAGGTGAGAATCGTTTGCAGCTGAGTGCGTAAATTAGAACAACGAGCACGACGATAGTCTTCATTCGTTTCTTGAAGTTTCATTCTTTCACGAAGAATTTAAACTTTGCGAAGAAACGAGCTAACTTTAAGAAGAATTTTTGCATACCTTAGTGCTGAGGTTCCAGCAAATGGCTTTAGCGATATCTTCTCCAAAACATCCTGAGTGGCTTTCTGAAAGAAGAGGTCAGAGGTTGAGTCAGGAACTGTAACATTGCTCTCCAGCTAGGGGGGTATGTGTACGAACGTGCGTCCGAGGATGCGCCCGGCAAACCGCGCGGCGATGTCCGTAACTATTTGAACGACTTTAGCACCTATCATTGAGGCCCAAATTCGAAGTAGAATAGATTAGAAGAATCATCTGACCCTACCAAAGTACACTACTTCGAGTTTGTGCCCCGAAAATTGGCGTCAGAGTCATACAAATCGGCACGAACTTCGCCGCGCAAGTTGCCGCGCGCGTCCATCGGCGCACGTTCGTCCCGTCCCCCAGCTAGGGGTGATATTAGTTAGCTAAAGACATAGTTTGCTATACCCTTTTTGAGTTGAGAAGCGGAAGTGTTTATGGAGAGTAGTGCATCGGTGGCGAGCAAACGAAAAAATCCACCGACTAAGCGAAAAAATAAGGCTTCTATGAAAGCAGTGAAAATGGAGGCCGGGCGAGATTATAACAGGAATGACATAAAAGGAGTATTCGGACGACACTTCAGTTGTTGCCATTGCGTAAAGAGCTGACTACATCGATCCGAATATGCCTGAAACTGTCTTCCACGGTCGCCGACTCGTCTGAGCTGTCTTTTGCGTACGGAACGGTCGGGAATTGGTCGTTTGGTGGGCCCCCTGCATCCATCTTGTCTTAAGTATAAGGTTCATAATCCCACACCCCATAGGCTTACGATTGCCTCCTTGGCGCTTCCCATTCGACGCGGTTTCTGAGCTGGGCATCTTGTTCACGCGATTCAAATTCCTGGCCATGTTAACCGTCCAACCCTCTGCCCATCCTGCTTATACGCGCCCGATCGATGATGCCACTACAATGAGACGACGAATCGCGGGCTTATTCGTACTCTGTCTATTTTTTATTTTTGTTGCTTTTTATTTTTAAACTTTCTAAATTCCTTTTTATGATGCTGTTCAGTTACAATGAAAAGATAGTATCGTGGTCGCTTTGGAGTCCGAACCACCTACTTCGAAGCAATCCGCCGCACATTTATTTCTGTTTCGAAACTTCAACATGCATTTCATTTCTTCTATATGCACAGCATATCCTGTGTTGCATTATTTAAAGAGTTTCAATGATAGTATGGCGTATCTACCATTATATTTGCTAAGCGGTGCAGTTGCTTCTTGTTTCCTTAACTATCCTGTTATTATCTGCTTGCTTTATTATTAAACAAACCAAAGTTCATTGGACTATCTTTTGCATTCACTGTCTTCTATAATCGTCTACCATCTTTGTTGGACTTCCAACTGTTTTCGAGCAGCTTTACTATTTTGAAGCTGCCATCTTTTTGAAGCCCCCATGTAACTATGACATCACCATTGTACGCCTGCACTTTCACTTTTTGTGTTTTTCTTTCACTATATTTCCAACATTTTACTACCCTTATATCCCTCACTATGCCCTTTATAGTACTTCAAATAATATCTACACGGGTGCTTGTTTTCAGAGGGATCAAGAAGTGAAGGGCAATCAACTGTATGCACTGAGCCTTCCGAGGCAAGTTTATGAGGAAATGATGGCAAAGGGCAACTTTAAGTACGATGATAGATCTCATTTGCGGAACTCAGAAACTGAAGGGCCCTATAATGTAATATTACTGAAGAAGCAATCAAGTTACTGCATTGACGGAGATTTTGGATGAAAATGTTATTCCGAGGTAATTAACAATACAATTATGACTGCAGTACAATCTGCGCACTGAGATTTTTTCCACGGCCGCTGATTCGCCAGAAGACAAGGAAGTGACTATGGGAAGCATTCCTGAGGAATTGGAGCAGTTCTGCGATGGAAGGACATGTGTACGGTCAGGACGAAGAATTGCATGTATACATACATGCAAATACAGCAATTGATATGAGGCGCTTTTGGTAATTATGGGCAGATATTGAGAACAATTGAAATATATCGTTAGAGATGGCCTATAACGCTTGTATGACATCGTCGCTAATGACGTACACACAAAGCAGCTGAAAGAGCTCGTGCAGCTCTACTGTGCCCACGGCGTGTGCAATGGCGGAGTTAAGTTTCCGCTTCTGCACTCCATGACGGCGCGAACACCTCAAGGACTTCTTTTAAATGTATCACCCGAAGCCAGAGCACTCACTGCGGATCGTCATCGATTCCGAGGAAACCTCCGTAGCAACTGTCCGCCTGTTTCCCAAATCAAAAATGAAGTACTGCGCTTTTCATCTGACGCAGAATTGGAACAGGTGAAAGCTTTGCTTTGCAGGTAATTTTAGAAAAATCTCAATGTGATTTTTATCCAAAGCGGAGGGTTACCTGTAAGTGGGTGGTGAGGGACTGGTTTTTCTGCCAGAGTGCCTCTATCCCGAAATAACCTACTTTTCTAAAATGAGGCTCTAATCTCTGAGGTTGAAGTGCTATGGAGGTCACCAGTGCCTCAAGACCACGCCACACATTGAAAACACAAGGAGTTTGGAAATACTCGCATTAGGCTTGGTTTGATGGCCATACAAGGACATGTGGATCAAGTGGGAATCGGTGGACCTAAGAACCACAAGCATAGCTGAGGCCTACCAATACTTAGCAAGTGTGATATTTTTCAAAATAACACCTTTCGAAATTCAGCTGCCCCGATGTCGTATTTGGAAGGAACAACCCCGACATGAGGACTCTTATAGTGAAGGCGAAATACATCGACTTTTGAAGCAAAATGCTCATTCCAGAGGATAAGGGATTTTAGTTGTTTTTTGTGACCAACATAGTCAGCAAACTCCCTGACCCACGGAAAGTACCAGTCCTATCATTCCAGCAAGGAAAACCATCTAAGGAGGAGAAACCGCGAAAGGAGAAAAAAGGCGTTCGAAATGGCATGAAAATGTACAAATATAAGTGAAATGATGCTAAAATATATAAACAACCCTAATCTGCTCGAGTTCCGGAGATCAGTACCACTTCAGTGGGGTCACAAGGGCGGAAGCAGAAGGGTATAGTAAATATGTCAAGATTTATATCAAAAAACTTTCAATAATGTGCATATCTATGATGTTAATGATAGAAATAAACCTTCCAGTAACAAATGTCAAAGTACACAGAAACAGTGAAGCATATACCACACATCAGTCCGGTAAACAATTGTACAGCAATTAATTTGTAGCAGGCAGTGTCAGGATACAAGACGACCATGATACTACCACTTCATTGTAACTGAGCAGTATCGATGGCATGGTCAGAAGGTTGAATCAAACGAATGCAACTCAGAAACCGCGTCGACTGGGCAGCGCCAAGGAGATAATCGCTAGCCCATACGCCCCAACTGGAAGCTGAATGCGAAGGGCCAAGCCAAATGACATATATCCGCGCAGTCGATATCGTCGTTGCAACTCGTCCGCCCCCGGACGAGTCATACAACCGATACAATCTTTGCGCCATTAGAACGACCTATGTATTTAAACCATCCAGTGATAGCACCGCACAAGGTTCATGGAAGGGGAAGGGGGCCACAGGTTTATGATGGGGGGATATCTCAGGAAGCATTTTCAAAGTGAACTGTACCTTCGCGATATCACAGACTTATAACATGAAAGGTGCGCTGCATTATAACATGACAAGGATGAAGCTAGGTTTCAATATAGGGATTAGGAATTATTCAATTATTATTCATACTTAATCGTAACCGCAATGACATGTGCACATAGAAATATAGAATCAATCGAGAAATATAGAATCATAGAAAGAATCATAGAAATATAACATCAATCAATATAGAGTGAGTCCATTCTTTGCGAGGATGATGATCGCATTGTTTGTAATATAAGCCAGTCTGCACTTGTAAATGTGTATGGTGGCTGCTAACAAAAATAGACTACAGATTGTGACCGAACGGTAAACGTGAAATAGTAAAGGGTCGATCATGGTTCTCTGAGTCGACCATAAAAGCTTTCTCAATGTTTCCGGTGAGAAGTGTAGGAGCGAATCATGTTCCTATTAACCCTGATAGCATTAGAGGTGCGCAAAGTTGGCGGTCTTAAATTCAGGCATCTATTGGCTTCTGAACTGACTTTAGAGGTCAACCGTATTTTAGTCGTCTCCCTTGGTTGTTTAATAGTGGCGTGCTATTATAAAAAAGTGCCTGATGAGTCAGGGGCTGTCCAAAACCGCCTCTATGGTCGTTTCTGCATTACCCCCCCCCCATGTGTCAAGTGTAATCTAGATACTTGATTGATCACATGCAAACTTCGAGGAGATGAATACATAGGAAGGAAGATCTCTTATATGCAGGGTCAAGGAACACCTGGATACTGAAGAGTTTAAGACCATGAGAGACCATAGGAGACACCACTACGAAGATATTGAGTTTAAGATACCAATCAGGATCTTGATGCGGGAGCCCACGATGTTAGCGCGGGAAACTCTTCAAGCCTTTTGGATCAGCTAGAAAGATTCGAAACTGAATTGAAAAGATGAATGTCTTGCCGTAACGAGCTTGCCTCGTTCCTCGACCTGTGTGTGTTACAATTGCCACTAGCATCAAAGTAAGGGGTCAGGACAATCGGAGCTCACGCACTGTGAAAGGTTTAAATGCATAATTTGAAAAGGAGGTTCAACAGTCTCCTTTCAAACATCTAAGGTGAATTTAGATAGAACGCCTGAAACATCAAAATACCATGATCAAGTGATAGCCGACCATGGTTGCTTCCATCTTTATTAGAACGAGTACTAAAATTTGAAAATCAAGACAAAGAATATCATCTATGCATATGCTTTGTTAGAGATTCACGAAACTCATACGTTGAAAACTTCAACTATTTGTCGAGTGTCGCCTTGTTGAACGGATAATAAGGGCACACGCGGAATTTCATATTGGTTCAGTGCATATCAGTGCATATCCTCTTCTCTATTACCATTTACCCAATAGTGTGTAGAGTGAGTGAAATGCACTAGGGAGTGGCATAGAGTAGATTGTGGAAGAAAACTAGCTGCCAGAAATAGTCCAATGAGAATACGAGGGTGTATTTCTGCCGCAGAATGTAGTATGTTGTCGGCATGTACGTGGACGATGTGGAGGTCACGAGATTTAGCTGTTTGGTGAGGTGTGGTAGTGATTGAACGTCCAGCAAGTAGAAAGTCTCGTCGGGAAGCAGTAACTTTATTCCATGTGGTTTTGACGGAACGGACACTAACTCCATCGATCCGCATGAAGCCTCATTTCGTTACCTATACTACTAAATCGAAGGTATCCAGCTACATCTGAAATTATTTATAAGTGTGAAGGAAAGAGTCGAGGAAAGTTGTTGTTAATATTCACATCTTTGTATCATCGGAAGGGCGAGAGCGACTTTCGCCATATGAGCTGTACTCGGTGGTCGTTGTCGTCATCATAATGGTCATTTTCCCTCGATGGTTGATGCAGAGTGATTTACAATTGTGTAAGAGAGCCTGTTTCGCCATCATTCGTGCGATTGATGTCGTCCTCATCTTCTGATAGTTTCTCTATTGGCGTCCTGGCGAAATTGATCGTTCCTTTGTTTCCCGTTGAAGTAACATGGGTCAGGGTAACATGTAATTGTAGCCTTGTGAAGCGAGCATTGTTGGTGTACCATCGCATATGCATGTTTGTTTCGACCTTCTTGAGCTTCTTGAACTGAACATTTTATGAGGCTGAATTCGTTCTCCTCTCTAGCTAGCATGGTTTTTCTAACGATTCTTTGTTTTGAAGCATATCGCTGGGTGGTGGTAGTTGCACAAGTAGCGGGAGGCGAGTGCAGGAGGCTGTACGATGGCCTAACCGGAGAGATTAGACGCACAAATTGTTTCGTTGGGTGGCAGTTCGTCTTTCTACTGTTTCAAAGAGGGTTCGACATTGAAAAGTGTGGTGATTGATAGGTCTGCAGAAAGGGCACAGTGAGTATGATGTTGATTCATTTAAAATCGAGGAAGAGTTGCAATTCAATTTGTGGAGTGAAATGTCTATGCTTCTCTCACACGTGGTAGTAAAGGTAACTAGAGTCTGTCGAGAATTTGACTTGACGTAGAGTAAATTCCTTCTTGACGATGTCTGGGAGACATAATCTCGATGCGGTTAGAGTCCTCTGAGCTACAAATCCATCGTAGGTGCGAACTTCGGCAAATTATTGTATAGGAGAGAACCCAGCCCATGTTCAGGTAATTCTGTAGTGATTGAAGTGTACTGTCGAAAGAGACGTAACATCGTTTGGTAGATGTCATGGAGTTGTTTTTACTGATGGCAAAGAGCATATGGAGTGTCGTAACCTATGAAGGATGTCGACGGCAGTAATGTAGATTCGATATGATCGGAACTTGTTGTAGTTGTAACGCCTTTGCCTTGTAGCCTTCCAAACAAAGTTTGAGAAATAAGAAATTTGTCGCGCCAGCTAAGGACATTCTCAAGTGCACGAGTGTGTTGTATCGAGACCGAAATAATGGGGATTCGATCAGATTTCTAGAAAAGAGTGGGATATCTGATCGCGATAGGAAAGACTCGTTGAAGTGATCCAATTGATTGCATTGTGTCCAGGTTGGGCTGAGGCAGATGTAGGAGCGCCAAAAATTGTCTGGGTAAGATGATCTGTTGTTGTTATTGTCGACGTGCGTGAGTTGTAGATTTGTTGTTGCTCGTTGGAGGAGAGCTTGGGCTCGTGATTGATTCCTAGTGGTCTCAAATGTTCGGTGATGAGTGTCTACTGCATGTCGATTAGTTCAATAGTTCCGATGGCTTTGGTAATATCCGATCAGCAGCCACCGTGTTCTTCGGTGTTCTCGTTGAAAGCTCCCTCTTCAATATTGTCTAAGGTGTAAATCGAGATCAGTCAACTCGTGGGGATCGCATCAGGCCAAAGTCGTTTATTTGCATTTTTATCGCAAGGAGGTGTTGAACCATTGTTCAATTTCAGCATGAGTTTGTTTATAGAAAACAAACTCAGAAGTCTCTAATAAAAGAGCGAAGACAGAACATACTTCATAGCGTCCTTTCCTAAGTCTTTAATATAATATATTGATTCATAAGGACTCGGACAGGTATGATTAAGCTTCTAAAATTTTTTGGCAATCTTGATCTCGAAATGACTTATGATTACATGAGGTTCGTGTTTATTCATCGTGGCAACAACAGGTGTGTCATCTCACTCGTGTTTACGGTTATATCGTCGACATGACCGCACTATTCCGACGAAAGAACCGAACGCCCTCAACTCATTCGTTCTCAAATTGGTTTTCAAGGAATGTAGTCTAAGTAGTGGCTTCTGCCGACTGACGACTAGCGATTCGAGCAAGTTGTGGGTTGAGTTATGATAATGACACTAAAATAATAATAAAAGATCGGACAAGAAAGGCATCAGTAGTTCCAAAGGGGAACGTTCAAGCTTAGAAAGCCATTTTATATATGAAAACACAATAGGGGTAGGAGGTTCCTTTGTTGACGTTCGCAAGTTTAGACTTCGAACTGCCTATAAGACTGGGACTATAGTTATAAGCATTCCGATTTTGCTTGGCGGTGGCAAAACGATACATGCCATAGCTTTCACTCGCCAGTCGTTATTATTTCGCTCCATATAGTAAAACAAACCTGTCCAATCTATAACAGCAGCGATTTTGTGACTGTCATTGATGAGGAAGATATTGGATGCATAAGGTTCGCCGTGTACGAATACCCGAGGAGGCATCTGATCGGGTGCATCCGTCGACGTGTTGTGGAGGTACTCAGCCGTGAAGTATTTCCCTGTTTCCTGCAATCGGTTACCTTTCTCAGTGCTCTATATCTACATCACTCGCAATTTGTAGCTCTGATGAATAAGTTTGCGTCTGATCCAATAATAATCCAAATAGCTCTACCTCCAAAACTATATTTTGACAAACTATCTACAGGCATCCTAGGTAGCTTGCAACATCTTTACGATCAGGATTTCGGCATTCTACAAGGAGTTCATTGACAACGTTAAGTGAGGGGTCTGTAGGGCATCACCATCACAAGAACAATATCGAACCGTATACATGCCGCCATCGAGAACATCACGAATTTTTGTGCTAAGGAAGACAGTGACTAAAGATTAATGGCTACTCACATCATCTTCGCTTTGTAGACGGACATTGAGCAAGCAGAATGAATGCTAGTAACGACAAAGCTTGTGGAAAGATCGACTCTTGATTAAACTCAACGATAACGATTCGTGAGAGAGAGTGGTACCTGATCTATCCATATGCTGAACAGATCGGAAATCCCTGACCACTTCAGCTGCGTGCGGTGTCTGGGTCTATAAGTCAACATCCTAGTTCCGGAGCTGAGTAGAAGAAGACGCTTGGCGTGAGGAGAGAATTCATGTAAGTAGAGTGAATAGTAAAGGGGAGAACAACCGCTCTACATTCATCTATTCAACACTGCAGCCCTTCCCGCTTTGAAATACGCATCGGAGATATGGACTCTGCGCAGCCTGCTCTGCGCAGCCAGGATGAGCACATTGACCGCCATTTAAGGCTTTAAGAAAAAAGACGCTCGAAATTCTCCAATACACGCTGTGCAGAGAGAAATTAGAAGCATGCAATTTCATGATGATGTCGAACTATCGTTGTCACCAATTTGCTGACTGAATCTCCAAAAGAGCTACAACATCATGATGGTCAGGCCTTCTCTCGGGAGTCTTGAAGCGAAGGAATGCTATCCTTCGTGCGCTTTGAGCTAGATATCTCGCGAAAGAAAGAATGAAGGCTAACTGGAGGGTATACTGACTGAGAAGAAGAAAAGTTAGAGTTCCTAGGCTGATGTGGCCACGCTTTTTGGCTCGACATTTTCTCCGTCGTAGGTGAAGCTAGATATACAGGGTGCGCCATAAATATGGTAACAAAATAATTGCTGTGCAGAAACCGCAATGTACATCGATACATAGTGAAATTATGTGAACTATTTACTGTGCATCGTATCTACAAACAAACACATGATCATCTTATATAATCTACTTCTGCACTATTTATAGTTCGAAGACGCCTAGGCTACTCATCGACGGTGGCACACCGAGTTTCTTAAGAAACTAAAGCCCGGATTCTTTGTACTATTTTCAAGAAGCAGCAAAAGTGGTGCGTTATGAAGCGCAGGCTCCCCTCTCCAGTATGAACTATATCGTGATCCCATCAAATCGTGATCTGGAAAATTGATGATTGGAAGCAGGGATAAAGCGCGAGAGTTTCCTCAGCACCAGTTTTGATCTATTCCAACTTAGGGGCAAGTGACCATACTTTTAAATCGTGTCCCTAGAAAAAAACCCCTCAGCTGCACCCTTTCAGAGAGACTCTTCATAAGCAGGTTTGGCTCAGATTACGTTCTTTCCTCGACCAAAATTTGCGATATCGCTCTGGTGGTAGAGATTCTAGCCCAAATCATCGTGAAAGAGGGAAAATGGCTATGAGAGGCGGTCTGACTCTTCTCAGCGGCTTCAGCACTCGTGGAGTGAATTAGGATCGCAACATTTCTTCCACGCTGAACACCCTTTAATCAGAAAGAAGTCTGTAGACGCGCAAGTAGCACACAGCAATTGTTTTTTCTTTCCAATTTCTTCTCTTCAAGAAACTTGTAAGTCCTTCGAATCTTATCGGGATACAATTGTATTTGCTCGGAGTAGACTCTTCTCATCGAAGTAGTACATGCAAACAAATCAGCAGTCATTTTTCTCGTGTTTCCAGGTTTCGCAGCGTACTCCTTCCCAAGCAATTCTATTCTGTAAAGGGATCGTACGAGAGACAAGACGACCGCTTTGAGGTTTGTCGTTGACCTGTCTACGCATTGCGGTTCAAGAGACTGTCATGTGGGAAACGTTGAACCGAGGAGCGATCCCGGAAAAGGACTCACCAAAGGCGCGCAAAGACGGAACAGCTTGTGGATGACTGCGAGGCTCCACCATTTCCCGAATGTGGATGACTGCGAGGCCCCACCGTTTTCCGAAGTCTGACGAATTGAGAGCACCAAAGTAGGTATGTGGGCCAGGGTATATCATAAACATAAGGGAAGGTGCAAATTTGTAGAAACCCTCAAACAAGGGAATCACGGACGTCCGAAAAGTCGTTACCATATTTATTGCGCATCCTGTATTCTCTCAATTTTATAGCCACGGCCACTTTAGGTGTGTTTTCCGATGACCTAGACTTCTCTTTTTAATGTGTTTCGTATTGATAGTTTTGATTCATATTGCAGGGTTGGGCAATCAAATGGCACGATTCATGGACAACTTTTCAAAAGTTATATCGCAACAGACTTCAAAAACAGAGATGAAACTTTGACCTTGACAGAAAACTGTTTATTTTTCTATGTGGGGCAATCAAAACGCACGATCGACAAAGCTGGTAGGGTGGACGGGATGTACAGTGAAAAAGGTGGGCAGTGACCCAACTGTTAGGCACATTTCGAAACTTGCAATTATGCAACATTGGACTAATGACTAGCAAGAAACGTAATTCAGAACCGCTTGTCCTGTAAGGATGAATGTCTCCATTGGCTCCCACGATCGCCCGATCTGAGCTCCTGCGATTACTTTCTCGGGGACATCTCAAGTAAGAGGTATTTGAGACTCGGCTAACAACAATACGGGATTTGAAAGTTCGGGATGAACAAGAAGCTCGAGCGACAGTTCTGGCGGTGCTAAGACGTGCCGGTGAGAATTTCATACTGAGGCTTATACATTGTGTTGAAACGTTGGTCACCACTTCACTGTGGCCATATCAAAAATAAAGAATTTAAATGTTGAAGTGTACAAATTTGGATGATTAATGCTTGAGTATAAATTTCCATTCATGTTCTTAAGATTTGCTGCAGTATATGACTGAAGTTGTTCGTGAAAGCTTTTATGGAAGCGCTTCCTTCCTCGGTGAACCTGATTAGTTTGAAACTCCAAACTGGGCTCACGCATATGAAGCGACCTCTACATGTAGTAGATGAATCTTACAAGAAACCTTTTTTTTTCTTTAGTATCAGAACTGCTCTACAGTCACGTGCTATCTGCAGTGCAAAAAAGGCATTTTTCAAGAGTGCATATATGATGTCAACTTCAAGTTTGAACTTGTATTTTGTGAACACTGTCGCTGTAGAAAGTCCATGTTTGAGATCATCGGCCGGGACGGAAACCGTTACCCCCTGCACGCCTTTTTTGGTATGGATAAGGGAGAGGAGCCGGCTGTATGGGTCGTCAATAGGTATTCAGCCGTGATTATAGATTCGCCGGAAGTTTCGCAACCCGTAGGCCTAGGTTTAGGCTTGGGGAATTGAAAAAATGAGAAATGAAAAAAATTAGGGAGCGTAGCAGTACCAGGTCTAACAATCTTAACTGGCTATAAAACGATTTACCAACATTTAACTCCAAAAAATTGGAGCTTGAAGCATCAAGCGACCTGGAAAAACTCTATGAAGAGGACAATACTCCTTTCAAAATCATTGTCGATGATGACGATGCCGAAACTAGCACTAGAGTAACGTATGAGAAGCGCCACGTCAAGAGTAACGGAACACAATGGAATCAGCTAAGCGAAAGACTTTTTGAGTTCATAATGTTGACCTACACAATCTATGGCCTTTTACAGCAGATTTGTTGGAAGCCCTCTGATCGGTGATAAACATGGGAATCATCTAATAGACAATATCATAATGGAATGGACCATATCATTTCCAAAAAGTTCTGCCTGACTGATGTCGTGTTGCTCCAAAGTTTTTTGTAGTTCTTTATGGGTTCGGACCACCTTCTCCTATGCGCAACTCTACTATTCAATGTGCGAGAAGAGCCATGCAAAGCTTAGACCATGGCAACATCATGAACTCATATCAACACATATCGCCCAATCAACGGTAGTGCTAGGAATGTAGGGATTCCACTATTGAATGACGTCTTTCTTCGAATATACTCGAAATGATAGGCTAGCCTGAAATCGCATGAGTTACAGCAATCATCAGCCGACGCTCGAAATTTTGAAGTTATGCCAATAAGCCATAAAGGCAGTTTGAAAGAGACAATAGCAGCACTGCTGGTTGAAGCAGTTTGGACAGGGAACAACATTCTCAAAGCTGGTCGGAGCCTTACAGATCATAAAACCAAGATGACTAGATAAAAGGGGAACCATGCGACCAAGCTGGTCTAGGACAGGGTTCAATACAGTCGACCACATCTACACCGTCACAAGTCTCATTGGGGTGCCGCAAGAATACATGCTGTTATTTTGTCTGACGGTCATGCATTTGAAAAAGGCCTTTGGATTCCGAAACAGAAACAGTATTCGAAGCTGAACCAGGGTATTCCTACCCATTTCATAGGGATGCTCCGTGGCCCTATGACTGCGTCATGGCCAGGATTCTAACATTCTATAAGACAGTCACTTTCTACATAAGGAGCGCGGTTCGGCAGGCCGTCTCGCCGAAACTTTTAGTGCTGCTCTCAAGAACAACACATCACTTGGAACGAGAAGACGTTGGAGTGAATATCCACCACTGGTCTTTTATCTTTCGTTTAGGACAGCATCGTGCTTATAACACCGGACATCGTACAGGCAGAACGAATTCTGTAGACGACAACGCTCAAGCAAATACCAACTCACGACTGTACTCAATGGAAACGATGTTTATGAGGGATGGATTGGTACTCGATGCTCCTCTAAAGTAGCGCTTAAAGTCAAACGCTCTTTCACTCGTACTTTTCAGTCGTAACTCCTTTCCTACTAGATCTGATCATGCAAATTTTCAATATGAGGTTGTATTGTGAATATTGACCACGACATATTATCCTGCAAACTGATCATGTTCCACATATCCCAAAGAGCCTGAACTCAAGATCAACTGGAAACAGGGATATTGGTCTTCTTGGGATTTCAAATTTTTTACCATATCTGAGCTTTACGAGCGCTAGTGCCGAACAGGGTGTGTGTCAAGTCGTGCGTCCAAGGGCGCGCGCGGCAAATTGCGCGGCGAAGTTCGCGGCGAATTTGGACGACTCCGGCGCCTATCATTTGGGCCCAAACTTGAAGTAAGGTAGATTAGTAAGGTCAGCTGATCCGAGTATTCTACTGTACTTCGAAATTGGGCCCAAGTAATAGGCGCTAAAGTCGTTAGAATAGGTATGAATTCCGCCGCGCACTTTGCCGCGCGCACCCTCGGACGCACGACTTGACCGTCCCCTGCCGAACACAGTGAAGGAGGAAAACGCGCAGGGTGTGAATAATTGCAGACATTGCCAACATTCCTATCAGCGAAGCCTACTGCCGCAACAAACATCTTGTTCTTAGCTATGTGAATATGGCTGCTTTGCAGTTGAATAGCGTTGAATAGTGTGAAATACGCTTTAGTTATACATATCAAAATTCTGCGCGATTTGCTCCACTAATAAAAAAGTCACGAAAGAAAGGGTTTGGCCGAAGACTTTTGATAGCTACTGCACTTGTGTCGAGGTTGAGAGGTCAACATAATTAACGACACGGCTCAGCACCTTTGCAGAAGAAGACGTGGAGAGCATTCACTTAAATCGAGAGAACAGCGAAGAGGACGAAAAGCATTCGGTTCCGCGCTCACTTTTTCGACATTGCAGTCTTTCTGTTTCTATACACCCTTGTCAGATTTGGACTTGAGCCAGTATGAGCATATAGTGAGGCCATTCAACATGGGAAGAACTGTAAGCGAGAGAAGAGCAGCGAAGCCGTAGCCGACTCTAATGAACTAAAGATCAATTTAGCTGGGAATTTCATCCTATTTAAAGGCACAGTTCACGATAAAAATGTTTCTGAGATTCATCATAGGATAAATTCGAAGCCCCTATTATGTACCACATCTGAGCCATCAGGTCGAAAAACGACCTAGTCAAGGAGCTATGAAGGCTCAAGGATTGGTCCGTGTGTATGCGTGGACGAGTTTCATCGCCATTGTTGGGGCAGCACCAATCACAAGAGAACCCATGCAGGAAGTTCAAACAGCTTGTCATAACCCGAAGCGACAGAGGAAGGCAGTTTTGTACAGTTCTTGCTTGATGTAGTCAGCTCTTTTGTGCAACTGCAACAACTGGTATCTCGTTTAAATACCCTTCCATGTTACTTCCGTCATGGTAATGTCCTCCAACCTTTTTCCCCTACTTTTGAGGAGCCTTATTTTTCTCGAAATTGACTATTTTTCTCGCTTTCTTCACTACCAATGAACTATTCCCAACCTGTACTTCCGCTTTTTGATCAAAAAGGGGTACCTCAAAAATCGTGAACTGTGCCTTTAACGTTAATCGCGCGCCACTGATAGGAACCTTCTGGACTTCAAGCGAACACCAGGATGGCTGCCGATCATGTAGTCGAAGTTCTTCACGACAGCTTTGAAGGCAATGACTGCTATGCTTTGTGTCCCTCGGGCGAGGACGACCCATTGAGATATCTGACTTGCGACAGGGTCCAATGAAGACGTCACTGTTGTTCGTTGGAGGAGATTACTCATCAGCGAGACGACAGATGGGTAGCACAGGAAGCTAGTAGAATTACGAACAGTGTTACCAAAAGATTGGGAGTAATTACATAGATCCAGGACTACTAGACTCAAGTAAAGCCAGCCTCTACAAAGAAGAAGATGGTGACGTAGGGGTGCGCCTTCATTGGTACGGGATTCACTTACCATGGAAATATCGTACTTATGTTATACCTCTAAAAAATATATGATACTGGTCAGTCGAACATTGAGTAATAGAACTCACAACAAAACGCGAATGATCTACGTCATGATGCTCGAAAAAGTCAACCATGTCGTTGTAGTTGTAGACCAGTGAAGTATAGTATGAAGGGGGAAGATCAGCGACCTGAAAGTCACAGCGCAATCTTTGCAACTAATCACAAAACCTCTCCCCAGGAGAGGGCCCAAACGAGTGGTATCGAAACAAATGTTCTCTGCACTCATCAAGGAACGTCTACCACTACAGATGCTTTACCGTTGTGTTCCATCCAGTGTGCTTCATTGAAATAGTGTGTAGCACGGCCAGTTGTTGGAGAAGGTCCCGTACGGCTTCCACCTAAAGTACTGAAGAATGGAACGGCACATATAAACGCTGTCGAAGATTGGTTTTTTAGTTGGGTAAGGAAGCTTCATCTTTCTTGCCTCAAATAATCAGAGACTTAACACGACCACCCGACCTGTTTCCGACGAGGCACACAATCGTCTCTCTGCCTAAAGTAACCAATGGTACCAGTGAAAGTTTATCTACATGCTCATTCCAAAAATTGCAGGATAATTCCCAAGAGCTTATACGGTACTTCAAAACATCCAGGCCCTTGCGTAGGAACTACTCCAGAGCCAGCCAGCCTTCGTCAGCTCCTCGATCACATGCTTCTAATTTTGTGGAAGTGCATTTCGATAGCGGTTCCCGAATGCAACAAGAACACGGCTTTTAGCAGGCGTCAAACAAATTTCTTGGACTCTTTGTTTGCCGTTCATTGAATAGCCCGGATGTGTATATTTTTAGCGCTGCTTAATAGCTGGCGTGGCACTCGACCGCCGTCAATCACTATTGAGGCTTTTACTTTATCGATGTTACGCTCCACACTTTTGGCAAAAACTGACGTCTTGACCAGGCTCTCGAGGAAGGAGCTGGCGTTGGTGTGAATCTTGTAAGAAAGTCCGGGATTGGTTCTCAACTTGTGGTTCCTCAGCAAAAAGAGTCAATGAAACCAGTACGGAACATAAATATAGCAAGAGCTGCGTCGAGTGGCACCACGGCTAGCAAGTTAATATCTTCTCTCGGATCAGTTAATGAACAGCCTATAAACTTCCGAGTTAGACAGGAAACTGAGACATCCCAAGTTCACTGACCGTTCATCAGAGTGAGTTATCAAAGCCATTGCTATGTCACATAAAGGATAAAGGATAAAGTTTTTGGCGTTTTTGGCGTTAATCAATCCCGTCTGAGGGATGTGCCCCACACTCGATTTCCATTCAGAATTGTAGTGACGTAACGAGTGCGTATGTGGCCTATACAATGACTTGCGGTAGCCAGCCGATGTACAAGTCAATGCTTTTATCTTCCCAGACGAGTCTGGTACCAATTCACCGACCCCGGAAGGATGGAAAGCTAGGCGGGCATCGATCCGGGATTCGAAACCCTGACCGTGCGTAGGATATAGTATGCCACTTGCCACTACACCAACTCCACCGTGCTATGTCACATAGCCCAAGTAATTGATAGAGGGGGCACCCAACAGTCAGGGCGTGGCATCTTCTCTCTGTTAATGCTATGGAGTGTCAGCCCTCATCCGTTTCACCCCAAAACCCAGACATGGGCAATTACACAGAGCATTAGGCCTCCGAGGAGAAATATAGTGGCTGGCACCGTCTCCAGTAAAACATTTCAATGGTGCCGTAAGTGTTCGTGCAAAGCGAAAGAAGTTATTTCCATTTGACGTATTGCGTAATGACATTCAATATTTGTCGAGGTCCGAGAATTTTTTCTACGATTCCGGTACCAAAATGGAATCGGCCGATACTTTAAAGATCAGAGAGCTCAGCTCGAAGAGCACATCGTTTTGCTTCGCGACAAAAGCTTTGAATGACGCTGAACAGCACATAATGGGAACAATTTTTCTTGTAGACGTATTATCCATGACGGGACTGATGATTCAATATAAAAAAAGAATCGGGATTAAAGCTCAATTGATTTCAAGAAGAGCGGGAAGGGAATAACCGTACCTATCTCTATAGTGAGTTCTGCCAGTCGTTAGTAAGTAAAACTTAATGGTTTATCTGTCTTCTTCAACTCCACTTCTACTTACATACCGAAAGCCCTTTGATGGCGTCCTGTTGTACACCACGTTCGCCGATGTCTTCCATCACAACGACCCCACTGAACTCCTTCGTATGCCGTTTTATGTGGAAAATACGAGGCGAAGGTAGTTTAGCGTATTTCTGAGTCCAGTCGTAAACGTTACATTCCCTTCAAATGTAGACTTGGAATGAAATTATGATCAAAAGTTAGCGAAAGGAGCGAACACCTTTTGAACATGAGGTAGTGATATTTTGCCTCTTCGTCGTCTTTTTGGTTATTGTGCGCGGGTGTTTTCAACACAACGCTTTTAGGCAGTTCCTCGTCCTCCCAGCCAAATGTCACGCGGAGCACAGTGGATGTAGCATAATCTGAATCAAATAAATAACGAACGTATGCAAAACAAAAAGAGAAGTTGAAAGCGATGAGCTTGGGCGCGAGGCAGCGAACGAGTTCAGAGCCTGAATATGGTGATGCATAACTCAGGGATCGTAAGAGATCTGCGGACTTGTTCTCTTCACTGGAAGGGTTCTCAGGATAAATCTATGCTATCTCCGCCCATACAGTTATCTCACATGACGTCTATGACTACGATTCTTCAATATCAGGGAAATGGGAACTTATTCCCGAGGAAATTCTCGATGAAAAGACTGAGAACTAGAACCAATCCGTGACTGAGCTGTACTTCCGATGCTCAGTTCTACAGCATAGACATCGAAAGGGGTACAGAAAACATCTGGCTTGGGCAATACATACATGTCGTGTCACAAAGGCTTTGAAGCAAGCACAAGCATTGACATTATGTCTCCGTTTAACTCATGAGAACTTCTGGAGAAAATGAAGATGAGGGTGAAGGAGTATCAAGAAATGAATTCTGTGTTACGTGTTATTTAATTTCGTGTTGCACCATGGGAATCCAGTTTTTAACTAAGCCTCAGTAGGAAAGGAGCGCATAGGTGGTTTCCAGCATTTCGTCGGAGTTACTCATCTCACCTACCCGTTTTTCCCCTATTTCTAAGTTAAGAAAAGACCACTCTCATGATTGAAACCACATAAGAGCGTATGTACGGATGACTGGTGTCCACCCTTCTTTTTGCCCCTTATACAGTGCATGTCTAATGAGCGATCATGGAGAAAAGAGCCAGTTTGGATAGGGTTTGAGTCTGCGAAAGCACTATGTCTTTGGAGGTGTTGTCCAGTTAGTGAAGGGGCCCAACAGCGTCATCAATCAGTATTCACTTTGTACGTGAGTGCTGATGAGCCATGGCATATAAGCCATCAAGAAGGAGAGGACAAGCTGCATAGGTCTCGGTATTGCAAGGGATAGGCACGGGGTCCGGATAGGTTAAGTACGGGTTCAAGTCCCGTCTCAGACTGAAGTCTCGTCCATAAATCGCCAAAAATCCTTGTAAGAATCAGTGTTCAGTTGGAAACGCTCTACACGATAAGGGCAACAAATGTCTGCATTGCAAGACATAACTGAAAATTAGTGGGTTGCGTACTGTTGGTGGACAGTATGCCAGACGCGAGATTCAACGCACGTGTGAGAGAACAGTATATAACCAACTGTGCGTCAAGATCACCTGCGCAGTATGTGTCACGATACCATGAAATTGCGGAGCACAGTCGCGGGGACTTTTCATTAGATTGACTATTTCACGGCAGGATTTGAAGTGGGCTCAAGTTGACATCAGAAAGTAGTGTACGTCCACCGACACCGATTTCGTGTAGCTCCTGCTGCCCTAGTGGTAGAATTGTTGCCTGTGCGTAGCAGAGATTTTTTCTACTCCCGGGGTTGACTCTTGGGAGGTGGTTTGTAAGTCATGGGTAATTCCGAACCCATGATCAGATTTGCTGGAACGCCGCTGAAATCGTCACCAACCGTCATAACTAGAAACACAGTTAGGTACTTGGATCCTACCATCGAAATCCAATAATGAAAATTATATATATCGATACCTAGGTGTCTCAAAGAAGCACTGGGGTTTTTGCTAGCCAGAGCATAATCTGATGATCAAGGGCTTACTCAGCGGTTTTAAACCCTGCAGGAGCTTAGCGATAATGTTAGAACGATGAAAAAGAGAAAGTGTAACGACAGTCAGCCCCACCATCCCATCTAGGTCGATTCAATCGCTCCGTGATCCACTGAGGCTCTTCGTCGAATTGTTTCGTAAATTTATCAGCCAGCATTTGCAGAAGCCATTGCAGCGAGACGTCGGTACCGCATAAGTAATCCTGATTTTCTTGTTCTGTTTCTCTGTCCGTCGATCGATCACTGAAAGTAGTTTCGCGTCGTTTTGCTAGTCTTAAACTTGATTCTTAGTGATACTGGGGTAAGGACAATGTGGTTAGGAATACGGAAAAGTAGAAGCAACCCCGAAGTACCCCTCCCTCTCTATCGTGAGAAGATCCCTTTGCTGGGTTATAGGTTTCATAGAGTAACCTCGTACACTAAAAACAATAAAGATTCATAATAAAGGTATGAGGGTACGTAGGAAGGTTGCCCATTATAGTCAATATAGAACGAAAGAGTCAAAATAGCTTTTTAGACAGTGACAAACTTGGTGGGCGGATCCGTTATAAAATAGTATTCAACTATTACCAAACTATCACCAGCTACTACCATTACTAAATATAATATTAGGTTGATGCATAATTATTGCGGATTTTTTCGCGGCTTTTTTTCTCTCGATAGAATTTGAATATTGAGTTCGGGTTTTTTTCTAGAGATGATGTACTTGTTTTTCTCTACAAGAATATACTCAAAAAACCATCCGCATATTCGCGGAATTTGGCTTAATCACTTCGAGAAAGATTGGAAGGTGGCACAGTCATTCCGCGATCTCAGTAACTTTTCGGCGATCGAACAATCAGCCAGAGCCAACCAAGAAGTGGGATCTGCCCCTAAATCTGCCATATTCACCAGCAGAAACTTTTATGGATTATCTCGTCAACCGTTCATCGAAAAATGGTTAGAGAATAGAAGTTACGTCGATTTGGATGACTTGATGGCCGATGTCAAGGCATGGATCGCCCCCAAGGATCGAAACTTCTTCGCTTTTGAAATCCGACTATCTAGCCAATGGGAAGCAGTGCTTGACGTAGATGGTGAATAAGTTCCGGAGTAATTATTTGAATATGTCTTTGCTTAGTATTTCTATAGTTTCTTCAAGTAAAATTTGCTGGAAAAAATCCGCAATAATTATGCATCAACCTAATATATAGAGGCAGGTAAAATGCAGGGGAAATCGAAAATATCAAAATATTCGTGTTTGGTCGCCAGGAAATCATGTGTACTTTTACTAGATCACTTAATGAACGATCGCCGAAAAGTTACTGAGATCGCGGAATGACTGTGCCACCTTCCAATCTTTCTCGAAGTAGTAAAGCCTAATTTTGCGAATATGCGGATGGTTTTTTGAGTATATTCTTGTAGAGGAAATCAAGTAGATCATTTCTAGGAAAAACCCGAACTCAATATTCAAATTCTATCGAAAGAAAAAAAGCCGCGAAAAAATCTGCAATAATTGAGCATCAACCTAATATTTACCAAGCGCATCTGCTACCCCACACGCTTCCGTGCCTCTGCTTGATGTGGCTAGCTGAGATTCATGTCTTTCGCAGATATGAAAATGGGGTTTCCCCATTTCTCTTTTTAATTCCTTATTCCTGATGAAAAAGGATCAACGTTGTGGGAACATTGTGAAAGCGCCTTCGGTTACACTACCGAGAGGATGTTCTGCAAGCGGCACAGCAAAACTCGGGCTATGGAGTGTAAGTTTTAGCTTTCACCCTCTGATCATTCCTCTTGATGTTAAGCATACGCTGTCCATTAACTCCGCAGCCACACTATGGAGATGGTCTCCGTTGTCTTGGACGGACTTCAATATGAGGGCAAAATCTCGGTCTATTCGTTTTTGGCTTATACTGTATATGTTGGCTTGCAGAGAGTTGGGCATCCATAAATTCCACTCTTGGTAAGCATACAAAATCTGTTGATTTTATCTGTTTCGTGACGCTTCCACACTCCGGTTTTCGACCTAGAGGAATTTCAAGTTCTCAAGCATATGCCACAAATATCCTGCGATCGATTCACTACCGGCAGAAAAAATGACATATAGCATAAGCTCCGAAAATATATTGACTTGGTGTATTTGGTGAATATCTCATCAGGTAGAACTATTCACTTCAAGCAGAGCTCAGGCAATCATTATTCAGGCTCAGATTTTTGAATGGAGAAGATGAGAAAGGGAGATGACCATGGATCGTTTAAACATTTTGGAACATAATAAGAATACGGTTGCGACCAAAACTTCGGTAATTAGCACCTACCTCATGCCTTCAGAGCTCATGTCGTCTTGATTCGGTATCTGAAGACTGGCAATTGACGGCCGATAGGAGCGAGGCTTCATTGGTGGAGGATCGCTTGGCACATCACTGGGAGGAGGATCAGGCGGTGTCACGGTGACCACCTCGGGGGTTGAAGGTCGACAGCCCATTGGACCTCGATCACCCTCGGAAGTAGTCAGAATGCTAAAATTTGAAGTAATTGGTGCAGCATCTGTGACTAAAAAGTCGGCAAGCAGAGGAGGAATGACGGGTTCCTTCAAGCGTGCTCTAAGCGGCTAGGGGGGCCGGAACAGACAATGCTTTTAAGGGTACACTCAGGTAGGTAAACTTATGCGGACGAGGAAGCTTACCTCTGCAGTATTCTTCATCTAAAGGTTTTTTGACGAAGTAAATGTTCTTTTTTGGGGATAAGAAAGCAACTTAACCCTCAGTTTTCTAATTGACTGAATTCCTAAGGACTGAATGTGGTGGAACTTCTCAAAAAGTTTAATTGAAACTACATGTAGGTGATATACACTGTCAGCAGCAAGGAATGTTGAATTTTTGCTGAAAATGCGACTTTCCGTTATTTGGGCTTTTGTGTGGAAGTCAACTAGGAAAAAGGAAGCTCTTCCAAGACACATATATCATTAAACTCAGCTCTCTAGGCTCTACAAAATCACTCCTCAATAATATGAAAGCTCCATTCTAAAGTTGCTAGATTCTAAAGCGCTAGATTATTGTCATGTGCGGAAGATTGTTCTATCCTGGTCCGAGAAGATAGCCGTGAACTCGGTGAACGATCATATTCTGCTGTCGTTTTTTGAAGGGATCCCATGGCCTATATGATTCATGGTATATAGGTGTTTGGTATTCTGTGGCTCCTCAAGATTGGGATGCGTATCCTAGTGAATTGACCATCCTCTATTTCTTTACCAATGCAAGATTTACGGTTCCTGTTCGGACTTCAGAACAAAGCTAATGCAATGAGACAAATTCCGACCAAACGCTACCGAATAATATCAATTGTGGCGTGTTCGAACAGGGAATCATCAAATTGTGTTCTGACAAGGAGCGCTTCAGCCCGATGATACCGTTAATATCAAAAATGATCTACGATCTATCGTTCAAGCGACCCTTGAACTTTACATCAGAAGCATAACTACGTGGTGTTTTCGAAATCATACGTGTAAGCAAAAGTTATTCTTTCATCGGGTTTTGGGCCGGGTCTCAAAGCGAAACTCTCGCATTTATGGAAAACAAGGTAACGGTGGAAATGAGGAAGGCGGTCACCCTCCGTTTGAAAAAGCCTTCAACGACCTTACTACGGTACTCCTCAGTACGGTACTCATCAGCAATATTATATGTACGTCCATTTTTGGGAGAGTCAGCAGTCCTTGTGAACTTACTTAATCGCTCAGTACTAAACCAAGCACGCTTCCTATCCTTCTCGAAATGGTTATTCGGTAGTGAAGAGAAGTGCCGACCAAATGAGGTGTTGTTTGCCCAGACACCCTGCTGGTGAGAGAAATAACTTCAGGTGCCACGCCAATGTCGAAAGGAGGTTCGAAGGGTAGCGCATCCCAAAAAAGATTTGCCGAAAGTACTTTGGGTCATTTATCTATCTCAGCTTTTAAGTTATTGCCTAGTTATGTTATATGGTGATTTGAATCTTCCGTCTCAGTCGGAGGAAAAATGCCAGAAGGTGCCAGAAGGTCAGTACGTGTGTCATTTAAAATAAAAAAAAACCTTCGACATTTCCTTCGAAGACGAAGCTGCTCAAGGGCCCCTCAAGAATTAGGACAACCATTGGAAATACTCTTTTAACCACTGACATAATGCCCTTGCCGGTTTCCGTGTTTCAAAATAAGCGATTATGATAAGTAAGGCAATTGAAGACTATCGAGAACAATTCAATATTCAGGCATTGATGTAAGGCCATGTTGCGATCGTGACAAATTACGGCAGTAAAAAAACGGTCTTTTTGTATAGTCACAGCTTCCAACACCGAACTGTAGTTACACAGATGCTGGAGGTTCGTCTCCCTCCACCAAGCAAATATTGAAATGGGTAAGCGATGCTTCAGGAGAAATTACAGAAGATGGTAGAAGAAATGCAAAACAGAAAGGCACGGGATGGAATCACTCAGGGAAGACACTTGAGAAAAGCAGCAGAATGACAGCGCATGACTGACAAAAAATAAGGCTAAAGAAGGAACACTAGCACTTTGGCACAAGAAATCTTGGAAGAGTCAGACTCACATCCTGCTTTTCTCTTCTACAACAGCACCAAAACGTTAATATGAAAAGAGAGCTTGGAAGAATGTCGTCGAGCATCGATCACCTAAAAGCCAATTTTGGCATGACAGCGTCTTCCATGGTAACTAGCAAAATACTTGAAGATCTTACCACTTCGACGTAGACTACTGCTACAACTCATAGGTAGTTGAACATCCTTAAACTTGAAGCACGCATAGCATGTTCCTGAAGTCGTTGAAACTAAAAGTGCATGGCTTCGATTTTCCGCTTCAATGGAGGTGGAGCCTTACGGCACCTCGTTTATACCCACACAAGGCTCAATTAACTACAAGTCAACATCACTCAACGACGGCCTGAGAACTTTATCCATTTTAAATGCACCAGGTTTTTGACTCTGTGACTTCTTCTTAGCAGTGGTGCATGTATTCATTTAGTTCAGGATCACCTCTCACAGGTTGTTTTCAGAAACAAGTTTCTCACGTGAGCAAAACGGAGAAGAAGCTATTCACATTATGAGCGCACAGTCTTTCCAAAAATATAGCCTTTTTGACTAAGTCTGGTATTTTTAGAGGCATTTCAGAAGTGGTGCCATTGGCCACCACTAAATTTGAGCTCTACTGCCCCGGGCTGCTGTGACGTAATGCCAATTAAAATCGACTTGCCCCTGAGTGCCCAGGTGAAATCGGAAGCTCGACACAGCTTTTTCGGAGTACTGCGCGAATTTCCGATTCTATTCGTGTCCTAAAAGAAGTTTCAACACAGTTATTCTGAAAAGAAATCTCCACTTTTTATGACGACTCGTCCACGAAAAGATGCGAGGCAAGATCATGCTCACGAGTGCATGTTCCACAGGAAAAGCATTATTTGAATGTTTGGTAGGTGCATTCGGTAGGTTTCAGTGGCCGTTTATATTTGCAATATTTGTTTATACTATTTTATTAGGTGGGGTGGAAGTGGTGTAGTGGCAAGTGGCACACTTCACCCATGCATGGCCACAGGTCCAAACTAGTATGACAGAATAAATGCACTGATTCGTACATCGACTGGCTACCGCAAATCATAGTAATCGTCATATAGGCACTCAATACACCACTAGGATTCTGAATGGAAGTCGTATGCGGGAGCGCATACCTCATACAGGATTGATTGACGCCCAAAGACTTTGAACTTTGACTTTTTTCTTTGAATCCTACAGAAGAAATGGTCTACCAACTTTGTTCCTAGAACCGTTTAGAGATTTGGAACGAAGATTTGAAATCAGCGTTCGGAACCACCTACGGCGGTATACATGTTTCTTGCATGGCCACGCGACCAGGTAACCTTCCTTCGAAAGCCGAGCATGAAGAGGATGTGAAGAGGAGAACGATGAGAACACAGTAGTGCCGCAAGGCGACAACCCGATACGCCATCCCAGATTGTTGCAATTTGTAGATTCTTTTCAAATAAACACCATTCAAATAACCGAGCAGCATTCACTAAGCTGAATTTCGATTTAGGCTGGTACCGACGGGAGGAGGACCGCTTCTCAATTATTATTTTGTTTAAATGTTCTAAAATGCGGCGGATGAGGTTAGAAGCCAGGGGAAGAGAGTGGCAAACAGTCTAACCAGGCGGGGCTTGCACCGTGGTGATCGGGACAAGGGGAGAACTTCACAACTCTGCCCAAAAACGTTTGTAGCATCGGAAAATCTTTCTAGGTTTGAAGTCATCGTCTCAACTTACTATCTATAGAACCATTCACATGATGTGCTCGCGACACTAGTCAAAAAGATGTGCATCGGGGGTGGAGCCACGTGCTCGGCAAAATAGTAGGATTTCTGGTGCCCACTGCGCCTGAGAGAAGTTAGTTGCACCTGTGCTCGCCTGGGCTCGGAGATGTAAATGTGTAGTCCTAAACGGAAATTAGTTCCCTCTGGACCAAGAAGAGATCAAGTCAAGGAGGAGTCAGTCAAGAAAAGGACTGGCAAAGTTCAAGGATGAAATGCTCAGTGTTGAGTGTCATTGAAGGCAAATGGAATAGCTATGCGACTGGCGAGGTAGACAAACAGTGAGGTGGAAATGTACTAAAGAGAAGTAAAGTGAGCGAGTATCCTACTTTATATAATTCGCTATGTGTGTCTGTTGGTTTGTCGATGTGTGTGTGTGTGTGTGTGTATGTGTGTGTGTATGTGTGTGTGTGTATGTGTGTGTGAGTGTGTGTGTGTGTGTGTGTGTGTGTGTGTGTGTGTGTGTGTGTGTGTGTGTGTGTGTGTGTGTGTGTGTGTGTGTGTGTGTGTGTGTGTGTGTGTGTGTGTGTGTGTGTGTGTGTGTGTGTGTGTGTGTGTGTGTGTGTGTGTGTGTGTGTGTTGTTCCAGTGGACCCGAACCCGTTCAAATTAGGTAGGGGTACAGGGGGAGGCGTGGAAACACTTATGGCAGGTGGCAATATCGAACTCCGCCTACCGGGGGCGGGGCGCGCGGGATAGGATTTTCAGGTTGCAAATTAATAACTCCTGTTTACGTGGACCTATTGAGTTGAGATTTGGTAGGAGAACAGGACTTAGGATAGGAACACTGATGGTTGTTGATAAGTGGTGATAAAAATCAGAAGGAGTTGATCAAGAGCCTTGAAAGGCGAGAGCCACAGAAACCGTTACTTACTTCGTGTTAACGGCAGAGCTTTGGCACTTCGGTGAGGGGTGTGATTAAAAAGGGATCGTTGATATTTATTAATAGAGACTAATAACAACTGTTAGAGATTGATAGAAACTGATAGGATGATGAGAAGGCTCAAATTCAGGCTTTTCATGAAGCTGGGCTCAGTAAGCGAGCAATTTCCAGGCTAATAGGGAGATCCCTCTGCTCCGTCCAAAGATTTCTGGAGTGACCTGGTGTCCCCGGATGTACCTCCAGCTGTGGATGTCCACGCAAGGTTACTGCTCCTGACGAGCTGAAGATTCTGAGGGCTGTTTCCAACAGTATGTCCTCCTTGAACCGGATCCGCTCGGAATCAAACCTCTCTGTGTCGAAAACTACAGTCTGGAGAACAGTAAGAAGATGCGAGAACATCACTAGGCAAGCAATGAAGAAGGCGCCACGAACACCGATCGCTCAGAGAGGCTCTTGCAAAGATGAATATAGGGAGAGTTTGGGCAAAGGTAGGTCTGCATCAAAATCTCACCATGCAGCTGAATATTTTCCATTCAGGTTGCCTTTTTGCATGGAAAGAAATTTAACTTGGATGGTCCCGGCGGAAACAAGTACTACTCCACTTCAGCCGTCGCAATTTCGGTGGAGGAAGTCTTATGTTGTGGAGGCATTCTGCAATGATGTCGCGCTGGATCTAGCCTTCGTGAGCTGCCGAATGGATTACAAGGATTAACAGAACGTCTTGGAGCATCATCGAGTTTCTAAGCCGTGGCCGTCGCCTCAACTAGGTCTTTCAACAAGACAACGCCTCCATCCACGTGAGCCGTGCAACGAATGAGTGGCTGCAACGTCATAACATGAGCGTTCTGCTATGGCCATCCTGCAGTCCCGATCCCAATCCGATGGAAAATATAATATAATAGTCAGACAGGTTTATGCGAATAACCGTCAGTTCCAGAGGGGAGACGGGCATTAGGAACGGTTTTGGGTAATCAATCCGCCGCAGCGGTTGTAGCGGACCATTGACCTCGTTATAACGCTTCTATCATTCTTCATATAGCTCAATCGCTATGCAATTATTACTTATGGCATGATTCTACTGTTAGTTCTTTTGTTCCTGAGTTTCTTACTTGCTGCTGCATTCTGCTACGTTCCTTCGCGCGTGGCGTTTCTTTCGCCGCGATGCGACAATTTCGTTCCTACTGCACCACACAAGTTTCAGAGCACAGAAGAGCTGAAGTGGGCGATTATCGAAGCATGGAGAGAAATCAATGAGGGACATATTCGAAACCTAATTTCTAGTATGCCACAAGGCTCTTTGATGTTGCTCTTGAGCAAGGAGGAGCCATAGATTGTTAACTGTTGTACATATGTAACCGGGGTCCGATGAGTTTCGTTAGACATTTTCCAACTGATAGTGAGTAATAACCAATCTACAGCACTCACGAGTATCATCGAAGACTCCGGACCCCGGTTCCATAACCAATTTGTCCAAATAAAGGAAAGCTGGTCGCCTGCCGGCTCTGTAAAAGGGAGGGCTCGTCAAGTAATGAACGATACTACCCTGCGAGCCCAAATATCACAAACTTGGGACGCTGTCCGCGACGAAGCACGCTGAGGTACCCAATCTCCCATTGCAACATGAATGCAGATCTAGGTATTCAGGTTCTTACAAAATTCAAAATTACGAACCGCTTACGTTTGAAGTGCCTCTTTGGGAAACTCCTATCATATTTGTAAGAGTGTTGGTTCGTTTTCGTTAATATGGTCACCTGAGATGCTCAAGCGATGCAGAAGATGTTCATGTTTAATGGTTGACGACAGAGAGCTACTCTACTATTTTAAGTTTGTTCATTGCCTGAAATTTGTGCTAATCATTTATTTTTTAGAAATGTTAATTCATGATTGAAATGTTTCTCAGAAAAATGGCCAATATTCATCATCGATGGATTGTTCCGTCCAACGATCTCTTTTCATTCTATCATTTTTTCTGAGCAGCGGACTATCGTTGAGCAGAAGGTCATCATTCACGGAAGGTATCCCTGGCGCCGCCCTTCGTTGACCAGGTGATGTTGCTACTTTGCTATGGCTTGTTCTATCGCTCTGAAAAAATGCATCCTAACACTAGAAACTCATGGGTTTATCCAAATAGCTTTATTAATACCATCGTTACCATTCTCAAGAATCATTCTAAGCAGAATCAAAAAAATTATTTCTCTACTTTTCACTTCCAAAATTCTGGAGAATCAAGACATTCTGGAAATCGGGCGTTAAAACGGAAGCTAAAATCATAGCAGGATAGCTTGTAAATTCTGTTGTTGTCAAAAGACATTGTCGTACTTAGAGACTTACACAAAGATTTACATTTTTTGGAAGCTATTCGAATGCTGCCAATAGACTCCTAGCTAGCCAGCAACCTCCGAAAATAAGGTGATTTGAACATTGCCCCTATGTTAGAGTTTGTATACACACTTCCGCAACAGTTCACCTTCAGGCAAGGATGAAATTGACCATATATGTCAAAGTGGTTCATGGCGGGAAGCGATGATCAGTTAATGATAAAAAATAAAAAAAAGCAATCAAGGTTGGTGTCAGCATTGGATACGATTGTTAAAGAGACCATGTCGTATAACGGTAGGTGCTGAGCCTTAGTCAAATTGCGTTTTCCTGCTGCAGGGTTTTGTTCTCACACTGGGGACCCTAGTCACATAGCATCAAGTCTAGTCTGCATGCGTTTTTTTGACGACCATTGACAAAATTCCTTTTTCCGCATACTAACCAGGGATTGGCAAGTACTTCCCACAGTGTGTAGCTTTGCATAGTATTAGCTATCTGTTTCGAGTGGTGAGTTAAGACGTTTGAACTTACCCCACTCAGAGAAGCAGAAACCGATGCGGTAAATAGGAGAAGAGCGAGTAGATGCATCTGAAGTTGTAGCATAATGAAATGTACGATTGTGAACTGCTACGTGACTTAACTACCCTTGGCCACATGAAACGGAACTTAAAACTCTACCGAACTGCTTGTAGCCCACGACTCGATAAACGATCTCCCTAGGATCTTTGAGAAGTCATAAGGGTGTAATTCTTTGGATCAAAAGCCACTAATTCAACAACATCTCTCCGGCATGTCCGATTCAACAACTGGAAGTAAAAGAGCTTTCGATCGATTCATTCGAGTCTTCCAAAGGCTCATCTACTATGGGCAACGCCTAAGAGGTGCTACGGACTGGGCGGACCACGTAGGATCCTTCAATGACAGTGTGTGGGAACGGAAACGTTTCATTTGTCAAGCAGAGATGGGATGACACTGTGAGCGGAAGTATAGGTGTGAGAATATGATAGTTGATGATTATGGAGATCGGAAGAATTCTTCGCAAACACGGACTGAAGAATTCAACTGTATGGCATGTGCAGCAGGAGCCCAACTTTTATACCACTTCGTTTCCAGCGCTGGCCACTGTTCAAAGAGTGTAAACGTCATATGTAACTAGGTCCGGATTGATTCAGGATGAGTCTACATACATCTACATGATGAAGAAACTTCATGAGAAAAAGATTCTCATAGCTACATACACATTCAATCATTTTTAGCGCTTCCATAATTGGGATCACTCACCGTGTTTCTTTCATTATGTGAGCAGTGAAGCTACTGCACAATCACATTAATGATAGAGCTCATGAATTACCTTGCTCATCTCTTTTTCACATTATTAGCAAAGCTTGAGCAACGAAAAGTGCAATGCAAAACCCTTTCCACATTGATTTCGAAACATTTTGGTGAATTTGTTCTACATGCAGCTACCGACTTTTTTGGTTTCGGCCTGGAATAAGGTGAACATCGAGTATCTTCCACCACTGGAAATCACATTTTGTGAGATATAAAAAATCTTGTTTCCAAGTTCTCTCATAGAAATTGAAATCTAGTACCTGTTGCACACACCTCCTCCCTAAGTGGCGGATACCCGTGAAGGAAACACCTTTTTCGAAGCATAATCAGCTATAGCCTTGTTTAATCACCCTGGCAGGCTGTTCGTAAGTTTAATGAAGTATATGCAAAGTTAAGCAGGTTGGTTCAAAAACCTCCGCCTTGAGGCATGGGCTAGACTAATTCCTCGAGGTTGGTTGAACTGGCTTAGTTATCGGGGGCAGCTGATCGATTGATACTAGGGTGGAGCACACAATAAAGCAATCGTCTATATACCGACAGTATAGAATGGGTCTACGTTCAAGAACAGGTTGCTCAATTTTCGACATGAATGCCACTGCGAGTACTGGAGCAAGCCCATCGCTAGTCCTCTAATTTGTTGGTACTACTCACCCGACCATCTAAATACGTTGCACGATAAGCACTCTCCAAGGAGTGTCACGACCTGAGGTATTGACAGGCCATGTAGATTAACAGAGTTTTGATGTTCTTTGAGAATTTCACATACCACTTGCATAGCACAGTCATTCGACACAATAGTGTACAGCGAGATGACGTCAAAGGACTCCTTCACGTTTTCTCCCTCTAACCTAGCATCACGGAGTTTCATTAGCAGCGCGCTGGTGTTGGGAAGGTGAGCAGGGAGATACTTGGAAAGCTGTACAGTATTAAATTTAGAAACCATGAAATTCTATCCGTTGGGCCATCGACATTACATTACTAACAATAGGTCTAACTTTGAAATGAGACGGGTCATCCAAGTTGCGCCCCCCGGGAGAATTTTATGCGTTTTTATGAGCACGTTCAGGATCGTACAGATAGGGAGTACACTTTCAGCCGCATCATGTTGTTTTTAGGAAGGCTGGCGGCTCGTGCTCTTTGCAGCACTATGTGAGTATTGACCTGACCTACGCTGTCAATCCCCCGCGAGGTCCTCTCGGCGAGGCGGGATCAGGGGACTTACACAGTTATCGATAGGAGTTGATTTGGAAGGAGTCAGCGCGCTCGACCTTGTGTGGCTTTTGAGGAAGCTTGATCTGCATGATCAGCCTCTCGGAGTTCCCTGAAGCAACTTGACCTGAGGCTCACCCTATTTAAACCGCAGTCCTACCAGCTTGGGGTGATCGGTGCACCACAAAGGTCGGCTATCCCACAGGTTAGTTAACAACTTCCGACTTCCTACTAGTTCACGCCCTTTGAACTTCCTCTGTAGGTTGAAATAGTTCTTGATCGGATGGTTTTTCAATTTCTTTTTGTTTTTTTCAGGCTCCGAAGAAGGTGAAGGCACCGAAACGTCAGCCTAATAAATATTGTTGCAATCTCGGTTCAACAGCTCAAAAGAAAAAGTCAAAGCTGTAAAAAAGCATGCCGAGATTATAGAGAGTCGTACATGGACAATTCCTTTCAACACTATTTTCGAAACATTTTGGTGAATTTGTTCTACATGCAGTGACAGGCTTTTTCGGTCCTCTGGAATAAGGTGAACATTGAGTATCATTCACCGCTGGAAATCGCATTTGGTGAAATATAAAAAATCTTGTTTTCAAGTCTCTCATAGAAACTTGAAATCTAGTATCTGTTGTACACACCTCCCTTAGTGGCGGATGGGAACACCCATGGAATAAATGGTTCAGAGGAATTCATAACTCCTCCCCTATGGACCTAAAGAGTTCAGGTTTGACAGGATTACAGCTTTTTTATTAACAGTGGAATAGAAATCGACAAAAGATGGTGATGACAAAAGTGATTGGGAGGGCAACGATAGAGACCCATTAGCCGCACTACGGTAAGCTATGGAAATCTTGTTCATTTCTTGCTATTAGATTACGACCGCTGTCCACCAAGTTCTGTGACTAAATGAAGGATCCTCTCTGTTCGAAATCATTTGCGACAAAACCTAACCCCGTCAGTAATCTGGAATTCTCAGCTAGTGATATCTCTCGTAAAGAAAAAGTCTCATTGATACGACATCTGATAATGGTATTATAAAAACTCGAAGCATTCGTGAGTGCCGCACAAGGTTTGGTTGCCTAGCAGTTGAATCCTTGGTGGGTGTTCAAGTTCAAAAGTTAGTGTTCAAGTTCAAAAGTTAATTTCAAGAAAAAGAGTGAAAAATCGAGAATTTGAATTGAAGGTGTAAGCATCGCCTCACGCTAAGTACCATTTGTTCTGTCAGTCCTGTGTCAAACATCGTGTACAGGAAAATATTTTTCCAAAGAAGGAGTGGAGAGGTAACTGATACTACAACTTTGTCAAAGAAGGAGGGAATCCCGGCGTTGGCCGGGCGAACCGAGTGGTTACAAATATGAGATCAATAGGTCGGATTGTCGGTTTTTCGGTTTGTCGGTTTGTCGGTTTGGGTGTTTGCCGGTTTGTCGGTCTTTCCGCCGGCAAAATTCACGGTTAAGGTAAAGGTAGTAATATGGAAAACCCAGCTCTCGAAATTTTTCTTATATATAAAACTTTAAATTGGTGGTAAGTTGATGGACCAGAAGGAGGAGGACCGGAATGGGGCTGATTATCTTGTGCAAAAAGCTGTGATGGGATACAAATTGGTTATGTATTCAATCGCCCCGGCTTTTTGAATAGACATACACAGGACGATGCCAGTTCAGATCGAAATCACAGTTTTGAATACTTCTACTTCCACACTTCATCCTCACTACTCACTTCACTACGTAGTATCACACTACTCCATTAACCTACCCACCGCCAAGTTACTGCTTTAATATAAGAAGGAATTGTAGTATAGAGCTGAGTTTCCCATAACACCTTTATCTTGACATAAACTTTTGCGGACGGACACACCGACAAACCGAGAAACCGACACACCAAGTTACCGCTTTGTAAATGCTTTAAGAGAGATTATCGAACAAGTAGCGGGTCTTTTCGATCAATTAAGCATAACATGGTCTTCAAATCGCTGTAAGAATTGTTAGTACATCTACATAATCCTTTAAAAGCACCTTGTTCGCAATTGACTCTATGATACCTTGACTGAATGTATGCCCTTATCGCAAAGAGGGTGGTTGTATAAAGGTTGAAGTAATCTACCCCAAAAACTATCAACTTGTGCTCTTCTAAACTTGATAGTTTATTGCGTAGATCACTTCGCCTTCATACAGCCACCCTCTTTACCAAAAGGGAATACAGAAGTCCCTTAATGACATCCACTGTAAGCAGGAAGGAGAACGTGCCCAGAGTAGTCCTTGCCCCACTCGTGTCGTTCATGGTCGGGGGTGCGTATGACCGTTCTATACATATCCTTGACTGATAACCTTTCGTGTATAATCTGTCCCCGTAAATCTTGCGACGTTCCCTCGATCGTAAAGACATAGTTCACGATAATTTTGAGGTACCCTTTTTAGGTTGAAATGCAGAAGGTTGATTTGGAGGAGTACATCGGTAGCGAGAAAAGTACACCGGTGGAGAAGAAGGCGGGAACATCCGATTACTTCAAGATATTTAAAAGTAGTGGAAGTGGAGGTTGTACGAGTCATCTTGACAAGAATGGTATGTAAGGGGTTTTTGGAAGAAATTCAAGAAATTGCTGTCTTCGTGTAAAGAGCTGGCTACATCAAATCATAACTGTCCAGGATTGCCTTTCACTGTCGCTATGGGTCATGACATAAGTTTGAACTTCCAACATTGGTTCCCTCATGAATGGTGGAGCCTCTATGAAGCTCTTGAAACTCGTCCACTAGGGGTGTGGCATTCACACGATACAATCTCTTCCTTATTGTGCCGTATCCAGGACGTTTTTCATTTTCCATTATAACGGCATGGTATAACGGGGAGCCTCGAATTCATACTATAAGGAAACGTCGAAAACCATTTTTATCGTGAACTCTGCCTTTAAGCCCATGTGATGATCGGCTTGAGGCTGTATCTTGCCAAGTGATGTCAATAAGAAATATTTTGCGCGCGACTTTGGTATTGCTCAAGAACGTCGAGGGAATACTGAAGTAGGCAAAAAACACCCAACTTCAGGCTCAACATTGCGGTCCTTCTTAACTTGCCGCACGCCCATGAGGCTTGGACTCTACGCAATCACAAAGTATGCGCTTAGCGTCATTCACCGCACTCAGTGAATCATTCACCGCACTCACTAGAAAGACAGAGCTCAGTGAATCCCGAAGCACGCAAGTATGGAGGGAATCCAGATATTCGAGCTTCGTTGGGAACGCTGTCACATTTTCGTTCTTTGCGCTTTCCAATGGACGAAAGGCGAGTGACAAATGGCGTCAGCGACATAATCATTGCTTGTGGCCGACACCATTCACGGTTATTTGCAGTTCTAGACAAGATTATATTTGCGTTAGAATCCGCAGGTGGACACTCCCATAGTGAAAAGTTTCACATCGCTGCCTATCGAGAACTTCGGCTATCTGGATTTCGTTGCTTCGATGTTCTTATGGGAGGGATCGGGCCATTATCTCACCACAAGATTCCACTTCTCAATGGGTGGGGCGTAGCCCACCAAATTCCCGAAACGAACTACAGGGGTGACCCGAATTACAACAGGAAGACCACTCTAGAGTACATAAAAAAAGTTCAAAAAGTTCAAAGTGGTGTCACGTAGGGCAGAATAGCAAGTACCTGAAAGGGATTAGAAGGCACTTCGTGCTTGAGTCCGAAGTCTTCTCTTCTCCCACATCTGTAGCACTTTTCGAGAACCTCGATTCCTTCGTAGTCTCGCACATTCTTCATAATCAACTGAAGCCTAAATTCCCACTTTTGGGAATAATTGCTTCTTTTTAAACTAACAGACATCACCGTCTAAGGGAACCAAGATAACCACCTCTAAAGTGCCACGATCTACATGATCCAAGTTTTATCGGGCGCGCTTTGTTTCGGTATTCTCTACGCGAACTACTTCGATAAGTTCAACAAACACCTTTCTAGGTACTCAAATCAGAGGTCCAGTTCCTTTAGAGCCGTGTCCAAGTGTTGCTACTTCTCTTTAGTGAGGTGAAAAAGCATGATTGAGAGAGTGCAGTTCTACTCATTGGAAACCTACTCCCTGGACTGAACGAAACTAGCTATCAGGATCTACATAAAGCAAAAACTCGAGCATGATTGAAAGCCTAATTGTGCATGTGTCCACTTTCGATACGCTGGATTTGAGAAAGGTCGTCGATGTTCTGCAAGAGAAAAATTTATGACCGAAGCTGCAAAATGATTGATAGACAGCCGTCATTTTTCATCAAACAGCAAAGTCTTCAACTTGATTCATTTCAACTGGAATTTAAACAAATGACAGACGCCTCCCTGACCCGACTACGACTTTTTTGGAGCTTCTCGTAGTCGTTCCCTTGCGCTTTGAACTCGGTTGCCTCTAGTATCGGGTAGACCTACAGTGGCGCTCAAAAGCCTTCAGTCAAACATTCTCACGCTTTTTGTTCGTAACTTTTTTCTTAGCTGAGCGCGGGAAATTTTGATATATTTAGCTAAAGCCCACTTCCCACTACCCAACACTATTTGACTGCAAATCGCAATATCCACGTAACTAAGAGCAAGGTGCTTAGGCGGTAGCATTTCGCTCAAAGCAAAGTTAGTGACGTCCGCAGTTTTACGCACCTTATGTGCGTGTTTCTCATCTATTACGTTCGGCATTAGCGCTCGTACACTTAAGACATCGCAAAAAGGAAAAAAGCTCCAAGAGGACCATCATTCGTATTTCCAGTTAATTTTCAGTTCAAGCCCTTTGGGATATCTGGAACTTATTCAGATTGCATATTGATAGTGGTATGTATTCGCGATATACCCATGCTACACATATTGAAATTTCATATGATTTGAACCAATAGGAAAGGAGCCATGACTGAAAAGTACGAGTGAAGAAGTATTTGGCCGAAGACTTTCGAGCGCTACTGTATAGCCTTCTCACCACGTGTACCCTCTACAACTTTCATCCGCTTTCAGATGAGGAGGGGTTGCTTCATAACTGTCCTGACAGTTTCGTTTCTGACGCTCTCCATTCGCATATGAAATTTAGACCCATTGAAGTCCTTAACGTTTCATTTCCACAGAATAAGGTTGCTCTACATTAATTGCACTCACTACACTCGCTGTCGCACAGCACCGTGGGCCTCACCGCTGCTTTTTATCACCTTTTTTCTGGAAGTCATGCATCACCATGGAACGCAGGAGAAAACAGTAGACTTCATCTATTTCATCCGTGCCGCTACAGCCCGCTCCTCTCTATCTTGAACGGCTGAGTCAATCCTAAATTCTCACGATGACCAGCCAAGGCCAACTTTCTGCTAGTACGTCCTGTCATTTCTGAAGCTATAGTTGGAGTTTTTGCCCATTCTCTGCTAGCGGATAGGTTTAGTGGCCCATCGCGGATTTTTTGTGACCACATCCAGTGGTAACAGAAAGAGGAACAGGCTTAGAGCTGATCCTTGACTACCCCCAACTGTGACATGTGTTGCTTCTGTTACGCCATTCGGTGCGTATAACTGTCTGAGATCTGTCGAGCATGTGCTCGAACAGAGAAATCATGTGCACTGAACGTTAGACGACGCTTCTTTCCTTTTCGTTTCTCACGAAATCAGAGTGCTGGCCGCGCTAGGCGGTCGAATGTCTTCTCCAAGTCAAGAAAAATAACGAAAACGGCCATGTGAGGGAGGATTACGCGTTTTTCGGACTGCAATTAAGACAAGATCTAATTGTAATATCTGAACAGTTACAGCTGTTGCTCCCAGGCACGATCAGGGCAAGTTATCTCTTGAACAACCCACGATATAGTCAGATCTGGTTCATGGCCACAATAGTGTAGGCTCCACTGGCCTGACTCTAGAAGCATACATTCTCCTTTCACAATACTTCTATATGAACCGCCTTTGAAACCATTTCCGGCTTGTTTAACCTAGATTTCATTAATATCGTCCTCCTACCGAATGCTATGCCATGCAATGTGCTTGTTTCAAGTTTCTGAGGTTTCGATCATCATTTGAGGTATTGGGTTATGAGCTGGTTTGCTTAGAGGCGATTCACTAATTGGTACGAACCATCGTAAACAATCATATCTAAGAAAGCCCTATGTTGTACAAGCCATAAGCAATGAATTATGAAACTCCTTACAGGTGCACGAAGTGCTCAAGTGACTGATACTGCAGAAGTAGTCATTGCAGAAAAGGTCGGATGAAATGAAATTGCTCCAGGTATTCGGAACTTTTGCAGTCTTGCGATTTTTCCTGCAGTTTTGAGTGTTTCTTAGGGTGAAATATTGTCACCTTTGTAGCCTTCCGCAGGCCCGGCTGCTTCCTATTGTTGGTGGGAGTAATTGTTCACCTACATATGCTTGTGCCTGTAATCTCAAATCACCAATATTTTCACATAAGACGAGGTGGCCGGCCTAGTTCCTTTCATATGTATACAACTTCACCAAACAAGAGCTTTATTCACAATCATAGTTTCAAAATGGCAGCCTTCAGTCTGTTCAGGCTTGTCTTCGAATAAGAAATAGTGATCGTGGTGGGCACGGACAATATTCAGCATCGTGACCAGGAATGCCATTGCTTCCCCCGATGCCAGCAGTTCCTGGTGTACCTGGTTCACCACGTTTCCCTGGAGCGCCCGTTGGGCCTGGAGGACCATCGGAACCTGGCAATCCAGGCGCACCCGGTATTCCAGTGATTCCAGGCGCTCCTATCGGTCCTGGTTCTCCCGGTGGACCGCGAGCACCTTTACGTGATGTTCCTGGCTGGCCTGGTGCTCCCGGTTCTCCAGGATGTCCAGGCGCACCATCTGGTCCTGCATCTCCAGGAGGTCCTGGTGGTCCAGGCTTTCCCATGACACCATAGGGCAAAGCTGGGACACCTGGTATTCCAGGAGGACCTTGCAATCCAGGAGGACCATCGGGTCCTGGTGGACCTCGTTCTCCTGCCGGACATCTCACGCAACCTTCGGGAGGAGCACATGCTCTATCGTAAGAACCGCCATTCATATTGTCCAGTCCCGCAGGACCTGCCGCACCAGGAACTGAAATAGAGAGCTTATCAACATCATTGTCCGATGATGGTAATGTTGTGACTGACAATAAGCAGCAATTTCAAAGCATATCTTGTATTGAAAACGAAGGCCATACTAGCTTTACCTCCTGGCATTCCGGGTGGACCAGGCGGTCCTGGAGGTCCAGGTGGGCACTGTGGAACCAGATCACATTGACACCAATCGGGAAGGCCTGTGAACCTGGAAAGAAAGTGGGAAGCATCGAAGCTGTTTCACGGTTAACAAGTGGAAAGAATTGTCTCCAAAAGATCAGGCGCACGCGTGAAACAGACAGTGATTACTTATGTCACTGATGTTATACAGTTGTCGTCAAGAGTTGTCGTTTAACTGCTAGCGATAGCATTTCACTTTTCCGGAAATTCCTGATTAGAACCCTTCTTGGAGATATTTCGTGGCACACCGTCAGCACTATGCAATTGCCGAGAAAGTGCGCTTGAAAAGAATCACCCTAGATAATTCCATGTTAGGTTGATTGATCGACCCTTCAGTGTTTGGGCGACAGCGTGCTTTGCTTAGAATCGCGTACCTGTTCGGAGTCGTTCATGAGTTCTAGATTCTGGGGTAATGAGGGCGTTAGAGTCCAAAAGAGCGTGAACACCTTTTCGAGAAATGGAGATGCCCTGCTGAGAGCATACAAAAGCGCCAAATGGATAAATTCAATGTAATGCTTCCAGTGGTGCATCTCGTGGTGGTGTCAGGCCACCCACCCTTGCTCTACAGCTGAAATAACAAAGAGGTTATCGCTCCAGCGTGTGTTAGAAATAGAGAGTGCGTCCTATTAAAAAGCACTATGTCTTCCAAAAACTGCTCTCTTCATACTGAGTGAGGTGGGGATGGAATTTGATGTACCATGATTATCATACGAAGCCAAACAAAAGGCGCACCATATCACACGCACGGTCAGGGGTTCGAATCCCGGAACGATGCCCCCTAGGCCAACCAAGCCTTCTATCCCTTCAGGGTCAGTGATTTGGTACCAGACTCGTCTGGGACTATAAAAGCACTGACTTGCACATCGGCTGGCCACCGGTCATTGTATAGGCCACATACGCACTCATTATGCCACTACGATTCTGAATGGAATTCGAGTGCTGGGCCTCAAGCGGGATTGATTAATGCCAAAAACTTTACCTTTTAACTTTATCCAAACAAATGGGAACGCTTGACATAGTCCAAACGTCTTTCATCTAAGTGATACTCCTTGACATCCCATGTTTCTTTCTTCAAATATTTGTTCTCACCTTTTCTCTCTTCGCAGAAATGGATTCTCTTTGGGTTTCGATGGAGGGCTGTGATTAATCTGCATGTTCATCAACTCGATCCATGATGAATCCGTTTCAACCTGATAAAGTTTCGACTAATATCAAGAGGTTCAGGAGAAAACGCACCAGGCTAAACAAACCTTAAAGCTCTCAACGGCTTCGAACACCTCGTCTTTCAGATCAACCATTTCCCAGTAGAGACGAGGGAGAAAAAGCATAGATCCGAATAATGAGATGGCTCCAGCGGCAAGCGAGAGCGACATAACAAATGGTGCCTCACGCATTGTCCTGAACTTGACAAATGTTCGAAAATATACGATCAAATTTTGACTGAGGCAAAAGCACGGATCACGAAGCAAGCGAAGCACGTGGGAATCTTTTGGTAAGTGGAAAAGCTTCTGCTCCAGCCTTTGCAAAGTCAAATCTATTCATAGTAAGCGTAAGGAGGAACAAGTGACAGATCCAGATGGCGTTCTGTAGCTGCGAACTTCCGTGCTTTGGAGGGCTTTATATTCTCCACCCCGCCCACTCCACTCGTATTCGTCCACACATAAAAACTCATTTCATTCAAGCGAAGAAATTCGCCAATCTTACAGCAATTCCATTACGACGAAACCGCTTCTAGCTGAAGAAAAGAAAACACTACGAGCGACGACAAAAATTGGATTGTTTTTTGGTTGAATAGCCCCCAAATGGGCAATTCTCCTTACATGACGGTGCTTAGCTCATCGCTTATTGGGCATATCGGGCTTGTTTGTGAATAGCACGAGAAACTTGTTCCAATCATTTTATGTGAAACCATCCATCAATTTATTACCAATGATGGGCATGCTGATAACACCACCGATTCCTTGATGACATCTGTGTTTTTATCTTGACCCAATTTCGAGTTAGATGTGTGATTCAAAGTAGAGCAAAACTGTAAGTAAGGCCATTTCTGAGATGGGTATGCTACCGCGTTTTTATCAGTCGCTTATGACATGACAGCTGGTTCTGTATACCTTTATCAATTACAGCAACCGATAAGTTCCTAACCATCACACGAAAGCCGCTTCAGTAGAATGCCAGTACTGATGAGTCCGCTGATGGGCATTTTATTGCCATAAGCTTTCGACGGATTTGGATTATAAGAAAACGACGTTCTACAACTTCCAGTTCTCATTTCAAACTACTTCGGAAACCCCTTACCACTGTAGTTACATGGTTAAAATGAGTAAAGCGATATAATCGACACTGTTAATAGTCCCAATTTCCCGTTAGTCATTGGTACGTGTTGGAATGGGAGAGTTTAGGGAGGCACACGTGAGAAAATCAAATGTGTTAGGTATCATGGAGAGGATGACTTACATCTCGCTTAGACCATTCCTGTCACATGGCTGTTGCTACCCTCAATGTACTCTGTATGACAGGGAAGCAAGTGACGATATGTACAGTGACAAAGTAAAGGAATACTGGGATATCCCATATGCAGGAAGCGGCAATAAGTGCAGTTGATTTCAGTTAATTCAAAAAGGACTGTTTGATATGCTACACAGTTGTTTATCTCGTACAACTCGCTGTAAGTAATGTCAACGACGACCCAACCCAAGTCTGGTCTCATTACACAACCAATTTATAGGTTGGATAAAGGCTCCATGCTAAGCTCCTTTAACAATTTGACGTATAAACAATTTTTCCAAGGACTGACGTCAGGGAGGGAGGGTTTAGCCCTCGAATGCTAGCCAGGACTTTTTTAGTTCGGCGAAAAATGCTGCTGTGAAAGATGAACAGGTTAGAGCGTATAATTCCGTCCTGAGTCGGCCACTTTCGCCGACTTCTTCATCACCTTTTACTTCTCACTGTGCTATGTTTTCGTTGACAAATCAGCTTTCCTGCCATCTACTGCTTTCCTTCAGTTTCAGTTCGATTTAATTAATTCATGTGCGCTTTGTTGATTTGGTTGTTCTCACCGACTGACTTCCAGGTACCTGCACTTCTGATTCCGACCTCAATTCCCTTACTGTACAATCGTGAGGGGCGTCTTTAATGTGAAGGTGATTATCAGAAGGCAGAAAAGGAAATCGTCGTACCCTGCTGGGAAGCCGTAAGGAAGGGAATCTCTGAAGGTCACCTATCTTATTGTTAGAGTAGAACGCGAACGAGTGCCTCTCATCACTTCTGAAGAAATCTGTTTGTAATGAAACGAGAAAGAAAGCTTTCGTTGACACTGGTTCCCACCCTTCATTCACAAGTTCCTAGACAAGAGGTCAGTAATCCAGCAAAACTACTGTTTTTTAGCCTCTTTCTGTCTGCAGCCTATTTTTTGCGGATTTTGTGTTAGGTGTATACTGCTTCAAGGACGCAAAAGCTGGAAAGAGTTTCTTGCTTTCATTTTCTTCTCTATCTCAATCTTCCATACCCACATTTAGAACATCAGCGAACCCAATTTCAATTCAAAGTGGTCGAGTTGTTGCCTCAACGAGTTCTCGTCCTTTCAACAAGTAACATTTCAAAAACGCTGGCCTTACCCCTGAATAATCCACCAGGAGAAAATTACTAAAACGGTTAACTAACGGATTCTTACTAGATGCGGTGAGAACTGTCCAACTACGCTTAAAGAACTCTTTTTAAAACTTCCAAATTTTGTCTGTTGTCAGAAGCGGTATGAAAGAAAAGAATGGAAAACTTTGGTTCCGTCTCCTCTGCAAGAATTTCATGATTCAAAAGGGGTTTTCATGTATTTTGTGTGGATGCTTTGTTTGGATGCTGATAGGGTGGAGGTGGTGCAGTGCTACATAGTTGACGTGCTGCCATACTTCAAGGTTAGAAATCGAGCCCCGCACTGATACATATTGTCCAAGTCAACTAAACTGCCCCTTGAGTTTGCTGAAAGAGGACGAAATAATCTCGAAAGGATCACAGGGTCGTTAGTCAGCTAGTCTCTGTAAGTTCCAGAGTTAAATACTTCAGGGCGTTTCATAACGGGGTTGTTAAGAGCCAAATGATGTCAGTTCTTATTCCTTATAAATTCAACACATTTCATCGAATTCCAAGTTCTCTCATCTTGAAACCTCGGCATTGCTGTTGTTCTTGAAAATGTTATTTTTGCTTCCGCCTCGAGGTTGTTAGGTGGAAATCTTTATTTTGGCCAACGTTTCGACGGTTTCGTCGTTTTCAAAGGCCTGAAAATGGCTCAAAAAGCTTGACCAAAATATAGATTTCCACCTAACAACCTCGAGGCAGAAGCAAAACTAACATTTTCAAGATCAACATATTTCTTTTTTCAACCTTAATTCTGAGGAGCAGCAATAGGTCTGTGGATTTGCCGAAATGAAACAATTCAATGTGTCACTTCAATTGATCGCCACATCGGACACTTCCAAAACCTGCGACGCAAGGGCGCTTTATCCTCTTAACGGCTGCTTGACTGCTTCAATTTGATTCCGTTCTTAGAGAGCAGAAAAAAATAAATGTGGCTAAATTCACGACACCTCAAACGGGTTCTTGTCTTCAACTGCTCCTAATTCTTCCTCCGAGGGCCGCAATGGCTTCCGCAGGTGCCTGTGGGATATTCTGGGAAGATCTGCTGTTGTGAGCGGTTGTATAGAGCTTTGTTTTTATATATGCATGTATTCAGATATGCATAATAAAAACTGTTAACAGTGACTTTGAAAAACGATCATTTGCATAAATCCATCTGACATAGACCATCAGTCCCCACCTAGCACGTTGATAGCTGGTTTTGTTGATCCACATTATTATCGTCAAACTTTTTATCACCTTTACAATCTTATTCTGATTTCACTGACCACCTTCTAAAGAATACGTAAAAGCTTCAGATCCTTCAACGAGGGAGGGCTCACTTTTATCCCCTAATAATTACATCATTTTTCGAATAGTCAGAGCGGGATTGGTACAGACTTAATATTTTGTACAAGTCCCGATCTGAGGATTTCAAACTACATTCAAAAATTATATGAACTCCCGGTATGTAGTTCTCCTCTTTTTCCATAACTCGACCACTTGATTATTTTTCCTTTTTCGGATAAAATGTGTCTGGCAAAGTTTGCAGTCTGTACTGGCATTAACCGCCCTCTGTGTATCTCCTCACTGCCATAGGTGTCCCCCACTGAACAGAGCATTTGTTGCTCCGGTTAATGAACACAGTTGTAGCTGTAAGGACTCCCGTAACTTATTTATTTGTTTTTATATTGTATGCAGCTATTATAGTGGGCATATAACCCTTTCACACCTCCTCTGCCTTCAAGATGAAGGTCACACGATGGTCCACTAGGGATGCATATGGAAAATTTTTGAACCAAACTGTGTTGAAATACCTTTTCTATGAAAAAAAAACGATTAAGGTGAATGTTTGCTGATACTGAATTACATAAATTTGATTATGTGTTGTTTTGCTAGCCCTGCAGGAACAACATGACATGTCGGAATTTTATTTCCTAAAAATATCTTAAAATTGTATTCCGCTCTTCTGGAGGTCTCTGTTTTCTCAATTCTTAACACTTCTCTGGTGCTAATTTCAGAGAGTGCCGAAATCTCTCAGCAAATGATTGCTTGCTTTGCTTGCAGACTCGATATTTTACGGTGGAGACAATGGTGGCGTTTTTCAGGGCAATCCTCTGTCCAGAGCGACCTTCGAACGGCCGGAGATTCGATGCCATCTAATTTGAATAAATTGAATGCCTCAGCGGTGTGAGTGTTATTTGCTGTAGTGGTGAGAAGAAATTGATGCTCCTCCTGTTTACGGTACTGGTTCCAGATGTCACACTTCGGAGGATTTTCACGCACCATTTCTCTCAGAGATGGCTCGTATCAAGCAAGCAGGTGAAGGAAAACAGAAGGAGGATGCCCTTGGCTAACTACCACCCGTTTTGGGAATTGAACATATACATATTAAAGAAGAAATCCACATCTGATAGAACTAGTAGATATGGTTTTGTCCAGGATAAGTTCAACTTACGTGCTGGGTTTACCCTTACCTTTCAGCATTCGCCACTGTTTGTTCTATCGTCGTTTCAGCTTTGTAACAACCTTCTTACACCTTCTTACTATTCATTGCCTATTTATCTCTGACATGCCTTCGAAGGTATAACGTGTTCTAGTAATAAGTGAAAGCCTACGAACCATAATCAAACAAGCTTCACATTCTGTAAGAGGTTTCTACTGCATTTGACAGCTCAATAGGGTCAAGTTAAACGTGTTTATTTTAAAAACATAGGGAACTGCCAGCACTCTTAGTGCTGATCATCAAGAGTTGCTGCAAATAATGGATCTCTGATCAAAATACAATCCTATTTGAAGAAGACAAGAGAGCAATTATAGTTCTACAAATCGTTTTGACTTGATGCTTTGTTAACTTCTGTTATATCGACGCAGTACGCGATGCGAAAGGCTTACAAGGCTGGCGATTTATGGACAAGACCTCAGTCTCGGGCGGGACTCTCTTAATGGCTTATATGCCATAGTTTATCAGCACTCACACGTACAAAGTGTTGACCCGGCCGGGAGATATCAGCACTGAACCGTTAAGCTGAAAGCTTTACTAAGAAGGCGAGGGCGATCGGGGTCTTGGTAGTGTAAGGGATAGAGCACAGTGCCCGGAAAGCGCAAATACGGGTCCTCCGAGACTGAAGTTTTGTTCATGAATCGCCAATCTTGTGAGATCTACAAATTGTCTTATCGGGGTACACTACCACATAAGGGTGCGTAGATTGATTGATACTAGCCCAGTCTATCCGAGTATTTCATATCTCTGGTAGCGTCTGTTTGATGTCAGACTTGTCTAGGTCTACACATACTGCATATGATACAGCGTACAGTCTTGTACATTGGCTGTCCATCGCAAGTCAGTGTACATACAGGCTCACGCATTCAAAACACTTTTAAACTTCTAAATGTGAGTTGAATGTGGGCACATTCTGTAAGGGGATTGATTTATGCCAAAAGACTTCAGACGTTTTGTTCTGTCTTTACGATTCTTCCATGTCAGATGTAATGGATGCATCGGGAGGACTCGTAACTCACGGGAAATGGAGATTATAAGGTATATCATGGTAAAAGGGAGTGTGTGATCATTCTGAAGGACCCAGTTACCTGTAGTCAGTCCTGATCTTACTAAAGAAGACATCATATTGATATGGTCGCAAAAAAAAGAGGGAAATTCGCTTTATTCTCACGATACATCCCGCATTCGACTTTCATTCATAATCGTAAAATTGTTTTGAATACGTATGTATGCGGTCTATACGGTGACTTGCGGATGCCGATGTACAATAAAAAAGAAAGGAACAAAAATTCTCTGTGATTCAACGTTTATTTACTAATTGTGAGTGATTCGTTTCGCCTCAGAATCAGACGAACCACTTCGTTTTTCATGTACCCCCAAGGCTAATCAGTGAAGAGGGTTAGGTGAAAAACAATCAAAGTGTATAAATAGTGGTGTGACTAACAAATAGTGCTTAGTATAAGATTAAGTATTAAAAAATAGTCCTCAACGCAAAAAAAAATCATAATAAATCATTAGTATAGTCAGTAAAGGATAGTTGAATTAGACAAGAAAGAGGAACAGGCTCAGTGAAGATTAGAACAACTTAGAAGTCTAAAAAATCAATCGATACAAGAGGGAACAATGGAATTAAATGGATACTATTTGAGGAGGAGATAAGGGAATAGTGAAATAGAAAAGTAAGATTAGAATCGAAAGTAATAATGCATAAGTAAAGATTTTAAAAAAGTAGAAAAAATTAGAGAAAAGTGAAAAAAAGCCGGATGCCGTATGCATGCAACAGTCGATAACGCAGCCAAGTATATGTGGCTAGGGCGCAATGGCATGTAAGTGCTATTTCATATAGAAAGTAAAACAACTAAATGTATGTATATATGTATGTAGGCGTGTATGTATGTATGAGTTTACTCTTTGTAACCATTCTGTTTTTGAGGCGATTGCCTCCTCTCTTGTTACCGGTGGTGATTTTTGAACCAGTGGTCCTGTGCGTTGATAGACGTTTAACTTAACATGTTTAATTACTATAATACTAAAGAAAGATGACAAAGTTTATTGAGTCTATTCAATAATCAACTTACTACTGAAACAATCAAAAATTTAACAAATTATTCATATATCACACTTCCTTTCTCGCAAACTTTTGGCGTGTACATTCACCACTTTCTGTTCCACGCTTCCGAACAATTATTTTTTCCTGTAAAGATATAATAACATTCGATTGAGACTAACGGTATCAAAAATTGTACCTCATTGTTTGACCATGTACTAATATGTTGCGCCTCCCGAGTAGAGAACCAGGGATTCAATATCGAACTCGTCGATATTGAATCCCTGGTTCTCTACTATACTCGTCTTCCGCCATGTATTCATCTGAGCTCTGAAATAATTTACTTACAATGTTATTAACGTGTTTAACCCTAGTCACAATAGATTTTACCTCTCCAGATTCACAGGCCATTTCGTATTCCTGGTGCTCCCCTACGTCCATTCTTTCGTCACCATATTGATTTTCATTTTCCTCTTCAATGAAAAATAGATCTCCTCTGTATACTCATCACTTTATCACCTCATCCGTTACCGGCCAGATATTCTATCCATAGTAACGTTTGAGGGCGTCGTTGAGGAACTTGCCGACATCTCGAATTGCCACCGTTACCGCTCCCTGATAAAATTCACCTAGTCTTCCAACGATTAGAGCTTCGTGGAGATTGAAATCCCCACTTCTGCCAATCGATTCAATTCTTCTACTATGCTTCGTGGAATGTCGGCAAAGGCCACGTACATAGGGATGTAGTCCCGGCGAGCTTGGATCGTCGAAAAATCGAAGTGCTATTCCAAGCATCGCCATCTCAGCAAGAAGCTACTAAGCCTATCCATTGCTCGTTATTACTAGACGTATCTGGCTATTCTTTTCCAACTCACCGCCTGCGCCACATGCTTATGGCATACATATTCGCGCATTCGCAACTTCGAGACGGAGTCCAGAATCCTACGTGCGCAAATCACGTCGATTTACCAGCTAATGCCAGAAGCATTAGCAGAATCACATTTTGCAGGCGTATTCCGACGTTCTTCTTGAGGTAACGGCATGGGTTACCTTGCCGCAAAGTGCGCAGTTCACCATCTTGCACTGTATGCCAAACATGAATAGCTCGGTCCCTATTTGGGTATTCCTTCACAACGTATATGAGTATTACTCAGAGCTATTACCCTGTGTAGCGCCCACGTATGTTGGCTGAGTATCCAATCCTTTAGTTGTGTTCCAATTAAATTTTTGATAAACGGCGCTTCTAATCTTCTTTAGATGAACTTCTAATCATAGGCGTAATAATCGGCATATGAACGTTGCTCTATTCCTAAATGCTGACAATCAATCACAAAAACTCAATCAGAGAATAAGAAAAGAAGGAAATTAAGGAGAATAAGAATAAAAAGAAAGAAGCAAAAACGAAAATTGGTCGAGCCCGCGGTGAAGTTGACTATTCATAAGCATAGGGGGAATTGGTTCTACAGTGATCTCCCTTCTCAACTTTTGATCCACGTAATAGGCACGTAGACTGGTAAGGCATATGAGACAAGGAGGTTGATTGAAATGAAAGCAGCAGGGGTAACCCTGCGAGAACATGTACGCGAGGATAGGGACATAAATATATAGAATGATAGATGCTTCATGATAGCATCAGAGAGTGTTCTTGACAGTGAACAAGGACACATCAATGAACCCTTATGAAGACTATCCAACGATCCACAATAAACATGAATCTAATATAGAGGACAGTTAACTTTCGGAAATGAACTCACGGAGACAGCATTTTGATGACATACACCGGTGAAATCCTGATTCTATTTAGTTTACCTGACCATGACATACTGAATGCATTATAATAACATTGTACCAAGTAATGTCTTCGAATATATAGATGGAAAGTTTGAAACAAAAAGAGTAACACATGAAATTATTAAAATGACACTCACCACACTCAATTTTCAAGGGGCAGCGGGAAAGAGGGGGATCGGCATGCTGATAGTGTGTTCCAATTGAAAAATCTTTCGAAAGAAAGAGAGAGCTTTTGACATTGTACAAGAACACATCAATGACTCAGTCCGAAGAACATGCAATTTAAAAGGGGTACCATCAATATAACATTTATTATACATCGACATTCACGGGGTCTCTGGAATAAAAAAATATTTCCATGCAATATTCTACACAAAACATCTTACAATAATCAATTACCTTATAAGAAAAGTCCAAGAATGCTATCGTAAACATTTCATAACAAAAAAGACACACAATACCCGAAAAATTTTAATTCTATTTATCACAAGTTTACCGGAACCTAATGCAAAAAACTTCAATTCCAATTCAGATACATGAAATACTTGCTTCATCCTCAGGGCCTTTATTGTGCCCTATTCAAAACGTTTGACGAAATCATTTCGGCACATATGCTATCAGAGGGGGCCCTGAATTCATGCCATGCGTAAATCTCCGAAACCATTTTTATCGTGAACTGTGCCTTTAATTGTTGTTCACCTACCCCTTTTCACTGATGAGCCTGTGTGGTACGTGAAAAACGAAGGGACTAGTCTGATTCCGAGGCGAAACGAATCACTCACAATTAGTAAATAAACGTTGAATCACAGAAATCTTTGCTCATTTCTTTTTTATTGTTTCAACGCTAAGGTTAACCAAACTAAGAGGGGAACCCTAGTGAGTCGACTTTAGTTCCGTCGGACGGGTTTGCTCTTCGTAATCATACTGTTTTTTGAGGTGATTGCCTCCTCTCCTGTGACCGGTGGTGATTTCTGGACCAACGGTCCTTGCGTCAATAGACGTCAAACGTAACATGTTTAATTCCTGTAATACCAAAGAAAGATGACAAAGCTCATTAAGTCCACCCAGTCTTACTACTGAAATAAATATCAGAAACAAACAAAGATTAAACAAGTTATTTATTTATCACTCTTCCTCCCTCGCTGATTTTTGGCTCGTACATTCACTACTTGCTGTTCCACGCTTCCGAACGTTTCTTCTTTCCTTTAAAGGAGTGGATTATGCAAGAGATCGGTGTCATTGAAAAGGAGTGTAAATGAAGGAAATGTGATTGTGTGATGCTCTCATTCAGGGGTATTGCGAGGATCCGTACCGTTGGGCTACCTCTGGTGGTGCTCCAAAAGTAGAGTGGCGTGATAAGGAACTGGAGTCTTGTATGCCTGGGCACTGTACCAGAAAGATAGTGGACGCAACATTTTTTTCTGCGTCATGTGAGTATAAGAACATTGCCCACGTGGTTTTCTTGTTATAACCACACCAATGAAGTCGTACCTCCGGCAGTGGTACGGGGAAGTGCAGAGCTCTGTGATCTCCTATTGCTGATGACTCAATATTGGTGAAGAATACGCTGCGTCAATACCGGTCATACGTCGGGGTAGATGCAAAGGGCTTTGATCATCAAATTCCGAAGTGGCTCGTTGAGGAGGTAGTTCGTATGGTAGGTAGAGCGGCAGGAGAGAAAGGCCTGCTGAAGCCGAAGTAGCAGCTTTGCAAATCTCAGAGTTGAGTTGTTTGGAAGAATAATCTCATATCGTGGAGGTGTGCTGAGTGGCTGGAAATAGACCTCACTCATTGGCACTATGGCATCGGAACTGCTGTGTCGTTGGACTTAGAAATATGTTTGGATAGATTGGGTGGTGTAAGGCGATGATGTACTGTTGGTTTCGGACATTGCGGGGCCTAGGTCGAAATTAAGAAAGTCGAAATATTTTTACAGCGTACAACGGAGGCTTCGCGTCGCTGATGTCTTTCGGAAGACACTTGGAGCAGCTATTTCATGCGAACCCATGGAGGGAGAGGTGTGTCCCCTGAGCGGTTAAGATCAGCCGCAAAACCGCCTCTCAGTCCCCGCGTCAGGGTCGGCCCCATTTGCCTAACAACACCCAATGGGATATCGGACACAACTGGGGTGGCGATATCAAAGGACAGTTTCAAATGGTGAACACAGAATACGGAAATGATGAAAGATAAACACAAAAAAACTGAACTGAAAAAATCAGACCACCACACAGTAGAAAATTTGCATGAGCATGTTGAAAAGGGCAATTGTGCAAAACCGCTGAGGATTCGCTGATTTTGAGGTGATGGATGGAATCGCGCTGGCATCACCCTTATGGTTTCGGACGTGAGCCGAGTCACCCCGGACGACCTGCGAGCGTACCTAGAGGACGTGAATTCTATCCCGCAGCAAGGGAAAAACGCATACGTCAGCAGTTTCCCAGATAAGTGTTCCAAACTCATTTGACAGGACTTGACATGCCTGGTCCTACAATTGCGCGTGTGCATGGATATTCCAGTGTAGCAGGCTGTGTCAATAGTTCAGCGACCGAGCGGCGAGTACCACCACCGGTCACACTGCTTTTTACCGGATTTGCCGGTCGCGCTTTCCGGAGCGTGGAGGGTGCTTCAAATTCGATCGGAAGCATCACGTCAGGGCCCACGACTGAAGGCCTGTGCGGCCAGTTTTTTTTTTTTTGATTTCGAAGAGAATGATCAGTCCTGGGAGGATGTCGCCCCTATACTGAGACTGATTTTGATGACAGAAAACATACCAACACAGGAGTACTCGGTCGGTCAGCGAACAGCGGACATGACAGTGTTAATACCAGAGAAAGTCGAAGCTGTGGTCATAGGAATTGATCGCTGGAAAGCCTAGAATGCTTGCCTACCACGCGGGCGGCCCAGATTCGATTCCCAGCCGATGCACCATGTTTCAAAGGATCGGTGGTGGAATGTTCGAACGATAGGATATTTACTGGAATATTTATCGGGTCAACAAGTTACGAATGCAATCTCGTTCCGTCACCAAAATAAAGACTTCAGTGATTGTGATTGATTGAATCAAACTGGGCCTTTAATACGTAAAAAATGGGCGGCTAATACACCGACCCCGACAGGCGGCGAGTTCGTTTTTTGGTGTAGGAACTTACGAAGTTCCAGCATTTTTGCGCTTTGAAGTGGGAACATGCGAAGTTCCCGCACTTCTCTAGCCTCGCTGGAAGTATCGATTGAACAATGAAGGTGCTCATGTGTGTCCCATGTAATCGTGACGAAGAGTCATGACAACGAGTGATGATAAAAGGCGCTAACGATTCTGGTCACACACTAGATGCCAAAGCGCTTTCCATGATTTCGTATTCCTTTTTATGTTTGATCTTATGCGGCTACAAAACTTCTGCTTCTGTAGCTCGCTCTGCAGTCACCTCCGCCCCATTCTCGATCGCTTTTTGTTCTTATTTCTCTTTCTACATCTGCAGTCGTCAGTGGGATGGCAAATAGCAAATCATCGTCTCCTACCCCGATAGCTTCTACGGGTGCCTTTCTCATTTCTACAACTATATGAAAAATCTATGTAATCTGTGTATAATCTATTGTTTTATTTATCCTATTGTATTACTCTTATATATTTAATGTTATCCCCTCACTCTGTACGATAGTAACAAGTAAGTAAATAAATAACCTAACAGCAGTTGTCAGAGGTGAAAGTGAATAGCTGTGCACTTTTTTCGCCCACTAGTGATGTTGGAGCCACCAATAGCATCGATGGAAGCAAACTATCTTTTATTACATTTTATTTCAATACTATGTACTATATGCAGGTATGACATCTAGTGTCTTTGAGGGGAAGCACTTAGCCGCGCGATTAATCGTGATAGCCACAAGTGTCACAGTAGTTGGAGGTTTTGCACGCCGACTGTAATGTTTTCCTATTATGCTTTGCTGATGGCGCACGATGAGTGTATAATAAATAAAATAAGTAATGAAATATGTTTGTAATCCTGACCGTAAATGAATGCTTCATTTTTCCACAACTTGTCAGCTTGATACATATATTACTCAATGTCCACTACATACGTTCGGTTAGTTGATGTCAAGCGTCAGAGCGCCATTGATTTTCCCTGATCTCTAATCATCAATTGACATGCCGCGATCATGAGTACTCCGCTCTACAAAAATGATGTCTCTCTTGTTGACGCTTCAGGAACGCTTTCCCCAGTCAGAAGTAAAGACTTTAGTGAGAGCTGCAAAACTAGTTGCAGTGCACGCAATCATTTACTCAAAGTCGCTGATTGCACAAGCAGCTCAGGTAATCTATCTCCTCGTAACCCTGCTGACCTTTGCAATCCACTGAGCTCAGCTAAAATCGATTTCTTGCAAATGTTAGTGAGAGCTATTCTGGAAGCCATTTATTTCTTGAACAACGACCCCGTCATAGAAAAAGTGCATGGTCTTATAGTAAAAATTTCTAAGGGTGCATGCTCTGATAGTGAAAATTCCTGAGAAGGTTTCTGATGGTGTTGAAGCTGAAAAAAGAGCACGTAGTATTGTGTTAACCGGTATCCCTGAATCGTGCAATGATATGACGCCATCCTCTAAGCAGCTTGAGTTGGAAGGTAAAGTAGGTGAAATTTTGGATATTCTCAACGTTGAGTGCAGACCAATCGAGGTCTTTCGGATGGGAAAAGTTAGTAGCGCTGCTCCGCGACTAGTAAAGCTAGTGTTGCCCTCGCGGAGACCTTCGGCCATTGTCTAACTCTCACAGATTGAAGAACACTAGTTTTTCGGGCGTGCATGTTAGAAAAAGCATGACCGCCGCTGAGCGAAAACAATTCAATGAACTAAGGCACGAATGCAGAGAGCGAAATGAAAACAGTGGCAAGCGGATATGGGTTGTATACAGGGGGAGTTGAGGCGTGTCGGAACCTCCTAATTTTCGGGAATTGTTATGAGCCCGACATGTTATTTATTACTGAGACCTGGTTTTCGCCAAAGGTTCTAGACTCTGAAATTCTCTCCGGTTTTCCCTATAGAGTTTTTCGCTGTGATCGCAAAGCCCGCAGAGGAGGGGGTGTGTGCTGTATCGCAAAGGATATAATTCAATTGAGTGCTATCACGCTTTCTTCAGATTTGAAATCGGATATACTTTGCCTTGAGGGGTTTGATGAGCACACGTTAACCCCTTTTAGATTTGTGCTGGTATACCGACCACCCAACTCCAACTGTGCTGATGATAGTATGCTAATAGATTCCCTTTCTGATTTCTGTCTATCAAACAGACGGCTGATTATTTTAGGCGACTTTAACCTAGACATTGACTGGAACAAGATATCGCTAAAGACACACCTTCTAACAGATTCCTCGACTTCTTTCGGTGCTGTGGTCTGACTCAAAATGTGTTACAACCAACTCGTTATGACTCCATTCTCGATATTGTGCTTACATCTTCACCCATCTTGAGCGATATTTCTGTTTTACCACCTTTTTCGACATCGGACCACAAGATTGTTTCTTTTCAATTCCAAGCGCCAGTTGCAAAATCAGTGAAGATTCCGCTGCCTGATTTCAACAGAGCCAACTACCGTGCTTTATCAGAATATTTCTTCACTGTTGACTGGGGGAGAGTTTTCGAAGGCTTTCTTTCGATTGACGATCTATATGAAAGATTTTGCCGCACTGTTTATGCAGCGTTAGCGAGATATGTTCCCTTTAGTACTCCGACATGGCATAAGCAGCGGTACCCAAGGCACATTTCGAACTTACTATCTCAGAAAACCCGTATGTTCAGGGAAGTTCCTGATGCGCTCCATCATTTATGGAGGTTCCTTCCGTTCGGGAAAAAGCATGCGGTTTCGCATGGCGACGACAGAGTTGTTTTTCGCTTATCAATAGTAAGATCAAATGCCTGATAAGTAAGATCAGCCTTAACTGTCTGTTAACAGGACGAAATGGGAAACCTGTTTCATACTGATAGCGATAAAGCCGAAGCGTTGGCCAAGTTCTATTCATATGTCTTCACTTCTGGCAGCACTACGTCACCTTCTTAGGACCAATACATCATCACTGAGCCTTCACCCCGTGACGAATTTGTGATTCATTCAGGAGAAGTCTTGTTTATTTTGAGGTCGCTCAAGAATTCAACGTCGGCTACGTTCTATGGAATCCCCCAAATTGCTTATGAAAAATTTGCATTCGCATTGAATAAGCCGCTTTCAATGTTCTTCAACATTTCACTATGCGAGAGTGAAGTTCCTCGTCCATGGAAAATAAGCAATTTTCACAGTGATACCGAGAACCGAAGAATCTTTTCTGCTCTCTGCATTCGAGCCAATCGGTATCACTCCTACACCGGTGAACATCCCAAGAAACAGGCTCAGGCTCGAGAAACTGTTCACTGAGCGAAACCGTATTCCAGTCGAGCAACACGACTTTACCCCGGGGTCTTCTACAGTCACTCAGCTTGCTGACTGTGTTTTCAAGTGGAATCTTGCCATTAATGATGGAAATAATGTCGATGTCATCTACTTCGACTTTTTGAAAGCTTTCGACAAGGTCATTCGATCATATGAAAGTTCTTGCCAAGCTCTCACAGCTGGGTGTCAGCGAAACCTTACTAGCATAGATTCGCTCATACCTGAGTGACAGAGAATTGTGTGTAAAAGTCGGACTCTTTTTCGAGTGCTACGGATGCCCAAGGTGCGTACCACAAGAGGGTGTGCTGTTTTCTCTTCTCTTTTTTTAGCTTATACACATGACTTGCCTGCCAGGTTGAAGAAATACCTTGCCGTCAAAGTGCAAATCATCGCAGACAACATCAAAGCCTACGGTATTTATAATCGTAACAACTGTTCCGAAGTTCAACGTGCTCTTACCCTATCTATCGCTAGCATGATGGAGTGGGCAGGCAAGGATACCCGTCAATCTAACTGAGACTTCACTGTTTCGGATTGGCAATGCAATGGATCTTGACTATAGAGATAATTTCAAGAATCGTGAACTGCGCACTCTCAATGTGGTTCAGAACCAGGGCATTCACTTCAGTGGTGATTTGAAGTTCGATTCACATTGTAAAAAAAGTCCTTTTCAACCTTCGTTATCATTTTCAGAAACATTCAGAGGACCGAAACCTTTATTCACCTTGAATTGTACAAGGCCTACGTTATTCCAGTTTTAGAATATGGGTCCCAAATATGTAGCCCTTTCACGAAAAAATTTAAGGAACGACTCGAAGGTCTTCACGAGAATTTTGATCCACAGATGTTTTTCAGACTCTCACCAGTCTATGCCCAGCTAGGACTGTACAAGTTGGAGAGTCTGCTTTAACGAAGATGTTTTCTGATCTGGTTCTCTGTTTAAAATACTTAGAAATGAAGCCAAGTTGAGAGCTAGTAAATATTGGACATTTTTACCATGTCGAGGTCGTAGTAGCACTCCCGATTTGCGCTGTGTACGAGTCAAAAAAACAGCTTCTACTATTTACAAACCCGCCGTTTTCCCGTGATGCGAAACGGTTAGTGTCTACCAGCTAGTGTCCTTGGTTCTCAGAGCGTGTCCATATCTCATGGAAGATTGAAGAACATTGAAGTTCTTATAATTTTGGGAATTCTAGATTTTAGTCGTCCTGGTGATTCTAGTTGAGGCCTTCCCGTCGACTTTGCCAAAACTTTATCCTGTGTCAATGCTGTGGTGACAATCCTCGTGGAATTTCCGCCTGCAACGTCAATGAGAGGTTAACTAGCCTCGTGTCTGGGATGGACCCATTGGAGAATATTGTGACTGTTTCATCGGATTTGGTAGCTGGATCGACCTTAGTGGCACCCAGTGGCTGAAAAAAGAGCAGTCTTCTTCTAGAAATTGGGCTTCTTAAGTATGAATATTGATATGCTTGTTCGGAATATTCTTGTGTTAGTACTACCTCTTCTCCTGCTGTTCTATGCCTAGCGGACAAGTGGTTCATTTTGATATGTGTGATATCCACTCAGGTGCCTGGGGCGATCAATATATACATACTTTCCCTCATTAGACCGCCATTCATCGTATGACAAGAACTCACACGGGTCACATACGTGTGGTTGCTCAGCACACTTATTCGGTGGCTTATCCATGGCACTCTTCCAGCTCACCGATTATACGTGGGATGTCGGTATACCCGTGTTTCGAAGTCTCGGTGAGCTCCCATGTGTGGCGAGCGGGCAGCATAACCGACTGGTGCGGGTCTGTGCTGCGCTCGGCCTCTGTATATTGTGTTCTGCAGCCACGTAAGTTCGCTGATCCTGTCTAATGTGGATGGAATTTCGGAGTTTTTCTACCAAGCTGGAGTAGGCAATCTGGTCCAACAAGTTGAAAAGTGGTATAGTCGAAAGGTGATATAGTTAAACTGGGAAGCCCCTGTCCTACAAGCTTTCTTGCCTGATCATTTTGCTTCTTTTCCTTTCAATCTTTCTTGCTTCTGACTGTTTCGAAGAACTAGTAATGTTCGCTCGTTTTTAATCTCGGTGAGCTCAGGTTCGAGTACTTCTGTTTTTTCTCCACGTCTCATTACACCTTGAACTTTCACTTTTGCCCTAGAGGACTAAATCGAGTTTTAACAAACCAGATTCTTTTCTTCGTAGGGTTCATAACAGAACCTGCGGCTGGAGCTTTTCATTGTAGCGCATTCAATGAAATAAAATAAAATATCATGTGCATAACGGGAACTACTATTTCAAATTCGCTGTCTATGAACAATACTTACAACGGATCACAATTAACTCATCATAGTCCTTTGGATTTTAGTTCCATTGCTCATCAATGCACTCGGCAAAGCTCCAGCTTTTTCCGTGCACCTTTTCTACTGCTGTATATTCCCTGATGAGCTTAACTAGGAGCCTTTCCAAACTGTAGATAATTAGCAGCTAAACACAATATGCCCGTGGATATTTCTTTCATTGTTCATGTGTTCATATAATCATCTCTTTTGATATCGTCTTATGCATAAAATTGGTTGTATCATAGAGTGTTAGGCAAGTTAGTAAAGTGTTGAACAATCCCACACGTATGCAATGCGTCCTTGTACAAGTGAATCCCTAGAAAGGGCCTAGACCAGGTGAGGAGTATAAGCCCATCAAGTTCAGAGAGCTACGCACGAGACGAACTATGTATGTTGATATGATGCGGAGACAGCAATCATTATTATTATATCTGCGTAGAAAAATGAGCTGCTAAGCCTGAATGGCATGCAATGTCTCTTTCGTTAAGTTTAAACGCTTTATAAAAACCTTCTATAAGCTGTGAGCTGAAAAATGGGCAAATCTTAAGATGATAAAATATCTGTTGTATACGTGGTGCACGACTCTTGCAACCTTTTGAAAAATGTCACCGGTGACTATGACTGGATCCGTTTACCGAGGAAGGCATTGTGTTTCATCTTCTCATCGAATCTGTGATGAGACATCAAGTTCGCTGAGCTATAAACGTAGATCTTGTATGCCGTTGATAAGGCAACATTCTGATTGATTACACATGGGATGTGATCGCAGTAAAAATCTGATCTTACAACGCATTTGGTAACTGTGAAGACGTTTATTTCCGATTACAATACATTCAATGAGTGTTCAAAATTACTTTGAGCAATTTGTAAGGGCAACAATATCAATGTTATCATACACTACAAATATTTAATTTCGAGGCACAATGTCCCTTCAGAACCTCGGAAATCTTCGGAAGAAATTAATAATTCGAGCTTGGTTGTGGTTCTCTGGAGCGTAGTATCTCACCCTCGAAGTGCCCTCCTCTTACGACTCTATCACTTATCATTATGATGCATGTGTGAAAATTCTCAAATCACTCATTGTCTCCCGCATTTTAAATATCTACTCTGAGAAAATTACATTGCAATTAAGGAGTGATGATGTGAGAACATGTTTCCTAACGGGTCTGCGCTTGGTCTGATCAATCGCCTCCACCATAAGAGAGCTAAATAACAACTACATCTAACTGGGAAACATTCGACTGTAACCCTCCAGGCGGAAGGCTGAATAAAAGAGATACACGGGCTCTATCAGGAAAAGGTTATGTTGAGGGGAATATGAGTTGCATACAGAAGTAGACTTTAACATGGAGCAATCCGTGCAGCCCGCTGATGAGGGAAAAAGGGCGCCCCATGATGTAGTCACACGACCGCATCAATCAGATACGAGCACTGTCGAGCTCTTGATCAGGCTTCTGGGGAAAAGAAGTTTGAGGACCCTTCGGCAATAGGTGGTGCGGGTGGACAGAAAATACCCCAACCGCTTCCGCTCGATTTAAGCTAACATTCTTTAATGACGAGAGAAAATATTTAATGATCCTTTCTGGGAATAAAGTCACGTAGGGATCTTTATCGTTTTACTTCAGTACACTACGGCTGATCTGTTAGTAATGGAAAATTTGAGGTAATGCACTTCCCCTGTACGATGCCTTTAATTATAGGATGACAAAAATTTGCACAGGATCTTCTAGCGGATACGTGACCCGCATAGACCAAGCATTCGTCCAATTGATCTGGAAGAGGTATTTATCAGCTTCTAACTGAACAAATCCCACGCTCCTTTTACCGTTTGCTCCGTCGGCAAAGTCCGGATATTTGACTTGGACTGCAGCAACAACTTTGCAGCGGTGATGGACAACAGGACGAATTCTGAAAAAAAGCTTCTCTGTACTCTGAGCGTACATGGCAATACAATAAACAAAATGTACCTGGCTATTACAGCACTGTTGTTGTTGCGGTTGGCAACACGACTGAACTATTTGGTTGCAGCAAAGCGACTGCATTGGTTGGCAGCATGAAGGAGACTGAAAAGAAACACCCGTACAGGAACATTCCATTCGTAACAATCGTCACTTCTATACCGCATTTTTTTATATTGAGGTGTTCATGTGACAAGACCAGTCGATATTAGACGAAAAAAAATCACCAGTGAAGATGCGGCAAGACAACAGGCTTGTTTATTTACTTATTGAATGTTTAGATTCTTCGAAAAGAAGATTCTATGTGTAATAGATAATTCTACCACATATAACGCGCTAAGTGTGTCTGTTGATTCGAAGTGTGTGTGCTTATGTACGTGTGTGTATGCGTGTGTGTGTGTGTGTGTGTGTGTGTATACTTATGTACGTGTGTATGCATGCGTGTGTGTGTATGCGTGTGTGTGTGTGTGTGTGTGTGTGTGTGTGTGTGTGTGTGTGTGTGTGTGTGTGTGTGTGTGTGTGTGTGTGTGTGTGTGTGTGTGTGTGTGTGTGTGTGTGTGTGTGTGTGTGTGTGTGTGTGTGTGTGTGTGTGTGTGTGTGTGTGTGTGTGTGTGTGTGTGTGTGTGTGTGTGTGTGTGTGTGTGTGTGTGTGTGTGTGCTTATGTACGTGTGTATGTATGTGTGTGTGTGCTTGTGTGTGTGTGTGTGTGTGTGTGTGTGCGATTAAGTGGAAATTGATATCGACATCCCGTTCCATCGACTCGGTTTTGCCGGTTCGCTAACCGATCTCGTGCTCGGTTGATGTGCGGCTCAAACGCAGTGTATTTATCTTGCAAGGCAAAAAATGCGGCTGTCACGAACTGTTTCATTGGAAATTGTAATGTATTTTCTAAATTAATTGTCTAAAATTTTCTGATTTTGACTAAAAGTCCTACAAATAAAAACCCCCGATATTTTTTGTTTACTAAAAAGTTTTAGTTTGTTCAGTGGACAATGGACAAAGTAGTACCTAAACTTCAGATGAAACAAGCACTCACTCGGAACGCGCAACAGTTGCCGCTGCCACATCCAAGCGAGGTGGCGGCCTGACATGCGGAGAGACAAGTTGCTGAGCAAGCTCCTAGAAAGCGAATATGTAGACAGTCAAGGTGCAGAGAATTTTCGAAACCAGGTAAAAGCCAAACCGCATCCTCCATCTGTTCTTTGGAATTGCTGAGGACGGGATCCTCCACAAGGATCTAGACTTATTGGCATGCACAATTGGCCTTGCGAACTGATTAACTGCCCACCACAACATCCCTGAAATTTCAGAAATACGTGTCTAGCAGCATAACAGAAACAGCTTGGAAGCCTTCGATTTCAATAAGCCAGAGAAAAGTTCCGTACCTGCGGACTCTGTGCCACTGGATAGGACGGCGCCGAGACAGGGTACGGATTGGGAGATTGCGGTATTGGATAAACTGGGAAAGGTTGTGCTGGTGGAGGTACCGGCTGTGGAAAGACGGGCAAAGGTGCTGGGGCAGGTGGAAGCAGTGGTTGCTGTGGAACCGGTCGTGATTGGTACGGTCGTGGTGCATACGGTCGGACCACCTCGTATGCGGCCGGATTGACCTATTCGAAGAAAGTTGCTCATCAGTGGACCGAGATAGAATGCAGATGATAAAAAGTAAATATATGCAGTCCCTATTATTGACCCAACCAACCTGTATTTTTGGTTGGGTGTTGTATGCTACTTTTGGTTGACTGTTGTATGCTGTTTTTGGTTGACTGTTGTATGCCGTTTCTGGTTGACTGTTATATGCTGGCTTTGCGACTTCCTCGACTTCCTCATTCACTTGCGGAATATTTCTAGAATAATAAAAAATACAAGATTAATAATTCAGCCTGGTTGATTCATTTTTGTTTATTTATTTATACACTCACAGAGTGCACTAGTCCAAACAAACTGAATTAAGGCAAATCCAAGCTATATCATATAATGTTGGATATTTCCAAAAAATCCTCAAAATTTCAAAATGGAACGCTGAAAGTGGGTTGGTGAGCGGCAATCCTCCTCAATCGCAAACAAAGCAACAAGCGATGCTCGGCAACACAGAGGTATCAGTAAAACAACAAGTTTTTCTTTCGTTTGAGCCCGCGAACCGATCCACATGAAAGGATGGAAAGATAATATTCATCAACTCCAATTGCGATTGCTCGTAATTCAGTGACTCTGGTTACAAAAAAGTGGAAGATTTTCTGCAGCCGCAGGGCCCAGGTGCGGTTTTTGAGCTGCGTTAGACAGCCCCCGCTAGGTCAAGTCGTGGTTATCAATAATAGCCTATTTTTATAAGTTACTATTTTTAGTGTATACGTAAGCGCAGTACTACATAGAAGGTAGCAGTAGCGAACTTCTTCAAAGACTCTGTCTGCGCTCCGATAGGATCGGCGGTAGAATCATTGTTAGGAGGGTGAAAACGAAATAGGGGTACTGGATTAAAATATCCGTGTACACACTACAAGACGGCTGCCTAGAGTGCGAAAACGATGGTTATATCCTAGCCTTGACGATCAGATCAGTTCCGGAAGGGGCTATCTCACCACAGTAGGTGATCTGAACGGGCACGTTGGCAGTGAACGGTAGCGACCTATAAGGATAGAAGCACTTGGAGGTGAGCCGCACTAAGCCATAGAAAAAGAACCCAAACAGATGTTCCTGGAGTCTGGCCTCCAGAGATGAAGAACCGATCCAGCGGACCTGAAGCAATCCCTCGAAAGGTAAATTACAGTGTACAAGGAAAACGCTGAGCAAGGTTTTATATTAAATCCGAGGAGACCAGTAAACATGGTTCCTGAAAATGAAGTCCAGCCAGTTGCGACGCATAACAGAGTGCTGGCAAAGGGAACCAGTCTCAGAAGACCTAGCTGCCTACAGTGGCTGCAAGGGGCTCACCAAGACGTGTAAGCAATACGGAAATGGACGATTAGACGATTTGTGCGAGAAGCTCAACGGTCGGGAAGAGTAATTCCTCTTTCGACTCTCCGAACGCGGCAATGGGCTAATCAAAGACATGGTTCACGAAAAAAATCGTTACTGAGTTTCTCCGTTAGGAATACTCGGTGGCCCCCAAGGGTCAAGGGTAATAGAGAGGACCCTCGCTCCCACAAATTCGACGATAGGGCATAGTGGGAGCCCCGCTACCGGATCGCCCGCACTTCCCGCCCCTCGATCGATGTCACGTCAGAGAGTGTCGAGGCGATACAGGTTGCAATTATTCGTTCCAGGACCTACACACAAACAGCTGATCGCCGAGTGATGAGGCGATGTTTTTCTCCCATTCTCTTACTCGCTGTTATTTTTTTGCTGCTGTGACCCTTATTCTAATTTTCTACCTTGAGAATCTGAAAAAGGTGGGCTATTTCTGCTGCTACGAGGGTTTTTTGTTAACTTATGCTTATGAGTCAATGAGTTTCAGCTCACCATAGTCAGCCATTCGCACCAAAACCCACACGTACGCATTGACACACATTGTTTCCTCTTCGTTTTTCCGGTCTCATTCTAGTCCAGCCCCCTTTTTACCGATATCTCGAACCCTTTTTCACTTCATCAACAGCGCTTCACGCAGTTTCTTCGCCTTCGTCGCGATATTTTCCATCTTGTCTTCCATTCTTCGTCATAATCTGGATTACCCAAAATTATAGTGGACATCGTCGGTGATTCCTCGGCCCCCTTCTAGGGATTGGCCTTGGAAGAATGGCTGAAGAGCTCCACATCGGGACTAACGGAATGGAATTAAAGGAGCAGGGTGAAAGACTGGCCTAGTTCATAATGTCGGCCCACACCATCCATGGTAACTCCTGTTTTAGAAGCCCTCTCAATGGAGAAGGTCATCTTCGACTCCTACTTGGGTCTCTCCGACAGCCATGTCTAATTGCCTATCCACATCTCAGCTGATTCATTAACAACAATATGAACTCTGTCGATATACCTGGGTCTTCCCTCAAACTTAGATGACGAGTTTGATCCTCACTGGTCCGACGCAACATTCTTCCTTATATGAGTGTACGTATACAGAGATCCAGAAAACCTAACTATTCCGAGATGAACCTCATTCACGTTACAAAAGTAGGAGAGCGTAACAGGCTGAGTCCGATGGCTTATACTGCTCCTACAGAACATCGCTCTGAATTAAGAATTGACAAAAAGAAAGAGAAATGAAAGAAAATTCAAGATTGTCTTAAGTGATGATTTGATGATTCTCCTTGCGAGCCCACTCTCCTGCATGCTTTTGAGCAGTAAAGAACGAGGTCACTCTCCTGCATGCTTTTGAGCAGTAAAGAACGAGGTTGTTGGGCTGCAGTTTCGAAACGTTTCACATAAATATCGTAAAAACCAAGATTTTACCTTGTGTTCCCGGGATCAATAATCGTCGGTGGCCCATGGGACTGCTCGTGGTCCTCCTCAATGTCGTTATAGCTCGACTGTTCAGCATTATTCGGAGCAATGTCTTCTGGCTCGGATTCTTCAGAAATTGCTGGAGCTGTCTCAGGAACATATGGAACTTGTTGAGAACTACTAGAGGAGGAATGATCGGAGCCGTGTGAGGGAGAAACATTTATGTAGTGTGGACTGCCGTCCGAATCAGATGTTTTCAGTGTAGGGGTTGTAGAGGTGGATGGGATGATTATAGCTTCTGGTCGGAGTTCTGGCTGCGGAGATACTGTTGCCTCTCCTGCAGGTACTTCGGCTGGCAACGATTCTGTGTGTGTTTGCTGATTAGGAGGGTGCACAGAAAGGTCAGGGATTGGCATAAATTGGTGCGAGGATTTTTCTTCTATATACGTGGAGGCGGGTGCCGGAGCTGGAATAGGAGGAGCTTGTATTTCTGTATGATCCTCTTCTAAATTTGAGTAGCTGCTCTCTCCTAAGGAGATATCTGGCTGCTGAACAAAGGCTTGTTGAGTTGTGGTCAACACAGCTACTGCTGGCGATTCTGATGGCTTTGCTTCTGCTGGGAGTATCTGCGAGAACGAGGCAGGTTTTTCCTCGTTCTTCTCTGAATAGGAATTTTCGGAAGCTGAAGCTCCGTTACCGATGCTGTTTCCTCCATCTGGAACATTAGAAGGAGCCGAATAACTGGAAGAGAAAGCCGTGGGTGACACTTGCGATGCAGTATGTGCAGGTCTTTCTTCTGGTACAACTGGTTGCGGAGGTGCCGATGGTAAGTACGATTGTGTTGTTGTATAGTGAACAGATGGTTGCAGTGGTGCGCTTGCACCAGCTTCCACTGCATAGTTTCCACCTGACGATTTCTCCTGCACTTGCGTTGGTGATGGCTCTACATTCGTAGCCGATGTTTGGGGAGATGATTCGGAAAGCGGTTGAGAGGGATGCACGTTTCCCTCTCCAGTGGCGATACTATTGGATGAAGGAACTGGCTGAAGAGGAGGTGCTGTTGCCGGCTCCGTCTGCGGCAGTACCGAAGTAGCAGGTCCTGATTCGGGCTGCGGTAGTGGCTCGACGGGAGATGGTGCAACTGAAACAATCATATGTACGAATTTCTATTTGTATATCCAAATTTATAGAATCATTTGACCAAAATAGTCGGATATTAGAACTGCCAGTTTGAGTGAACCCGACTCTGTTCTCTGTTTCTGATTCATTGCCTGCTGCATATATGTGTACTCCTAATAAACCATCTCGTCCAGTTTACATGCCCTTGTGTAACGAAATAAGAAAATCTTCATCGAAGTAAGGGAATATGTGGCTCATATTTCTGCCGAGTTGGTGCCTCGGCAGCTTTTCAGCTTCTTTCCCCCGTGTAGGCTATTCTTCCCCGCACGGACACACTTCCAACCGTAAGTCTAAAATCAGAGCTTATCTCCAAAAGTGTGTTTTTGGAATGAGGGCAGTGAGTATCAGTATTTTCCCACTGAATTCCGCTTTTCTTTTTTCAAAACGGCGGTGAGAGAAAGACCAAAATCTTTAAGTAATGGGATGAAAAAGAAAAAAAGAAAAAGAAAAGAAAGAAATTAACGCATGCTCTCACTCTCTTCCTTGTATGAGCTCACTCCTTGTTCGTTTGACGTGCTAATCTCTGGCGCTATCGGTTCTGGAGGAATATTTGGTGAAGGAGCTGATGGAGCGGTTTGAGGTGCCGGCACTGTCACATGTACAGGTGATGGCTCCTGAGAATACTCATGCTTATCAGAGGAAGGCATCACTGCTGGGGCCACTTCGACGGGAGGCGATGGAGGTAATAGTTCAGGTTGTGAACCACCTTCCATCACTGGAGAAGGAACAGCTGCAGAGTCGGAGTGTGAAGTGTCTGCTTTAGGTGGTGTTGGGGCTGTAATTGCTAGTGATGCCACTGTTGGGGGAGAAGAAGTGAGGAGAAGTGCACAAGGAGGGCAATAGTGTTTGCCATGTCCTGTTACTGATCCGTCTACGCTCTTTGATAGTGCATATGGTATCAATTGTGGACCAGAAGACGCGGAACTCGATGGATTTTGAGGTGACGGAGCTGCCGCCTCTCCAACAGAAGTCGACTCTGAAAATGAATCCTATTTTGAGCCTCCAGTGGTCACTCCAATGATACAAAGTAGCAAAACTCAAGCAAAATCGACATAGATACGGACTCCACAGAATTTTTTTCCAAACTTTCATGGTTGTTGTTTCAGCCATTAAACTTTCTTTAGTTCTACTGAAGCTTCAGCACTAACCATCTTGTGATCAAGTATCAAGGTAAGATACCGCTACTATTGAATGTTTAGTGAGACTAATGAAAGATAAACATTGTCAAAAAATAAAACAAAGATAAAAACTGTGTAGGCTCGCCTACGTGAGGACAGGAAATGGTCCCCAAAATTTATGCTATTCCGGAGCCCTTTTCTGCAATCAGAATTATGTAGACTGACCGGTCGGATCGGCTGACGCACGCCTCCCTCACTTCTGTGACAGAGTGGGATTACCGTGATCACTCGGGGCATTCTTTTTTCATTAAAATTGGTTCAGAATTTCAAACCGGACGAACAGCCTCCCTAATGAAGAAGGACCGTGGAACACAAGCAGAGCGATGCGACTTTCACTCCGATATCTACGACTCTTGCGCTTCTGATTATCAGCAGCAATCTGTTGCTCTTGACATAAGGTACTACTAATAACCCATAGATGACTGAATTGAGCTTCCTCTTGAGCTCATAGTCTGTAGCACTTCTGTGTATGGTGGACCAACTCGATTCGTCACCCAAAGCTTCGAGTGGCTCCAATGATCTTTTACAACTATCTTCACCAAGGGGCCATTGCAGTGTAGTCATTGCTTGTGATTTACTTTCTTTATACATATACGCGATCCTGTGAAGTTTCCCAGAAATTGGTAGCCGAATTTTTCGCAAGTGGCACTGTACCAACGAGAACGTGCTTCCTTGCTGACTCGCCAATCCTTGTTGTAGGGGTTATAGTCCAATAGCTACGAACTAGCCACCCGCTCTAGTATAAAATAGATGTATTGAAAAAGAATGGAGTCAAGTGAGGCCACTCACATCGACTGATCGTCACTCCCATACGGGAGAGATGTCAGTGACCCCTCTTGACTCCACTCTTTTTCACTCCATTTGATCAAACATATAAAATCGGCCCATTGTGGGTCAGGAAGTGCGGAATAGAAAAATGAAACCCATTCGGACCTTCTGACCTATTAATTACGATCTATGGAAATCTAAAGAAAGAAAAAGCGAAATCTCGTTCGTTTCCTATTTCTACTGTGGCAATGTCGATTTTTCGTGGTGTACATCGATAAAGGGATATTTCGTTGATTTATTTTCACTGCTTACATGCTGTAAACGGAGCAGGTTTAGACTGCAAGGATCCTCAGTCTTCACTAATGCACAGTTCACGATAATCATGGGGTATCTAATTTTAGACTAATAGTGGAACTGATAGTCCAGAGTGATGCAAAAAATAGTCGGAAGTCGGCGTATTCCTAGACATAGAAGGATTCCAGAACGTAGGGAAATCAAGAGTTGGACGAGAATCTGACGGTAGAAGTTTCATGGATGGGGTGTTCAGACGAACTCTTCGAGCGCGCTCCATAGCATACGCCATTCGCACCGAGACATAGCATACGGCTGGCTGAAATACGCTGCCTGCGTGCAGGATGTGGGTCTCGGTGCGAATGGCGCAACCTCCAACACTGAACAACTCGTCCGCCTTGGATGTGTACGTTGGCTGAGCCGGTTTTAGGGCCTTTATTGCGCCCTATCTTCGCTGTACTTTGACCCGACAGCGTTCCTTAAGCTATCCTTGGAGTTCATAGGATAAACCTGAGAGAAATCACACAAGCTATCTTTATAGGATTTGGATCTCGATTCAAAGAAATGCTCGAAACTGTCATAGTGAAAGGGAAAAGAGCTGTACGTAAGAATTTTCTGAAACGTGGTTCACGCAGTGCTCTCCAGAAACTGATAGTCTTTAAGTATATCAAAATGAAACTCTGACAAATTTCTCATTCTTGATGGAAAAGCTCGTCAAATGGTCTTTCCGTTGGAAGTAAATCCATGTCATCATTTTAGCATTGAGCATTTCAAATTGTTAGTAAAACAACCTGACAATGCAGGACACTTCTTGGGCTGAACATAACTGATGTCGACCGTCGTTGGGCTTCTTATGGAAGACTCGGACGGAACAGTAGAAGGGCTTGCTTCATGGACGAACCCAAGATGACGCTCTTCTATTATTTGGTTAGTATGCAGGATGTTAGAAATTGCCAGAATGGCCAATGTCGTAAGTGCCGAAGCGCCTTCAAAACATTTCTATTAGGTTTTCTGCAAAATACGACGGCTTTTGTGGGTTACGAACTTACTGGGTTTACATTAGTTTGAAAATAAAGTCTACCAAGAAGCAACAAACACGACGCAAGGAACGTTTCGAAAGAAATCATTAAAATAGAAAGTGGCAGTGGTAAGAGCAACTTTTGAGTATTGGCAAATTGTTAGGGCATACCACTGTATCCACTGAGGACTTCGTCGACCTTGTTGTTATTCACAGACCACTCAGCTTCTACAGCTTTCACCTCTAAAGCCGATTAGTCAAAGTGTTAGACAATCAATAGCTATACATAAGTATGTATATGCATGTAATCCACCTGTTGTATATCCACTTTGCTCGACAGAAGGCGCAGCTGCATCTCCTTCTCCTTTCACACTTCCTTCTGGCCCACTTTCGTTGCCCTGAAATAACTTGGAGAGGTTTTCTGCGGAAGAAAATCCCAAGAGATTGTGGTCGATCAAAGGGATCGGATCGCGCCATGTGTCAGTACTATGTACGATTAGAGCACTTGCTTGCTGCATAAACCTGTAACCTATGCAAGTTGGTTCAGGTCTCAGGTGATGTTCGTCCCAACTTGAACACAATTCTGTTGGTTACACCTAATAGCCATTCCGGCGGGTTGGTGTGCTTAACCGTTTGATTCCATAGAAATGAGCGAGGCTAGGAATTTATAGCATTCATGGCAAACAAAAAAATTGCGGTATCTGCAGAAAAATTCAATTTGCTGACCAACCATGATCATGATGGTAAGGCCTTGTCTTCCTAAACTCCAGTATGTAATAAAAGAGGCAAGAGAGACGGAAGAATCCATCACCGGAAGAATCAGATTATTTTCCGAAAAAATCAGGGCGTTTCCTATTGAAGCTGGCGCAATGTAACTTTCAACTACTCGAAGCGTTCTTCGTTTCACGTAAAAGGTGACTTCAACTAAGCCTCGTCTGAGATTTCACTTCGAGCCCCCCTTAACCCTTCTCCACCGCATTTACTTTCGCACAGAAAGCTGAGTTTGAGAATGTCAACTAATGCTGAGCAGAAGAGCCGACAGTTCCTGCAGCTCTTCAGAGAACCACTGGAGACGTTAAAGCCCGTTCTGCGCTGTCTCACCTGGAAAGAAAGCGAAAGGGGTTTTTGAAAGAGGAAGAAGTAAGGATAGTTGAGGCATGTCCTCAATGGATTCGAGAGCGAACCGGTTAATGCGACAAATCGCGCATCTTTTCAATCTCGTCGTCCCGTCGCCCATCCGATCTAATAATAAGTAGAAGTCTCGTCATTTAAGCCGTTCTGTCAGAAAGATTTCGTTTCAACGCATCATACATGCCAGCTACGGCATTTGTAAAAGGAACTACAACTATTAAAACCATCTGAACCTCACACCTTTACAAGAAAACAGCTTTATAAGGTAACTTTGGCGATGATTCCCTAGAGTTTTCCTGTCTTTATTATGGTGGAAACGTAAATACCTGATCTGAAGATATAACCACATTTTTTTGCATCGAGTGACACCCAACGTATGTGGTCCCTGTTACTCCTGTGGGTCCCGCGATCGACAACCGCAATTGGAACTCGCAAGTGCCTGTTTTTCAAGGATGCCCAGATTTCACTACCGCGCTTCCCTTCTTCCTACATTGTTCTGAGGCGAGACTGACAAAAAAAAGTCCAGGGACTTGGAGTGAACTGGCAGCTTGCTTCTTTAGTCTGGGATACCCCATTGCTGTCTAAACTTATTGTTGGGGTTCAAACTAATGATTAAATCCATATACTGTGGTGACTTTGCAAGCTAATAGCAGCAAGTTCTCGATATTTACTGATCTAGTTCTCCAAGTTGAAGTGAATAAGATAGTTTTGCAAAAAGTCAACTGAATCAGTGAAACCGTGTAGGATAGACGAACCTCATACGCATTACCAGCGGATTTGCCAAACTTGGCAACTTTGGCACGATTGAGCTCCTGCTTGATGATTTTTTCTGCAATCTTGTTCGCCTCTTCGTTATCAAGGTCACTTCTTTTCGATTTCTGAGTGACATCTGAAAGATAAACTGCGAAAATGTGATAAGCATTGGCATAACCAAACATGGCAACTCCAAGAAGCATGAGGGAAAGGGTAAATGAGCAGCACAGAGAGTTTAGCGACTGTTTACAGTAGGACATCATTCGTAGGAGTCAGAATTCAGCGAAACAACTCCAATTAGTCAATTGTATACGATTAAAAACGGATATCTGAGCATATGGAGTAAAATGGAAACCAATTACTAAATTGAAATGCCTCGAATGAATCTTACTGACCCTTTGTCGTCGGTATTGCGTAGGGTTTTCCACCATTGGCACCTCCGTAGAATTGCTTGATCACCTGCAACATGTTCAGGTTGATTAGCTCCTACAGTACCTACAGTAAGCAATTCCAGCTATCATACCTCCTGCGACTGTCCCAAATTCATAATGGTGAATTTATGCTTGGAGTGGGTCGGCAGGTGTTCTACCCATTCTGGAGCCTTCCGGATATTGCTTTCTTCTTGACCGGCTTTCGCTTGAGGAAGAGAAGCTTTACTCGGTAGAGATGTCAAATGCACACCTGGGTGACGTTTCTGCAGTAGATTTGCACTGGAGAACCTAAGAGAGAAGAATGAGCTTCTCAAGATTCTTGTTTTTGTCTTTGGGAAAGTCAATTAAGCTATAGCCATCATACACAGAAACTTGCTACTAGCTACTTTTTGTGAAAGAGAAAGCATCTAATCGAAAATCAGCAAGAAGGAAGTTGATTAGCGCACTGCGGCCGCCCCTACGAGATCCTTAAGAGGGAAAAGCGAACTCCCACGAAGGATTCCGGCTTGAAAACCAATGAAGTTAAACATCAGAATAGCATGAATCGCTTGTTAGATCGTTGAAAGACTTACGCTGAAGGCACATTTGGCGTATCCTGTGCAGTGAGACGCTTCAACAAAGCATCTGGGGATCTGGGCCGGAAGAAAACTGGTCTAGCCGAGTGAACCTTTCCAATATGAAAAGGAGCTGCTCCAGATGGCTCCGCAACTCGATTGTTCACGACGGCAAGCGAGGGTGAAAGGCCAACTCGGTCAGAGTCGATCGCGACCACTTTGATGGAAAAAATAGTTAACAGGAGAATAATTATAGTCATTTTGTTGATCACATAAAATAAGGGCTGTTTATAGTGAATAAGCGGGACAGTAAGGTGATTGCAGTGGGATGGTGCCGCTCAAAAGAACTCTGTTTCGCCGAAAGGGCGGCGCCTGAATACTTAGCCATTACCAGTCGGACGAGAAATGCTTAAGCTGCGCCGCATTCTAACCAAGCCCGGAAACAAACAGCTAATGGGAACTAGATAAAGACAGATCGAAGAAAAATTGAACCTCACATATTGGTGTTCACACCAGCATGGAGAGAAAACCCAGGTTATCACACCTTGCCTTCGATTGAATTTCTGGGAGGAGTGGACGGAGGCGCTCGCGCTAGCACATCGATAGTAACCTCCAAGAACGGGTTCTAGACTCTTTGTGAACTCTTTACCTCTACCCTTACTACTCTATACCTACAATTCTACGGGTTGCCTGACCTTATTGAGATTCTCCAGTATCATACTTTACCATTAATACACTCGATCTTCTGATGTGACAGTCAAAGTAGGGATCGTGTGGATTGAACTTCGTACTGAGTCCATCATCGAAAGCAAAAAAAAAACTCAGTCGTGGTCGTCGTCATCCCAGTGTTTGACTTTTTCTATGAAGGCCTCCTCAGAGCTTGAACGACATGCTTTAAAGCCAGGTTGAAGAGATGTGAGCAACAATCCCTCGTGAAGTATAAACACGCGACGGGCAACGCTGAAGAGAATACTTTTCGCAACCACTCTCGGAGCTTAATCATATCGCATAATCATCAGAAAAGGGCTGCAATGTCGATTTTGCCGCCTCAGCAAAAAGAACTGGCGAGACCTAAATTCAGATGAGAAGCTTTCCTTGAAGACTTACAAGGTTGGCGATATATGGACAAAACTTCAGTCTCGGGCGGGACTCGAACCCGCACTTGTGCTTTAAAACAAAGACATTGACCATCTGTTTAGCCTCAGTTTCATCAGATTGGTTTCTGTTCCTTAGAAACGGAATTGGTGTGTAACTACTCATTGAATTCGGAAAAATTCATGGGTACATCAAGCAGATGTGTCCAATTCATCAAGGTTTTATGAGCCAATTTTACGAATCTCATGGAATTAATGAAAAATCTCCGATAGAGAGCGGGACAGCCCTGTTAACAGTGTTCCATGAAAGCAGTTTGTTGCTGCGTCCATCGTGTTGTGGACGGATGTTCGCCAGCAATGTGAATCAGAGTAATGACGGCTATAGCGAAAACGAGTCCTCCAAACTGACCAACCAGTTAAGGGCGCAGACTATGCTTAGTCGAGAGCATTGGTTTAGCTATCCAATGATGTGGTTATCTCTGATGTTAGCTGTTTGCGATCAGAACCGCATCGACTCTCTCGACAACAAAAGTGCTATGACGAAGATAAATCACATCAGCCTAGCCTGTCGGCCGTCTTGAACACATCAGATCAGAGTCCAAAGCAATTGTTGACTTTTGGAGCGCACAACCAACATCAGCATGGTTTTGTTCTGTATGGAAAACAACCCATGCGAGGGAAGGCATTCCTACCGTTCGCGGCACTGTTTTTTCTGAGTGCGACCGCAAACAACGCATACATTAATGGTGTAACCCTCGGCGCGATGCATCCTACCCTCCGTACAAATTACTCGAAAATCGCCGCCCATTTGTCATTCTTTACGAGTCGGTGAGGCCACTTTTCCAAATCCTTTTCCTTTTCCACGGCTGAACAAGTTGCGGGAGTAGCGGTCGTGACAGAACGTTCAACCTGTTCCCTAATGACTGTTATATTCGCCCTAATTGCTAGAAGCGGTATTGAAGAAACCCAAATTTGCGCTTACCCGTTTTTGTAGCGAACGGTCCACGAATCACATTTCTGTAGAGGCATTTTCTGTCAGCTATCGTCCCATTGATCATCGATTTGTTTAAGTGGAGCCAGGAATGTCCCCATTGTTCAGTGAGTGATTCAACGGTTATCACCGCATGACTTTCCCAGCCTATCTGATCTCCAAGAAAAGATCAAGAACTCCTCTGAACGCTCTTACGTGTACCTCAGTTGAGAAGTCAGCATGATGATCAATCTGGAAGCTGAAAAGGATGGAGCATAGCCAGGTTATCTGTCTCTTTCGCAACACTCCCTTCTCTCCTAAAGGCTCCTCACTCCGCGCGCTTTTCAGCTACGAAGGTGGATTGATCATCATGCTCACTTCTCGACCGAGGTACACGAAGCTAGAGCGTACTAAGAAGTTCGTATCGTTTAGCACAAAGAAGCGCCAGTTATGAAATCCTGAACTCATCCCTGGATAATATCATTGGCATCATCTTCGCGAGATGATCTCGAGCCAATCCACCCATGAGGTTGTCAAGGTTGAACAGCATACTTCTTTGCTCAATGTTCGTTGTTATAAGCACGATGTTATCTGCAACAGGCATGGTGTATGCGCCTTGTCTGTTTTGCAGATAACATCGTACCTTATAGGCGTACCTTTACCTTATATATCTCTATTACGAATGACGCATGGCGTTCTGAGGATCATCGAAAATTTAAGCTGGCTACTGTATGACCCTTTATACGGTGCCAGTTTGAAATGAAAAGTAGCAACTTCACGGAAAAGACCGGGCACTGCGCAATTTTTCATGAACGTGATAGCACGACGAATTTTGGAGGGGAACACTGACTAGGCGGGCGACATAACCATACTGCTTAAAATGGTAGGTAGTTAGTCAGACATGGCTGTTGAAGGGAGCAAGTGAAAGTATGAATCGTCTACGACCTTCTTCATTACCTTTCGAGATGCAGAGGCCGCTCTGTAGGACACGGAGGGATGCCATTTTAGTCTTGTCATTGGCGAAGCCCAGGTGAGCATGATTTATGTTCTCCTCAGTCTCGGCAGCTTCGTCCTGGACTGCTCCTCTTCTCCCTGTTGACTTCGTTAGTCGTTTCTCTGCATAGCCAGTTCAGACATTAGTCGGTGATTGCCTGTGGCTCGCGCAATTCCACATTAGCGTATCAGCATGAGAGTCTTCGGAGCGAGACGTCTCTGTAACACACACAAACCGACAATAAAACACACATTTCGCACAGACACATACACCATTATGGACAATAGTAAACTCCCAGACACTTACACACTATACATATGTACCGACGTACTAAAGACGCTCATAAAACAGGCCCGCAAAGACGCAGACTCCGAAGTCGTGTCCCTGACGATTGATATTAGATCTGCAACTCCATACTTGGGAACGTTCTTTTCTCAGCATGATGCTGTTTTCCTCCCGCCTTTCGACTTGGTTGGTGTCAGAAAAGCAGAAAAAGATGCCACCATAATTCTCCGATTAGAAGATAGGAGGGACAATGATCTCGAAACGATTAGCGAACCTGTTTTGCAGAGTAGATTAAAAAAAATTGGTTTCGCTACGCTTTTCGAAGACCATTGCTTTGCTTTTGCAGACGTCGGACTTTCTGTTCATGAGTTTATTTGCGAAATACGCTCTTAAGCATGGTTTCGTTTAACGCCGCGAGAGACAACTCGAAAAGGCTTTTTTCAGTATTCAATGCGCAAGGTGGCACTGTCGCCTCGGATCCCATCAATCTGATTTTGTGATGTAACGCGTCCAAGGAATACAATTTCTGCAAAACTATGGCAGTGCAACTTAAACAGATCAGAAAAGCTCAAGATTCCACAACTATCTGCGCTTTTGACTAACTCACGTTTTTTGTAACTCCACCTTACTGTAACGAAGGCCAACCTCTTATGAGCTAAGAACCACACTTCTCCCAAGAGGACAGTAAAGGCCTACACTGAGACTAAAACGGTGAAAGCTCAATTCATAAGGAGAAACGAATCAAGTCCATGCACTAACAGTGATTACTTTTACGGTGCCTACGCAAAGTAGTCATCGATGCACATAACCGAAATGCTCGACTTGTTAGACCTCTCCATGCAGTAACATATCACAAAGAGGTAACACTTGTGTAACTTTGTCCCCAGAACCGCTTCGCAGATTCGGAGGGTTCCGACTCCGTGAAGTTAAGTTTAGTTCAATTGCTTCGTTCGCCTTCGATTTGCTTTCATACACCCTTTGCCGAACGTTTTTTGGAGATTTCCATACCATGGTCGCCCTAATTCCTTGTTATAGCAAAGGATACCAGGTCACAGGGATCATTCAAGATGAGATGTGTGCAGCCGTATTTGTTTTTAGACGCTGATCTCATACCCATTGTTCAAGTTTGCGGAACCATTCGACATGCGATTCACGAAAGCATTTCCTCCGTTCAATAAGGGATTTCCCAGGACAAATAAGCACGTTGAGTCCCGAAGTTCAATTTGAAGCAATGGCTGGAACGTGGTAGACAGTGGGCTCACACAAAAGCTATGAAGATCTGTATCTTTTAGGTGTAGCTTAATTGCACTTCGATAAGGTCTGTGCTGAAGTGTTGCAAAGGCAACAGTTTACTAATGTCTACCTCTTGTTCACTTGAAGGAATACTGTGAACCGTTTCTCAGCAGAAGCTGCGCATCGACCTTCCCCGAATCCAAGGGAAATTAACCTTAATCCGGAAGAGTCGTTGGGTTTTACGAAATCTTGAACTGATTTTAGATTAAGGGGATCAGCATTATTGACACACAGTTCGTTATGAATGTGATTTGGTCCCAACTATTGACAGAGAATTGCGTTTGTACTATTGTGCTGACCACTTTGTTCGAGGAGCACTGTAGAAAATTGATGAGCACTGGTGATTTTATGAGCACTGATAACTGTCGACTACATATGATGTGTACAGTCAAGGCATAATCATCGCTGGGAAATTCTACCCGAATGACATAAGAAAGAGAATACGAGTACTGGAGCCTTCTGCTTCTCCATTACAGAACTGATCGCTTCGACACTCAGGCTAGGCTTGGATTGAGATATGGTGACTGATTGGCAGCAGTGACCCCCTTTAGTCACATACCATGAATGGCGCGATCGCTTCCTGTGAGAAGAAATTTGCTTTGACAAAGACTGACGAAGCGAACGTCCAATGCCCTCAAATACGACTCTGTTCTAGCCTCCCGCCAGTGCAATCCTCATACAAGTCTCAGAAAGTGGAAGAGACAATCTTCATTCCAGAATCCATCATCACGACGTTCTACGTACGCAAAAGTCGCTTTCAAAGCAGTATTCTTTGCATTCATTGCAGACATCGCCCACTCCTTGGCTGAGCAGGAGCTCGAGCGCGAGTAAGTGTGTGCCAGAAGCTGCTCGACTGTAGTCGATTGACGACATCAACCGACTTCATCGTTGCTCAGGATAAAAACTATATATCATATGAAAATTTACTTTACTATGAGATCCTACCAGAGCGCACTTCGGTAAACGCAAAAGTATTCTGTTATCGAAGTAAGAATATGGTGTTTCGAGCCCCCCTTTGACACCGATTGTTATGGATGATGCCCGACCACCCCACGCGAGGACGTCGATGGATAAGCTAGAAAGACCTATACAAAACTGGCAACCCCGTTCCCCACATATTCATCTAACCCTATCCCATATGACTGCCATACTTCCAGAAGCCCAATGGGAGCCTAATCCACAGAGAAAAAACTCACCAACTGTCGAGAATTCAAGTATCTGGTAGATGAATGGATTGGGTCACGCCTCCCATATTGGAGGAATGGCCTCAATGCCTGTCCGGTTGATGGAGAGACATTGTGGCTAGGAAGAGCCACTATCTTGCCTGTTCTGAGTTGGTTGCTGTAGTTATTTCGTGTTGAAGAAACAGCCGGAATTTTCTCAAAACTTTCAGGACATCCCAATACCTCAGCAATATGAGTAGATGTTACACCCTGGATTAGTTATCTGAACAGGTTGCTTGGCTTTTGAAAACGCTCTTCAAGAATGAAGCCTAAGAAAGAAATGAGAAAATTCCTTTCACCATGTAGAAAAGGAGAATTACACGGTTGCTAGGACAATATCGTGTTGTTCACAACTAATGGCAACGGCAAACACTTTTCCGAGATCATCGTTCTGCGACTTCAAAAAGGAAGGCTTCTCCTCGAAACGAACTGGAACGGCGTCGTCGCTTTGATCAAGAGACCACAGAGGATCAGTACGGCGCGTGCTCCTATGGCCGACAATGGCCGCTCCACCTGGTGCCGAGGATCCTCAACCTTCACGAACTTATTACGCAAGTTGTTGTAATTGGCATATGAAGGATAAATGATGGAGTTATGCGTAGTTGACCAATTCCGTACAATCATCCGATTCGTTCGACTTCAATTTAGAATTGCCGCGGTGCTTTTAATGCGTAGGTATCCCACAAGCTGAAGTGGTGTAGTGGCATGTGGCGCAATATTACACACGCATGGTCACGGGTTCGGTTCCGAGTCGATGTCCGCATAAACCAATCAAGCCATCCCTCGGGACCGGTCAATAAGTTATAGAATCGACTGGGAGCATAAAATCGCTGACTTGAACATCCGCTATCAAGCATAATTCATTGTACCCGCCAAATACGCACTCAATACCACTACGATCCCAAATTGTAGTCAAATGGGCAAACCCACCCTGAACGAATCATAAGAAACTTTATCTTTCAACTCAATGTGAATTGCGATGAATCGGCGATCTATGTACGAATCAGTGCATTCATCCTCTCAGATGAATCTGGCAACAACGAAGCGACCCCGAAGTGATGGAAGGTTTGGTTGGCCTGAGCAGCAAGTAGGGATTTGACCCTCGCACCATGCGTATGATAGTGCGCTACATGGAGCTAGACCTTCTGTAGCCGAAGATGCGAAAGCGACCGAGGACTTTCGAATGGATTTTCTTGACTTTTGTAGCAAGAAAAAGGGTGCTGACATCCTGACCCTTTAGACAGCTCTGCGAATGATGATGAAAGTCGGAATGGAAAGGAAATGATTTTAGGTAGGCTGAGATCAATACACACTGCTGTTTGTGAGAATCTTCACAAGCAGTTCTCACACATCGAACAGGCAGGTTTTGTTCTACTCCTTAGTAAGCTTAGCATAAAAAGTCGAAAGACTTACGTCTTATATGTGCCGTGTACAGTAACACTTCTGTCACATCTGAATGCCTGTGATGAAGAATTTCGCCAAGATCCAAATGTCACTTCACTTGCACAATAGCATTCATACCCAAGCTACTCAACTCCATATGTCGAAATCGATCAGAGGTATCAAATACTTATTTGTGGTGGACCAATTACTACCAGTAGTTCCCCCATCGTTGTTCTTTTAGAGCAGATTGTAAATTATCCAAGTACGATAGTGTCGACTATAGATGGACATGCTGATCTCTCTACATTGCTTTGAACTCGTTCGATACAACAGAGGCAAGTATCTTCAATCAAGTGCAACGACAAGTGGGCAGAATAGTTATTCCTAAAACATCTTATAGATCAAGATTCTCTGCTACAACAAAATGTCCCTCAAACAAAAGAAGTTCTTGAAATCCATTATTGTAGCCTGATTTGAAGTAAAAATTTTCTAAGCTGGAATTACTCAAATACCGCCAAACATGGTGAAACATCCTTAAAATAAACTGTGAGTTCATAACCATCCAGGAAAATTGAGTTATGTTGAGGTTTCGGAATAGCACACTTTAATCTCGTAGCAGTTTCTCATTTGTTTGAAATTCATCGCATCTGCATCTCTAAAACGGAAATTTTACTCTCATAGAACAACCCTACCTAAAGAATTCGCCTTTAACCTCACGGTTGATCATTTGATGTCCAGCAATTGAATTCAGATTAAGGGGCATCTCGCAGTATCTGAGCTAAGTATCACAGCTTCGTTTCTCAAAGGTTATTCCCTCGTTCTGACAGCACGAAATGGAAGCTGATGTGGTTATTCAATGTTCCCATTCAACGTAGATCGTCCAGCTCTGGACTAGCCTGTTTCTATCCTCAATTTCTTTACTTCGAAAGACCATCTCGTCTTTGACTACACACTGCCGTAGAATGGTAACTCTCAATTTCAAAAAAGTGATCACAACAAATCCCTTAATAGCTCTGCCTCTGTCACGCCTACTTTCCAACAGCCTTGCGCCTGATGGTTTTTGTTTAAAACAGAAAGACTACTTAAGATGAGCTGAACCACAACGCCCCTTTGTTGGGAGACGGGTAGTAAGAACGGTTTCGTGTAATCGATCCGCCGCACGCGGCTCTCGCGGACCATTTGCCTCGCTGTAACAGTTCCAGCGTTCTTCACACAGCTCAATCGCTATGCGATTATTACATTAGGCATGATTCTACTGAGGTTCTTTTGTTCCTGAATTTCTCACTTGCTACTGCATTCTGCTATATTCCTTCGCGCGCGGCGTCTCTCTCGCCGCGTCGCGACAATTTCGTTCATACTACACTACACCCCACTTTGTTTATTAGTTTTAGTTTATCACTGTGTGGGGCCAAGCAGTTCGTGTTTCGCCACGATGACCTACTGCAACAAGAAAGACTCCGATCCAGCTTGATCCCCAGACTCCTTTAATCGTTTTTTTTTTCTCAAACTGCTGTTTTTCTGCCTAATAAGCGACTAACTTGCCTACGACTAGACGAGATTTTAGCTTTTGCTTGTTGTGGGCAAACCCGCAAAGAAAGAAAACATTAGCTACGATTTAATTCGATTTTGAGAGGGTTCATGGCCAAATGGCCTCTCGAGTTAAAATTAGGGCTGTAAACCTTGTTGTCGTCATGTCCATAGAAACCCTGAGATTGGTTATTGCGAGCCCTTTTTTCTGGTCAGTTTAAGTACTGGTGTAAAATTGCCGTAATAAGCTTTTGCGTTGAGAGAGACGTTAAATTACTAAATTAGGAACCAAATTGAGAATTTTATGCCATTCATTCAGAGCTCGTTCACGTAAAGAGGATCCCGCTGTATTTCGCAAGCGCCCAGTTGGTAAATCCCATGCGCAACTCAGGATACACGTCCATCCCGCCTTGTACGACCCCATTTCTTTCATCTGAACTTTGACGATTAATTATGTAATAGTTTCTTCAGCTTCACCAGATACAGTTGTAAAGATGGAAGTACAGACAAAAGGAGCAGGAGCTACAAGAAATCGAAATAATGAAAAATGTTTTTAACCGATCGAAGTTCGCAAATCCTAATACATTATTTTGTGAAAGATAAACGTATATCCACTTACGAACTAAGATAACACAAACTGACAAAGAAAAAAACCAGGTAAATAAAACGACGTCGTTTCAAACCGAATGAAAAAGGACATCACGGAAAGAACATAGGTGGATTTTATAAAATAGTTGAATGGGAGCTCATCTTCTCTTGTTGTACTTGTTTCTACCCCCACGCCCACGCGACGACTTGAGACCGCGACCGTGCGCCAAATCTTCCTCTCTAACGAAATTGTCGGAATCTTCATCACCTGAAATCATATAAAAAAAATCTTCTAAAATCATAAACCATAACTGACAAAGATCTAAAAACAATCAACGATCTCTACTACAAAGTGGTACAGTTTGCTTCGAGGATAGCCATAGTTTGAATTGATGTGCAGGATTGCGAGTTGGGAAGTCAGGTTGAATAAAATTATCCAATGACCGCAACGAACGCAATCCAGTCTTGTCATTTTCTCCACAATTGACCCTTTTAAAACATGACAACATTCGAATGAGTTTTGCTCTTATTTCGAATGTAATTCAAGTTGAATTCCAGATCGAGACAGGGCTCCGGTTTAGGATATTCAGAGCAATACTAGTTACAAATAATTTCACTACACCGTTAACTTGAACACACACTTCACGATGATTTCAGCCTTTTTCAAGTCGAAAAGCAAAATTATTGACCGAGGGTAGTGCATCGGTGGCAAAGAAAACGCAGAAAGAAAGAAGATTCGTGAGAAAGAAGGCTTCTTGAGTAGTAAGAATAGAAGTTGTATGAAATTATCAGACGGAGGGGGTCTTCAGACGAGATTTCGGTTAATGCAATTATACAAAAAGCTTAATAAGTCAAAAATTGTCCAAAACTGCTTTTCACTGTCGCCATGGATCATAACAAGCTGTTTGAGCTCCCTACGTGGGCGTCCTTTGTGAATGCAGCCTCTACAGCGCCATTCAAACTCGCCCGCTATGGGTGCGGCATCTGACCAATACAATCCCAAGACCTTATAACGCCCTATCTATGTCGTTTTGCAATACGACAGCACATATGGTATACAAGGGGCCACAGTTCAATTTCAGGGTGATACCACAGACGCCATTCTGTCGCGAACCATACCTTGAAAAAATCAATCGAGGATGTGTTCGACGTCTTTTTTTCAAACCACTTTCTTTTATGCCCTTCTAGAAAAATCCTTCTAGTCTGCCCCATTGGTTGAAAAGTTTTTAGTTTATTAGGATAGTTTATGTGCTAGTTGTGGCGCACTCAGTAGAGTTATAAATAAATAAATAAATAAATAAATAAATAAATAGTAATCTTGTTACAGAAGATCCTGGTTAGAAAAAATATTACATCTGTGTAAAAATCTAATAGAACAAAAGAAGCTAACTATCATGGAAAGTGCCCTGTTTCGCTTCTCCAACCTTGCACCACTAACTCGACTCAACACAAAGACTCGCCAGCGGTGGAATTGACACAGTGAAAAATTACGGAAGAAAATATACTATACTAACATAATAGGTAGTGAGGAAAGTATCGGCTGAAAATTTCAACACAGTCAAGATTTCTTTCGAGCAAGTTACCAAAACTATCAGAAACGCTGTCACTTGAATGCACACAACATATCACGACATCTAACGATCGCGATCGATTCACCAGATGGAAGTTTCTCTTCGTTCTTTCTGGTTTAGGTTGCGGAACATCAGAAAGTGGTGTGCAGAACCGCTCGAAAGGTGTTTCAACGCGAAATTTTTGACACAAGTTCCAAAGAATTCCAGAAAGAGTTTCTATTCCTATACTTTTGTACGTAGCTGTTGCGGATAGATCGATCTTGTAAATCGAACAGAATGTCCGTAACTTCCTGACATATTTAAACGATTAATAATAAAGTAGGGGGTTTGAACTTCTATTATGCTCAGTGCAGGGCGGCAGATTATTTCAGTGAAAATGCAGTCTTTTTGAATCGGGAATTCTACATTTGAGCTGTTCATTCTGAACGCTTCTTGAATGGGCGGATTAAAAGTCATAATGAAGCAATTGCTGGGAGACTAGAAGAGCTAAATTTCGATATTCTAGTTCAAGATGCCTACATGAAGGTTTCGTTAACGCACCCTTGAACCTAAAAATGGAGCGGGATTTTCCCATTTCCTTTTTAAAAGGGAACTGGGAAGGTCTCAACTCATTTTTAGCTTTGAAATGATGAGAACGAAACACTCATGGAAGCATCGTGAACTAAAAAGGAGCTTCGAAAGGTGCTATGCACAGCTTCCGATTCCTCTTCCAAACTCAAACGATGTGATGGAGAGGAGAACAACAAGTATCATAAAAGGGTTGCAGTGAAACGGTCGAAGTTCTCCGAACAAACAACTGCTTTTATATTTACGGCAAGACTCTTTTTTTTTGCTGAATGCCCTTTGCGATTTTAAAAGCACTACGAACAAAATCTCCCACTGATACATCTTTCTTACACAAACAGAGACTGCTGTAAAACAGGATCCCGCAGCCTTCCTAAGATGTTGGTGCATGTCTTCCTACGCCCCAATCCCGTGCACTGCCCATATACCATGGTAGAGTGTACTCGAATAACTCAAGGGTTGTCAATACGAAGCCCTGCTTGAGTTCAACAGAAAGGATTCGTTGAAAATTTCTGGTCCTCGCCCAGTTATTTAAACTATAAGAATCCCCTAAGGCTCTAATTAAAAAGGCAGTGTTCGTGTTGCATTTGAAAATAATGCCTTCTAACAATCTAAGAAGCAAGTTCAAAAGCTCTAAGTCTAGAAATAGGAGCCTAGTGATGGCATTGCTTCACGACCGGTAAAGCGGTAGAATCTTCCAAATCATAAAAGCGAATCCGAGAGCTGTCCGGCGAAATGCATCTTTGAAAGCCTGCTCAAGTGATGGCTGTTTGTTAGTTAATACAACTCTGATGCTTCCTACTTGGCAAAAAGGAATACAATGAGGTAGTTCCGAAACTCAAAAACAAAGAGCGTAATGCTTACAAGCAAGGCACACTCTGTAATATACTGTAGATGCGCTGTGATTTCGAAGAGAGTAAACTCGTCCGAATGCTTAGTGCCCAAGCTATGAATTAACACAACACACACCTTATACCATAAGAGAGTAGAAAGTTGTCATCAATAGTCTCACTTTCAAACCACACTGCATGCGCGTCACTGGTTACAAAAAGCTGCTTAGTAAATTATCTCAATGGTTCATATCCTCTTGGTAAACGCACGTCTGACAAGGTCGCGTGGTAAGAAATTAGTACAGATGAAAAATTGAGAACGAACATAGGGGAAAGTAACTGGTTAAAAGCAAACCATAACGTCAATGCCAGTGTCCAATACACGGTACTTTTCTTTTTGACAGATGGTCGTGATTAAATGTGTGTAGAGTTTTCACGTGATTCTGAAAACTATCATCGTTGCGCAACTTACTATCGCTTCCTTCCTCTTCCTCCTCTTCGCTCTCCTCTTCACTTTCGTCACTACCGCTTGAAGGCATGTTGTTGTCTTCCTCCTCTCCTTCATCATCTCCAGATTCCGCCCCAAGATCCCCTGAAAGAAAGACCTTGTACGGAACGAATTTGATGGTATTTAAGCCACCAACAAATCCCCAAAACTTACTGAATTCAATCTCTCCCTCTTCCTGCTCATCGTTCTCATTGATCTTCGCGTGTTCAGGCAACTCATTCTTCTCCTTCAATCGCCGCGCCTCATCAGGCGTATACTTGAGAATAACATCTCCCTACAATAGTGCTATCCGGAATGTGAGAGATGAGTGAACACATCCCTCCTTCCTGAGTAAGCACGTAAATACATACCTTGTCGTCTTGATAGTCCCTGAGGCCAACAAGAATTATATCGCCAGTGTTGATCCACACCTTCTTCCTCAATTTTCCTCTGATGTGGCAAACTCTTTGCTTACCATCGAAACAGAAAGCTAACACGCGACCATTTCCGAGCATTTTAGAAACTTGACCATATTCTGAAATCATTATGAAACAATTATACAAATTGAGGCATACTAGAACGAGGAAAGGATAAGAGTAACAGACCTTGTCCAACATCTTTTGTATCGAGCTCCCTTTTCATGAAATCGTTTTCATTCTTTCCTCTTCTCCTATTTTTTCCTCCCTTACCCTTGTTCTTCGGCATATCTGATTATCGAAAGTATGAACATTACATTAGGGAACATCAAGAAACGAAGCGAATATGAAGCTCAGCACGGAAATACATACGAGAGCAACACTCAACAAAAATATTATGAGAACTACAGAACTACAAGGAACGCACTTCATTGACCAAACTACGACATAGAAACAAATAAGCAATGTCATGTTCTCTGGGTGAAGGTTTCGAAACCAATCTCGACTTTCTCTTGGCGACATTAATCAACAAAACGAATCTCGCAGTCCGAGAATACTTACACAGTAGCCTAATTTGCTATAGGGCTAGAGAGTCGCATTGGAGCGCAACCAGCGGAGTCCTTTAACCCGGTCAGCTGATGATTTGGTGTAATTTTTTATCTATTACAAAGAAGTAATACAGTGTTCTTGGGTAGTGGGATACAATCCATGTAATCTAGAAAGATTGCGTAATTAAATATATCACCTACTACCACTCTTACAAAGAGAAGTTTGTAAGCATTGAGGACCCACAGTGAAGTTACAAATGCTGAAGTGTGACTATCGAGTTTCCGCCTATTCCGCTCTTTGTGATCCTACACAACTATTCCCAATGAAGAAGCAGATAATCTGGAAGAAGTAGGCGAGAACAAGAATAATCAAGAAAAACTAGTTGAACAACTAACTGGTAAGTCAAACTGAAAGAGGGTTTAACAGCTGCAAGTGTATAACATTTAAAGAGCGTAATGTAAAGCAACAAAAGGAAGAATTAGCGAAAATGCATATTGCTGGAGGAGATCTCAATGCGACAAACGTTCCGATCAATCTTCAATAGGAATCTCAATCAAAAGCTTTGAAAATTGCAAAATGCAACTTCCCTTGTAGCCGGAAGTGCTCACGAGAAACTAAACGCCGTAATCAGACGTAAGTTTATAAGTAGAACGGCCAGGGTGGATAAGGATGAATTACCCCATGAACTGATATCAACGGGTGCGAACTTTCGAAATCATTCCTTTCGAAACTTTTCCTTCCTTGCTATGAGTCAGAATGGTGAAATCGGAACAGAGATTACCCATTATCAGAAGAAGAAACAACGACTTTGGGCGATTATATGCATTAGCCTCTACAACTACGCTTTGGGGAGGGTCCGTAGAAGCTTGATTCCCACGGTAGCAACACCGCTCAGGGTGGGTAATGAAAGCACCAGAACGGTGATCGTGAGCAAGGCAATTGTAGCCGTGGAGCGTCTAATTCTCCCTGGAGCATATTGCCTCGTAAAGGCTACTTACAAGACAGATTTAAATGTCTCGTTAATGCTATTCGTGACTACTTGAACTTTCTCTGTGCCCCTGACGACGAAGGGTTAAAGTGTAGTGAAAATACCTTGAGTGAGGTCCATTAGGGGAGGGGCGGTAGGGCCTCATCAGTTGGACAAGCAATTCGAAGAGTTATGATTTAACGGGAGTAGAAAAATGGGCGCGGCCGGATTTCAAAGGGCCGAGTTCAAGTAGTCCGTTGACCGAGTGCTGTAGCCTCGTGACATCGCGAGAACTCGTCCGCCTATGGGGTCCTCGTGGGTGTAGCGCGTTAGGAACGAAATGGTCGCGTCGCGGTGAGAGGGGCGTCGCGCGCGAAGGAATGTAGCAGGATGCAGGAGCAGGTAAGAAATACAAGAACAAAATTACTAATAGTAGAATTACGCGTAAAATAATGATCGCATATCGATTGAGCTGTATGAAGAACGCTAGAGCTGTAGTAACAGCGAATGAGTGGTCCGCGACAGCCGCGTGCGGTAAATCGATTACCCAAAATCGTTCCTAACGCCCGTCTCCCGGTCCTCGTTACACTCTGTGTTTTGAACCGACAGCGCCATTTTGTTATCCTTGGGGGATCACAAGTTATCCTTGAAAGAAATCTCAGAAACCGTATTTGTCGTGGAAGGTGCCTTCAATTACTAGTTTATCTACGAAGTGGAAGGGACAAGATAGCCCAAAGTAATAGCACAAACTACAGAACAATGTAGGAAGTCGCACGATTCATAGGCACAGCCCAGCTGCTAACTTCATGCAGCCTGAGGCACACTCCGACCCGCACCCACGCTTTCCGAGCATAGTACTTTGCTAACGTCGGGATGAACGGGTCAGTCTATGACGGGAGCATTGAATTGTGGTGGTGTGACCCTTCTGATAGTATTTGAGTTGATATGAAGCTTTTTGTCGACAGCTGTTTGGAGCAGTCTTCGCGGTGAGAATATTTACAAATTTTCTCCTTTATGGGCGAAACTTCCCTAAACTTCGCTCGAGCTCTGTTGCCAGTGCATAAGGGCTACCAAAGGGTAAACCACTTCGGCAAAAGAAGTTAGCAGCTGGGCTATGCACACTATCGCTTGCATTACATTTCTACAACCTGTTTACGATCTTGCTCAAGAAACATATATAAACACCAGTTGGGCTTTGCACGCTATCGTTTGCATCACATGCCCACTCCTTCTTATCTACGACTTGTTAGAAGACCGATAAAACAGTACCGAGAGGCTTTCAATTTCATAACTGCTTCCGCACCGAGCTCACGTGACATTCCCACTCCTCCTCGTGCCTACGTGACTTTTGGAAGGACGCACAAACCGACATACAGACTCACAATGTTACCGCTTTATATATGGAGAGATTTCTCATGCTGGCTGCTTCCATAGTCCACGACCAGTCGCTTGCCAAACCGTGGACTATGAAAGCAGCCTATGTATCCCGCAATGAGAGGGATTGAAACGTCCCGTGAACGTTTGCCACAGTAACCCTCTAGTACTATACCCCCCACGTCGTGGGCTTCACCCGGGGTACCTTTGCTTTGCGTCGTATATGTGACTGGTGTTTCGAGGCTCTTCAGCGTGTGCTCGGGTTACTGTGTCACACATTCACGGGACGATTAAATCCGTTTTGTTATTGCGCAACGTAATATACACGATACTGCTTCACTAAAAGGTCGACTCAGGCCTTATTTCTAAAACCATGCATCTGGAATGAAGTACTTGAAGATAAAGGGTTTATTCAAGTATCAGCCGTCATGAACATTTACATCTAACATTTCGTTAGAATTTGATAGGAATTCGCGCATAAGAAATTTAGTGCGGATGGAAAACAGTCAGCCGGGTGTTCGATGATGTCTGTTGCCAGCTGTGCCAAGTTTCCCTATCTCTCCTCTTTTATGAAGGTTTGATCACCCTATGATTGAGAAGAGCATTGCGAAAATTGTGTAGGTTACATACATGCCACTTGTCATAAATAAAGAGGGCAAAATTTTTGTTAAAAATATTTATTCATTCAATTTTGAGATGAGGAGGGTGTTCGAAGGTAGCATCTCCTGGAAAATCCCCTTCTTATTGTATTTCCCTCATTTGTGGTCAATAAAACGATCGCTTGGCCGAAAAAGACGATTTTGGTGGAAAAATTCAGCTTCATCGTAGATTCCGCCGTGCAACCGTCCGACGGCAATATTATGGAAGTGATTCAAAGGTCTTCCTTTCAAAATGGTCCCTTTTGTTCATGATTGGATATTCTGCAATCGATATCAATGTGACGTAATTTAAAAACAAGGCAGAATCAAAACAAAAACGAGAAAATTGCAGAACATATTGTGTAGTATGGCTATGGCAGCATGAATAGATTCGGGCTTGCCCTGCACCCATCCGCGTCTTCAAGGCAAGAAGCCAACAGCAACAAATCAGAACTCGATGGGCATGTTTAAGACAGAGTTTATATCACTCATCTCAAACTCCTTTGACTCTATTGAGGGTTCGCTTCTGTTACAGAAGCCAACCCTCAATAGGGTGACAGGAATCTGAGAAGAGTGGTATAAATCATAACGCGAACGCTCCCTCTTCAGATCCTTCAGAAATAAAAATGATAATGGATAAAATTGAATAAATCAAGAGAAATTGGCAAAAAAGAAAATATTCTAGACGTATTCAACCCTTTTTCTGTTTTTCGACCTTCGCACCGCAAACAATTTTGTTCGATCAACGGGTATATGGCGCAATACATAGGTAAGTTCACAAGGCAAAGATACGACATGGGAAATATTTCGATGTCTCCTTAACGAGGTATTCTACTATAAGAAAAGCTCCAAAAGGAAGCCACTGGTGGTCCTGCTGCGCCCTGAACAATCAGAGAGTTCAAACTCTTGGAGGTTTTTAGGGATTCCACATTCGAGTGTTCTAACGATCACCTCACCTGTCCCCTGTCGTCCCGTTGATCATCGATTCCCTCGAGCGGGTGCCAGCCACGTCTCCATTCGTCCCTGTCACGAGCCAGAGTGGTCCATTGAATCGTCCTTGCTTCAGGGACATGAGGTTCAACATTCAACATTCCAGAGCTTTCATAAAAAGGTCTGACCATCTCGTTGGCGGCTGTCCTGGAATTCGCTTGATGTCTCGAGGGATCCAGTCAGTAACTGCCCTAGTCCAACGGTCATCACTATATCAGTTTGGCTATGCACGCTTACGCGTGCAGTATATGTCGACGGCCACTTATCCACGATGGAGTCATTCACGGAATTTTGGATAATCAGAATAAGATAGTTCTTCCTAGATTCGAATGCTGAACTGCTGAGAGCATCACGCTCGATATGTTTCATTCAAGCACGATTATTAGTGGTTGATCATAGCTCCGTCCACCTCAGTGCAAACCCTAACCACTATAAACTTGACCACCCTTCTTTTGACTGCTCCTAACCATTTTTTCCGTATTCTAGAAAGTTTTGGAAAAGATGAGCTTTTGGTCCCAGCCCCTCTTTCCTGTGCCAGCTCCGCCCACTTAGGGGGGTTTGTCCACATTTGGTCCATTACCTCTTCTCACTTTTTCCCGCGTTCCAGAGCGTTTGTGAACAGAGTTATAAAATTTTGATCTAGGCCTTTCCCACTTTAGTGCCAACCCCGCCCACTTCGAGAATTCGACCACATTTGTTCCATTACCTCTAACCACTTTTTCCCGCATTCTAGAGCGTTTCCGAACGAAGTTACAGTCATTTTTGAAAAGTAGCTTTCACCTTACCGCACGCCCCGCCCATTGTGGACGGGGCTCCGCTGAGCCTACGCATGCCCAGCACGCATAAGGCTTTTGCCCACTCTTTTCATTTTCTTTCGTAGCCCCGACGCCATCCTTGAATCGAGTTATGAATCTCTGTGAAAAGTACCGCCCACTGCGAGAACGCTCCGCCCACTCTCGGTAAGTTTTCTTTATTTTGGTTATTGACCCATCCTTCATCTTTGCACATTTTTTCCCGGCGTCTGGACTTTTATGAGAGCGAATTAGAAGAATTTGCCCATTGCCCCGCCCAGATCCGGCGCATGCCCCGCCCCTGGGGGCGGAGCTCCGCTGAGCTCACATGTGCTCCGCTGGTCTTGCCCTATGCTCAACCCATTCCAAACTTGACCCGACCTCTCCATGTGTCTGTTCATGTTATATCGAATTTCCGTACAAACAAACAAACAAACAGACAGACAGACGCGAGCGCTTTATATTAGGAGTGTGCATTAATTTCCGCCGTTTTTCGCGTGCAAAAACATGCTTATTACAAAATTAAAACCGAATGTACATTAAGCAATGTGTTGCCCATCGTTAGCTACAACTTCTTGCCATCTTTCTGGTATCTTGTTGACTCCGGGTCTAAAAAAGTCTTCAACTTTTGAGGCAATCCAGTCATCCACCCATTTTCGCACTTCTTCCGCATTCCGGAAGCGTGTATCTGCCAAACTGACTTGCATGGACCGGAATAGGTGGTAATCAGAAAGAGCAAGATCTGGAGAGTATGCGGGCTTAACAAGCTGATCTCATCCAACAAATGCAATTTTTTTCAAGGACCTTCGTCGCAACATGGGGCCTGGCATGTTCGTGGTGGAACGGCACCTCAGGCTATTTTTTTTGCAATTGACGGCCGCTTTTAGGTGAGAGCATCCTACAAATTGTCAAGTCGGTGTTCGTAGCGGTCAGCAGTAATAATTTCCTTCGGGCTCAGCAACTCACAGTACACAACACCTTTTGATCCCACCATCAAATGCACACACAGCATTACTTTTTGCTTTCCGCTTCCTTGCAAACTCTCGAGTAAAGAGAAACCACCTCAGGAGGTTTATTCAGATAGAGCTTGTCCTCCATAAGTATCAAAAAGCATCGGGTGGGCTTCAATGCCAGCTTCCTTGAAAACAAACAGCAGGAGAAGGGCCCCCCGGGAAAACGGTTTATCATGTTCCATGACGAATCAGTCTGAGAGCAACGGAATTTCGGGGCAAAACTGATCTCTCTGCCCATAAGTAGGTAGCTGATACCCTATCGTACAGAATATGACAGGTTTCACCGGTAAACCTCTAACATGGTTCGCGCAACTACCCTTTGAAGACGGCGGCGGAAATTAATGCACACACCTAATATACAGGGTGGGCCAAAATTATGGTTACACAGACATCACATCGCAGAAAACGAATGGAAAGCCAATAGAGCAAACCAATTTCATTAAAGTGTTTATCACTAATTTCTCAACAAAACTGTACATTGGAACTGGGATCTGTTGCTTTCTGCTTTCACCCAACCCCACAGACGACGATGGACGGCATGGACGGTGGCACGCAGCTAGGGTCATCGAAACGGTCCCGGCTTTTTGCTAAGCATTTTCGAGATTATTTCTTCTCTTGTTTGGGCTGAAGGATGCTTTCATCTAAGAGGCTGACCACATTGAGACATTCATGGGATTTAGGTCAGGGCTCCAGAGTGGTCACTGATCAAAACTTATGAGGTCAGGGAGCCCCTTTTACGAAATTTCTAGACAATTTCTGTTCTGCGGTCAGGAGCTTTATCTTGACAGTATGACCGGTTCGAATCACCAAAGTGTCCTATTGCGCACGAAGAGATCAAATAGGCCTCCAAACCAACTTTCACTCCATAATTTACAAAAATAATCGGTGTCTTTGCCTCGGCGGTGATGCTAGCACAGGCCATCACAGAAAGTTAGTGAGCCAGGCGCTGTATCACTACATTTCTTTAAGCTTTATATAAAACTTATCGCTCTACTTATCGAGCACCTTTTTCACTGTGAATATCTTCTCGTCGGTGAACAGGAATTCCGTACGACACTTTTTTTCGGACGCGACAGGCAGCTTTTGTTAGCCAACCTTTCTCTTCTCTTTAACCTGCTCACTGGGGAGATCACTTTCTGATCGTATAAGAGTCCCGTTGTGCAGGTGATGCTTCACGATTTCACGCAGAAAATTTCATGAGCTATCCATTCATTTAGCCTTTTTGGGCTCAGAATGAATTTTGCTGCTACGTAGACCTTTGCCCTGCTTTCTTAAAACTTCCCCTAAATATAACCACGAATCTCCTCGGTTTATCACTCCTATCTGCAATTGTTCCCAACTCTTGAGAGCGTATTATGGTTGAATGCACCACCTGCCTTGTTACGCTAGATCGTCTGTAGATGTACCGTGCCAAAAGTGCTTGTAAATGCAAAGCGAAGTTTGATTCACGAACTAATTACGCTTATATTACGTTCAATATCTACCAGAGGTTTAGTATCGTTAAAAAGGTAATAACGTAAGCTACCTTGTGAAATGGAAGAAATTCAATGAATTGTTATGAACTCAGAAAAAAATTGCTATGAACGTCAGCGCGCGCTGTAACCATAATTTTGGCCCACCCTGTATACATAGTAAGGATCGCATAACGTGTCCTGTCCACCTCATTTTCGATTGCTTGGCGTAATTAACGACATCCCTGATCTTCGTTCGATGACGGAACTTGGAGCTCCGGATTCCCCTCTGCACTTTCATGTATAAGAAAATTCCGAGCATCGCCCTTTCCAAAGCGCGTTGAGCAACGCTGACAGCATGCTCATCCTGCTTTCGTAGAGTCCAAGTCTCCGAGGCGTACGTCAAAGCAGGAGGGACAGCAGTGTCGAAAAGGTGAGCGCGGAGCCGGATGCTCTTTGTCTTCTTCATTACTCCCTCGATATTCCTTCTGCACAGCTTCGGAGTTACGTCGTTCATCATGTTGACTTCCCGACCTAGACACACATGGCTAGAGCATTCGGAGATATTCTTTCCGTTTAGCGTGAAGGGAGCGCCAGGTACCAAACCGTTCTTTATGAACATGGTCTTCGTTAAGTTCGGTCTCAGGACGATCTTGTCGACCACTGTCAAACTCGGCTAGCATTCGTTCCGCCTGCTCGATGTTCGGTGTTATAATTTCATCTGCAAAGCGGAGGCAGCGGCCGTCGACCTTCACTCCCAAGTCTTCCCATTCCAAATGAAGCACGATATTCTCGATAGAGGCACTGAAAAGTTTGGGCGCAATGATATCGCACTGCCGGACACTTCTCTTCACGTTGATAATGACTTCTTTGTAAAATGGTGAAATCCTGGTCGTGAGTTGTCGTAGAGCTCACGAAGCATCCTTCTATATTGAGTAGGAACGCCCTAGTTGCCCAGGGCTTCAATTACTGCTTCTGTCGCAACGGTATCGAAGGCTTTCTTGAACTGGATGAATGTAAGACATAACGGCATTCTGTACTCTCGTGCTACTTCAGTGAGTCTTGTAAGAGTGGGGATATTGCACTGAATCCTCTCCGAAACCCTGCTTGCTCGCATGGGTATGTGTACGAACGTGCGTCCGAGAGTGCGCGCGGCAAATTGCGCGGTGAAGTTCGTAATGGTTTGAACGACTTTGGCGCCTATCATTGGGGCCCAAATTTGAAATAGAGTGGATTAGGAGGATCATCTGACTTTACTAAACTACACTACCTCGAGTTTGTGCTCCGGAAATCGGCGTCAGAGTCGAACAAATCATCACGAACTTCGCCGCGCAACTTGCCGCGCGCACCCTCGGACGCACGTTCGTACCGTCCCCTGCTCGCATGGCTGTCCTTCATCTAATATTCTGCCAGTCCTGTTTAGGATGACACGAGTGAAAAGCTTGTAGATTACGGACAGCAGGCAGATTGGGCGATAATTGCCAATATCGTCTGGATCTCCCTTTTTATACAGCAACACAGTCTTGCCAGTTTTCCATGACGTGGGCACTTTGCATTCTGACAGGTACCGCGTGAAGAGCCGAGCCAGAGTTCTGACGATGGCTGGTGGAAGATTTCTCGGATGTTCTGGCTTGTTCCTATCGGAACCGGGCGCCGTACGGCTCTTCATCGACGTGATGGCATGTCGTATTTCGGAAGGGAGGACCGAAGGAGCGATACTATTTGTCTTGCCTAAGATGGTGGGTAGGCAGGTAGACGTGGCTGTCGAAGAGATCTGTTTAGGAGTCGTAGATGACCTTCTCCAGTGCCCTTCGAGATGCAGTAACTGTTCCATCAGGACGACGAAATAAAGTCATCTTGGTCTTGTAACTGGCGAAGCTTCGTCGGGCTTTGCGAATGTTCTTCCCAGCCTCGGCGGCTTCGTCAATAACTGCTGCTCTTCCCTCTTTCAGATCTTCCTTTATCGTTCCTCTGCATAGCTTCGGCAAGTTCGGACGGTTGTGTAATTGCCAGTAGGTCGTGCGATTCCACGCTGGCGTATCAGCTCGAGAGTCTTCGAAGAGAGACTCTCTGCTTTCCTAGCACTATCGTGAAGATGTTCGACGAGACGATTGTATTCTTCATCGATGCTGTCGATAACGAAATCTTCCCGTTTACTCGCAGGGGAAGCGAAGGAGTCCCAGTTGATGGAGGTCTTGGGGCTTCGTTTCCTGAACTTTAGAGCTCTCTCCCCACGCACTAAGAAGTGAAATCTAGCGCGGAGGAGACGATGGTCCGATTCCGTGTAGAACATCGGAACAACAGCGACGTCAGTCAGGCAAAATCTCCGATTGAAGATGATGTGGTCTATTTCATTATGGAACTGTCCACCAGGTGACTACCATGCCATCGTAAATGAGAGGACTTATGGAATTGCGAGTTTCCATGGATGGTGTGTGTCGACATAATAAACTCGGACAGCCTTTTACCCTGCTCATTACATTCCATTACGTGAGTCCCGATGTGGAGCTCTTCAGCCGTTTTTCTGGGGCCAATCTTGGCGATAAAATCACCGACGATGACCTTGAAGAAAGTGTGGTCTTCTCTGCAGAGCCTCTCCAGATCCATATGAAACGCCTCCAACCTTCGTAGCTTGATGTTGGTGCGTAGGCAACGAAGATGGATAGAGCTGGGTTCGGGCCACATCTTCTTAATCGCAAACGTCCGATTAAGGTTTTTTTTTCGTACGAATCAATGTTCATGGCCAAGCGCGCATTGACGAGGACACCTACGCCGCCGACGCCTCTGCTACCGCATGTTCCAAGGAACAGTCCTTCTCCATTCTCAAATAAAACGTGCAGCGGGCAATGCCTTCTCGTCTCGGTCAGTCCGATGGCGTCGTACCTGATCTTCCTAGCTTGCATCATCATCAGGTCTTCTATACACGCTTCCGATGCAAGCGTCCGTGCGTTGAAAGTACAGATCGCCATCTTAGTCCTTCTATTGGGCAGCCTGTTTTGACCCTGAGATTTTAGCAGCCTTCCCGAGGGGTGCTACCCAACGTTGCCGTATTGGGGCTCCCTCAGTTTCAGAATAATGAGGCCCATTTCTATTACTGTTTTTGGCGTGTAGATACCCAATGTGCAGCTTGCCAGACTCTGACGTGGGGCTAGGTTGACTCCGAGGGCTTGCAGGCTATCGCGAAGTGGACGAGGGGCTTTGTTTTTAGAGGCGGCCTCGAATCACCTCCCAGATACTTCCCAATCTTTCGAATGCAAACTTTCGACCGAGTTGATTTGCAGGATACCAACTGCACCCACAGACTCTCCACACACGTATACGTGGATACGCCTGCGAGAAACAGGGTATTTCGACCCAGCACAGCAGAATTAAGGAGTCCATCCCCTGAATCCACCTGCGTCTCTGGGCACATACCGGTGACATTTGGTCGGCCATTAATTCCCCTACACGGCACCTGGGGACGCCCTAAGTAGAATCGTCACTAACTGGCTGGGGATCCTTCAGTGAGAGAACTCACAGTGTAGGAGATCCGTAGATCTAACGATAAGCCTTAGAATCAAGTGACCCAACTGGTTCGTTATCACTGTGTCTGCAGAAGAATTCCAGCTGAGAAGCAGTATTACACGACAAGTAGTACGATGCCAGCGGGAGAGCTTTAACTGCTGCAGGATCAGATTGACTGCACTGAACGAGCGACTAGTTGAGTCAAGATTTGGGCCACTTATCTCGATCTAATAGAAACCATTCAGCTCTATACCGCGACCTTGTTTTCGAGCTTTTCTTATTTGGAGAAGGTGTCTGACCGCTTGGCACAATTAGTGCTCTGGAATGCGCTTAAAGAAAGAAACACTTGTTTTATTGGTAAAAGGCTCGTAGGACAGGTGTAAGGAAGTTATGCGCACCTCTCGCTCGAACACACAGTTCACCATAACCTGACGTATCCACCTTAAGAGAAATACTGGTAGTTGTGGTGATTATACTGTCAATTAATCAATTGGGTACAATATCACATTTCTGGAGAACACGTCTCTGCAGTTTTCGTGAAGTCGGCATTGCTAAACATTTTTGTGTGCTCAGAGTCCAAGCAGAACATTTCAACTATTCGGTCCACGCATGGATGAAATAGATCAAGTTACAAAGAAATAAATTTATGCTTCAAAAAGGAACCGATCGTTTCTTCTGATTGCGCCAGGAACTTTATACTAACGTGGAATACCAGTGATAGAGTACTGATATAAGTTCTAAAATGGCTCACATAAATGAGGGTTGGTGTAATTAGCAACTAGCGAGGAGCATCTAAATATTGCCTGTCTGTTTGTTTCTTTGTTTGTTTGTTTGCTTGCTTCCTTGTTAGGAACGTTTCTAGTTTTTTAAGTTACCTGAGCCTGGGAAGAGAAGGAGGTCCGGGATGTGTAAGTCAATTGGAGGTTCAATTCTCACCCCATCCCAATTTCTTTGCACGAGATAATTATCTCACTCACCCCAGAGTTCCTCCCCTTCTAAAAAATGGGTATAAGCAACATACAGGGTGCGGCAAAAGTTCTGACAACGATATACATGATCGTAAAAACGGTCAAATCGATCGATTCATGATACAACTCCAACAGCATTTATCAACAGCTATATAGATTACAAAAACAAACTAGATTTCGAAATAGTCTCCTAGGAAACGCGTCGACGGCGGCACGGAGGTGGTCTTCTTCCAAATCCTCCCATGCTTCAACGAGGGTTGCACGTAGAGCATCCAAATTTCTATGCTGGGTAGAGCAGGCTTTCCTCTCAAGAACTGACCACACGGAGTAGTCCAATGGATTCAGGTCTGGACTGTTTGGAGGCCAATCCTTCGACGTTATGAAGTCTGGGAAGTGCGTTGCGTACCAGTCCTTTACCACCTTGGACCTGTGTGCTGGAGCTGAGTCCTGTTGAAGAGTCCAAGGCCGGCTGCCGAAATGGGATTGTGCTCAGGGGAGTACCTCCTTCTCCAACATGCCTTTTAGGTAGGTCTTGCTATCCACCTTGACTCCTTTCTCCAAAAACATCAGGGACATCTTGCCGTCCGATGTGCTTGCTCCAAAAACCATCAACGGCTTGGAGTGTCCAGATCGCTGAGCAATCCCTCCATGTTGCCTGGCTTCTGCAGGACTTCCCGCTATCATCCTATCGTTTTGGGTGTACAGGAATTGATCTGTTGAAAACAGGCATTCGTCAGTGAAAAGGATGTCGCTGTGCCGTGCCTGCGAAAATCTTTAAACCCTCCCTAAATCTTTTGAGCCTAGTTTTCTTCATACGCTTAGTTAGCATGTAAGCTTTTCTGATATTATAAGAGCGAAGTCGAAGGTGGCTGGTGAAAACCCTTTCGACAGGTCGAACAGAAATTCCGACCTCAAGAGCCGTTTATCTCTCGGCCCTACGAGGGTGGCGGCGGATTTTCTCTCGAATGATTTTCACGATTTCCTTTGTCGTTGAACTCTTCGGTCTTCCATTTTTAGGCTTGTCCTCCATAGTTCCTGTCGCCTTGTACCTGTTGACGTCTTTGTACACGGTTCTTAAGGGAAACTGGAGCTGCTTGAAGATGGTCTTTGCCGTGCATTCACCCGGATGGAGGTGCAGGATGGAGGATCGCTGGTCTTTGCTTGTCACTATTCTGTAAAATGGCATATTCAAGAACGGCCAGTTTATGGAATGTACAGAAGAGGACTTGCAGTAAATAGTGGCACAGAACATGTCGAGATCGAAGGCCTCATTTTTCATAGAGAAGCTGAAACGTGTCATTGCCAGAACTTTTGCCGCACCCTGTACTTTTGGCTAAAAACCATCTCTGAGCACCAGTAGGGAAGTAAGGTTGGCTACCGCTCCTTATCTGCGCTCTGGGCTCCAGTGATCTAAAAGGGCGCTGATCATCCACCCTCCCCCTTCACAACTACATTTTCACTCAAGCCTGTTACCAAGAAGTCATGCTCATGAGAGTAAGCTTATTCAATGCGACGTCTAACAATCAGTCATCAGCGAAAGATACGGTAGTCGCGGTTGTACGCATTTGCAGACTACTGCCGTGAGTGAAAATAGTGAAAATAATCAGCATACGCACAACTTTCGTTGAGCTTTAGTGGATTTTTACCCGGATTAACAGACCCACTAGTGTGTGAGCTCTTGATTGAAACTTGTAATAACTCATCGAGCATATGAACGCATGACTAGTCTCTTGTTCACGGCTTTGTATTTCACGATCTCTATGACTCTAGCCATCACGAGCAACCTCCAGCAACTTTTTGCATCGACTATGTTCCTCAGAAATTGGTAAACCAGTGAAGGGCCCTCTCATCAGTTTTCAATTTGCTTTGAAAGCATCATCAGTCATAATTAATCCTAGTCACTCTGTCCTTTCACAAAAACTTTCATCAGACATCTTTTCTCGGTGGGTAAGCTCTTGCTTTCAGTTTAAAATTGATTTTAATGAGAACTATTTCTAGACAGACGATTTTTCTCCAAAACCTTTCCGTGTAGTAGTGTAATTAGTAATAAAACGTGTTTTCCTGCAGTTCTTTTGTGAGCAGCTGCATAAATTCGTGTAGGAAAAGTGGTTGATGCAAATTGGTTAAGAATAACTGCTGGTTTTTATACAAATAAAAACAGAACGTTACCAGATTCCTGTTAACTACTTCTAGTGCAATTATTTTATCAAGTTTTTTGCTGACCAAGCGCTGTTTTTGCTATGCATCGTCTAACTATAGCTGCTTGTAGCTGTTGGACAATTGATGAGCGAATCGCAAAGCCCGTCAGCAAGCGTACCTCCAGAATCGGACGATCTTGGCATTATTCAAGAAAGTGTTGTTCAGGACTCGTCCTCAGGAGTGGGATTCTCCCAAGCTGGATTTTTTTTCCGTCATCTTGATTCACTGGTGACGGCAATCTCTCAAAAGTACGACATTGAGAGACTTCAGGTTTATGTTGTTACTTTTTTTTCTACTTCTAACTCATTCGATTTCTCCTAACTGGAAAACATGAAGTAGGAAGTAAGTATGTCTTTGGATGCAAAACTATATATTTTTGGCCGGTGCTGACTACTTTTCCTAGAATTAGTCAGGGCTTTCTCGAGGTGATAGTTAACTACAATACGGGAAATATCATGTTTTGAATTAGGTTTGTGTCAGCATTCAAAAGGTTGTCGAGTTATGGACAAAATTTCGACCTTCGACATGATTCGAACTCGTACTTGGTGCCCAGATAGCACGAGTACGGATCGAAGTTTGGTCAATAACTCGTCAACCTTGCTAGATTTTCGGATAACGAACTGCGGCTAAAAACAGATATTTAACTAAATACTGTCATCCTTCCTGAGACCTTCAATTCATTTCGAGGTATCGATACTTTTCTCATTAATATTTCTCATTTATCTTTTCCTCTAAGGTCTGTTCTAAATTGCTTAGTATCTGTGACTAAATAACCCCCCTACAACAATTGGGATTCCGTAGCTGAACAGGAAGTCGACCATATCTACTTTGTCTTTCATAACGGAACGGTATTTGTTGTTCTGACTTACGGTCTGAGCTGTTTCGGCTGTCGCGATCTCTCAACCAGTGATGTGATTGAAACGGATAGTGTGGTGATCTGATTGTGAGTAGAAGAGGTTTCTTGGGTGGTCGGGCAGTATAAGTAGCCATATATCACTGGTTTTAAGACGGTGTCCTCAACCACACTTATTATTCTCGTAAAAAAAACGAATTATCACGTAGTATAGACTTTCTTCAAATTTCATTAATGCAGTCATGCACTGTTAGCTGTCATGTACGTAGATCGTTGAAATTTTAAAGCATCAGAATGAATTGTGCTGGAAGGATGTTGAGAGTTAGTTGGCCGCGGAAAACGTATATCTGTGAGTGTAGTTGAACAAAAACTCGTTCGATCACATTACCCTTTCCGGCGCAGAATTTGTTCCTGATCAGCCGAATGATCTCAGCCTACAGTTGTGCATGTTCACTGTATATCATTAATATTTTAGCAATGGCCTTCGAAGCCTTTTGGAATGTAATCGGAGACCCTCATGCATTGGATGGATGTTTTCCATTCTGTTTGTTGAAATTTGTTTTACAGGTTGGACTCGGCCTGCTTCTTCTAATCCTGCTCGTCTTTTTCTGCTTGTGCATAGCAGTTGTTTGGAGATACTACTCACCTGTAATTATCAACTACACTATTAAAGAGCAAGAGGAACGAGCTCGTAAAACTAGTGAAAGAGAGAAGCAAGAAAAGGAAAAGAGTGAGTTAGCTATTGTTACCCACTGTGTTGTTTACTTCATTTTTTCCATAAGAAAGGGCCAACTCATGCGCGATAAGTGTGCTTAAAGCCTGCGCTTTCGGACCAATGTGCATTCAGAGTTCACTAGACCTAAGTTATTTTCAATTGCAAACATAGTATGGGGTTCTCCTTTCGCTACAATCGCTTGTTGTTTCTATCCTAGCTTATCCTATGTTGTATGCATTATAAGAACACCGGTCGGATCGCCAGGCAAGGCCGGACTATCCTACTTTCGAGTAAATTGACCTGTCCCGGGGTCCCTGCCAAATTTGAACGCTCCGGTGCAGGAGAACAAGAATTAGAAACTTCCGGCCAAACACACACACACACACTTGCGCCCTGCTCGTCATGAGCGAAATCCTGCTCAACCCATGTCTGTTTAGATAACTTGGTTCATTCCACTCTTCTTTTGTCTTCAGTCATTCACCTGCCATCAGCGTTCCCGTACTGCTGGCTGAACCCATATCTAATCTAAGTGATCTAGGTCCAGCCTAACAATTTTAGCGCATGCCCCGCCCTATTTAGGACGTTTCAGTCCTGCCATCTTTCATCAGTGTTTCAATCCTGTTCTCTGTACTCTTACCGAATTTGAATGCAGGATTATGGGCACAGGAGTTATGAGTCTCCAGTCGAAGATACACCGACACACACGAGTCTATCACCACCCATTCCCTTCTCTCCTCGAAAAAACTAGTAGTGAAAAGCAGCCTTGATCGAGTAATACAAATCGAAACTGGTCAAAATTGGTTGCGATTATCGATCGTTGCATTTAGCTATGTATATCCCCTCCGCATCTGTTCAACCTCCTCAGAGTTGAAGCACTGCACTACGGAAGCGAATAAAGTGGCCACTGTTTGGTCAATTACGCAACAGATAGATGTAGCAAATCGGTATATCGACCAGCGTTTGCATTTCCACATCGTGAATGCTAACACACATGAATCCTCCTTGTCTAAAGTGAGCAAAGCAGTGAATTAATGGTGCATAATCTTTAAAGCTTCTGAACAGAATAGCCGGCTTTGGATTTTACACTCTGCTCATAGTCCAGTCCTGCCGCCTGTGTCATTTCTTAATTTGAATGCTCTAGGAGGAGCAGTTTCTTCGCGAACCCTACCTACAGTGGACCGTGCCCTGTTCTGCCGTCTATCGTCAGTATTCTCATCTTGCCGCTGCATCCATTGAAATTTGAACGATTTGCTCTGAACTGGCAATATTCGTGCATGCCGCCCCGGCAGAGTGGACTCTAGTCCTGCCACCTGCCGACTACTCTTGAGGTAACCATCCTGCCGAATTGAACGCTTTAGATGCGCGGGAACCCTAATCATGTACTTTTGTTGAACCCACTTTTATCGCACGTCGACCCGAACCGAGCTCAAATTATGTATTCCCAAGTAGCTCCACCCATTCTTCATTTCTTTTAACCTGGCTAGTCTGTTCTACTTCAGGAAGGCACCATATAAGACGATTATAAAGAGATCAGGAGACAAACAGACCAACAAACATGCGGATGTTTAGGGTTTATATATATATATATATATATATTACAGATTTTATTTTATATTTTATATATATGTAGTATAGATTTTATATATTTAGTTTTTCGCGGCTTCTTTCCTCTCGATACAATTTGAACATTGAATTCAGGATTCAATAGAAATGATCTCCCCACTTTCCTTCAGGAATATGTCCAGAAAGTCATCTTCATGTATCCCATATTGTGCCATATTACTTCAAGAAAGTGTAGAAGCTGGTACAGTCATAACGTGATCTCAACAAACTTCTCGGCGATGAAACAGTCAGCCAATACCGCATTAAGAATGGAAACTGCTTCTACGTTCGCCCCATTCACGATCAGAAACTCCTATGGATTATCACGTCAATCGTCGGCTGAAAAATCGGCAAGCGAACAAAACTTTCGACGAAATGGTTGACTTGATGGCCGACGTCAAGGCGTGGATGCCTCCAAGAATCGAAACATTTACGCCAGTGGAATTCGACTGCCTAGCAAATGAGAAGCAATGCTTGGCTGGTGGATATGTTCCGTAGTAATTATTTGAAAAAGTTTTTGCTAGATTTTTCTATCTTTTCTCTAAGCAAAGTTTGCTGAAAAAAATCCGCTATTATTATGCATCAACCTATTTGTAAACGTTGCATATCGTTCAAGGACTTCTTCAACCATTTTTTTTCTGTGTTCTCAAACAAATAAGAGCAGAGTCCCTAGTTTTTGAATGTAGCTCCGCCCACCGTGAAACAAACCCCTCCTCTCTAAAGATTTGACCATTTCAGTAGCTTCTGACCACTTTCCCGCTCGCCAAAACCAGTTGTTGCTCGTACGTTCTAGCAGTCCTTAATTTTCGACTTTAGTCCTGCCCCCGCATTTCGAACCTCTCCCCTTCTAGACCACATCCTTTCTATAGCCTCCAACTACTTTTTCCTCGTGTTGTGAAGCATTTTGAACGGAGTTATAAATACTGATTTTAGCTGGCCCATACCAGTGCAAATGTCGCTGGCTTTGGAGATTCGACCTAATTTTTTATAGTCTCTGCTCACTTTTCCGCGTTGTAGAATAATTCGTAGAGAGTAAATAATCTGATATTAGCGCCGCTCATCCTAGTGCGAACCCTTCCCCTCTTGGTGATTCGACTACATTTCGTCAGTGGCCTTTGACCATTTTTTCTTCCGTGTTCTAGAACCTTTTCGAACAGAGTAATGAATTTTTGACCTCGGAACCGCTTACCTCAGCGCAAACCCCGCCCACATTGGGCATCTGGTAACACTTCCTCGATAGCCTTTGCCCATCTTTTTTCCGCGTGCTAGATTCTGTGGTAGCCTCATCTTTCCTGGATACGGATTTGTTGTAAATTGGTTAATTACATTCTCGAACATCTTTCTTTCAAGAAAACGATTGAGAAATGGACGCCTTCAAAAATTTTCTCAAAAAGAAGAAGGTAGACAAGCACTTCAAACACTCCGGTTCTGGTCAACGACTCGATTCTGGTTCCAGTGCTAAACCAACAATAGTCTCTGGAGCCGCACAGGTGTGTCCATCCGGCAGCACTGTACATATTTCTCGAGCTCTTGTGGAGTTCGTGTTAGCAATGTCACAGTATCTCTGGAATATCAATCTACTTGTAGGGTGGCGGAATAGATCGCGTCGCCGCTGCAGATGTTGCCGCACAAGCAGCATTGAAACGTCTCTACAAAGCGGAGCCACAGATAAGCAGCAGTCAAAAAAAGATTCAAATGATTGTACGGCTTGTTTCTTTACTTCGTTTTCTTAATTTTAGAACTGCTTGGGTGATCATGAGCGATAGGGCCCAAGGCTTTCCATAGTTACAGTTGCGCTTAGAGTCATGTTCAGGCAGTAAGAATTAATTTATATTTTACTCTTAGAGCTTTTGGATAGACAATACTATTGGAAGGTGTGAACTGTATGAAACCCTATGTAAAAATGATCCACAACAGATCATTGTTCAGTGTCTTCATAATCCGTGATCTGAGCCTTCCCTTTTTCGATTTTGGTCTGTCATGGGGACGATGTATTTTTCTCCTAAAATATTCATTATTGGTCATTAGTTTTTTGGAGTTCGGACAGTGGTACGATCCTAAGGTGGCAGGCATCCATATTCATGTGGAGGTCTATGTGGGTATTCCGAATCAGATTTGATTAGATAATCAGCCAATTGTATGATTAGTAAATAAAAATGATATTGCTCGAAGTTTCTTAGCCAGATTTCAGGCACGACGTGAACTTGAAGAAGAAAGACGCCGGCAAAAGGAACAAGAGCCCGCTAGCCCTTTATCAAATCTTCAGTTGGAGGAGAAGAGGTATGTTGTTGTACAAAAAAATCCATTCATTTTAAGGAAGTCTCACCGTGCTAAAAGAATAATCATGAAATGTCCAAGTCACGTTATATTACTTACCTAGATCTCCCTTCATAACATATATTTTGTAGTTCTGGAACATTCAGATAAAGGGTCGTTCCTGTGAACGAATGATTGTAAGGCCTTAGGCGGGATGAGGCTACTGGCTCGTTCCATTGTATTGCGTCAAGTGACTTTTGACAGAATCGAGATTGAACACAGATTGATCACAGCTGCAACTCTATTCGCACATCGGCGCTACCGATATTGGTTTACTCATAGTGTCAGAGAGAGTCTCTTCCGTTCAACCTTACACGACTGACGTTTTTTGTTAATGCGTTTTGATGCTCTCTAGGGTGTGATGGATGTTCTTGAGCTCGATTACAATGGGGAGAAAGCAGCGAAAAAATGGTGTGGGCATTACTAGCGGCTTGAAAGCTGTCTCCGGTTTGTCATCAGGACCAGCGATTGAATCATGTCTGTGGGGATAGAAACACGAAAAAGGGGTACTGGGAATAATATTTGTATATTCTTTGGATATTCGGATCACCACAAGCCGGCTGCCACGAGTGCGAGAGAGGAGAGTTTTGTCTGGAGCTCGACGATGAAAAAGCTCCTGAAAAGCCCTATCTCACCATAGCGGATGATCTGGATCAGCACATCGACAGTGAGCGGTGGCCTACTATATTTCTAAGGGTACATAAATAGGAGTCAGGAACGAAGAAGGAGAGAAAGTCCGCGACCTGGCCATAACCAACGAACTAGCTGTCTGTTACATTTCTTCCCGTTCTGCTGAAAGGGAGGCTCAAAAAAATACATACAGCAGTGTAGGGAAACAAACGTACAGAGATAATGTGCTTTGCCCGCACTCGCTATTAATCAAGTTAAAACTTGTCAACTCAAGAGGATAATGACAGTTTAAAGAAATGGAGTTTCTCTTTAAAAAAATGAGTTTTCGAGAGGAAAAATTCCAATATCAATTCCAACGGATACGTGTAGGGCGAAGGTTGCGATTCGGGATCCAGCTGCATTGGAGGAGGCTGTGTAGACGCAGACCATCCGCAGAAATTATTTTGTAATGCTGGCGCTTTCGGAGCAAAAGTGAAAAGCTCGGACAGTGGAGGAAATGGGCCACATGGACCGCGCACTCCCAAATAGTTTGGAGTGGGAGGACACCCTGTAAGTTTATCGAAACAATACAGTGTGTCTCCAGAATGCATGGTAATGTCGTATAAGGTAAGCAGTGGTAATTAAAGCACTCACCCAACTCGTTAAATAGTCCTCGATGACGTCTCTTCAAGGTGCTGAAATTAGCCTGGAGACTCTATGCCGTAAAGACCGTGAAATGGATTGAATGAAGAGCGCCGTAGGGCGTTCAATGACCTATCAATGAAAAGTAGTTCCAATATCAAACAATTCTAGAAAACTACATCGTTTCTGAAAGGTTGTTTGTTATCCAAATAAGGGAAAATACCGAAAAAAGGAAGTGAACTGAACTGTTTTACCCATTTTCCAGAAGCTTGAAATAAAACATATTGAGTTTATTTATTATGTGTTCAAAACCGTTGAAATTGATATCGGAATTTTTCTAATTATTTCTGAATAAAAAACTCATTTTTTGAAGGGAAACTCCATTTTTTTGAATTGTCATTATCCTCCTTAGTTGACAAGTTTTAACTCGATCAGTAGCGAGTACGAGCAGCGTAATTATCGCGAAGTCTTCGCACCTAATAAAGGTCACTTCGCACCTAGGTGCGAGGCGAGATTGATTAGGTGCGATCGAAAATTCGTTCCCGTACCCATGGACATCAAAGCACTACCTGGCAAAGATTTTGCTACACTCACACGCCGTGTTTGGTAGGTATGGTATCAAACCTACCCAAGATAGCAAGGACGAAAACAAAGCGGAAATGCGGTAGTTGATGCGGTAGCGAGAAGAGAGAAGACTTCGTTATTGTATTCCGGTCGCCAGAAACCGAAGGATAGAGGGAAGTGTGGCTCAAGAACAATAAAGTCCAGCGAGTTATGAAGCTAAAGTAAGCCGCTTACAAGTCGGCAGGGACATGAGCTTTAGAAAAACTTAGCCGCATTCAGAAAATGCTAGAGGCTTGCATTCGCCACGGAAACACAGCCATACCCATGTTCAAGCAGAGAAAAATGCGATGGAGTCGAGCAATAAGTCAACTCAAGGTTAGGATAGGTTGTTCCTATCTCACAGGAGCACTTCGGTTTCATGCCAAGCAGGTTTACGACCGATGTTATCTTCATAGCTAGACTATGGAAAAGTATCGAAAAAAGCGTAGGCTCTGTTACATGGCCTTTCTCGATCGGGAGATGCATTTTGACTGATTCCAGCAACAAGTTTTTGAAGAGCCTCTCGAGAACGAAACGCTTCTAAACATCTGGTTTGCCTCATCAATGAAATATACGGTAGGTCCAAAATGGCCATAGTCATCTAAGGGCCTAAGAAAAGCAATGGACGTCACTGTTGAGATGGAACAGGGTTAAGCTCTGAGCCCGTTACTCTTTCTGTTTACAATGGATGTCATCACAATAGTTTACAATGGATGTCATCACAATAGAACTTATGAGTGGACCACTGAAGGCGATCCTGTGCGATAACAACGCTCTGAGAGTAGTGTAAGTAGTCCTGAACAAGGTAAAATGATGGAAAGTGCTGGCTAAAAAGAGGGCTCCTGCTGAACGTAAAGAGGTCAGTTCTAAAGCTACGATTAGTACGTCAATTTGGGGAAGCCATCGAGATGGTAAATGACTCCCGATACCTCGGGAGTGATTCGGTCGCTGATTGTAGTGCGGACCGGGTTGTAAAAATCCGCAGCATGGATGAAGCGGAGAGTGTTCACTAGTATCCTCCACCACTGACAGAGCTTTAGAACCTCGAAGGAAGGGTGTTCAGGATAGTGGTTGGCTCACGATGCTCCCCGACAGCGGGTGCTGGCCCAAAGCAAAGGTCATAAAAGCAGATTCAATCCGCTGAGGGTGCTCCGATGGGCCAGCGATGGAACGCGATTGACCCATACCAGAAAAGAAGACGTCGAGGTGTTCATGCGTTCAACCCCTGCTCAACTGCATATAAGAGAGCAACTGTTCGACATTAAGGACACAACTGAAAGACCACGGAATCATTTGATAAGGGAGGCATTGGAGTTCGAGGCTCTAAGGAAGCAATCACGAGAAGCCCCAAGTAAGAGAGACAGGATGTGATCGAGAAGGACCTCGTTGAAGCTACAGTAATTGCAGATAGATTAGTTGTTGATGATAGTCAGTACGAAATTTAGGGAGGATGTGCCGCTTTGCTATTCCACAGTTTAAAACCTGCAAATACGTAGTTGATTGTTCTTCCCTATGTATCAGTTTCTTCAGGAGTGGACCAGACATTCGAGAGTTCGAGCATGCAAATGTTATTAAAGGAGTGTACTTCACGTGTGAACTACTGGGTGGGGATGAAGCAATGACCAAGCCTGAGGTACAGTATCGATAATCAGAAGTTCCCCTAATACGTTTTACTCCGTGAAAAAATGCATTTGAATTATAGTTGATGGAAGCCATTGAAGTTTTTCTAAAAGCACAGTTGCTCTGTAAGGATGAGGATGCTGTTATTCCTGCCGTTCTGCTTCTATACTCTGTGAACAAAAAGCCTGTCAGAGAGGTGAGTATGTTGATGAACATGCAGTGCTTGCTTTACTATTGCTTTGTTGTTTTTCATTTTAATTAGGTTCGTAGGCGAGTGATTCAAATGATTGCGTCAAATGAGTCTCGTCAAGCTGTAAAAGTGTCTTGAAAAACTGGAATGAATCAGCTATGAATCAGAATAGCTCCCCTTCATGATACCCCTTCTGTTTCAAAGTAGTATCTCCTATAAGTTTGAAAGATAACGACAAGATCGCTTGACGATCCTGAACTATAACCAGGGCTCTCAGGAAATTCATGGGAGAGGTGATTATAAGTTAGCTTGTCCTGTATGGTCCTTAATGTCAACGCGCTGCTATCATTGGCATCCGACTTTTTTCTTTTTATCAAACTGCGCAGCTACGAAGAAATACAACCTAACGACACAACGATTACATCATGATCAGAACTTAGTTTCGCTCTCCTCTTGTTTTGTTCGCTGGCCCGAGTGGGTGAAAGCGGTAGTTTAGTAGATGCGTTTTTCGCAGTTATATTCGTAAAAACGCAGTTTTGTCGGTTCTACACAGACTAGTTCGTTCTTACCGATGTATCTGCGTAAAAGCGGACCAGCCTGCGTCAAAACAGACTAGCCTGCGTCAGAAACGTTGCAAAGAATCGTTTAAGGATTTCTTCATACCTTGGGTTTGTCGAAATTCTTTTTACAGAAGGAGGCGGTCATGCAAAGATCCCTTGCAACGGTCACACACACTGGTCCGTTTCACGCAACTATGTAGTCCTTTTTATCTGCGTTAGAGCGGGATAGTCTCCGTGAAATACACGTATTATCCTTTGTAGAGCCTGAGGATCTATCCATCTACCGAAAAATCTATCTGCAAATCAATTTATAACAAAAATACTACAAATTCGCATTTCTCACGTTATTTTTTTATTTCATACTGCAACACCGCATGTATTCGACTTCAGGTTGGAGCGCGTTTCTCAAATTACTTATTCAGATCGCAGTGGAAACTATTGGAAAGTACCTACAGAATATTATTGAAAATCCTGGAGAAGTAAAATATAGAAGAATAAGAATGGGCAATAAAGCCTTTCAGGTTGGTTTACTTCAGTCAAAATTCTATGAAGTCATTTCATAGCTCTTTCAGCTTAGGTATCTTTTGATATCAGTACTTGTGTTTTCGAGTGAACATCAATTCTTAGCGATGCTCATCAGTAGACCGGCATCCTGCATAATTTGCGCATGTGCATGTGGTCATGTGATGGCGTAATACGAAGCTCCTTTACATTCTTTGTACGCTCAAAGTGACTGAACCGTTGTTATACTTCTGAAAACCTCTCAGCAGATCTCATTCAAATTTACATAGCTTATCAATGAAGAAGCAACATGATAACGGTGGTCAAGAATCATGTTGTCCAAATGGCCTCTTTGATCCAAGGTACTCCCATGATAAAGCAATGATATTTAGGAACGAGTGGCTTGCGTGAAGGGTGGAGTTGAGTTTCTCAATGCAGTTGGATTCAATGAAGCACTGGAACCTATGAAGGATGGAGATGCTCCTGAAAGTTTTCTTGTTATTTCTGAGGCCAACGCTAGCGATACAGGTCGACTTGTCACAGCTTTGTCCATGTTACGAGATGGGCAAAGCGTCCCGATCAAGGTGTCGCGTGAAACTACGGTAAGTTTAAACAGCTCCGCAAACGTCCAATGCCATAATAGCACGGTCGGTTTCTGTTGCGAGAATACGTTTGTTTTCCATTTTTCAGATCTACCGCATTGGTGAGAATGAGCGCATCACAATGCCATCTTTACCTCCCGATTTCTTCGACTTGACTGCTGAAGAAGTGCGTCGTGAACAACAAATTAAAACGGAGGAAGTCAATAGGGTAAGTGCTTAGTTTTGATCATCTTTTGAGCGATTTCACTATATGTTCTGAGAATATTATGTTTTTATCATCTACGACCCTCATGCGCACTTAAATTAATTCCCATGGCATCATAATAGTACACAAAGCTTGAAGTTGGGGTGGATGAAATAAAGTACCATTTATACTCTATGTGTGTCCATAATTCGCAGGCCTGTATGTGTATGTGTGCCACCAAAACTCACGCCACTTCTTTTCCTTCGTTTCTAGAGCGTTCAAGTTTGGAGGAAAAGTAGCTGAAAATGTTGGTATTCTGACGATGGGTGACAGGAAGTTGTAATAATTGAAGAGATGGTAAGGGGTTCAGAAAATACGAGGTGCGGGTAGTGCTTTCTAGTGCAGGAACGGAGCCTTGTGTCAGGCCATCATAGAAACACTCATGTCATATCCTAATGGTCGGTGATACTCATTGTTGCAATCGGAGAGCGACTGTGCTAGTCCAGAAGTCCTGCAAGATATGAATATGAAATATTGAAGTTCCGTGCCGCGTCAGAGACAAGTTAGTCCTATTACAAACCAGGGTCAAGGTATCAGCATCGAAGCCAGTCTTTGAGGTGGCCCCAGAACGACTTCAGAACGGGGCTGGAATTGAGTCTTCAGATTTCACGCGATCCGAACAGTGTGACATGACAGAAAAATGCTATTCAACGGGATATTTTACCTCGTTGTTCAGATTGACTTGGTCAACGATTTTGCTGCGGCTGCTCGTTTCCTGCAACCTCGGGCAGGTCGACCGGTCAACTTAGAGGCCTAAGACTAAATGAAATAAATGCAAAAATCTTTGTTGGTAAAACTCAGCTTCGATTGAGAGTGTTCCCAAACATTTCATGATTGTCAATTGTAAATAAAAAGTGGAATAAGGGCCCTAAAATCCGAATAAAAACTGGAATAAAGGGTCTGAAATCCGATGGATATCCTGTCGGTGCTATCTAAGAAGATTATAAACCTAAACTGGATATCTGCACGGAAACTAAGCGAGCACGTACATTGCACAGCATTGTGCTTCATTGTCGTCAACATGTCCGAAGCTTTTTGAATGGGTGTGAATAGTTAACTCAAATCCAACTAGTCGAGTTTGAATAGGAGGCGCGGCCTTGAAAATTCTTATCTCCGGAGTGCCGGGGTGCACCAGGGATCCGTGCTTTCTCACTGCTATTCTTTGTTGTCAAATATGCCATTTCACGGGACCTCGCAAATTTTCCTTCAAGAAACGTGTTTTAGATGCTTACTCTGCGCACTCGTGAAATGCGCGAAAGGGATGAAATGCAGCGTCAGTTCAGATACAAATATACCTTGATTCGCGTTCGACTTCCAGATAGATACCTTCTTCAGGTAATTTTGCGGTTTCCTTCTCCGATTACTATTTTATGTTCATCGTTCAGGGCACATTTGGATGCTATGAACCACTCTCTGTTGTTCGTGAGTATATTTCGAAGCATCTATCAAATCACGCAGCATTGTTTTCGTTGAAAAACCCTGTGAAAGGGAGTGAAGTCCTAGTTGATGAAACCAAGAGCTTGGCAGCTCTCGGTTTGGCTCCGGCAGCTGTACTCCACCTTGATTGGGACGAACCTAACGATGGTCCTAGCTTATCACAGGAATATATTGACGCCGCTGTTCCCCTTCCTGCCAGCTAGTCTTCCTCCCTCACTTTCCATCTCGTTTTTTCTATTTTCGGGTTTATTCTTTGCTCGGATGTCAGCTATTTACCATTATTTTGATGGTAGACAAGAGAGTTTGTGATAAATTGCTTGTATGAGATGTTTCAAAAGGCTTCTTATATCTTCATCAAACCATCAACGGTAGGAATCGTCGTCCTGTTTTCTGGTGGCAGACTTTTACCCGAATTCCAGTCGCAAGCACGCACAGCAGGGTTTCCGACTGTTAGGGGGCTCATTCATGGTAGGTGCATTTTGCAACAGACTGATCCGTCTTGTTGCAGCTTTCCGCAGCAAGACGCACCTAGTATGAATGCGCCCACCATTAGAAAACCAAGTATATTACAATGCATGCATGGATGCGACGAGATTCGAGTACAAGATGCCACACCCCTTTCTCGGCATACTGTAAAGAGCTTTTTTCAAACTTTCAAGTGATCGACCATTTTGCTACCTACTAGCAAGTTGTGCTAATAAAGCTATGATAAATTTGTTAGAATCGCATCGTGGAAGTTTATCTTCATTTCTACATTGGCTTTTAGCTGATTTCTCGTTGCTTTTTTTTTGAAAATTAGTCTCAGGGAATGAGTTCAAACCCAGTGCGGGATACAACAACCTTGAAAAACATCTCAAAAAGGAAAAGAGGTAAACTTGTGATAGTACATTCCTTCTTGAAGTTGTTTGAACGTTTCAGTTGTTTTTTTTTTTACTTCAAGATTCGCTACTACTTGTTGACCCCTCTCCGCAGAAGTCGATAACGGAACCCGTCCAGCCGTCTGCTGTTATTGAGAGGTACAGTGGGAAATTTTAACATTTCGGGTTTCTACGGATTGGTGGCTTTTTTATGCAATCAGAGAGAAGGGTTCGAAAAGTGCGATTAGAGATAAGTCACTGCGCGACCATCCTAACTGGTGCAAAGCTATTGCTGTCAGATCTGGCAGATCGCGTCCGTTAAACAATATTTCCTAGATGAGGGAACTCTCTATCTTAAGAAAAGATTTTTCAGAGTAGGAGTTTTTGTCAAATGCGAATGCTGTAGTTGGTAAGAGGGTTCTGTCCGCGTTCCATTCAGAAGCCTTGCAAAGCCGTTAAGAGCAAATTTTTACTGGTACAGCTACAAAACATGATTTTGCAGTACTAATCGTCCACGTAATCAGTCACGTGGTCCTAGATCCTGGTCAAGCTTCTGCCGATGAATTCTCGAGAGGAGAGGTTGTAAGAGGAGCACGAGTAGAACGTAGGGAATTGACCATGCATCATTTGAATAAATGCCAAGATTTTGTGTCCTATTTTCAATCATAGTATTGATACAAGTTCATGTGCTTGAGTTAGTGTTTGACCTGTAAAAGTTCATTGAAAAAAGTGATGTTGTTTTCTTACATAACAGCAACATCCACATTTCTCCCTTTTAGTCTCTATTTCTCTTTTCCTCTCCCTCACCTTTTCTTCCCTCTGCGTTTTCTACTATCGTACAAATCATTGTGTACTTTTTCCGATTTGATTCAATGTTCAAGCACGGCTACAGCACCACAGCACCGACTTTAACCTTGCACATTCAAGCTGTTGAAGATTGAATTTTACACGATTAAGTTCTTACGGCAGCCCTGTTGATCCGTCATTGTCCATTCAGAAATCAGCAAGTACTCAGAGTGGGACACTTAAAATGAACGACTCCGTCAATTTCAATAAGTTCTTGATATCTTTCCATGGGTGGTGATTACTAGGAAATCAATTCTCAGTGCAAACCTAACCATTGGTAAGTGTAAGTTGCCTGAGACGCTCTTTACAAGTGTTGCATATGACATCAAGCTATGTGCTGCATGGGGAATTGAGGAGTTGGATCGTTCCGACACATACTTTCGTATCTCCTGAAGGGGGGACGGAACATTTACCCAGTTTTGGATAGACGCGACAAACTGCGCGGCGAAATTAGTGGTGATCCAAACGACTCTGGCACCTATCATTGAGGCCCAAACTCAGAGTAGGGTAGGTAAGCACCATCAGTTGGCCCTACTTATCCAATCTCTTTAAAGCCTGTGCGCCAATGATAATCCTAAGGTTGTTTAAATCACCACGAATTTCGCCGCGCGGGTTGCCGCGTCCATCCAGTATTGGGTGAATGTACCCACACCCCTCCTGAAAGCGCAGCAATTCTTAAGAGCCTAGCGATATCCCCTTCAGTTCTGTTTTCGCCATATGCGGAACAGCTACTACCGTAGAACTGCCTGGCTACAGCTAGTTATAGACTACCGTGCGACTCAATCATCTTGAATTTTGAAAGAGAAATTGTTTTTACATTTGAAGAAACATGGGTGAGTCAGTGGTAAAGTTCCAACTGATATGATTGTCTAGTTTTAACACGGTGGGTGTGCCCAATTTTAGTTACTGGTATGTAATCACCATGTAAAAAAGTTTTGCATTGCAAGTTTTTGAAGGATGCTACATGAGGCTTTACTCACGTAAAAAGGAGCATTATTAACTCCTAAACTCCTCGACCTGACAAATTATTTGTTTTTTCACCTTCATAGATGAGGGTGAATTTCTCTGAGTAGTTAAGCCCGCTAATCACACATGAAAGTGCTGCTAAGCTCCAACGTTCATTACATAAAACAAATCATAAACAAACAAACAAATAATAACATAAGCATAATTCATTTCGAATCATCAAATTCTTAAGAGCTGTTAACTTGCCCTACAAGATTATCACATTTGTTGGATTGGAAAGCGCCAGCTACCCTTGCATGTCAAGACCTTATGGGAACTCACCGATGCAATTGTGTAGGGCGAATGGTGGACTTGTGACTTATCTTGCTGTCAAACCCCGCTTCGCTTCCAGTATTGCATTTGAAAAGCATACCTGCACTATATCAAATGTCCATGAAATATGTCATTTTTATTTCAGGCTATGTTCTTTTATTCCGAAAATAGCGGCAGCCAATAATTCGCTAATGCATGGAGAATTCGACAGTGCAATGAAGCTGGACATCGACATTCATAAAGTTGAAGACACTAGCAGTAGTGATGAAAGTGACACCAGCAGTAGTGATGAATATGACACTAGTGATGATGATATGGATGATGAGAAGGTAATAATTCACCTGTACTGCCGAGTCTTCATTTCATTGTGGCATTTTACTATTTTCCGCAGTTCCACTCTGACTTTTATTTCAGAAATCTGACCAAAAAGTGGAGTTCGATCTAGCTCTATTTCGTGAACAAGAAACTCCTGAATCAGCAGTGGCATTGAGAGATTCTTTAGTACGACAAGAAGTAGAGCTGCTACCTGAAGCTTTTAGGGAAGATGAAAGTACTATATGCCATGTCCAAGATACGAAAAGATCTAAGAAATTAATCGAGGAATTGTAATATAGTTTCGTGACTGTAGCCTTTCATACAACTATGTCGGCAGTCCTTCGCTAACATGGTGACTAGTGCCAGTTTTGTTTGTTGTTGACCAACTTAGATTATTTGTATGCCGTTTTTGTAGTGCTAATGAGAACAGGGATTTATTTATATTATGTCATCACGCATGAATTCAGAATTCAGCAACGTTCAGCTGTAGCATTTGCCTCTCGACCATAGTGAACTCACTTGTGTCATTTGGGCAAGTGTTGATACACGTAGTCGTTGTCAAGCATAATCGTTTCGGCGGCCCAAAGAAGAAGGGCTTTTCTGGGGGACAGGCTAGCACGTAGCGACGATCTATGATAGTTCCAGCATGCCTGTGGTGGCGGTAAGTGCTGATCTTCACCCATCGCCCCTACGCCTTTCGTGAACTCGCCATTCACGCTTTTTGACGTTACTACGAGCGATTCCATGTGGCAATGTGATGTCTGTTTTTAAATTTACGTTAAGCGGTTTTTTCGCAGTCGCTAGCACCACTTATACAGTATTTCTAAGTTATGCAAGATCTGTTTTTATTGTTTGTTTGTTTCAACCTTGTTATACAGTTACTGAGCAATAAAATTTCTTGTTTCCATTACTTGTGTTCTTATGCATGGTAATACTCCAGTTTTCATTTCTGGTAGCCATTTATTTAGCATTTAGCTGTTGACATTTCATATTTGAGTCTGTAGAAATAAGGTTAGGGCCATATCTGGAAGGTGACTGTAAGTGCAAAACTTAGGTAAGAAGTTAAACCTGATCTACGGTTCGTCGGCGTAAGCAGCGGCATCCCTGATCTTCGTTCGTCAACGGAGCTCGTAACTTCGGATCCGTTTCTGCACTTGCGTGCATAGGGAAACTCCGAGCATCGCCCTTTCCACAGCGCGTTGAATGGCACTAACTGCATGCTCATTCTGCTTTGACAGTGTCCACTTACTAAGGCGTATGTCAAAGCAGGAAGGACTGTAGTGTCGAAAAGGTGAGCGCGGAGCTGGTCATCTTTGTTTTTTCTCTACTCCCTTGACATTCTTAGTGCCTTCCACGCCGCATGTTTCCTTCTGCACAGCTTCGGAGCATCAGGTACCAACCCGTTTCTCATAAACATCGTTTTCGCTATTCTGTTTGGAGGCGATCTCTTTACAAGCACTGTCAAACTGGGCCGGCATTCATTCCGCCTGCTTGATGTTCGGTGTTGTCAGCACGATGCCCTCTGCAAGGCGGAGATGATAAGTAACGTCGATCTTCACTCCCAGGTCTTCCCATTCTAATTGACACATGATGCTCTCGGGAGAGGCACTGAAACCTTTGGGCGGTCGGCTCAGATGAATATCGCTCCGGGGTCAGATCTCCGGACCAGGCGTGTGGGACTGTGCGGCACTTGACACTATATCACCTCTGCCATTCAAAAACAATACGCTTGCTGATTTCTCTCAGAAGATGGAATCATTACCATTACCCGCCCCTGAAGAGCCTAAGTCGAATGGTTTTCTTGTGAAGCTGTCGCAAAATAATTGAACTCGAAATTGCCCTCAGTTGATGTAGTGAGGGAATTTTCGAATTCAGTTTTTTTTTCAATTGAGTGATGCATGTAAACCATGCTGTCTGACAATGGTTGGATGCCGTTGATCTTCAAACTAACGGTTTGAGCCTTCGGTTGGACATCACTTTTCCTCCAGAACTTCCCAGTTTTCCTCTTGGATTAAGGCGGTTTCTGGTCTCGCCTGTGCACTGATAATCAAAGATGAACAAACTGCAGAAAACACGGAGAGGAACATGCCGTTTTGAAAAAATATCGTGAAACGCAGTCGTACCGATGCATCCTGTACTTTCCGCTTGTGATGATCCATTTCCAACAGCATGACTACTTATTTTAGCTTATCTATAAGTCGGTGAACGTAATCGTTCATTCTATTGGTTGCGGAAACTACGCCATTTTCCACAGTTATTGGCGTAGGTGTCTGGTTCATATATTTTGTATGATGTTTCGTCTTCTTATTCAGTAACCAGTGATTGGCAGTGAAGTGGAAACGTTGACATTCTAGGTGCTGCAGCGACTCGCTATTCTCGCAGCTAGAGCTCCTTTCTCGATTAAAATCATGAGCTCTGCTACAGCTGCCGAGCTTGATGTTCGTGCACTAGAGAAGTTGAAGGATATTTACGGTGATCTCGCGCAGGTCCCAACATTTTCTGCTGGTCGTATACAGAGCACTGGGAAACTCATACAGGTAAGACAAGTGAATTCCGCTACTAAAGCACGTCTTAATACGCTTTCAATTGAAGGTCTCATCAATATGGGACAATCACGCAATTTCGCTCAACAAGAGCACGAAAACTCAGAGATCCTCACTCATTGAGAAAGTGGATGGCACAGAAGAACGGCGACTAATCTCAACAACTTCTATGCCATTAACGACTTTCGAGTTAGTGATGTTATTTGCTTTCTTCATTAGGAGTTATGCTAACCAACAAAAAACAATTTTTAAGATCCCAATCCTTCGCGTATTCACCAAGTGATACCATGGTAGCGCAGCTTATCACCATTCCTGATGGGAAAGATAAGAAACAATATCTCAGGGTACGTCGTTTGGGGTACCCTCATTGCACAGTTGTACCTCTGTTTTCTTTCTTTCATTTCTAGTACGATTTCTTGCCAGGTTTTCGATCAAAACGAGCACATTGAATTATTGTGTTCTGACCTCAGTGGTCAAAAGAAACATGGTCTCATATATGGAATGGGCGCAGGTTCGTTTTCTTTTGTGCTCTTGTCCCTTTTAACTCGCTACTCACGTTACTGTTGCACTAAAGTATGCCTTTGCACCTCATTGTAAATCACGAATGCAGCCACCATAATTGGACGGTTGTATCATACCTCTGCTGCGAAAGAGCCTCATTCAGAGCCACAGCCTCATACATTGGAATTGACTGAAAGGAATGTTAAATGTTTGGGTAAAATATGCTGGAACAATGAACTGGAGAGAGATGGAAAGCGATGCGTAACTTTGTCCTGAAATTAAGAAGAGTTGGTCGAGAGCAGAGGGAAACCGACTAGTCAACACAATGTAGGGCAATTCTATATTTTCTATATTTTTATTCTATATCATGTGTAAAGCCAGGAGTTTATTACAAAGTTTAGCATTATTCGAAGATAGGCAGAGGTGGGTAGTGGCGAGTGGCGCACTATCGCACGCATGGTCAGAGGTTCGAATCCCGGATCGGTTCCGCCAAGGCCTACCAAGCCTTCCATCCCTCCTTGGTCGGTCAGTTGGTACCAGACTCGTCTGGGAGGATCAAAAGCACTGACTTGTACATCGGCTGGCTACCACAAGTCATTGTATTGGCCACATACGCACTAATTACGCCCCTACGATTCTGAATAGAAGTAGAGTGCAGGGGCGCATCTCTCAGTCGGGATTGATTATGTCAAAAACTTTATCCTTTATCCTTACCTGGAGGGCCGGTTCAAATCTGGGATGAATGGAGGTATTGCAAGATTAACACAGAGCGCTTACTTCAAAGTTCCGCCCATGGAATTGGGACGTGTATCGGAGTGGGTTGTCTCAAAGGGCAAAACTCCCAAATTGAGTTTAAGAAAGGAACACCGACACCGGAGAGGAATGAGCAAACGTGAACAATGGGTTAACAAAAGAAATGAATGAGGCTCACCTGCGGAAATTGTCCTCACGTGGGTGATACTTATTAACAGAGGAAGGCTTCCAAGTCAAAGAGGCCATTTGCCATGAGACTTATACTGCTGTACGTATTTTCGTGTGCTGATTTCAAATCTGCTCTCCGAATTTGTCAAACGATTCATTGAACGAACTTATGAATAGGGTTGAAGATGACTGTTTAAAGACACAGTCCACCTTAGAAATTGTGCCTGAGATTTCTCTCCTATGAACTTATGCCACTAAAGATAGCCTAAGGGACGCTGTCGGGTCGAAAAACGGACAATATAGGACGTACTAAGGGCCCAGAACCGGCTTAGCCGATGTACGCACCCAAGGCGGACGGGTTCTTAATTGTGGAAGCTGTAGAGGTTACGGATATGGGTACTTACGTGCGTCCGAAGATGCACGCGGCAAATTGCGCGGCGAAGTGCGTGGTGATTCGAACGAGTCTGGCGCCTATCATTGGGGCCTAAACTCGAAGTAGTGTAGTTTAGTAGGGTCAGGTAATCCTCCTAATCCACTCTATTTCGAATTTGGGCCCCAATGATAGGCGCTAAAGTCGTTCAAAACGCCACGCACTTCGCCGCGCAATTTGCCGCGCGCATCCTCGGACGCGCGTAAGTTCCGTCCCCCAGAGCTTACACCACTCGCACCGGGACCCACGCCTTGCACACATTGCAGCCAGCTGCATGCAATCGCGTGCGTTTGAGCAGCTCGTCCAAATAGCCTTTCCATTCATCTTCTGTAATCACATTTTCGTCCAACCCTAAATTTTTCTTGTTTTTTGAAGCTTCATTTTCTTTAAATACGCCCATTTCCGCGCTTTCTCCGCCATTTTGCACTATTCTGAACTATCATTTTCATTATTCGTCTTGAACTAAATGCCCCAAAATCACCATGGACTGTGCCTTAAACATAGACACTTAAGTCGTGGACGTAACTGTGCTCACAGCGATAATTTGGAGCAGAGGTAAACGTTACGCATCATAGAGTTTTGTGGGGAAGCGCCTTTGTATGTTGGTCATATGAGCGACCTGGTCGCCTCCTATTAGAAAAGGTTTGCTTCGACGAAGTTTGTCGACGTCCACTGTCTTCAAATACCGAAACTTTTCTGACCTTTCGTCAGAGGAATCCTGTTCAGAGTGGCAGGATTTGGAAAAACGACCTCTACTCTTCGATCCATCATCCACGACATTCTACGCAGAAGCCGCTTTCAAAACAGGACGCTTTGCAAACATTCTTGACTGGGCAGGAGTGTCGAGTACGAGTTAGTGTTTGTCAGAAGCCCCTCGACTGTAAGCGAACGACGGCATCAACCGACTCCATTATTTCTCAGTATAAAAAGTAGATGTCATATGAAAATTCACACAGGAAATCGCAATGCTCAAAAGCGGACGTAAGGCCACAGCCATAAAGCAAGGCGCTCACGCCATGAAAGCCGTGATCTCATTCTTCCTGTGCTCAACCGGGTGTTTTACTGTGAGACCCTATCAGAGTGCACTGCGCAGGATATACTGTTACCGACTGAAAGAGATGGTTTTTGGAGCCCACCTATTAGAAGGAGATTATGGATTGTGATGGATAATGCACGGTTACACTACGCGAGGCTGAATGAGCTGGAGAGTCTTGGTGTAACCTGGCTACCGCGATCCGCACATATTCATCTGACCTTAGCCAATGTGACTGCCATGCCTTTAGAATCCCACAGGCCTGCTCTACATAAAAAATTAACTGTCGAGAAGTCAAGAAGGTGGTAGATGAATGAATTGCGTCACGCCTCTCTTCATACTGGGCGAATGGTCTCAATGCCCAGACCGGTTGATGGAGAGACATTGTGGCTAGGAGAGGCCACTATCTTGATCACTGATCTAATGGTAAGTTTATTGGTGTAGTTATTTTGTGTTGAAAAAAACCAACAGAATTTTCTCAAAACTTTTCGGACACCCTAATAATAAGTAAAAAGAGGAGCTCTGAGGCTTGAATAAATATTCACTGCGTGCTGCAGTAGCTTGTATAGATCAAATAACATATGTGTTTGGGGCGAACTAATTTTGGGGTTTAATTTTTTAAATTATTTTGAAGAGCTCAATCTGAACTAACGGTAACTACACTTGTTGTCACAACGTTCTAGAAGAAATGACGCCACTTTTCTACCGATCATCGGCGTGAATGTGTTGCTGCATTTCTGAATGCTAAGCACCATTTCGTGTGAGAAAGCAGACAAAAGCCGAGATAGCGTAGTGTCTATTATCCGTGATTAACCCATCCCAATCCAAGCATGAATCAGTGCCAAACCAGTTGGAACGTCTTGAAACCTTCTAATCCCGACATGATGCATTAATGCGCGGCGTTGATCAGCCCATACAGTGGCGATCAAAAGTTTAGGTGAAACGCTTTTCCGATCGTAACTTTTTTCTCTAGTGAAGGAATTTGAGAAAAATTTCGATGTGTCAAGCCTCACCTCGAACGAAACCGAGTCCGAAATCCGAAGCCTTTCTCTTATTAGAAGGCTCGCGATATTTGCATGTTCTGCATCTTAGTTGTGCTCGTCGTTAGTGCTTTTACACTTAAGGCATGCATAGAAGGACAGAATTCACTCAGGAGGTTCGGCAGGCAGCAGCAGACATGAAAGAATTGATCATGGAAGTCATGGCCATTTCAGCTGTGTTAAGGTCTCAAAGCAGTCGATTTCTCCGACTTTCTGGGCAAGAACTACTTGTAAAGCTGAGAGAACGGGAAGGCCTCGATGCACTATATCAGCCCAGAACAGACGGATCATAGTTTGGTCGAGGGCTGACCCTCGCATCATTCCGGTACTGAGAAGTACCGGAATGATGTGAGGGTCAGCCCTCGACCAAACTGCCGCTGAGTTCAACGCTAGCGATGGCACCATTCTTACCAGGGAAGGATCCAAAGTCGAAGTGGCCATATGGAATGAGACCTACATTGCTTGACGTGTTTTTGGATGCTGAGTTCAAATCTGCTTTCCAAATTTGCCGAGCGTTTCTGTGAACGGAGTTATGAGGGTGGTTTCAGGGAGCTTCACATAAGAAAACTTAAATTACATGGATACGCCTTTCTTCTCAACGGCGGCTTGGTGTGGTGGTAAGCGTGACGCTTCATGTGCGGGAGACTAGGGTTTGGGTTTTGTGGAGGACGGGATTTTTGCATTACATAGAATTTCCCCTTAGGGACTAGAAGATGCTCTCATTGTGGTCTTAACCTTTTATGACCTTTTCATGCTTTTGCTGATAATTATTCACATAAGGTAATACTTCAATTTTACTCGCATGCCCCTTCACTTTATATCCACAGTAGGATAACTTTTGCCACTTGAATGACCAAATGTGATACTCTACACGAATTGCTTGTAACAAGGAACTTCTCACAATGGGAGCAAGCGATGAAAAAGAACTTGTCACAGCCCATTGCTTCTCAGTCGCTAACCCCAAATCAGAATGGAAACTGAATTTTGTAGGCGTCCCAAAATCACCCGGGTTAGTATTCAAGTAGCCGGCGCCATACCATGAATAGAAGAGAAATTTCCTAGATCTAACAGCACAGAAATAACAGTAGACAAGCGATAGTAAGCAGAAATGGGGCTTCGTGTGTACACGCAAAAGTTGAGATCATGGGCTATTACATATAAGGTGGTGCGTTTAACCATGTTTCTAAAAGGATGGTCTAAAGAGGCTTCTGTTGGCTGTATTAGCCTCGTGGAACCCTCGAGAAAGTGCCATTCCGTTCACCTGCTTTTTTGGAGGTAATACGCACTGAGTAGCTTTCTGGTCTGTAAATGATATCCACGAGTCCATTGTCAACAGTGCCGGAGTTGGCGGGTCCGGAGCTGCTACGCACCATCGCATCCAATCTAGCACTAACACCCACTTTAGCATCATCATTGCTCGTCATATGCCTTGTTCTCGTCCGGAGCTCCAAATTTTGCGCACGGAAGAATCTCCTACTCGGTAACAGGTAGGTAGGTAGGAGAAGGTATCAGCAAAGCATCAAAACTTCATAGAACGTGATAAAATCACCATGACAGTAGTTTCTGGCCCTTAAGGGAAAAATTCTATATAATGCAAAAACTCCGTACTCCACAAAACCCGAACCTAGTGTCCTGCACACGAAGCGTTACGCTTACCACCACACCAAGCCTCCGTCGAGAAGAAGGGCGCATCCATGTAATTTAAGTTTTCTTATGTTAAGCTCCCTGAAACCACCCTCATAACTCCGTTCACAGAAACGTTCGGCAAATTTAGAAAGCAGATTTGAACTCAGCATCCAAAAAAACACGTCCAGCAGTGTAGGTCTCATTTCAAATGGCCACTTCGACTTGGGATCCTTCCCTGGTTAGTCGGCAGACCGTAGGATTACGGCAGAATGATATTGGTATTTATGGGAGGCGTCAAGCCGGGGAGCTGTTCACCATTCCAAAAATAGGAGAGCTATAGTGGAGTGTGCGCGCCGTCGCCCCAAACGAACTTTGACTAATATCCTCCATATATATATAAAGCGCTAACTTTGTTTGTCCGTTTGTGTGTCCTCGCAAAAGTCACGTAGGCACGAGCAAGAGCGTGGAGATCAAATGAGCGCAGTGAGAAAACAGGCATGAAATGGGAACTTAACCGATGCTCTTCATATGTCGTCACAGACTAAATGTCAGAACTCGCCTCCCACGACGCAGGACAATCAAACCCCTAGGAACTAGAGAAGCTCAGAATGGAAACAGTTCCACGATCACCTATTAGTGTCAAGAGATCAATACCCACAAAGCGGTTCAAATTGGGGAATATCACCTAATTCTTATACATCAAACGTTCTCCTGAGTATTTACTGTCCTGCTGAATACTTATACTATGGACGACTCAACTATCGGTTTGCAGCCAACTGAGGGAGGAGAGAGGTTAGGTTTTGCTTGAGCGATATCTGTACGAAAGCACATCATTATGAGGGGAGCGCTTGCGTCTGTTTGTTTGTTCGTTCAATTGTACAGAAATTCGATATTATCTTAGGGAGCACCTGCATAAGTCGGGTCAAGTTTGAGATGGGTTGGGGAGAGGGCAAGACCAAAAGAACACATTTGAGCTCAGCGAAGCTCCTACTTAAGGGGTGGGACATGCTCAGGATTGGGTGATGTCATGGGCAAAACTTCTCAAAATAAGTCGGGTCAAGTTTGGGATGGGTTGGGCATAGATCAAAACCATAGGAGCACATGTGAGATCTTCGCCTCCAGGGGTGGGACATGCACAAGAGTGGGTGGTGACATGGGCAAAACTTGAATAGGTTCCTAACAGCCCGGACGCCGAGAAAAAAATAGGCAAAGTAGAGGGACAGGTCAACAAATAGAATGAAGGAGGGGCAGTGGGCGGCAGTCTCCCCACAGGTTCATACTCCACTCAAAGAGGGCGTGGAGGCTGGAAAAATAAAAGAAGTGAGCAGGGCCTTATGGTGGTGGGCACGCGTGCATAGCAAAGCTCCGCCCACGATAGGGAGCATGGGTTAATGTTAGGTTCTTTTTGAAAAAGCTCATAAATATGTCTAAAAACGTTCTATAATGTTAAAAGGAAAGCTTAGATCATTCTAGAGAGCACTGTTCGAGCTTTTCAGATCGAACTGCTCTCTAGAATGACTTTCTAATCATTTCTGAAGAAATTGGCATGCAAGTAAATTAGTTTGTTAATAATACCAATAAAATTCTGATTAGTGTTGAAAGCCTTTGATATGTATGCTTATCTTCTTTCTCTATCATTCAACCAAGCACGCACATCCTAGAATGACGAACTCAACATGAGACAGTGTTTTCCAGAATTGTTTTATAACCGCTCTGACGAAGTTCGAGAAGTAGTGTCACATGAATCCATTTCAAAAGTAAATGTTGTGATCTTTACGATGGAGCAGTAGTACTGAAGTGGTGGGCGCGAATGTAAAGGGACTTCCCGACTTTGACACAAGAAGGAGGATGCCCGGCGTAGCCGGGCATTACATAAGAAGGAGCAGAGCCCGGCGTTAGCTGGGCGATCCGACTGGTGTATGTATATTTGCTTCAGTCTTTCGAGATTTCAAACGCCTTCGTCAGAGCCTAAAAGTCGAAAAACATTGAGATTGACTCCGTAATAGGGCAAGATGAAATCAAGACAGTTCTTCAGACTAGAGACCCCTCGAACCCGGTATACAAGAGGCTTACCTTGGTCTAAATCACCGGAGCGTTAGATCGACCACCCAGTATTTACAATATGCGTACAATGAGCAAGCCTACCTCGTTCCTGACACAAACCGTAATCTCAGTTCGCAGAGGTCGAGAAAGGGTGCGAAGTCACGGGTTACGGCCATACACTCTTTCTTCCTGTTGTTTTGTGGGTCTCTAGTTGCAATCCAACACGCCTCAAGTGCTTTTTGCGCAGTCTCCGTTTCTAGTGCCAAGATGGTTACTGAAATTAAGAGTTCGTTACCATCGTGGCTTAGAACTCGATGCACTCCTAGTGGTGTTTGTTTTCTTAACCACTTTAGGTGTTCTTTGATTCGTGTACGAATGGGGCGCCATGTTTCACCTATATTCAGCACCACGGGCCTGGCGATTCACCCCTGCTCTCATGCAATCACCCCGTCGATCGGAAGGACAAAACAGGCAATCTGGTGTGTGCGTCACACAAGATGTCGTATAAGCCATTGCGGACCAGTTGTCGACAAAGGTTTCCTGGGGGGTATTTCCACGATCATGACCTCTTCCTTTAGATCGCACATAGTCACACATGAATGAATTGTTCTGCTCATTTCTTCGGAAATGAACGGTAAGCAAAATGTCAACTTATTCACCGGTGCTCGTTCATAAATTCTACGAGGTGGGAAATGCTCCCCACCTTGTGACCTCTTGTACCGTGAAGATAAATATATAAGATGAACTTTGACTGCCTGAAGAAAAGTTCTTTTTGTAGACGAGAGCAATTCAATATGTTCGGAAGTGATGGTATACGGTAAGGACGACGCTGATATGGGGAAGCTTCAGCATGGTTCCTTCTCCTTCTCCTTCTCCCCGAACGGAATAAGCCCTATTTTGAACACCGACGGCACGATGATGGGAGATTACTACAAAAACGTGATGGCCAACATCGTCTTGCCGTAGGCACAACAGCACATAGCAGCAGGATGGATCCTGCAGCAAGATAACGATCGAAACACATCTCAATAGTTGTAAAGGCGGTCTTCAGCGAACAGCGAACCACACTTCTACAGTGGCAAAGCCAGTCAGCGGATTTGAATCCTATAGAGCACATAAGGGAAGAGCTTAAAAAGAGTTGTTCGAACATACTTCGTAGGAGCAGTGGAGAAATATTCGCTATGTTGGCAAAGGAGTGAACCGCCATGCCAAAATCCACCATCCAGACATTAGTCGACTCGATGCCTTCTCCTTGCGAAACTGTCATCAAAAGGCGATGCTTTCCTACCAAACATTGATGTTTTTGATGTTTCACATGTTGTTATTCCGGAACAAAACGGTTTTTCTGAGGTCAGCGCTATCTGTTCTTTCGACTATATGCGAGTTAAGCCTTACTCACGCATTGATTAACATGCTAAAATTTCATTCGATTTTATGCAGTAGGAGAAGTTGCAACTGGAAAAGCGTTTCACCAAAGACTTGTGACCGCTACTCTGAGTAGTTCCTCAAGCAGAACTATCGCCTGACGCCCCGTCGATTGTCACTAACGCTTATCACGGGTTTACAATGCTAGCTAAAGTAAGAGCGCTTCGTTGTTCCTTCTGAAACTTAGTCACCAAGTTTTTTCGCGACAGAATGAATCATGAGGATTGGTCCGCCCGTGGCATTTTCTGGGCGATTGTCTCGCTCAAAGCACGCTTTAGGTTTGGAGGTACACTGTCCCATGAATCGCACTATTTTCACCATATTTTCGTGCCCTACGTTGCTGAGCTATATAGTGCTTATTTCAGCTCCTTTTGGTACATTGAAGTTTTCCCATGGTGAAGGACATTTGCTATACTGTGCCGAGAGGAATTCCAAGGCAGCGCAATATTTCGATGCTGATTTGGAATGGGACAATGACGAGAAAATCATTGAGAGCAAAGTGGTAAGTTTGAGAGTTCTTTGTTGGGAAGGAGAGAAAAGTCGGGGTACAGGGCTTCAAGAGAGTGCGTTATCTTTTCATATTTTCATTTGACGGGGTTATTCGTTGTCCTAGCTGTCCTGACTTTTTCGCGCGATTATTCCTTGAGAGACCAGGCGGTGGGTGCCGCATATCTCCAAGTGAACTTACACGTTGCAGCAATAATTTCAGCGGCTTGATTTTGGTGACGGCGCCGGTCAATGTTGACCGACAGCCATCCCGTCCATGGGAAGTCTCCCATCATGGACGCCCAACCCATGCTCATCTGTTAATAATCATTAGATTTGTTATTGTTTAATAATTTCTGTCTAACTGCAGAGGAAGTGACAAATGCGCATATCGAGCGAAAGTTGCTTAATACGATGAACATTGTCAGAATCAAACAATGTTTAACTGTGAGCAAGGAGATATTTCTCTTTCGAAACTCTCTGATGCGATGAATTGAATTTCTAGTATTTAGGATAGAAAGAGATTGGAGAATCTGAAAATTGTGGCGTGCAGGGCAGAATTCAATAAATTAATGGAAACAGTAGGCTGCTTAATCACTGACAGCCTCAGACATGATGAGAATGAGATGTCTACATTTGTCGCGTCTGGTCGTGCTCTAATAACATTTTCCACCAAACCTCTTCTGCTTCTTAACACGACGAAGTTGGGGAACATTTAAATGCTTCTGCTTATTGTCAGTAAGTTGGATGATGTGCAACTTGCGTTTCCGTGATAAGGTACTAGTGCAATCGAATGCCCACTTCTGGCAAATTTCAATGTTCCAGCGACCAATAGTTGGTCTGCTTTTCCAACTCTAGCATTACATTTGTAGCTGAATTCCCAAAAAATCTCTAGCTACTTAGTATCTATATCTTATAATGAAAAACTTCCTGCAGATATTTGTCTTCGTGACGACCACCTCTAACAAATCTTTGAAGAAAAGATCTTTGAATCTGGAGAAAATTGGTAGGGGCACGACAATATCCCACATTTTGATGAATATGGTCATTTATTGTTTTAGCTGTCATCCATCGAGGTTATATTTCCTCTGTCGTCATCGTCACCCTTGTGGTCTCTCAGTATCCTTTTGATTATGCTCCACTGACCCCCGCTAAGAAGTGCCTTATTCTCAGAGTTGTGGAGGTATTTAGCATCGAAGTCTAGCAGTAACTCGTGATAACATTCGTCGAAGAAACAGTGTTGGCGAACACTAGAACTCACCGTGGTCATAAAAGAAGTATAACTTCCTCTTCTTGCTCGCCACCTACTGCATAAGCGGTGCTTTCTGTGACTATTCCTTCCTCCAGGTTCTCCGGGAAATATTAAAGGATAGCGCGAATTCTCATAGAATTCACATAAGAATTCACATTCACCTATTACAACGTATGCGCTGGGCGTTTTTTTTTTACTCCGCACTGTGCTACGAATTGGTTTTTTTTGTTATTTTCACTTATAACCACCCAAGAAAGGAGTCTGCAGTTGCGTACCAATATGGCACCAATCACGGGTGTATGTCGTTTGGCGCGATGGGCGGGGTCGCGCCGCCCATTTGAGGCGGCGCGACTCCGCCCATCCCGTTCAACTCGTTCAGATCGCGTAATCTTCCGCTCTCCTCTCCTCCATAGATGATAGAAGCCCAATCCATCATCTATAGAAGAAAGGAGAGCAGAAGACTACGCGATTTGAACGAGTTGAACGGCGCGATGGGCGGAGTCGCGCAGCCTCAAATGGGCGGCGCGACCCCGCCCATCGCGCCAAACGACCGCCTCCCCACCAATCACTCGTAGTTGTACTGACCTGAGATTATTTTTGTTATAATTATGTGTATGTGTATTATATAATTGTTATAATATTTATTATTAATGTTATTTTTGTTTCGCATATGTAACGGATGGTTGGAGACATCCATCTACGTGGCACGTTTGGGGGGCCCCTTACATGTGCGGTTGGAGTGACTCAAATGTTTTGTCAATTGTCAAACGCAGTTGGAGTGACTAAATTAGCGTTTCTGTCTCTTTTCCATGTCTTCTCCAACAGGCAAGCGTCTCACGTTCACGAGTATACAGCATAAACAGGCTCGCCATCTCTCATTGCTCACTACTATTATAATAATTGGTCATCCTATTCAAAAGTTCGCATACATCCAGAGGGATGGCGGGATTGGGAAAGAGGTTGCCAATTTTGACATTGTTTTGATCAGAAGCGAGTACCGTCAGCTACGACACTGCCCGATTTCGACATCATGGCTGCAGCAGAAAATAATGAGAAACTGAAAAGAAGTATTACTGAGCAGGATCAACGTGTGATTATCAAATGGGGCGTTATACCCATTTGAGCGGCGAATTTACCCCAAGGAAAATCCGCCGCTAAAATTCATCGTGAGCTCAATCAACAGTTGGATGGGACAGAGTTCTCCAAGCGTAATGTGGAGAAATAGGTGCGAATGTTCAAAGGCGGAAGACGGAGACAAGTGAAGGCCGAGGTGGTGCTCACAATGTTCATTCCGCACACGGAGAACGAGTCGCTGAAATCAAGGGCGGATGCCTGAGCGCAGAGACTGGACCATTGTCGAATTTGTCCGCGAGACCGGGACTGCTGCTACTACCATTGGCCGAGTTATGCCCAAAGAATTAAAGGGCCAAGAAGATGTGCGTATGGGTACCTCATTTACTTACAGAAGCACAGGTCTAAAACCGAATTGATGGCTGCAGAAATAGTCTTCTCCGCCACCGACGTCACCCGCGACTTTTGAAACGAACTTTGGCTATAGATGAAACATGGATGGGTTTGTACACTGAGCCTAAATGTCACAAGCGTCGGGTTTGGGTGGACGCCGATGATGAACCGCACGAATTGGTCATGAAGAGTTGCGTGGTTCCAAACGGATGCTCATCATAGCAATGGATTTCTGGGGCGTGGCGTTCTGGCGATTCTGTTCAGAAAAAATGACCGTCACTGCCGAAGTGTATCGCCAGTTTCTCGGCAATAATATCGACGATTGGATGGCAGCACACAACTTCAAGAAGGCAATGGCAATGCCAAGCCCCACGCATTCGAATTGCGCAGCAGTTTTTTGAAGAAAAGAATATTCAAACCTGGATTCAACCGCCGTATTCTCCCGATGTCCAGCCGTGCGACTTCAACTGCTACGGTCGAATGAAGATACGTCTCAGTGGCAAACGCTTTGACAACTGGTCGATCGTCAAAATGGACATCAGCAGCATTTTATCTGCACTTGTTGAAGAAAAGAAGCTACTCGGTGTCCAGATGCTACCTGAACGCTGGGAGAGGGTTGTCGACAATGATAGAGCCTACCTGACAGAACACTAGAATATTAGCTTTTTGTCTCATTTGCTGTTCATTTTATTCGAATAAAAGCTTTCGAACTTTTGAATGGGATGACCTAATAAATAGCGAACAGTACAAATTGTTCGCTTTAGAACGATTCCTCGTTTATGCTGTTGTTGTTCCTTGTTGTCAATCTCAGTATTCACTCACATGAAGAGAAGTTTTGCATCAATGAGCGTTGGTCAATCCCCTATGAGGGATGCGCCCCAGCATTCGACTTCCATTCAGAATCGCAGTGGCATATTGAATGCAATATACATATATATATATATATATATATATATATATATATATATATATATATATATATATATATATATATATATATATATATATATATATATATATATATATACTTATACAATTATTTGCGGTAGCCTGTGCAAGTCTGTGCTTTTATCTTTCCGGACGAATCTGATGCCAATTAAACAACTTGGGGGATGAAAGGCTTAATTTACCCAGGCAGATATCGATCCGAAATTTGAACTCGTGGTCATGCGTGTGAGGTAGTGCATACTTGCCATTACACCGCTTCGGCCTTCAATCTTCATAGCTTGATTGAATTCTTCCTTTCTGATCCATCCTCGACTCATATACTCGTTCACATCTCTAGTCTTGGCGAGAGAGCCTCCTGGCCAAGAGCTCGCATTCTCCTGATTGGTTCCTCCTCTTCTCTGGTGGTCTTGCAAGAGAAATTGTAATTGACAACAACCCCGTAATCTGAGTTTGCTCTTACCAGGGAAGGATCCCAACTCGAAGTGGCCATTTAAAATAGGACCTATACTGCTAGACGTGTTTTTGGGCGCTGAGTTCAAATCCGCTTTCCAAATCTGCCAAGCGATTCTCCGAACGGAGTTATGGGGGTGGTTCTAGGTGACATTACATGAGAAAACTTAAATTACATGGAAGGAGCTCAATCCTCAACGGTGGCTTGGTGTAGTGGTAAGCGTGACACTTCCTGGGCGAGAGGCTAGGGTTCGGGTTTTGTGGGGGACCGAGTTTTTGCATTATATAGAATTTTTCCCTCCAGGACTAGGAATTACTTTCATGAAGATTTTATCACGTTTTATGACCTTTCAATGCTCTGCTGATACCTTCTTCTACCTGCCTACCAGTTACCGAGTGGGAAATTGGAGGTCCGGCGGGTAAAACTCATATGATGAGCAATGATGTTGCTAGAGTGGGTGTTGATACTAGATTAGGTGCGATGGTGCGTAGCAGACCCGGACTCACCTACACCGGCATTGTTGATAATAAACTCGTGGACATCATTTCAAGACCAAACAGCTATTCAAAGCGTTTTACCTCCACAAAAGCAGGTGAAGGGAGTGACACCCTGCTCGAGGCTACCACGAGGCTAATACAGCCGAAGCTCATTTCTTATTTCCTTCTAGAAATATGGTTAAACGCACCACCTCATATGTAATAGCTCATGATCTCAACTTTTACGTGTACACACGAGGCCCCATTCTTTGCTTACTATCGCCTGTCTATTTTCAGTTCTGGGCGGTTAGATTTGGAAAATTTCTCTTCTATTCATGGTATACGGCTACTTGAGCACTCACCCGGTTGATTTTGGGACATTTACACAATTCTGACTTCCTTCTGATTTGGGGTTGGTGAGTGTAAAGCAATGGGCTGGTGACGAGTTCTTTTTCATCCATTTCTCCCATTGTGAAAAGTTTCTTTGTTTCAAGCATTTCGTGCTAGAGTATCAATTTTGTTCATAAAGTGGCAAAAGTTACCCTACTGTAAATCCTGCTGTGAATATAGAGTGCATGGGCATGCGAGTAAAACTGAAGTAGCACTTTAAGTGGATAAATATCGGCAAAAGCCTTAAAAGGTCATAAAACGTGATAAAATCACCATGAGAATATTTCCTAGTCCTGGGAGGAAAAATTCTATATAATGCAAAAATTCGGTCCCCCACAAAACCAGAACCCTAGCCTCTCGCACATGAAGCGTCACGCTTATCACTACACCAAGTCGCCGTTGGGGAGTGAGCTGCTTCCATGTAATTTAAGTTCTCTCGTGTAATGTTACCTAAAACCACCCTCAAAACTCCGTTCAGAGAATCGCTTGGCAGATTTGGAAAGCGGATTTGAATTCAGCGCCCAAAAACACATGTAGCAGTATAGGTCTTATTTTAAATGGCCACTTCGAGTTGGGAGCCTTCCCTGGTTAGTTCGCAGTTGCAGGCTGCTATCATGAGTGCTAAATATGGGCGTTTTTGTAGTTCACACTTTTCGAGATTGTGATGCTGGCATCACATCATATCATCAGGATCATTTAGGGAAAAAAGTACGAACTTCACGAATCATGGGGTGAGTCTTGTGGAGATGTGAAGCGACCAGTGCTCTGCATCGTAGATATCTTCTCTGGAGCAGTCACCGCACTTGACCAAATTCCTCTGGGAATATCGCCGTCCTTTGTGAGTCTGATGGCACCCTTTCCCTTTATCCTCTTTGAGCTGCTACTAGTTTGTTGCAGTCTCTTGTGCAAGACAATATTCTTTGCAGCAGATAACATTCTTTTATGGAATAGTTTTGAAAACTCTGAGTTCTTTGAAGGCAATCTGGGCACCAGATGATGCTGGGATTGTGTTTTTCGGTCTCCGTGAAGAGCCATTCAAACTGGGGAGAACAGCTTGCAATAACAGACCGTAGGTTGCTCAGATTTTATCTTGTAATCTTTATTGATTTAAATTTCCACCTTATAAAACTTTTCAGAGGTGCTATGTACTACTTCGAACTAAGTTCTGCGAAAATTCACGTGATTGGAAATGAAAATATCGCTGCAGAGCATCCTACGTTTTCACCGGACGGCAAAACTTTAGTGTTTTTTCAACGACCTGCCGACGGACCACATCAAGCTGTGATGGAGTGTGTGAAGGTTTGAGTGCCAATCATTTGTTTGTTTTTTTTTGTAGTAATGGTGCAGAGTGAATCCACTTAATAGTGAGTTCAACTCGATCAAATTGTATATAGTTTGTTTTCAAGGTTTTTGCTGGAAGATCTGGCAATGCGTGAAGGCTTTGCCTCAGTCGTATGGGAGAAGAGTAGCTTTGCATGGGATCATGTGAAAATCACTAACAAAAAGGGTTCAAGGCCAATGCAGATGTAAACGAATCTCTATATCCTCACAATTAATCCATAAACCGTAATCACAATATTGTGTGATGCCTTTTAAAAAAGATTAGATTACTACGGCCAGCTAGTAGGGGTATTGCCCATACTTTTCAGATAGTGAGCGATGGGCGAGTCAATTATGAAATGCAGTGATCGGTTCATTCGCTTTCGCGCAAAAAAAATCTGAAAAGGGAGAACATAACTGAATCCTAAAAGGTGTTTCTGGAACTGAGCTCAGGATAGCCATCAGCACTGGAAAGGCGTCTTGGAAGCTGTATGGTGTGAAGGTGCATTCAGCGTGGTGTACGGGTTCCGCAGTAGATAATGAACTCGAAGAATAATAACACTTATAAAAGAATAATAACAATGTACACAAGGAATAGATAAACAGCATGTTGAGGAGGGGTGAGCGGGGAGTTGGCTATGTCCATCAGCGCGTCTATTTGAAATAATCCATCGTTCAGAGGGCATCGAAAAATCTGAACGTACGAGAGACACGTATGAAGCCCCGCCTGTCGTGTATTTGACTAATACCGCTGAGTCTATAATTGATTTATACTACATGGATTCGTGCTCTGCTCTTCAACGACCCCTCTTTCACTTGTTTTGTCTCTCCTGGTTTTCCCGGTAAAGTGCATATGCTTCATGACACTGTGTAGATGATCTCAATCAGGATCATCGCTACGAAGTACTATTGAAGTTCAATGTTTTCTGAACACTATCAGTCTTTTTTAGACTACAAGGGCACCAGTGAGTGAATAGATTTGCAGTTGCTCACCCAATGATCTGCACCCCATGTAGCCTGTCTCGCAGGCCTTCTCTTCATAATTCAAATGTGCAAATTTAGCTGCAATTAGACAAAAAATACCTAGTTTTCATTTTTTTTTAGTATTGATGAATTACTTGTCGTTATTTTGTGATGCTTTGTGTATGCTCATGTTTCTAACTTCCAGTCACTGTCTCAGGTACCGTGGCCATACGATGGATCTGCTCCAGTCATCGTTGTACCGACGGTGCAAAAAGTTGATCGTCCCGGTCAATTTCCCGGTCTGTCGTTCATTCAGATGTCGCAGCGAAGCTGGACTGCAGATGGAAGTCGCTTGATTATTGGTACAGCTTGGGGAAGCAAAATGGTGCCGTTTATGTTACGGAGTCATATGTAATGAAGTGGGAGGTTATGTTCTACTGCAGGAACTGGTAGCAGTGGATGTGGACAACGGTGATGTTGCCAAGCTGACAAATCACTGTCAGTGCCATGGAAGTTGGCAAGTTGCTGACATATGCGAAGACGAGATCCTGGCTGTAGTTTCTGCTCCGAATCGTCCACCTGCTTTACTGCTCGGGAAAATTCCAGCCAAAGGTCAGGAGGACACGGTAAGCTGCCAAGGGGGAACCGCTGTCTTTAGAGCCTTATACCACACAAACTTTTCAGTAAATTGATCTTAGCTTTTCAGATTGTCTGGGTCAGGCTTGACAATTATTCAATAATTGAGAAACGGAAAAATCTTTTGAACTATTCATGGCAACTCATGGGCTTTCAACGTGAAGGTACAGCTCAACAGTGTTGTTTACTTCAGTCCTGGTGACCGATGGAAAGCATGCGCAGTCTTGTTCTGTTCATATGCTCTTTCATGAACATTTTTCCATATGTGACTCAAGCCTGCATACAAGTGCTAATTCAGGTGAGACGCCATATGAGGGGGTCCTCATGATGCCGAACGAGGGCAGCTCTCTACCGTTGGTTGTTTGTCCCCATGGTGGTCCGCACGGATTGTCGATCGTTGGGTCAGTGAACAGCACTTTCGTTTCAGATGTATGAATGTTGAGCGCGAATCATGTGAAGATATGTCTATAGTGGGTTCGCGTTGACTTGCTGCGTGTGTTATGTAGGCCCGACATAACGGCAATGGCGTAATCAGTAATGTCTTACGAGGTTGGTGGGCTACTAGAAAACAGCAGAGTGGCCAACCTTTCATAGAAATATGAATGGAGACTTAGGTATATTAATAATATTTGGAATGGTTCACTTTATGAAATTGGAACTGCAAAATACAAAAGTTACCCAAGAAGCAAAACATCGGTGTCAAACGTGTTTATCGTGTTCCCTCGTTCCATTAAATCCACAAGCTCCACTCTCAGTGTCTTCCTTCCACGGCTTATTACCTTTTCGCTCATTGTTCGAAGTGTCCGACAAAAAAAAAAGGGGCCTTACCTTTGACAGTGAAGTTTTAGAACTAACCAACCAGAGGAGGTGATTAATTAAGTTATAAGAAAAAGCGATTGTGATAGCACATAGCAATGAGAGCTCTTCCGAATAGAATACAGATATGTTTAAAGGAAAGGTCCAAACAATCCTGAAATTGAATCCAAAAATAAAAACGTTTTGATCTTTTTGATCGGCCTGATACATGCTGGTTCTCTACAACCTTGGACAATACAGCCAATCGTCGCGTTACACAAACACTGGCCAGAAAAAAGGCGCCTATGTTATCACCAACACCAGATGGACTATTCACCCTAAAGCGTGCTGAATATGTATGTCCATGACCGCTCATCTACGATGGAGTCATTCAGCGGAATGTTGGATTATCAGAATAAGATAGTTCTCTCTAGTTTTGAACGCTGAACCGCTTTGATAGCATCACGCTTGATATATTTCATTTGAGCAGGATTACTAGTGTTGATCATAGTCCTGTCCACCTCAGAGCAGACCCTTCCCTTTATCAAAATTTGGCTACCATTATTTTAACTGCTCCTAATCATTTTCTTCGCATTTTACGAAGTTTTCGAACTGAGCTAAGAATTTTCGGTCTTAACCTCGCCCCCTGTGCCAACCCCACCCACTTTGGGATTTGACCACATTTGTTTCATACCTCTAACTACTTTTTCCTCGCGTTCGAGAACGTTTCTGAACAGTGCTATAAACTTTTGATCTAAGCTCCACCCGCTTTAGTGCAAGCACTGCCCACTTTGAGGGTCTCACCACATTTGTTTTAAATAAACATCTTTTTCCCGAAAACAAATGAACAATTAGTTAGAAAACAATGTGCAATGTACGAAAATTAGAATTTATTGCGATTTACGTTCTCTTGGCTCTATCTTGGCAGAAATTTTTACTTGTGTGTGTACTGGCTTTAGCCTTTTAAATATAATAATACCGATTTTGTTTGATTGACTTTTCGGCCCTCACGCCCAATATCGAGGCTGTACAACCAATCAAGATTGATCCTCACACTGAGTCAGACAGTCCTCTCAACCAGAAACCCCTTCGCTCCCGATCATTACAAGGGTAGCACTTGGCTCACCCTGATTTCAGCTGCCCTTTTGCTAGATCGACCATTCAAAAATGAACTCCTGTGTACGTAAGCAGGCCCATCTCCTTTTTAAAAAGTGTAACATCTTCCACGCGTTGTTACCAAGATGGCTACTGAATTTGAAAATCTTAACCAACAATGACGTTGAACTCGATGCATTCCTCAATGTATTTGGGTGCAAAAATTCCTTTGTCCCTTAAAATGTTTCTGAATTCTCGTTCGAAGGAGGACATCTTTTTGCCTATTCATTCAGAATCGCAGATGTGGCAAAAAATTTGGTAGGTGATCCCTACTTGCATGCAATTGCTTCTTCGATTGAGCGGGCTATTGTGATTATCTGATAAGATTTCCTTGGGTACTTCCCCAATCCTGACTTGTTCTTAAAGATTGATCACATCTGGTCAAACTATGTGCAGTAAAGTAACTAACAATAAGTAATGTAGAATTGTAATTTCCATTTTACCCTCTGCTACATAACGTACAGTACCCGGCTCTTTCAGATGGCCCCGTCGCAGTGTGACTTCATTGATCAACTCTGGATTTGCATTTTTGTACGTCAATTATCATGGTTCGGTGAGTCTTATCGTGTCGCCGGAGCGCTCATGTTATTACTTTTGTGGTTCTTCGAAGGGGAATTGTTTCAGCTTGGTTTCGGAGATGACTTTGTCCGGTCATTGCCCGGTAAGTGCGGCGACTTGGACGTCAAGGATGTACATGTACGTTACAAATTTCTTTGCGGTCTCTAGTTTTAAGACAATTTTAACGGGTTCTGCACAATGGTATCGTGTCGACTAGTCCAATACAATGCAAAATGATAGGCGATTTTAAAAAGCAGTGTTTCAGCTCCTAGAGCTCCACTTGTTCATGCCTGAATTTGACTTTGAAACAATTAAAATGTGAAAGGCCTCAAATTAAATGAGCGATAAAACCACCGTTTGTTTGATACCAATCGGTTTGTCCGGCTAGGCGCTGGGCTTCCCTCCTTCTTTGACGAAGTTGTAGTAATCGGTTGACTTTTCACTACTTCTTCGAAACGAATAACAATCCCCGTACACGAACCTTGACACAGGACTAACAGGGCAATGCAAATGCTATTCAGTGAAAGTCAGTGCTAACTCCTATGATAGGAAGTGTCGATTCTCTGCTCTCTTTCTTAAAAATAAGTATCCTTCAAGAATTCAACTGTTGTGCAACCAAAGCCTTGGACGGTACTTACAAATGTTCGAGCGATGAAAGCACCATTACCCGATATCAATGAGCCTTCTCTTTACGGAGATATCATTAGTTGAGAATTCGAAATTGCTGGCGGTCAGTTAAGTGTTGTTGCAAATGATATCGAACAAAGAGGATCCTTCATTAGGTCGCAAACCTTGCTGGGTAGCGGTCGTAATCTAATGGCAAGAACAAGGAATGAACAAAATCCTCATCTGCTTATCGTAGTGCCGCTAATGGGTCCACATCACTGCACTTACCACTCACTTTTGTCACCCTATTCTACCATCGCGTCTTATCGAATGAAACATACTGAACAGTCAATGCTGCATTGTAAATACCGAAGGGTTAAAATTCTGATCGGTAGCTGGTCCCTTGTCTTCCCATACCAGTTATTATCAGTTCCTGTCACAGAGTACCCACGATCCCGTCATATCCTCAACATTATTAGAATGCCGAGGTTCCACTGAAGTGCAATCCTGCCAAATTTGAACGCTCTAGGTCCAGGTGAACAGGAGTTATGAATTTACGGCCCAGAATTTCTATCGCGCACGCCTCGCCCCTTGTGAGCGGGGTCCGCTCCTGCCCCCCATCATAAGTGTTCCCCTACTGCCTCCTGTACGTGCTACTGCCAATTTGAGCGCTTCAGGTCCACGTTGACAAGAGTTATGAATTTCCGGTCGGACACACACACCGACAAACAAACACACAGATCAGCGCGTTATATCTCTCTTAATTATCTCTCTTATTATAAAGCAGAAACTTGGTGTGTCGGTTTGTCGGTATGTCGGTATGCCTGTTTGTCGGTGTGTCCGTCCGCAAACTTTATGATTACATGATTACGATAGAGGCAGCGATATGGATAACCCAGCCCTATCCTACATTCTTCTACATTTCTTCACTTAAGAGGAGGGGGGAGCATTTCTAACTGATTAATAAATGTAAGGAATGAGGGCCCGGCGTTGACCGGTGGACCCAACTGGTAACGTAGGATAAAGTAGGATATTATCACCCAGGTTAGCATTCCAGTAAGGATCAAGCAACGACTAGGGTTGCTGGTAAAATACTTGTAAATATTTCATGAGGTCTCTCTAGTTTTCTGCAAACTTTATTGAACCAAGCTATGACTTTTGGTGTTACTTGCAACAGGATAGATCAGCGTGACAGGGATATCTGACAGCCTCGTACTAATCGTTGTCCAAACCATGCATCGACTGGCACATTGCCTTCAAGAATGGAATCATTAAAACTGTAGACAACAATGGCGATATGGCTCTATAAGCGTGATGTCTTGAAGCCTCATATTTGCCTTACGAATCATTCTCAGCAGGTCAGGCCACTGGATGAAGGGTGACTGTATCAGCAAACAATGGGCGTATTCCCATTTGTGAGATCTACTGAAGTTACGCGATAGTACAAGGTGCCGTTATGTCTAACGTTCAACGATTTGAAAAAGGCCATGACACTGCTGAGACAAATACGGCAATCTCAATTCTGGGCGATCAATGTGTACTTTTTCCTTCTATACAAATATTTCGTGAGCTCTCCAACTTTAAAACCAAAATCTGACCTGATCTTTTTACGCTTAATGCAGCGAACTTCTCACTTGTAACTGTGTTGAGAAGTCAATTGTTGGATATCAATGTCAGTTGATGCCACCCAGGTTAGGCGCCCAGCTCTTGCGATTTGACGACCTTTAGACCAGAGCGGATACCAATTGAGATTCCACAGAGTACCAACGAAGACCACATCGGCCGCAAATCCGATGATCAGATGTGTTCAGAAGCCACGGAGCGAAGGAAGTTGTTTATCTTCCCAACGTCCTGATTTGATTATATTTTCAGTGGGTCTGAACACAATTCGACATCAGACCTGCTCACTACCAGTCGTTTAACATCTCTGTTTCTCTGATTTCCGACGAAGTGTTCAAAACTCCAGAATTTTCCCTTCACCTCAACAAACATACCCGTTGGATACCCTTTCAGGGCTTGATTCATCGCCCTCATCAATATCTAGAGCAATTATTTATGCCGTGCTATCTACGCTGACGTCACCGATGAGTTCATAAAGCACAGCCGCCTACTGAATCTAAGTTGACTAACCTATTACAGGTGCCAATACTGAATAATTACTCTCCATCCTCCCTCAGTGGACAACAGTTGATGCATGCCTGGGGCCTGCATCAACTGTTCTCCACTGAGGAAGGACGGGGAGTAAGCTGTAGTTCTAGCTGTGATCCAATTCTTCCTAGATTCAAGCACACGATTTCAGTTTCTCAAAAGCTGTGGATGGCTGATTTTTTAATCTGGATGCACCTCAAATTCTTCAGTTGTCACAATTTTTTCAAAGCTGCCTCAAAAACCTTTGGCTTGAAATGCCTCATAGTTACACGTTAGGGTTACAAAATTTACCGTAAAGGGTTAGCATTACGTCACGCGCATTTGTTCGAGCCAGGTCCCATGGACAGCGCCACCGTAGGACTAAAGTGCGTACTTAATTTTCATTCTTGTTTGGGTCACCACCTACTTTTCTCACTGCACCCCCTCTTTCCGACCACTTCTGTTAATAACAGCCCCACCTCAAAAGATAAGCATTTTTCTGTTTGAATTAAAATTTCGACTTATGTTCATAAAATTCGTAGCATATATGCCTGGAAACTGTTTCTGTTTGCTTACAATAGAATCGTGCGGCTTGACTGCCCCATCCTGAATTTTTCAAATCTATAGTATAGTATAGTATATTATATATTTGTAACCAGATTGCACTAGGAGCTGAAGCCCAATGAGTCTAGCTTTTTTGAAAATTATCTTCTCATCTTTTATTTTCTTTGACACAATGACCACATTTTTAATCTTTTTTAATATGTTTAGCATGCCGTACTCACAGTGTTGGATGCGGAACCGCGTCTCAATCGGGATTCTGTCGTATTATACGGTGCATCACATGGAGGATTTTTGGTATCGCATCTCATCGGACAGTACCCGGTCAGTTGTTTTCTCTACGAGTTGTGACCTTGTTTATGAGGACAACTGCTCCGCAAAAATTCGAGAAATACTTCGTACCCCGGTTATAATTTCTTTGCATTTTTTGTCGTTTCTGAGAGCAGCCAGAGCACCCAAACCGGGTCTAGAGAGCTCTTGATAGAAATTGGCACTTAACGACTGCTTTTTCGCAATGTTCCGCCCTGCTTTCAGCATCGTAGCCGAAAATTGTATTATATTGAATTTGTAATCGGCAGGGACAATGAATTGATCGGCTCATGAAGGATAGATTGGCTTCACCTCCCCGGCTAGTCTGGCCGATAAAATGTACTTTACGGGAAGACACATAGTCTTCTTCATTATTCGATGTTCGAACCGCATTCACACATCACGTAGCGGCGGCGTCGCTTGTCACTATGTAGCAACTGCTATAATACAATAGTCACAATAACCTGTTCCGTTTATGCAGTCGCAATAGTAACTGCATTAGCACTCATTCGTCGAGGTGGGGGATCGATACCCACCAAGTGAAAGGGATCTGCACGCCTTGTTGATATTAAAGCATAGCGGTCAATAATTACTCACAGTTTGGACATTGACTTTTGCACCCTGCCGAGGGGTATAAATAGCGAGAAGGCCCTTCAGTTGGGGCTCCTAGCCATAATGGCTCCTCCATCCGCTAATACGCTACTGGTCGTCTCCGAAAATACTGAGAAACTGAGGTATAACACTTCAGAGGCTCACAATCCACGTGACAATCCACGTGGCAATTCAAACAAGATTTTTGGGCGGGCAATCTCTCCACTCTGTTATCACATTTGCGTTGCTCTACTTACTTAAATATTTGTGGCCAGCGATTGATAAATACTGTTGTAATGCTTGACCTCAAAAGAGCTCCCATAGTGTACAATAAACCTCTAGTAATCCCATTATCTTGACGAATAGTTCGTAGCTGTGATTTTGAGAAGGATCATGAGTAATGAGTACTTAGTCGGAAAAGGTAGAGTACCTCTCCCTGAAAATCGAGTCGCGCTTGCCGCAAACGATGTCCACGGTAGCCGCCGCAGAACCACTATCGCTTGCCGCGGGGATCCTGGGAGAAGTGCTGCCACTCATTGAAGACGTTGTTACAGTTACTTCGAAAGTTATCAAGTATCACGGTTTCCGACACGGTGCATCATACAAGTCCAGATGATTGCTAAGAAACATTGTCAAAAAGTGTTTGAATAAGGGAGGTATAGTGGCAAAGGGGACTAACACACATGCACTATCGGAAAAAAACCAAAAAACATCCTTTACAATAGAACGACACATAGAGTATAAAACCATCCTCAGTTTTATAGTCTACCAGGCGGCTACGCACGCTGTTGCGTGCACTAGGGGATCTAGCCCCAAGGGACGGAGCCACATGAGCTTCTGATTTTCATTATAGACCTTTATCATCTGAGCCTCTTCCCTGACACTCCTGTAGCGGTCATCATTTTTTGGGATGTGCAATGGGTGTGTGTGGCCATGAACACTAACTTTGAAAGGACAGCCCTTTTGGGTAGTAGTAAGGATTCACACGTCTCTCAGTTTATGCACCTCTGTGGCCGGGGTTACGTAGAATTATTTTATGAGGTCTGAAGTTAATGTAGTGCTTTTGCTCTTGTGTAGAAGGGACTACTGCGTGTGGAACCATGGTTACTAACTTCTAGAAAATTTTAGTCTAATTTTTGAAAGAGTTCAGTGGTTCCCCTAGTTGTACACCTCTGTGGTCAGGGTTAGTGTGATGGACAGATGTATAAATTTTTGATCTCATCCCCATCCCCCCCCCCCACCTCTTTTTTCTAAACCCCATTCACTTCAGATTTCGAACCATTTTACTTTTATCACCCCAGACACTTTTCCCGCGTTCTAAAACGCATTTGAAGGAACTTAATGATTTTGATGTAAGCTCACTGCAGTGCCAATCCCGCCTCCTTGTGGAATCTAACCACATTTGTTCTGCTAAATTTTACCTTTTTTTCCGCATCCTCAAACGTTTCTAAATAGAGTTATAAATTTTAGATCTAAGCCCCGCTCACTTCAAAACCAACTCCGCCCACCTTTGAAATCTGAACACATTTGTTCTTTTACACCTTAACTCTTTTTTGCTGCATCCCAGAGCGTATCTGAATAGAGTTATAAATTTTTGTCTAAGCCCCTTTAGTGCCAACCCGCATACTTGCGGGATTTGACCACACTTTTTCTTTGACACCTTATTACCTTTTTGCCGCATCCCAGAATGTTCCCGAATAGAGTTATAAATTTGTGATCTAGGCTCTGCCAACTTTAGTGGCAATCCCCGCCCACTTCGGGGATCTGGCCACATTTGTTCCATTACCTCCAACCACTTTTTTCCCGCATTCTAGAAAGATCCCAAGCAAAGTTGCATTTTTGAAAAGTGGCTTTCGTCTCAACGCGCGCCCCGCCCATCGTGGGCGGGGCTTCGCCAAGCTTACGCATGTCCAGTACGCATAAGGCCCTGCTCACTCTTTTTATCTTTTGTCGGGGCCTCTGCGCCTTAATTGAATCGAGTTATGAATACATATTAAAAGTACCGCCCATTTTGAGAAAGCTCCGCCCACAGCAAGTGGGTCTCTTCCGTCTGGTTTGTTGACCCAATCCACACACTTGCTCATTTTTTTCCGGTGTCTGGACTTTTTCGAGACCAAAATAAGACCTTTCGTTCATGGCACCGCCCATTCCGGCACTTGCCCCCACCCCCGTAGGCGTGGCTCCGCAAAGCTCATATGTGCTCTGTTAATCTTGTGTCAGGCTCCACCTATCCCGGACTTGTCCCGATCTCTCCAGGCGCTTCTTCAGATGATACCGAATTTTATGACGGACAAACAGCCAAACAAACACACCAAACTTGTGTTTTATAGTATATAGTAAGGATTTGTCTCTCTTCAATGCATTCTGATTGAGTAGGAACATACGTAAAGTTTAGCTGAATGGAAGGACTTCACCTTTCTTATCCTTGCACAGGTATTAGCCACAATACAGCGCCTCACATTGCCGAGCAGAAGCTGGAACTCGGTTTTTTCATGATTGCCCCGGTAATTTCCTTCAAAGGATTGCCAAAATGTGTCAGGAAGACACTGTCTTCTACAGGAAATTTCGAATTTCATGGCAGAGGGAGACGGACGTGACCATGTTATATATTGTAAGAATACAGTCGGATTATACGGCTCACGCCCTCCTCTCTATGACAACGTGGGGAACTTGGCCCGTTATCCTTCTTTCGAGATGAAATTGCTTATATATGATTACAAAGTTTTTGAAGAAGAATACGCGGAAATATTCCGACACTGCAAATTCGAAAAGAATTTTGTTTCGAATCGTGTCACGGAGATTAGAAATGTGGACTACCATCTTAAAGCGCGTGCGGATTCATATTTTGAATTCGTACGGAACACATTGCATTTTAAATTGCCTCTATGACCTAGAATTCATCCCTTGTCAGTTATGGGAAGAGATCAGCGTTAAAACAGAGCGCGGAAGCAACTAAAAGTAGAAATTCTCTAGTGCTGTGGGCCCAATTGAAAAGCCTATGCTGCCGGAGAAAGCTTCATCTGCGGCATTATGGAACTGTGAAGAAGTCAATCAAGGGCGTTCGTCATCTATTTTTGGGTGATCCTTGCCGCGAATGTGGAAATTTCGTAGAACAATTGTGTACTCCTTGAATCAATTAAAATTGCGGTTTCCTGATAGCCCTTATAAGTGTTTTTCTTTCATCAGGACTAGTATTCTTGTATATGGCTGTAGTAATTCTCCATGTGTCTTGTTACGCAACTAATTGCCTAAAGATTTAACTGTAGTGTTTTTTTTACTACAGTGCATTATATCGATATTAATAGTGTGGGTGTTCACGTTGTTCACTTCAGGGTTTCTACAAGTCCTGCGTTGCACACAATCCAGTACTCAACATGGTTGCTATGCACGAAATCACAGACATACCAGAATGGTGAATGCGTACTTTCCCTTTGCTGTGGCATCAATCTGAGGATGTTTGTTAAGGAAGAGCGTATGTGAAGGGAAAACATCGGTGTTATGTACATACAACCAAAAAGATATTTGATGTGAGGGCAAACAATCATATAGAGCTTGCCGTATTGCTTGTAACACAAAAAAATTAATTCAACACGGTTTTTGAGATTGCTTATGTTGATCTCTTTTCATCTACCGTTCCTGATGCACTCGGTAGTTCCTCAATTTGAAACAAACATCCTGGCATATCAAGCATATGATGGAAAATCCGACTTTTCTATTGTTCCCCTACCTTGCATTCAAAAAGTTGCTTGAGCTTGTTTTTGCCTGTAATCAGGGAAACCTTATATTGAATAGCAGGTAGGTGTCAATGGAAGCTGAATATCGTATGGTGCTGATATTATCTCTGGAATGGACAAAAAACTTACCCTGTCTTATATAGAAATGGGGTATGGCAATCAATTCTGATTTTCTGTGATGTTCAGGACGTTGGTTGAAGGGACGGGAGAATCCGGTGACTGGACCAAAGTTGTGAGTGAAGAGCAGCAAAAAATGATGTTCAACAGTTCACCCATCGCTCATGTAGAGAAGGTTGTTCTTTGATAATGTATTTTACCGCTAGTTTTCATTTCTGCCTCCTTAGACTGTCACATGAACATACTGAAGTTTCGGTTTAAGGTTGTCACCCCATATCTGCTTCTCATCGGTGAAAAGGACTTGCGCGTACCTCCTCACTATCGCGCCTTCGTACGGAATCTTTTGGCCAGAGGGATTCCGTGCAAGTAAGTTGAATACTCTGCTATAAATGTGTTCTGCAGTTTTTCTGAGTAGCCAACATGTACTATTTATTTCCAAATTTTGACCTGAACATATTCTTTTATGTTAAACTGTAGTATTCTTTTACAGAAAAGTTTTAAATTTCTACATTAGTGACAGCAAAATTGCTTGCGACGCTCGCCAATAATACGCTGGCGTGCAAAACATAGGGACGAGGTGGATAAAGTATCATTGAACATTAAGAACTGAGTGGAAATAAATGCGTGAGAGCATAGTGCTAGACGTACATATAACGGTTATGCACAAAAAGCTCTGTCCGGGCAGCCATATTTCGCGACTCATTTCGCGACCTCCTTTCAAGGGAGAGGAGCTCAAATGAGTCGCGAATTATTGCACGGTGAAATCGATGTTAATGGGTATTAAAAACGTTTTCAATCAACGAGTTGATGCAAAGTACTATGGTGGTATCTTTCAATGCAACATGTCCCGCAGACATCATCTGAGTGACTTCACACGAGGGAGGATTATCGGTAAACTCGAAGAAGGTCTAACCATAACGAGCGCAACCCAGGAGCTCGGTATCGCTCGCGCGTTGTTTCACATGCATATAAAGCGTTGCGAACCTCTGGTACTGCTGCACGGAAATGACCAAGGGTCAGACAGATCAAATGCTCCAAAGAATGGCCTTACATTGTGCAGGTCTGTGATTGCAATAGATCAGCTCGCTGTAAAGAAATGAAGTCACTGTAGCATGTTCCCAGTCGTACATAGATGGCGGGACAACACATGATTCAATGTCAAATTACCCGCAGCTTTAAATGGCATGAGCACATAACAAGGGGCATATGAGGGGAAGGGAAAAGAGAGCGTTAATCAATCAAGGGGCAGGTCCCTCTTAACTCGGAAGAGCCTTTGGAGATGGAAGAACGAGAACGATAATCTGAAGCCGCTACTACTCCTAGTTTTGTTTTGTTCTATGGCTTGAGTTCTCAATCAAATACAGTGCTGCTTGAAGGGAGAACTGACGATTTTTTTTCTCATATAGGAAATTTTCGCTACAGCTTACTCACTTTTTTATTGCAGAGTTCTCACTTACCCTTCATCTGCACATCCAATCGACGAGGTGGATGCCGACGCGGATGCATCCATCAACCTCATCAGATGGTTTCAGAAGGCTTTCAAATGAACACGTTTTCATGTTTTAATCACTGATCTAATTAATCTTTTGTTTTTTGTCGCTCTTTTTTCGTTTCACCAATGTAAACTACAATAAGTCTTGATATAAAAATGTTCCTGTAAAGCCTCAGCCAAGACGTTATTACTCTTCATTCAGCCGACGTTTCGGCGCCGTCTTCGTCAGAGCCTGGAAGCCAAAGTACTTGAGATTCAAACACCATTTCAGACTTCAGCTTAGCTCCAGTAAAACTTATAGATATCGAAAAGGTCTCGTAAGTCACGTATGGGAAGAGAAGATGTAGAAAAGATAACCTGTGAACCACCTTCCAAACTGCTAATTTAAACACCTTCGCAAGGTGGACTGCGCAAGGCCTGATCTTCGACTTAAAGCCGGTAGTAATTGTAGCCCACACAAACCTTCTTCTCCCCGTATTCAGACCACAAGACTCCAATCCCGCCGTCAGAAATTCTGCTTTATGCTACGTCCGTTTTCTCAATTCTGAGGCAGCACCCGTTTCCAAAATTACTGCAGCGCAAAAACTGGGGTTTCGCGAACTGAAAAACCATCAAGATTCCGGTTAGTGACAGGGGAGGCGAGACGTGGTTATGTCACGAAATCTGGACACTGTCATCACAAGAGCTCTCCTACAAGGAGAATACAAAATGCAGAACCGTCGTTTGACCAGGGTTCGGTTGGACATAGCGAGTAGAGAAGAGTTACCTAAAACACACGTTCACACGTTTGAAGCGTGACCCCCAGTAGTCTGTCCGATTCTCTCTGTCCTTGTGAAATCACATACTTTCACCAATTACACTGTCCTCCCTCGATCCCTTGTATCTTCATTGTCCCGTAACAAGTAGCGAAGGGGGTCCTACGATAGGCTTTTGCGGCTGTTAAACACTCTGCTGAACCAGTTATTAACATTTATCCCCGCTCACCTCAGCAAAGCCAGGAGATTCCCTAACCAACCGCGAGAGACTCGATTAAGGAGGAACCACGTCATGGAGCCATTTGACATGACATACTTCTACACAGAGGTCTCGGAGCGCAATGCAGGCTACATAAGAGCTGCTGATTGAGCATGCGGGCTCTATAAACATGTATGGCCTTTCTATCCTCCGAGCGATGATTGGCCCGGGCTTTCAAGCAAATTGGGGGATTATCCTCGGGTTAGCGGCTGGCACCAGTGCTAGATATTGTCTACATGTCGAAAATGGAAAAGTCCGTTTTGGATCGCCGCCTCGTGCTTTATTGCCGACGGAAATGGCTGTTTTGTCGCCTGTCCAATCAGATGGAAGTGAATACGTTCCGAACTGCTAAGCAATCAAGCTGACAGTATCAGTTTCACATGAGAAAGCCGAAAAACAAATAGCTGCCCTTCCTCAACATGCAAGCTCAGCATGAGCGAGAGATATAGGAAATCAACCAGTGAGGATATCCCGGCCAATTCCAAGTCGCCGCATCCACTCGAAACGAAGCGGGCCATCACAGCAAGCATGATCAGAACAGCAGAAATGGTCTCATCGGGTAATCGTCAGAAAACAAAATCGGAGGAGCTCGCTCAAAAGTGACGATCACCTATGGGTATCCTTTGAATTAACGCTGTCTTCGCAGACACCCCCCCGTAGCAGACCACATGAGCAAAGTTCGAAGAAGGTGACTTTCCGCCTTCCCTTCGTGTAGTTCTGACGTGAGAACGGCTCTGCGCAAGTGTGGCCTTGATGACATGGTGCGGGTGGTTCGAAGTTCCTGCTACAAATCTCAAAAAAAAGGTGATTTAAAATCGTTTGCATGAACGTCTCTGCATTTCCCCCATTGTGTCATCTGCCCCAACGGGGGAGAGCGGGAATGCATGGCGTCAGGAGGGATCTGTTTGATCAATTGCGAGCTCTGCAGGAAAATGCATAGGTGAGACCGGACGACCTTTCATATGTAGGATCAAGGAATGAAGAAGCTGGTCTAGCTGGTTGGATGAAGTAAAGGCCTGAACCCCCCTCGGAGACCATCGTAGCAATGCCACAAAAAAGTAGTTTGAAGTCTTAATCAGGATCTTGATGCGGGAGACCGCGACCTAAAACTTTGCAAGCGATTAGGATCGGCGCAAAAAAAAACCCAAAATGGACCGGAAAGCGAATGTCTGGTCACAACGAATGAACTCGCGCTGTTTCTCAACCTGTCTGGGCTATAATTGCCCAACTGTAACTTACGAGACCTTTTCAGATACCTATGTATAATATAAGCTATAATTGCACTAGGCTGAAGTCTGAAATGGTGTCTGACGTGAATGAATCTGAATTATTTCTTGCTTCCAGACTCTCACGAAGGCGACAACGACGAAACGTTGGCCGTATAAGGAGTTACACCTTTTGACTGAGACTTCATAAGATCCCTTTAAGTCGCACATATCATGCCAAAATTCATTGAAAGTCGGTCATGGTACCTTCTAAATTGAAATGGTGACAAATCATTCTGTCTATATCGGTTTTACCACTCTACTTTTGGAAGTTGAATTTTATTCGATAATAAATTGGTACTGCAACATGGTAATGGTGTTTTTCGATGACACTGGGTACTTCAATTTGGAATGGTGTTTTCTTTGCATGTTTCATCATAGAAGTTAGTCTGCTAAAAAGAACTCAGTTTTTCACGCTGTGGACAAGAACAGTAACACACAAAATGAAAAAATTCTGCGTTCCTTTTACCACGGTACTTCTACGACCAGCTCTCGCCTTCAATGGACCTATGTTTCTAGCGCCTGAGAAGGCACTTCCATCGCAGGTTACTCTTTCGCTGATTGAATACTAACTAGAAACTCAAACATATATACATAGACATATTTCTCTTTAGGCCATGGCCGTAAACAACATCAGCTCAATTGTCGATCCTCAGAGGAATGGCCCGAAAGCATTTCGATGCTCATGAAATATATTGCCAGGATAGGAATAGATTGAACAGTATGAAAGATTGACAGATCGTGTCATCATCTGCATGGTTAAAACCACTGCCTACTCACGCACCATCCCATCTCGCCCCCTTGCACGATATTTCGTTTTTGTGCTCCGCTGCAGGGAAATAGATTCGCGGTCAAAGACCACTTCCCCCACGTTGTGAAATTATGGGGCGTCCATTATGGTCAACATCAACACGTACACATTTTGCTCGTTGAAACTAGCCACGACGAACATAAGGAAAGCATGTAGTTCCAAGTTACCAAGAGAAGTCTCATCAAATTCTGGGCAGAACAAGCTGGCAATTAAGAACCTACATCTGAGCATCCAAAGCTTCGCGGAGATGCGGGAAAGAAAGCCAGTGCAGAGAGACATGAGCTGCAGTGTTTATGGAACTGGCAGAGGCCTGAAAGGGTATGGGTGATGCTGGCCGGGTTGACATGACATGCTTCAGAGGTATAAAAGTTCTGCTGCATCTCTCATTCACAAGGGGCCGCGCATTCTATCTTCACATAAATTATCGAGCCAGTCATAAAAATTTCTCAGTCATGAGTATAACATACCAGGTGTGCAAAACTTAAGAACGAGAGCAACTTTCAATTACCGTACCTCTGACAGATAAATTGCTCGATGAATTTTATACCATGCCAAGGACCAGTCGTATCGCACAGAAAGCAAGAATGACAAGAGATATAACGTTTTTATTCAGAGACAGTGATTGCACATGTCTTCACATTTTATCCTGGTGCTTCAAAACAAGTGATGGAGTTCCTAATAAGGAGCGTGATCACCACGGATAGTAACACATGCTCTTCAACGTGTTCTCATTTTTTCTACGAAGTTCGTAAAGAGTTTCTTTGAAAGAGCAATCTATTCCTCTTTCAGCGCATTTGACAAATGCTGGATGGTCATTGTTACATTTGGACATGCTGTAACATGCTTCCCCAGTGCACTCTACATGTGCTTGATGGGGTCGGGAAATGGGCAAGCCACTCTTTTCGCCGGATATCCTCTCGTTCCGGGAGTCCTTAACCTGTGGTGCTCGATCCGGCCGCACAATGTCACCCACATAAATGAATTCAGGTCCGACTGCAGCCTTAAAAAGAAACACACGAAGAAGGAATACCACGTCACGGTGTCGTTGAGCGTGTAGCGTTCGACGCTCGAAATCTGGAGGTCATGACAGCCACGCAACATGATGCCTCCCAATAAAATAATACCGTCACCCTGACCATCAAACGATCATGCTCGGCAATGTATCCGAATGTGTTGCTGTTCACACCTCTTGCTATATGAAAGTTGCGATTTTTATTTATTCATTTTTTCATTTATTGCACATGCGTGCGCCAATGAACGAAAGCTACTAATACAGATTGAATAAATGAAATATTCAAACATCAAGTGGAACAAAATACAAAGCATTAAACATGGGTTGAGGGAAAAATAAAAAAACGAAAAAAATCTAGCGACGGTCAATTCATGGAAGCAATAACATGGAATGGGGAAATGAATGTAACAATAAAACGCCCCCGAAGATTCGCTCACTGCGCCAGTGCCCAAACTATGGGGAAAACATTCGAAAAGAAAGGACCCTAAGCCAGGTGTGCCAGTTTATGCCTGGAGCGTAGTGATCCCAGAGAGCTCACAGCTAAACACTAAGCAACTCATGAGCATCCACACTTTCTAATCAAGAGGTGTGAAGAACGCATAGGTAGAGCCATCGCACTAAATGAAATGCGGGAGCAGAACAGTGCATGTCGGCCTAGGCAACGCAAACAACCGAGGTTATTGGCTGCTTTCATAGTCCGCCGGCCGGCCGGCCGGCGCGCGTGCCGGCGTGCCGGCGAGCGTGCCGGCGGAGGCAGTGCTAGGGGGGAGGAGGGAGGCAGACAGTGTAAGGCAAACAGTCCACGCCCCTTCAAAGGTTGTTTGTTTTCAACCCCTCGAAGGGGCGTGGACTGTTTGCCTTACACTGTCTGCCTCCCTCCTCCCCCCTAGCACTGCCTCCGCCGGCACGCTCGCCGGCACGCCGGCACGCCGGCCGGCACGCGCGCCGGCACGCCGGCACGCCGGCGCGCCGGCGGACTATGAAAGCAGCCATTGAGGGGCGGGCTAAAATATTTAGTTACCTCTTCATCTGAATACGAGCTCCAGCCGTAAGACCCAGGCCCAGACGACCAGTCCTAAAGAAAAAGCCACTTGTTGACCTGCACCCCAAACTCCCGTCATTATAGGCAAGAGCTTTGCGGATAGTGACTATGTAGAGAAAAATAACAGAATGAGCACGGGATATTATCAGTTCAGGCAGAATAGCACTCAAGGCAACTATGTTCACAGAAGAAAACAAAAGGGATCAGCGGCTAATGCGAGTGAGTGCAGGTCTGCGAGTGCGAAACGACCCGAAGAATCAGATGACCACCTCAATGAATGCTAGAGGATGAGAAATATTAGGCTCACTAGCAAGCTGATCTCGACGAACACTGCAGTACAGCTCAGCAACGTAAACAACTGACCCATCAGGATGTGGGAACTGAAAAAGAGGAGTTGAGCAAACTATCACAGGGAAATTTCGAAAACTTGGTCACGATTCACCTTTTGTAATCTTCTTTTGAACGTGACTTTATTAGCAGCCCTACATCAAAAGGCAACAGATTAAGCCATCGAGCGCATCGGTAAAAGACATTATTAAAGGCTAGCGCACGGTATCTGGCACCCGAGATTGAACAGTGAAGATTAAACCTACCTCGCCTCGTTCAGTGGGGCTAAACATCCAATACTTGCTGACCAGTAGCTTCAACTTGCAGCGTAGAACACGAAAACAAAGTGCTACGACGGAGTTTGCACGCCTACATTGCAAAGAATGTAGCCCAAACAACCTAAGTCGCGCATCATAACTGGATAAATGATTACAGCTCTAATTGCGAGCAGTTCTATGCCACAGGAGACGTGTGAAGACGCACTGAACCCTTTCAATTTGTGACGCACTTTTCCTGGTACATGGACTTCACTCCTGTGAGCAATATTCGAGATGCGGCAAAACGCAAGTTTTGCAAAGGCGTTTATGCGTTGTCTTCATGTGATCTTAGACAGCAACAACACCAACACAAACAAGACTCCATTTCAAACAAAGACACAAAAGAACAACAAATTAGGGATGCTCGACGGGTGGAAGAAGCCGATCCAGAGTGCTGAGAGCGACGACCACTAGACCTGGAGCGGGGAGAAGGATTCTTGAGGTTAGCGGCCGACTCGGCCCGCGCTGCTTGTCGAATGAAACACCTCGCGATTTACTCTAGAACCCAACGATATGATATGATACGGCTTTATCTCATCTCTCATCACAAACGAACAATCTCGCATAGCTCTTATCATCATAATAGTTTACTCACGTTTTCCGCGTTCTGACTTGACAGTTCTTAATGGTTCGCACTTATATTAGAGAGACCTCCTACTAGGTCGTCTTTTCCGAACAAGGTGCGTACATCGAGCGACGTAAGCTACCATGCTGTCATTGTGCTGTAGTGTTTAAGATGAAATGCCTTGAAGTCTGTAAGTTCTGTTTAATATCATTGTAAATCCAGATCTGCACGATGATTGCATTTGCATTCGGCGTACATGATTGTGGTCGACCACCTCCTCCTTTGGGCTGCAGTGCCGGAGATTCGGAACACTCTCCACTCACGCAAAACGGCGTGTGAGCGATACCGCGCTGCTGGGTTAGAATAGTAAGGGTTTGACTTTCTTCGAGTTTTCCGATGACCTCGCCTAGTGTTAAGTCATTCAGCTGATGTTGTAAATACATGTTGTGTTGACGGATATTACTAGTACTTCGTAGCTACTCGTTCACTAGAACGAGCTTTTTCCATACCCATCACCCGCCTCGAGTTGCACAGAGATTTTGCGACTTATTGAAGCACTTTTCTACGGAAGGATTCCAACTTTCTGTGCATGACTGCTAAACGTCTAGCACTATGCTCCCGCACTTTCATTCATTCCTGCCCAGTCGTTAATCTCGTTAGTCTTATGTGACTTTCCATCTCGTCCCTAGGTTTTGCACCTTAGCGTAGTATACTCCTTGGGTTCCTTCTCTTACACCCGATGAGACCGATTGTGATGGTGCGTATCGATTGATACCTAAGTAACCTCGGGCTGCTTCGGATGGTACTATTGAATAGATTAGAAAGCGTGAGGTGAATGGCGTCTGTGTACAGCGCTACTAATGTAGATCAATTGAAACTACAATGTCATGAGGCAACAACAAAATACTAAAGTGAGCTTCTAGAGAGGAAACGAAGAAAAACTATCCGAATAAATAAGTGGGGTTCCGGCGTGGTTGTCAGGGTTGACGGCGATTACGTTAAGTGTAATCGGGCTCAACGTTGAAGCATCCGTGAATGGAAGGCAGAGTTCACGACAATCTTGGGTACCCAGGCTAAGATAATGAACGCGAAGGTCGAGGAAGTGCGACTGCGAGTGCGAGTGCGAGTTCGAAGAAAACAGGACAATGAAGAGGTTTGGAATAAGTGAAAAAAATCGGGGTTGGACAAATGTATGAACTTGCAGAAGACTGCGAGATCGATACATAGGTTATGGCAGTGTTGAAGGCACCCTTCACTATTAAACTCCGACACGCGGCGGGAACTCCCCTGTGTACCAGCAAACGCCCACGCCGAAGCCATTTCAGGTTGCGGTCGCCAGTAAGTCCGTGTTCAGCGAAGTAGCTTCAGTGAATTCCCTTGATGCCTCTTCAGTCGAACCGGAGCTTCTAATCGAGGATCACCGAATTTGTTCTAGGCGAAGAAATGAATAAAACCATGCACTCTAAAACGCACATCACCATTATGGTCCTCGAAAACACGAGTGTATGAATGAATCTGTTCACATAAAATGCTCATGCTACTGCTAAGCTAATGCTACTGCTCCCTCAAAAGAGACTATGTGAAACGAGGGTTCTCTCTACCGATGTCTGCTGCAAGAAAAGAAGTTCGGCTATGTCTCAGCCTCCACAGAGCAATGAATGAAGTTAAAGGCACAGTTCACGATAATCTTGAGGCCTTTTCAGGTGAAAAACTGGAAGTGTTGATGTAGTGGAGTACATCTGTGGCGAAGAAAGCGAGGAAATCCGCCTACTTCAAAGCTTTTAAAAGTAATGGAAGTGGAGGTTTTGTGAGATCACCGAGTCGCTGATGACGTATGAGGAGTGTTCGACGAGGTTTAACTTGTTCCCATTGCTTACATCACTGCCCAGAATTGCCTATCACCTTCGCTACGGGTCATGACAAGTTGTTTTAACTTCCTACATGACAGTCCCTCGAGATAGTGCAGCCTCAACAAGTTGAAACTCGTCCACGATGGGTGTGGCATTCACACGATACAATTTCTGACCCTTCATTATGCCCCATCTAAAAAGTTTTTCGACTTTATAACGGCACGTATGGTATAAGGGGAGCCTCGAATTCATACTATAGGGAAATGTAGAGACTTTTTTATCGTGAACTGTGCCTTAGAGGGGAAATGTAATGTCCCTCAGACCAGCGGAGCTCTGACATGTGGTTCAACAGTGAGTTCTCTTCTAAGCTTGGGGAGGGCTAATCCACCCCCTTCCCCCATCCATTCCCCTTTGACCAAGATTTGGTTAGCGTCGAATTAGGATATCAACAGTCAGCGCAGGGTCTACAGCACCCGAACAGCTGTTAAAGGCAAAATTTTCTTGAGCCATTGTGATATAGAAAAATTTACGAGAAAAGTTTAGAAAAGTTTTTCTAGTTTACATAAAACTTTCGAAGTGATGAAGGTTGTGTGCCTTTGTACACATTGATTGGTGTTACAAAAAGGCAGGGGGCGAAAAGCTACATGATACTGAGAAAGAGCCAAGCTCTACCTCGGCAGGAGGGGTCCCTTTACTAGCGCCAAGCCAAATTTAAGAAGTGTTTCCTAATCGAATATCCGGACGCCATGTAGGCGCAGGTGCGCGGCATTGCATAACCGCTAGCGGGAGTGATATGAGTGCGTATATGACAAGAGCCATGACATCTGCTCTTCCTTAGGGGACGGGGGAGCAGTAGGAACTCTACTTTTGTAAAGATTTTCTTCTAGAACGGGCAAAGCGGCCAAGAATAAAGGTTTGAGCGAAAAGCATGAGTCGCCTTGTGTTCCTTGGGAGGGAGCAGGATGCGTTGGCCAACATTACTCACAATAGGAGTAGAGCATATAGTACCACTCGACTGGTGTTGGAGTTCTACTCAATAATTGTCGAGACGATTAAAGTCTTAAATAAACGGCCCAGGTTAACTAAAAAGATTAATATTCTGGGAGTTAATCAATCCCATCTGAGGGTGGTCCCCGCATTCGACTTACATTCAGAATCGTAGTGGCAGATTCAATGCGCATGTAGCTTATGACTTGACTGTAGTGACTTGTAGTGGTCAGCCGACGTACAAGTCAGTGCTCTACATCCTCCCGGACGCGTCTGTTACCAGTTAACCGACCGGGGAAGGAAGGCTTGGTTGGCCTAGGACTCGAGCCTGTGACCATGCGTGTGTGGTAATCGCCTTCCTGCCACTACATTACCTTCTGACGACATTGTGGGACAACTTTTCGTATCATTCGTTTGCCGTAGCCAGCTCTTTTTTTGCCTGTACACGACTGTACAAACGCTCCTTCTGTGCCGATGTCGTCGTCATAATCTCATACAATCCCCTACTTAAATTGCTTTTTTGAAGCTGTATATTTTTCACATTCAGCAGATCAACACCGATGCATTCTTCTGCGACAGCATTCCCGCTCTCAATCACAGAAGGTGCATCAGATCTATCACGAACTATGGCTTCAATAACATGGAGGGAGTGGTGAAGAAGACGAAGAACATCCGACTACGCGCTCACGTTGTCGATACTGCGGGTCTCCCAGCTTTTGAATACGTCTCCGAGAATTCGACTCAACGCGAGCAGGATGAGCAGAAATTACAGTCATTCGACGCACTGTGGAAAGAATATTGCTCGAAATTTCCCGATTCACGCAATTGCAGAAGGAATCGGAGCTCCGAGCTCCGTCAACACCTAACATTAAAGACGCCGTTGCTCGCCCATACTCCAGCTTGAAAAAATTGATGATTAACTGGACGACAGATGATGCAGGTAACACTCGTGTACCAATGACGATCAAAGGAAGAAAAGTATTTAGAGATTAAAAGGATTCTACTATACAATTCGCCAAGTGTGTCTGTTGATGTGTCGGCGTGCGTTTGACCGGAAATTCATAACTCTTGTTCCCGTGGACCTAGAAGGCTCAAATTTGGTAGGGGTACGGCGGACAATATGGGAACACTTATGATGGGTGGCAGGACCGGGCTCCGCTTACAGGGGGCAGGTCGTGCGCGATAGGAATTCTGGGCCTCAAATTCATAACTCCTGCTTACGTGGACCTAGAGTCAAATTTGGTAATAGTACAGGCGACAGGACGTGGACTCTTATTGTGAGCGACAGGCCGAATTCTGCTCACGGGGGGGGGGGGGGGGTCGGAGAAATAAATGGTTGAGCGGATATTCATAACTTCTGTTCCCCATGGACTCAAAGAGCTCAAATTTGGTAGAATTACAGCTTTCGTATTAACAGTGGAACTTGGGCAATTTAATAAGTGATGTAGGATATGACGGGAGCATAGGCACTCGGTGACAGCAACCGATGACAACTGATAAGAGAAGATAAGGGGCCTAAGAGAGCAAGAGCCACCTACCGATCAAAATCCTATCCCATCGATCTTTACGATGTAACTTTACTGCTCAGTATGTTTCATTCGATAAGACGAGATGATAGAGTAAGGTGACTAAAGCGAATGCTAAGTACAGCGATAGGGAGCCATTAGCTGCACTACGATGAGCAGATGAGAATTTTATTCATTTCTTGCTATTAGATTACAACCGCTACCCACCTACGTTTGTGACCCAATGAATTATCCTCATTGTTCGATATCATTTGCAACAAAACTTAACCGACCGCCAGTAATCTTGAATTCTCAATTAATGATATCTCTGTGAAGAAAAAGGCCCATTGATAACATTCCATGATGGTGCTATCATCATTCGAAACATTTTTGAGTTCCAGACAAGGCTTTGGTTGCCTAATTAAATCTTTATTGGGTATTTATTCTTAAGAACGAGAGCAAAAGTTCGAGACTTCCAATTAAAGGCATGAGCACTGGCCCACACTGAATACCATTTGCAATGCCCTGTTAGTCCTGTGTCAAACTTCATGTTCAGGGAAATGTTATTTGCTTCAAAAAAAATATAGAGTTACTACGACTTTGTCGAAGGAGTAGGGAAGCCGGTGTTAGCTAGGCGACCCGGCTTGTAAGAAGATATAGGACAAAGGTTCCCGGCATTTATCAATCCGATTTTTGGAATGCGTCAACCATTGCCTCCATTTGTTTTCCCCTGCTATCTTACAAACGTATGACCCACTTCAAAGCAGTCTGAGAAATAGGTCTTAGAACGGAATCACTCGCCGGACAGGTTCAAAAATCCTCTTGCTCCACTCCATCTTCCGATTGGATGAGGGAGACCGATGTTTACAGATCTACTGATCTGCCAGCCCAGTAAAGGCTACTGGGAATAATGAATGTGGGGATTCCAAGAGCTGTTTCAGACTCCTTCAGATTCAAGTGGCAGTAATGTCCTACTCACTGCTGTCCTAGCTGTCCAGTCGACCCTGCCGGTACTTTTTCCCGATGCTCCCCGAATTCCTACGGCAAGCGGCAGTGATTCCGCGGAGGACACTATGCAGACCATTTCTTCCACGTTGCTTCAGCCAGTGTTCTGCCAGCCAAGTCCTAAGAACGGCTCGTGTAAAGAGTTTATAGGCCTACGGCAGCTAGGCCAGGCAACAGCTGCCATCTCTCTTCTTATACAGCAGTGCGAACCTACTACACCTGTACGATTCTCAGTGGCAAAGCTTCAAGGCGTCGGATCCGGGGGAGGGGAAGAACTGAATGAGGTTCTACCTCATTGTCATGCACCCTACCTATAACCGAAGAGACATTGGTGCCCCGCAGTATCGGACCTACATGATCACCACACAAGGATGCTAAGCTCCTGAATCAAACTGATCTGAATCTCCCTAATCATTTGTCTTTGTTGAGCAACCATCTGAGAGAGCGAATACGGTATGGTTCTCTAGACAAGTAGATCCGCCTCTCCCCATGATGCCCCACTACCATAGAAATTGAAAAGCCCATACACCAATGCTTCACTATCCCCTGGACATGGGGCCAGCTCGAATCCCAACGATTTCCCCAGCCTTCACCTTACGGTACGAGCCAAAAGTTCCGGGAGTGATACTTTTTCGTCCATGAAATAAGAAAATTCGAGAAAAAGCGCGTAATCGATGAGTGTGTACGTAAGCTGCAGAATAGACATCGTACCGGGCGGCAAAACTATCATTCGCTCTAAAGTTTGTGGCAGAGTTGTATAAAACCTTACCCTCTTTAGTTCATTTTTTCTTTAAAATCTATATTTAATGCTTTCATGTTTGTTGTATTTGTTACTCAATCAGATTTGTTTAGAGTGAATAAAGGGAGGTTTTAACTTCTTCATTATGGCGGCATTGGCAGCCAGCTCGGAAGGGACCGGTTTAAATCCTATGTCGTTCACTGATCAGCATGGAAGTGTGGGTAAGTAGGCTCAGTTTGTTCTAGATAGAAAGAGACTAGTATGTGCTTTTTAATTTGCTTTTAAAATCCTTCGATTTTCTGTACAAAACTTGATAAACGAAGATGCTTTCCCTATTTTGTTTTGCATTTCCTTTTTTTTGCTCATTTCGTTTCTTAAATTATTGAAATCTTTCTTGGAAACACTTGTCATTCGAAGCCTAAAGCCTTTTATTCGAATGAAATTACACACCATTTTGAGGGAAAACTTTGCGCCTAGTTGCCTCTTTGCTTCTTAATGCAGGAGAACGTTCACGCAGGAACTCAGGCTACCACTCTTTCTCCTCCGCTTGCTTCGTTTCATCATGGTTGAAGTGAGTCAAATTAGAAATTAATGTGTGCAGCTTTTCGCGAATTTCCCCTTGGTGGTCGTGATTGCTGTAAAGCCGCGCTAAATTGATCCAATACACAGTCTCCGATGGCTCACTGCGAAAAGAAGAACGAAGTTTAATTCAAACTAATGTACAAGTTCATCTCTTGCAAACAAATTTCGTTCCGTAAAATGCCCTGTTCGTACAATTAGTGTCCTCGAGAGAGAGCTAGGTGGATCAATTAGACAGTTTCATGTGAAATGCTAAAAGCTCATCGACATAGCGCCTTTCGCGAAGATAGCTAATGTAGCTTATTTACTGATTTACTTAAATACACCTCAAGGGTGACCATATCAATCACACAGACAAAGAAGGAAGTTAGAAGCTAGAAATTAGGGTCTCAATAGGCCTGAAGCAAGTAAGAATCGAAACGCACAACACTTTTCGCCACTGACTATCAATTTCTCTTTCAAAATAGTACCAAAAGCTCATATCAGTATGAGCGCTTCACAGTTGTCAACTTGTAGTCATCGATCAACACGAAATGATATTTTCTATCAAACTGTGCGTTAAGTTAGCAAAGGAATGCAGAAATGAGGACTTCTTTCGGTGACTTCGAAATAACTGAGGAACATTTCGAAAATCATTCGATCTTACGACTGTAGCTGCGAATTTTACTAGTTGCCCTCGGCAGCTTTGGGTGCATGAGGTTTAAAGCGCTCTTCAGCTGCGATAACACCACACCAAGACGTTCAGTGAATAATTAGTAGTCAAGATTCCACTTTAACCTCTGTCTAGGGAAGTGCGTCACAGGACAACCACGCGAATCACTTCTACGGAAGTAGTGAATGTGCACTTTTGATAAAGTGAACTGTTTATTTGACAGTGTATAGCACATTCTTCGAAGTGATATCCTGTCGACTTTGTCTTGTGGGGAAAGGTTGGATGGGACTGAAAGGAGGTTGACAAGTTTTGCTATTTGGTTTTACATATACAAGAGAACAGCGTTCAAGGTGTCATAATGGTCTTCATTTCCTATCTTACATTGCCCAATATTTCGGAAGAGCACTTTCTACTTTTTTGTCAATTTAGAGATTTTTCTATTCTTAAAACTTTTTTATTCGATTGAATGAGTTCTCAACTATTTTGGATGAAAAAACGCGAGTTTTCCTGCCTATGTCGAGTTGTGGAGTTTCTCTTCTACTCTCAATTTTTAGTCCTGGAACGAATGAGGTACCAACGGGAGACCGGTCGCTTCTGCGACGTCTGTATCGTTGTCAAAGATCGTCAGTTTTCTGCCCATCGTAACATTCTCGCTTCGTGTAGTCCTTATTTTGATTCAATTCTGAGATCCACAAAAGTCACGAAGGAACAGGTACTGCTAGACCATTTCATCTCTTCCACATGGCTATTAATAAATTTTGCAGGTTATTGTGAATTGTCAGCAACCAAAGGCGTTCGAGTTATTATTGAACTACATGTATAGTGGGTGCGTTGTGATTGATCGAACTACGGTGGCTGAACTTCTCCGTTTAGCGAACAATTTTTTGGTACGTTTTTAATATCGAATGTATTTCGTATGTGTTTCTATTACTTATTTGACTTCTTGTAGGTTACGAAACTCAAGAATTACTGCGCAGAGTATCTAGACAGGTATTTGGACGCTGCTAATTCGTTATCGGTACGACAGCTCGCAACTAGATACAATTTACCGGCATTGCTAAAGGCGGCATCTGAATACTTTGATGTCAACATCAATCGATGCCTACTCGAATCCCTTGATATTCTCAAGTACCCAATGCCGCAGCTTTTGAAAATATTGGAGGATCCAAAATATCAGGACGTCATTAGCCCGGATGTATATTTAAAGTTGGTTCTCATTACAGTTTTTAAAGATCAGTTTTCAGCTTATGAATACCTTGATTTTTCCTTTTTAACTTGCATTGGCGGTCTCTTACCATATATAGTTGTAGACATTTAATGAGTTTTAGGCTTATCGTGCGTTGGGTTGGAGAGGACGTACCTAGCAGGGAATCCTCTTTCCGATCGTTGCTGGAGCGATGTCATATACCTGATGTATCTGATAACGCACTTGAATTTGTATTGGACTATTCTCCGCTTCTCACAAAAAGTCAGAGTTGCAGACATATGCTGCTGAGCGCCATGTGAGTAGAAATATGAGGAATTCTTTCGACCCTCACCAGTTAAGGGAAATTCAATGAACTTCATGTTGGTTAAGGCATGCGAGCGCAATTCCAATGCCAAAATATGAGCAGCAATTCATTTCCCTATCGCAGCAATTGGGAGGAGAAGCAGTTTCGACGACGCTTCTGGATTGTAATGCTGCTGGGCCTGCTGGAGACGAAGATTATGAGAATGACTCGAGGTATGAGTGTGTCCTCCAAATCAGCGTGACAATTTTGTGTGTCTGCTAAAACTACATTACGTTCTGATGTAGAACTTATGGATTAGATTCCCCAGGTATAAGGTGTGATTTTTTTATATGATTATTCAACTATGATATCTCAAAAATCCAAGTTTTCGCTTCGTCGTATTTTCATTTTTCATTTGTATTTTTTTACAGCTTTTGGGGTATTTTTTCATTTTTATTATATGCTAATTATTGCTGATTGGCATTTGGATCTGTGGAGGGGCTTGAATATACATCTAATTTGGAAACGTTACATCACGTAGTGAAGTAACCTGCTATTCCACTAGAGCTCCTGCGTTTGATGAACAAAATCTTATTCTTTTCTTTTGTTAAGGGTTGTCCACCTCATTTCTACTGCTATTTTTGAACATGTTTCTCATTTCTTTGTACTGCCTCTATTTATGAAAAAGGCTCGTAGAAAGGGTCTCTGTGAATAAGCACTCCGTTTGACTTGCTAATCAGTGTAAAGCGTTCCCCATGCTTTGAACAAGATTTTGAAGTTTTTTCCTTTTGGTCACAAACAGTTGCTTGGCTTGGAAGTAACTGCTTTTTTCGCTGGAATATTTCGTTTTCGAGTTATTTTTAGTGGCTCTCGAAGTTTCAGAGGGAAATGAAAAGGACACCTTTGAAGTTGATAAAGTGTCTATACATTTCAGTTACGAGCACATGGATGATGAAGAAGAAGAGCCACCGGTCGAAGGGCAGCCCTCCACAACGACAATTGTTAGTTGTTACGTGTCTGATTAGTCAATTGAGATCATTTCTTCTTTTTTTCAGCTAGAAACTACCTACACTGAAGATGGAGTCGAAAAGCCGCGTTTACGTTTAAAAATCAATCTAGGAGCTCTACCGCTATCGGACATCAATAGGAAAAGGTAGATTGTGATCCTTCCCATTTATGTATCCATGTAGCATATTTTCAGATTCGGTAAATCTAAACATCAGCGCAAGTCTCTCAGTAACGGCAAATCCGGGATCAAGAAAAGAGGACGACCTAAAAGAACTGACGAAACTGAGAGTAAGTCAACTTTTCCATTTTTCATTGTAAACTAGATTGGCCATTGTGGCTATCCCGCTACCGCTCTAACGGCATTAAAACAGTGGGCATTCAAGTTTCGGTTGTATTCGACAACATTATCAGTTCTTCGCTTCCGGTACTAGAAAAGCTGTTTATTACAATCGGTTTTCCAGATTTACGGGATCGAAGTCTGCTTTCTTAATCATTTTTAGCTCCTTTTGAATTCACCTGGGTCTACCCCTTGCTTGCGTATCACGCCCGTCTCACCTAGCTTGAGTGTGTTCTCTTATTCTGCTGAACAAGTCTAGTTTTTCACAAATTCCGGGAATAGTGAAAACAAAATTCAAGGATTTCGACACATCGCCGCTTACCCTTAATAGACTCGGCCCACTTGCTGTCACTACTTCGGCCTCCAGGTTACTGCGTAGTATTCTTAATCTTTTTTTTTTCTCGAAAACGGCCTAGTTTGTAAATTTCCGCTGCAGGCAGCACCCAACGAAAATGGTGTTGAAGACGCGCTCTGCCATCGCTACCATTCTCAGATCACACCCTGAACACAACCACTCCGTCCTGGGCCTTTTTCAAGAGTTCCATTTTCTTCAGAAGAATGATTCACCCACTGTCGTGAGCGTTCTCCACTAACTCGCTTTCCTCAGTCAACTCCTCTCAAATTTCTTCTTATAGTAAATTGCTTCGCACTTATGTAGCAAATTTTCTTTTTTAGACGTGCCACAGTAGCCGCGACTATTATTATTTAACCTTTGCCGTCTAAAATACAACCTACTTCACTCAGTTTTCTCACGATTCCGAAACCAACACGAAATCTTAAGTGAAGTCTGCTGCTGTGCCTGAATTTGGCATATTTTCGTCAAAAGGAAGTGCTCCTAACTCATGTGTGACCGTACATTCTGACCCATAACTTGTGCGCTCCAAACTCATCTGGACTTTTTGAACGCTTCTTCAGCATTGCATAGTTTTACGCAGAAAAGCGCACTGACAATTCGTTTTACATTTGATCAAACTGAAAGATAATTAGTTTTTCTTGCAGTTTTGCCAATGATGGATGATGACGACCTCGATGGTGTGTACGCGACATCATCTCTTGCTGGAGCTGTCACCTACACGGAAGAGGATGCTTTCGATCCTGAAGAAGTAGAAGATGGGGAGGATGTCCATGTCGATGGAGGTCCACACACTTGCAAGTTCTGCAAGTTCGCGAGTACTTCGGCCGAGGTTTGACCTTCTGTGTTACACTTGTTTATCCTCTGTTCCCCACATATTTTTTCTAGGAAGTTGAAAAACATCGCGCTCGACAGCACAATCGCAATACTGCCTACTTATGCCAGCTATGTGATTATGAGGCCACATGGAGCAAATCGTTCTACAATCATTGCAAGGAGCACTGGGTGAGTCAAAGAAAGATTCCATCAGTCTACGACAGTGATTTCTCTTTGAAGAAGGCTAACTTGATTTATCTTTAATTAAGTTTTTTCTGCCTCATACGCTCTGCTTTTTTCGTTCTACTATTACTGTTCCTCTTCGAATTATATGTTGAATTAATTGGATTTTATTTTTTATTTTCTTCATGCTACAACCCCGCGCGTCTCTCGTCAGAATTTTAGGCGTAACTTTTTCTTATTTCGCTCTCAGCAAACTTAAATCATCGTTTATGATTATCATGCGTTTGCGCAGTAATTCGCTTGTTGATTGTGTAAACTTTTCTATCAAGGTATGCCAAATACACACGCTTTTCGTTAGTGTTCACGCAGATGACCTCTATTGGAAGAATCAGCAATCAAGATTTTCTTTAAGGCAGAACCTCCATACTCATGCGACCAATGTACGTTTGTTGCCAAAGACACTCTTCAAGAACTTCTAGCTCATCGCTTGAGTCACAGTACGTTTTGATTTCTTTTTGTTGGTTTTCCGTTTTTTTTTTGTTGTCGTAGACTGCTAGCATCATTATAAGAATGCTGTTATTATGAGTAAAATCTTAACCTTAGGCTAGCTCAAACTCAAAACAGTGTCCGACTAGCGCGCTATCCACTACTGTGCAGATAACTCTAGATTTCGTTCCTTGCTTAGCCGCATTTACTGCAGCTTTTTAGCATTTAGTGACTACGTGGCATAGCTCATAAGCACCTTTCGCGTTTTAGCAGGTGGGTATAGGTTGATAAAAGAAGGGAATCTTATCAGTTTTGCTGGTCAAAGGATGCATTTCAAAGCTGTGCATGGATACAACTTCTACATTCTTGCTCTGAACTAGTTTAACTTCGAAAAGTCAGTGGCTAATTGACGTGAACGTACAACCTTGCTCGGGAATTGAAGCGGGAGGTATATCAAGCTTGTATCACTTGGTAATCCCTCTGAGCAAGTTTCAAAGGGATGTTTTTTTGAAGTGAGCTCTCAATGCTCATTTGAGTAGTATAGGTTTTCTTTTTTACTTTTTATTCTCGTGGAGTTCATTAAGTCGATTTAGCGACGGACCGCTTCTTCAAATGTCTTGAATGCAACTTTCGCGCTCGCACTCGAACCCAACTTTGGGCCCATGAGCGGATGCATAGCAGCCTGGATGAGCGGCCTCTCCATTGTGAAGAATGCGGTAGAGGTTTCAACACACATACCGCCCTGGAGATGCATTTTTCGTCTCATGACGAACCTCGGTCAGTCAAGCTGGTGCAATGTGTTTGCTTCTATACTTGGCAATCAAAACTACTTGATGAAGACTTAGATTCATTCTAAGAATGATGGAATAATTTATTTATTTATTTATTTATTACATGTCAACATGTGTGGTTGCCAGATGGCAACAGAAACAGAGTCACATTAGGATACACACAACATAATATAATGAAGAAAAATAATTCGCTAGAGCTTCATTGGAGAACTTTACTAAGATGGGCTTTGAGGGCATTCATCGAATTAGGGAGGGAGTCAAGTTTAGTTAAGCGATTGTACACAGATCCAACGCGATTTACGAAGAATTTGTGCCTAAGATTTGAACGAGCTGCTCTGAAGTTTATCTTACTTTGGCTTCCTCTAGTAATTGATGGCATCATAGGAAATAAGTCAATGAAAGTCATAGAAAAAATGAGAACCAGCTCTTCCAGAAAGGAAAAAGTTCACTTGTTATGACCAAGAGTAGCTTTGCTTCTAGAATCTGAAAAGGTGTTGTCGAATTTGTATGTAGTACCAGAGTCTTTGTAGACTTGGGAATGTTAAGAAATTGAATTGCCATAATCCTCTAGGCTTTTCATTCCAGATCCATGGTTTGTGAAGATTGTGGATTTGCTACTTCAAATGCAGATCATATGACATCTCATCGTAGACAGCATACCGGAGATATGTTCTATTGTCATATTGGTAATTTATGCTCGTAACTCTTTAACCATTTTTGCTACATACTTGGTGGGTATTCTATCTCCAGAATTATTAGTAATTTATCACAGATAACTGCGATTACTCCTCGCCGAAGAAAAGTCAGTTGGCTGCTCATTTAAGAACGCATATGGCTGTGCGTGCGCATATGTGTAAGGTTAGTTAGCATGGTCATTAGAACACATCCGTCACCCAGTTCAAATGGAGCATTCCAGATTTGTGGCCGTGGTTTCATAGAAAAATCTCACTTGGTCCGCCATGAACGGATACATCTTGAAGACAAGCCGTTCAAATGTGATGCTTGTGATTATGCATCCAGTCGTCGCGACAAATTGAAGGTAAATGCAGACGTGATACTCGAGTAGAACGAAAGTAAGTATTCTTCATGTAGGAACACATTCTCAAGCATCACAACGGAACCATGGTTAATAAGTCTCAGAGGCGTCGCTATCGAAGAGCTAAACAGCTGGCTGCGCTTACCGCTCAGGTGACTCGAGATTTTGTATTAGACTTGATCGAGTAATAGTTATGTTTGTTCGATAGTTTTCGAAGTTTTCCTCAGATGCTTGAGTTTTTTTTCACGTTGGCGACAAACCTTATGTCACACGGGACGAGACACTTTCTTGGGTCACTGGGTAATCATCGGTCCCCTTTGAGGCAATTATAAGTGTTTAAGCAAAAATATCTCAAATTACAAGAGAAATCTAGTCGCCCAATGTTGGCGTACATATCACACTTGTCTTCTGATACTTTAGAACCACTCGATTGAATGTGGGTTAAAAGATTACATGATCACTTGAGCTAGAAGCAACACCAAGAGCATCTCCGCAACTACCTCTACAATGAAAAACAGATCATCTATTCAGGACTCAGAGCAGTCTTTATCGTTAGTAATTGTCTTCTTTCGGAGCAGCGCTTCTCCATTGACATTTCTGAATAGACTTGGGTTGTGGTGACTTGCTTATTGTTGATAGCCTCTTGAGGTCGATCGTTTTTGCTTTGTCTACCAAGCAGTATGCTGGTTCTGTTTAGTACTTTGTATTTAAAGATTGATACATTTTAGTTGCCTGATCGATCCGCTCCGCCTGAGACAATGTTCCGTCCTATTCCTGCTAACGAATCTGTTTCGCAGTGGGCAGAATCGCAGTCTTTCCGGGTACAATTTTCGGCATTTCAATGTGTCTTTGTGATTCTACTTATTTGGAATTGTTTAGAATGAAGAACAGTATTCTCCGCAGCACGCTCAACGATTGAATTCAACACTTGCTGGACAACCAGGACCGTCACAACCAATCGCAGAGTTTTCACCATTGCCTCGTGCTTTCTCCGTCACAAATCCTGTTGCACCTCCGCTCGTAGGGGCTATGTCGCCTGGATCGATGTCGTTGATGAACGTCCATTTGGGAGGAGTAGACTCACCCTTAATTGAGAAAAACAACATTAACGGTCTCGATAACACACCGTCATTGGTCACGCCTGTTCCTGTCCCAAGGTTCGTTGCACGTTTTTAATTTCTTGAACACAGGGTTTTAATAATAGTTATGACAATTCTCTTCTTTCCTGCTCGTGGTTGATACACGCCTTCATATTCAGATCACATGTAATGGTCAACTCATATCAGTTCTAACCATATTGCAGGTCTCCTCACAATCGCTCCGATCCTTTCGGCATAAATACACCTACTGATTTGAATCGACCAATGAGCTTACCTCCGTATGGTCAAGCCCAAACATCCCAACAGCCGTCAACAAGTGAACAACAACAAAGCTCTGGCCAATGGTTGTGGTAACTTCCTATCACTGTATGTAACACTTTCTCTCTATATCATTTAATATGTACATAGATGTTCAACTAAACTCGTCATTTGTTTTTTTTTACGTTCGTTTGCCGGATTAATGCGTTTTCACTGGAAAACTCCACTCAAAACCTTCATGTTTACCATTGATATCCTGCAAGGGAGAATGGCGCTTTAGCTAGAATTTTTCATGCAACGATGTTCTGTATTACTGACCATAGACCACACACCTATATAGCTTTGTATGCGAGTGAGAGGGTTCATTAGTCTCCAGGTGAAAAGTGTGGTCAAAGAGTGCAGATTGAGCCAGGAGCTTTGTAGTTCCGACAACAGCGACCTTTTACGAAGTACGTGAAATGATAAGCGATTGCCATGAAGTTCTATGAGCATGACTATTGTTCAGGGATGTACCAATATTAATCAGAAGTAATATACACCATGTGTATCACACTACCAGTTTTCATTTTATCCATCCGCTACTGCCATTTGAACCCGTTCCCATTAAACTGGTGAGCCCCATTCCTTCCCTCGGGATAGTCCCGTTCAGATCTAAAATCATCCCTTGCTGCGACAGCCGGGCACTTGTGAGTACAACCTTCTTACTAAACCTCACTCTTTTGGTTTTTTTCTGAGTCAAAAAGGTATTATTGCTATAAGAATTATGCTTTACCTGCCATCTTGTCCCCCCGGTTGCATTTATTTTTATGCGACTATAGTCGCAAGATTTTCTGACATTTGATCTACTGAATATTCTTTTTGATTTCTGTAATTCTTATTTTTCACATAATCGTTAACGTGGAATATAGCCAAGAATAGAAAAACCGTTTACAGGGACAGTGCTAAACGTCTGCTTGAACGTAAATGACTTTGAAATGTTGATGTTGTGAATTTCAAAAGCCTACTGATAGCATAATTTATATTAGAGAATGGATAGAACTAACCACTCCTCAAAATCTGCAATTTCATTGCTCCCTACTCCATGAATGAGGATGTATGCACTGCTGGGTGATCTTTGAATCTTCATTCATAATAAAGGCCACCTCGCTCCTAATTATGAAGCAAGGCCGATATCTGACCATTCATCGAGGGTCGGAGGTTTAGGTTAGTTGCCTGATGCAGAAAATGCATGCCTCGTATTGAACGACGTAAGTGGAAGCACATACGCCCTAGTGGTGGGAAGGTCCGTGCCAAACGATATACATCATCCTTTGGTAACTGCTGAAACTCTTTCCGCAAACACTCGTTTCCTAATCAAATGTGTCATTCTAGCGTGAAAACTGAAATGAACTGAAATTTTCGTTAAATTTCATGTATCTGACAGTTACAACTACTCCGTAAAATTTCCTAAGGAAGTTAAGCTGAAATAACAAGGACGCATTGATTCGCAAACGACGTACGACTTTTTGTGTTCATAGCGCTATGTTTTATTTTGAACACCTAGGTATGTGAATACTTCATGGGTATGTGCAACTGATACAGCAATTGCTGAATGCATTGATCGAATAAATTTGCTGCGTAGTCAGAATTTACGTGCAGACATAACTTAATAAAGTCTTTGACATAACATCTGTTGTTAACAACCAAGTAACATGAATTCAGTGAGGGCTAGAGAAAGGAAACGAATAACAATTTGTCAAACGTAAAAGTTTCACGAAGTTTCTGTCAAGCGTCGTGGCTCGTGATCGTCGTCCAGCCGGTCTTTGACGGAGCTCACTTGTCGATCAGAAACACTGCAAAACGTTTTTTGAAAGATTATCAATGATTCAAGAAATTCATGACATACCCAAGAATCCCAAGAGGAATCAGCAGGAGCGCAGCACTTGCAAGGTATAACAAACCAGGGAAGAAATGCAGCGTTTTCGGATAAAGATTGTTGAAAATTGTACTAGCCAGAATTCCAGTTACACCCTCCAACAATGCGATCACAGAGAAAATTTTCCCTTGAAAATTTTAGGTTGCTGTTTCGCCGTAATAGGAAGCAGAAGCAGTTTCACGATTCAGTAAATTTACCTTGCTCATTGGTTTCTATGATGCTAGAAATGAAAGATCGGAATCCAGTTGAGACAAAACGATTCAGTGACGTGAAAACTGAAAAAGTAAGGGTCGAGGGCGAGGGTCTAACTGGAGTATATAGAGCAGAAATACCGATTACTGAATAGGCCATCCCAGTGTTGGCTACAAAGGCGAGCATGACTAAGGATATAATCTTTGCGAGTAAGCCAAGACATCCGAGAATACCGTCAGTGAATCCACGAATGTACAGGAGCGGATAGACAACCATAACCTAAGAAAGGAAAACCATTAGCATTCAGTCATCCTATAAGAATCGCTGTAACAGCACGTGTCGCCCTTCCATCAAAAATTTTCCGGTACGATATTTCGGATTTCACCCTTCAAAAGCGTGTTTATCTACTCTGAGAAATCCATCCTCAGCAGCTCCCTCTGTTGTGAATTAGAAAGAATTCGAGGTCATGGAATATGCGAGACTTTGTCGAAGAAATAGTCAAACCGACAACTAATCCGAACAGCTTCCATCAGGAAAGGCTTGGCGATATAGCCCATAATTACTGACAGTCAAAGATTTCTTATAAAAGTTTGCCACCTTGTCGTCAAACGGAAGTCGTTTTTCAACCCTTTTCCTTTTTGACATGTTTCAAATGGATTATAATAAATTATAAGAAATTGTCAACTGAGCACTCTGGCGTGAATTAAAACTTAGCGAGCTTGAAACACACGAGAGTAGAAGCGAACACATCCTCAATTAAAGGCACAGTTCACGACGATTAGAGGTATTTGGACGGATTGTGGAAATGATAGCTCAGAATAGTTCAAGAGTAGCAAGAAGGCAAAAAACAACGAATTTAGAGAAATGTGAAGGTTCTAGGCGGAAGCGGTGTAGTGGCAAGTGGCGCACTATATCACACGCACGGTCAGGGGGTCGAACCCCGGATCAATGCCCGCCTAGGCCAACCAAGCCTTCATCCCTCCGGGGTCGGTGAATTGGTACCAGACTCGTCTGGGAGGATAAAAGCACTGACTTGTACATCGGCTGGCCACCGCGAGTCACTGTGTAGGCCACAATTACGCCGCTAATCGTAAGATTCTAAATGGAAATCGAGTGTGGAGGCGCATCCCCCATGGGATTGATTAACGCCAGAAACTTTGTCCTTTATCCTTTACAGGGTTCGAAAAAGTGATAAAACGAGGGGCTGGACGAGAATGAGAAGACAAAAGTTGCATGTAAGAGGTATGTGGACGAGCTGTCCGAATAAGTGTGCCACGGCGGAAGCCCGGTTTCGGAGCCTTCGTCAGCACTATCTAGGCCGTTATTCGACTAGACAGCTTCTCTTACTGCTAATCTTGAGGGTCACAGGTGAATCCCCAAGAAAAATCTAAGAAATCATTTTCATCGAGTTGTGCCTTTGAAGGTGGAAAAGTGTTCAGAATGATGAGACGTAATGAAGATGGCATGAAGTAGTGTCAATACAGAACCCAAGCAGGAAGAGTCAAAAAGCGTGCGTGTTTCAATACTGATTTTTTTCTTCACAATGAGAAATCAGTTGTAGGACAAGTCATTTTTGCCGACAGGAGCACGAAAACTAAACTGGAAACTGAACTTGGGCTATAAAAATGGGATGCTATTGTGTAAAGGATGATAAGCGTTCCAAATGGCGTACGACATTATGTCAATGATTCGGTAAAAAATATATGTATAAATATATTCCTGAAACTAGTAGGTAACAAAGTGACGTAAAATTCACTGTGAGAGTGGTTATACCGTACTGTAGTCCACTGAACCATCCGTACTCTTTATCGCCCCATCCCAGTTTGTATCGAAGATAGGAGTACTGTATGTCCATTAACCCTGAAAAATTCATATACTTCTCAAATCCTCACAAAGTTAAGCGACTTACCAGCAAATATAAGAAGTTCCACCCCAAAAGCTAATAAATTCAATCCGAGAAGCATCCGGAACTTGCGGGGAGCTGTGAGCACTTCTCGGTACTCGGATAGCGCTTGAACGGACTTCTGATACATTCGCAATAATATACCTGAGAATTCCAGTCAATAAATGAATAGGGAGAACTTCTAACTATGTAGGAATAAGTACTATCAAATTATTCGAAAGTAGGAAACACGAAATTTACCAGTGCTTGCGTGTGGCGCATCATGAGAACTGCTCGAATCTTCTACAAAAATCAGAATGTAGAAGAAAGCGATCGCTTGTAAAACCAGCATAAATAAAAATGTATATGAGTAGCCGAGGGCTCTGAAAGACGACAGAAGTAAGCCTATAATTGAAGAGCCTGATACAGAATGATCAAGGAAATTTATCACTTTTGTTCTCTTGCGTGGTTTTGGTGGAATCAATTTATTCTACTCTCTCATATTTCTATGTAATCGTCTTCTTTTGAAGGCTCAGCCATGTTGTGTATACGAGCTATAATGCCCACAAAATCACCACATCAGAACTGTTATCCTTGATTTTACTCTAGCAGTTCCGACGACGTATTTATGGCTCAAGACTCAGGATCCTACACCTCGGAAGAACCTGATGTCCTCGAGGACAGTTAATGATACTTCCTAATGGTCCGTGTGATTTTGAAGAAACTGAACCAACGCATGCAAAAGACACGCATGGCTGTTCGTTTGTCATATATGGACATCGTCACGGACATCTGGTGGACATCTGGTACTCTTTCGAAACTTTCCCTTAAGAAATCACAACGTCTTTAATGATTTTTCTGTATACTGGCGCACTTTTTCTCAGAATTATTACAGTTGTAATTCTTATCTTGACAAGAGCAGTCATTATGATGCTTGCTTGTCGATGCCGCTTGATGTTGCCGATGGCGATGGCAATTGGATTTACATGCTCTGAAGGAACAGTTCACGATAAGAAAGATCCCGAGATTTCCCGTTAGAATGAATATGGGGCCCGCAAGAATAGTACATAGGCCGCTGCACGGTCGAAAAGCGGGCTAGACAGGGGTGACAAAGGCTCCAGAACAGGTCCGGTCGACACACTCGGCACTCAAAAACGGCCGTGTTATGACGACATTGTTATCATTGCTCTATTAAAAAACGAGACGAAGAGTAGTACACTTGAATGAGAGACATCGAGATAGCAATCTTGTATAACCTCCTCTCTTGATATTGTTTTGAAGTCATCTATCTTTGAAATCCGATAGCTCTTTCACTTCCTTGCATGACTCTGCACCACGAGTCCATTACTTCACTCAAAATAGATAACTCAAAATTATCGTGAACTGTAGCTTTCAATAATCATATGGTCGCAATAAAACGCCTCTCACTCAGCTACTAATTCGTGTTCAACCGAAGGATTCGACGAGTTAGTTCGAAAACCTTTACTTTGCCAAACTTCTGCTACCAATCAGATTGAAAGATCAGCGAAAAGCTCCGCTCATGACCAATCTAGCTATTTAATAGTTCTAGATCAGTTTGAATTTTGTAAGATGATTAAGATAAATCAATTAAGATCATCGAGCCGAAAAGACTAATATTTTCAGTAAATATTATAGTCGGGAAAGGGGAAATGGACGCTTTGTTAGGCAGACGTGAGACTTACTAATCCGAGTGTAAGACCACAGCAGGTACTTATTCGACCTACATTGGACTCTATACATCGAACTTCTACTATGACTCAACCTGATTTCTAGAGCAAGTTTGTGATTAACTCATTGGAGAATTCGCTATATTGTGCTAATCCCACAAATGGTGAGAACAATGATCCTTACTCCCTCATGGTTCCTGATAGAACGTATCCGATGGTGCCTCCGAGTCCAATAGCAGCTTCAACGCTAGCTATTCTAACACTCCTGCGAGACGTAGTCGTCGTCTTAACTCCATAGCTAATAGCCGTGGCTGAAAAGGAATGATATCTCAATGCTTACGTAGTAGGCCTTACATAGTAGCTGTAAAAATTACATATTATCGAGACGAATCCACCGCAGACGCCGAAAAATGCGTCACTGATAAGCAGATAGTAGATAGATGCACTCATATAGGATGTTTGTATGATGTAGTTTGCTGTGCAAATGATCAATCCGAAGAAAGGTATGAGCAGAGGCACTTTGATGCTCCATGAATCCGATGCTGAAATGGAAAAACGCTACAAAAGTGAATGGGACAGATTTAAATGAATGTTATATAATGTTCACACAGTCAATCAAGTTTCGGCACACAACCAGCAACTGGCCATTTCTCGAACTACACAGTTGTCGGTCAGGTTTCATCATGTAGAAGGTACTGTACCCTCAAACCTGTTCCAATATAACTACGACATGGGCTGCTTTCATAGTCCGCCAGCCGGCCGGCGAGCCGGTGTTCCGGCTGAGGTAGTGCTAGGAAGGGGGAGGGAGGCAGACGGGCAGATGCAAATTGTTTTGACGAAATTAGCGAAACCCAGACCTGTCATCTGCTACCTGCCATCTGTGCCGCCTGTACCCACACCAAACGACGGGAACAGGAGTTCCGGTCCAACACAGACACAGACACACAAAACACACGGACAAATCAACAGACACGCTTAGTTGTTGATAGTAGGATGTGTAAAACAGTCCCGCAGTCATTTTTTCTGCTAACCTGTCGGTTTGAAATTCATCTATCTGCCTGTCTGCAAAGAGGTGGTAGGATGAAGTCAACTGGCGTAATGTTACGTATAACGCATTACACCCTTCAAATCAACATGCCTTCGCTAGTTGGTAGCTGTGAGGTCGAGTTAGCTGCATCAGGCATCGTGATGCTGCAAAGGACGACAGTATAACCAGCTGCGTAGTTGCAGCCAGCCTCACATGCCTGATCCGTCTACCTGACGCTCGGTAAGCAGCGCTCATGACACCAACTTTCTAATCGACCTGTCCTGGTCACCCTCTTCTTCACCAAACGAATTGAAAATTCAGCACCGGATGACGGCTTCTACAGTAACCTGGCTGTTCGTTTTGGCCAAAACAATTGATGCTGCACAGCCACGTACACCCCATCTACAAACAACGTATGTCCTTACCCAAGGTCTTCCTTCGATGCGTAGCATGCATGATGGGATTAAGATGAGCGCACTCAAATGGGGTTTTTCAAGCTGCCGTGGTTTGAAATAATCCGCTTCTAAAATTCTGCGTTCATTCCATTGTAATCCATTGTGAAGTACGGTATATTCGAGTTCCAGCAGTGATTTGTTACACTTCTAAGCTTGGCCGGCTGAGCTGAAAATCTTTCTCACATTGATGCTTTTTTTCTCATGGTCAGTGATGCTCTTTCAAACTGAGGGCTGCAGAAACTACGAAGTAACCCTAAAGAACTGCTGCTTTCTATGGACTCGTCATGAGGATCTTGACTATTTAAAAAGTAGAATCGCAAAAGGAAAAACTCATTTTGCGAAACCGCAATTGATAATTCCTCCTTAAAAGGTTTCTGATACATTGCCGAGGACAAGAATCTACGACTCTGATAGATGTTGCAAAAACTGCCGTTCAACAAAGAGGATATGAACGCTTTTCAATATCATAATGTCAGTTTGATTTTTTTTAGTTTCTCCAACGGTACGGTTCAACCCTCTCTGCTTCTCACCTGCTCCCAGTGCCAGCGTTGAAAAAAGCGAAGGGATAATGAGCACTAGAGACGACAAAAAATAGAAATAATTGGCATCCGCCTGCACGTCTTTATCGTTGTGATAAGCCGTCACGTTAGAGCACAAACTCTCGTCCTGAATATTTGGAACACTGTCAGAGAACGAAAACAAGGAGAGATGACCTCATTTGCGATCATTCTAGAACTTAATATGCAAATCTTGATCAATAGCAAGCATAAAGGTGACAGGCCCGATTTTCAACTAGCAGTGTATACCGAATAGCGTGGTTTTGACAACGCGCTTTCCTAATGCTGCACATTATCATCTTCTGAAAAAGTTGGAGAAGAGTGTGAATAAGCGTCTATTAAATTGACCAAGCATTACGGTAAGACCACTATGCTTCCGCCATTATGTAACGTGGCGTCGTCTAACAGAGTTAACATTACTCCCATTACCATTCTGGCTAAGGATTCCAGGATGCAGGATAAGGATTTGCAACCGTTCGATACCGCACCGTACTGCACATGATCAAAAGACACATCCAAACGCATCAAAGCCGATGTATTATGAATGTCGATGTATCGATGTATTAGCCTCATAAAATGCACCTAACTTGTAGTTACATGCGGAACTTTTATAAGCTAACCCAAATGGGAACCTACTAACTACCAATAATCAACCTATAGCCTGACGTTTCTATTCTATGATAGGCGAGTTTGTTACAAGCAAGCTCACAAGAAAGAAATCATTGAGTTGAGCCTAGGAATTTTTTGGATTCTTCCAGAAGCCGTGAAACTTCGAAGTCTGCGGCGATTTTTGAGTGCAGGTCCCTTCAGGTCGCCGTTTGCTCAAGTGCAGTTAGAGCTCATACCTTCATCTGCGACGCTCCGGACCCTCTTTGCGAGTGTTGAAGCTACCGATACCGATCCTCGGGTAGTTAGTCCATTGAGGCGGTGGTTACATCCACTGTAGCCACAGGATTTCTTCCGTTTCGCCCCTTCTCGCCTCGAGCCAGTGTTAGGATTGGTAGGAGGGGGGAGGGGGGGGGAGGAGGGGGGAGGGCAGGAGGGGGAGGGGGAAGGGGGATGGCATTTGACATCACTTACAACAGGAAAGGAGCCAAAGATCTGAAAGTGCCCTGGATATTTATATTAATCGCGAAAGTTTTGTCTACAAGATCACCGCATCAGATCGTGAAGGTTCCAAGGTTATGGAAGCCGTGAAACTAATTGAAATTTTTACTTATGTTCTGGGTGCAATGGACATGTGAGTCGACGGAAACCTTCCCTTTCGAACGATCTGTCTGTTGTTTGTATTCTTAAAACCCTCATCTAATTCGTTCTCAATTTAGTGGGCAGTTAAGCAATCATCCACGGCACCTATTCCTCACTGAATGAAGAGCTCAGCCCAGCCATGACGTCTTTCCTCAGAGGAGAAAACAAATTTGTAAAGTCACAGTTATTTCACGATTCTTTTTGGTATAGTTCACTTCACATTGAAAGAAAGGCGCCTGAAGTCATTAACACCTTGCCCGAAATCTTTGAGGCTAATCTTGAAAACTTCGGATGACAGCGAAAGATGTGTTTGTGGTCAATTCGTCATCTCTCTTTCGCGCATGACACTATGGTGATCTACTATCGTTCACCAGAAAAAGAGCTTAAGACGTTATGCGTTCCCGAAATTACGGTTGAATAGGTGCAATTACAGAGTGTATCACTGAGACGCAAAGCATACACTATGAGCTGACAAGATGTTTTGGCTTCTTCATGGCAACTCACACAAGCACATGGTCGTGATGTAACCAAGTTCGTCCTTCATGCATGCGGAAGTGGGACTCCAATTAGGAGCAAAAAAGCCATAGACCATTCTCTTGCACTTCAAACTTGAAGGTTATGGCCGAAATCAAATAGATAAAGATTACTTTTCAATTCAAAACGTGTACATCCCCTTAGAAGATACGAGTTCTCCTCTCGCGCTGTGACGGGGCAGTCGTTGTCTTATCATCAGGTGACCAGAGAGGATTATTGTAATCGTCTCCCATGGACTAGTCCTCTTTGCAGTCGATAACGAGATTGTCGTACATAGCATCAAAATATATAGGTGGAAATCTCTCAATCTGCTTTTGTTCTTTTCTGGTGGTGTTCGCGTTATGTCACAGTAATCAATGTACAAATACAATAACATCACCTGGGGCAGAACTTCTGTAGTAATATGTTGGAGAGCTTTGATCAAACGAACGATATAATATACCTTTCTTATTTTGGCTTCCGAAGTACATTTAGAGCAGAGGTTTCATAATTCCGTTCGCACGAATTGAGCTGTAACCTTGTTGGGCCGATGAGCGGCAGGAAAAATGTTTCTTGAAAGACATTCTCGGGGCTCCTAAAGTGTGAGGAAGTTTCCTAGATAGTCAATATGAAGCATAATAACATTCTTGGAATTTGGGCAGTTGCACAGGTTAGCCACTGCTCTCTTCAGTTTTCCGTTCGACACAGTGCCATAGGATACGGAGGTGGGGGAAGGAGAACAATTCTATACTTGTATAATACATATATATGTATAATACGTATATACAATTCTATAGCAGATTTGGAACCCACATTTGATATCCATTTCTCTCTGTCGTCGTCCGAAAGCAAATGAGGTTAACCGCCTTCCCCGGCATTAGCTGGGCGATCCGACTGGTAAAGATGATAAATGACAAGCTAAGTAATTGAAAAGAATACTAATGACTAATAAGTATCACTCCCAGTTAGTGTTACCCCTCCTCTATCATTTATGTGTACCTACAGGGTGTCCCAAAATTTTCGAAACTTCTCAACTGCGAAAGACGATGGAATTTCTATGCACGCTAGCTAACACTATGTGCTACAACATGCCAAAGTCGCATTCCAATATATCCCCGTGAGCCCGAATAGAAGTCGAAGTTTGCTTTCGACTTGATCGCATGTGGCACGCTGGTATCCTTCTCCATTTCATCCCAGCCGTCCTCCAGCTTTTGCATTCTAGGACTCCAAACTGGGAATGCAAACTCGACAGGTCCTCTTCTAATCAGGAACCATTCCTGGGATTCAAGTGAGTCAAGTTCTGGAAAATAGGATGAACATTCCTCTTCACCAATGAAGTCGGGCAGCTGTCGTCGGCACCACTCGCGGGCAAGCTTGCCTTTGTGGGCTAGAGTAGCGTCCTGCTGGATGGACTATGAGATGTTTCAGAAAACGTAGCCTGATCAGTACTTCAGTACTTCCATCAGTACGTTGTTCGAGTACTGGTCTTAGTCAATTTTCACGCCTGCACCTACGAAACCACGTGCGGCTTACCCTTGCCTTTGATTTCCTCGAAAAACATCATTTTACTATTCTGATAGCAACCTTTTTGTGAGCTATTACACGCTGGATGTTTCTTTCCGGAACGCGAACGTTTTGGTTGTTGAGGGATGGTTTTATCGTGAAAAATTTTTTGACCAGAGAAAACGACGAAGGGTAGCGTGTCATCACTCAAGTGGGTCTGCGACTTTCTGCATTTTCTGGCCCTGCAGAGTCTGTTGAGATCGGGATTGGAGCAAACGATAGGAATGGTAGTGAGGCTTCTGCATGACATTCTTCCATCGCAATAACTCCTGTAAGCCGTGCCCGTTGACTTTCTTTTGATGGCTCACCCAGGATCCCGACCGGTTGGCAGACGGACCATTTTGATAGTCCTATCTTCAGAAACATTCTACCTTTCTATCTTTCCTGGTTTGTCTCTGATTCAATCTTCTTTTCTATATCGTTTAATAGCCTCCTATACGGTTATTATGAAAATTCCCAAAGAATTTAATAATGCCCTTCCACCTCTCGCGTGTCAATGATTGCAAGTGACTTTGAATGAGCCTCCTCCATCTGAAAGATATTGGGAGTTCCACATCAGTAACCATGCATATTGCAAGGAAACCTTCTTATGCAACTAATTAATAGTAGGTAATGTGAATTCGAAAGATTGTTTCTACCTTAAAAATTACTGAACTTTGGTGCCAATAATTTTGGGACACCCTGTATGTAACAGCAGCAGTATTTAGGTTACCAGTTCTTAACCCTTTGACGACAATGCCGATTTCGACGTGACGCGCTCATGGGTGGGTGCCAGTCGCGCTCGTGACGCACGCCCCCTTCTTTTCGTGCGCGACTGGCACCCACCGGTGGCTGCCATGGTCCCAGGAAGAACCCTTTATCTGGCTTGATAAACTTACAATATTTCCGCATAGAAACATCAGATCTTATTTTAACTTATACAAAACTGAGGCTTGGAATTGCGCTCGTTTGGAAGCAATGTAGGTTCAAATTTTGGTAATAGGGTAAGCAGTAGGGATTCGTATAACATCTAAGGAACTTGAGGATGAAGAGATCGACCGTGTTGTCACATAATTGCAAATGATGTATTCTAAGCACTGCTTCTAATGCTTCCAGGGCATACATGAATCTTGCCAAAGTATCTAAGTCGTCTCAGTACTACTCAATTGACTGTACATGTTTGTAATAAATAAGCTACTATAAAACCTTCAGGTGGACCATGTTGAATATAAATACCACGATGTTTGTTGAAAAACATGAAAATATTAAACAAGCTTCGAGCGTGCAAGTAGTAAAGGAAAAAACATGGTGGCACCCAACATTGAGTGCCATGGTCCCATGCGCCAGTCATAGTGGCACCCACCGGCGGGTGCCATGGTCATCAAAGGTTTAATGGACGAGAAGTACCCGAAGCCGGATAAGATGGGGAGCCCGACGCGGAACAAAGCCGTTAACTCGGGTAACAGCGTCTATCAGGAAGAAGCATTTGCAAGCTTTGAAGACGGAAAACCTTGAAAAGAAATTCATATGGGTTGCTCTTTCTACGTATACAGTTTATGGCAAGAGTAGGCGGGACGTAAGCAAGATCGTAGCCAAGAAGATTGCAGAATGGAGAGATTAGCGATCGTTATTCCTATTTGAAATGAAATAATGTGGAGGATCTAGGTGTTTAGAGGGAGAGTGAATAAGCATGGCAATGAATACTATATAGATTCTTTGGCGGCAGGGAAAGAAGATTAGCTTAGAACAAGGAAAAACAGGTGACTTCGCACTTGAAGGGAAATATGGAGTTGAAGTGGTTAATTTAGGTAGATGGAGGATAGGTGAGGAGGTTCAATGGAATGAAGTAAAGAGGAAAAAGTCGACAGGATAGGCGATCACGGTATTTGAACCCCTCTCCCCCATTGCATTAGCTCAAACTCTACCAACATACTCAAACTTAAGAAGAGCCATTATTCGTCATACACGTGCGGTATCGAACGTAAGCCCAGTACTACATAACAGGTCTGTGCTATCAAACGACGCGTTGTTCCAGCCAATAATGTCTATGCAGAAACAATTATGAATGAAATAATGGAAATAAAAAGTAGAAGAAAAATCCAACAAAATATTATCAAAAAGCAAACCTGAGCATATCGTTCGAGGCACGACTTCTCATAAATCAAGCTCTGGAATACCGGATATTTCAGGAAGCTGGTCAACATATACAGAAACAATGGAATTTCCATTCTGAGGCATCTCCACAGAACTCCGATAGTCCTCGGTATCATTTCGTCAATCTTAAACACAAGAAAAATTAATGCGTAGCCGAGTTTTTTCGCGATACATTTTACTTGACATTTTACGATGTAGAACCGATGCTTTTCGAAACTAAAACATCGCAGATCCGAATAGTTTTTCATCATCGAACAGAGTATCCACAGCAGTTTACACAAGTCAGAGCCTGAATTTCCACCGTCAGAAAGAATGGCTTCGATTCTGCTGGTTCCTCAAAAATATTCAGAGCGAAGTAAGACTGGAAATCACCAAGTTGATGGAGCTCTTTGTCTACATCTACAGTTCTACCCAGCTGTCTACAGATCTACAATGCTACTGCTTTTTGTAAAAGTAAAGAAAAGTTCAATGGTCAGACCCGCTAATCCTAGTTAATGGTGCAGAACCGCCTTAAATTGATCTGTCACAAACGCTAGGGTGTCACACAACCTACCATTGGCTTCATACATAAACTGCTTCGGTTGCCATGCCGCGCCGGGTAGGAATGCGCACATGACACGCTCATCTAGTAAACCGCCCTCGCTTCTTGTTACCGGTGCTCATCTCCATGGCAGTTTTGTACATGTACCGTAAGCCTGCATGTTTGACATCGCTGGGGTGACATTGGGATAATAGTGTTCTTGATCTTTTTCTACCTACCTCGCACCAATCTTGCAGTAAACACTCTTATCTGGGTATCCAGATAAGGCAAGCACTCTTTGCAAGCAATTTCCATTTCGATGGTATGTGATTGACTATAAAAAACTATTCACCCCACTATCAATGTTACTTACTTACTGCACCATTTGCTGTTTTTAATGCGACAGTAACACTCCCCTCTAGCGCCACGGTCTCTTCCTGTAGACTGCGCAAACTTTTGACTCATTGCGAAGTTCGCCTTTAGAAATGCACTTAAGTCATCCATTTCCGATCAAGCGGTACTGATACAAAAACGATGGTCAGTGCAAGTGAAGCGCATCAAGAGCAGCCGTGCCAGCACTAGGCGTATCATTCTACTCATGATGCAAAAAGCAAGAACTGAAAGCTTGAATACGTGAGCGAAAAGGAGTTGCCCTTTGACAGATGAGATGTTTTACAGATGAGAAAATAAAACGAAAGACCAGTCTATCAAGCGAGATTACTGACATAATACATTTCTTTAGACACTCTCGAAACAATGAACTTCTCGACTCCCACAATCTTTTTCAAATCTTTTATTTCGTCGTCACAAGTGACGTCGAAAGCATTCGATAAATTTACAATTCCCTGACGTAATCATAAGTCATGATGAACTTCAAGTCAGGAGCGTGAGCATTATGGCGATGATTGTTGCAGAATAATGGTCTCATGGAGAAAGTTGGAATGAGCTATATTAGCAGGCATCTAGTTATGCCAAGTTTTGTACATAGGAACAGCTCCAACTGCAATGGGATCCGTAACAGTTGAAGGCTTTCTGAAGGCTGAAGGAATCTTCATCGAATCCTCATTTTTCAAAACGATACTCGACGTTACGGCATCCAAATAAGGGAGGCATGAAGCGGTTTTCACCTACAAAGGTACATTCACAATGAGAAGTACGTATAACAGCAGGAGCTGAATCAGAACTATCGAAAAGTGACAGAATCATTTTCAAGACTTTCAAATGGATCCATGGCTGCTCCTTTCCTCGATGGCATAGTTCCAAAGAATTCTGGAGGAAAAGGACGAAGTAAAGGTGTTTGCGCAATTCTCTATTCGACGAGAACAATCCCTAGCGAGATCGAAGTAACACGAAGACCGCATCCAAAACCTAACACAATTGCAAAATAAGAACAACAGTAACTGTCAACAACTGGTAGGAGCTGATAAGAAGCCACAGAAGAAGAGTCATCGAAATGACTATACTTTCCATGTCAACAGTGGAATTTTGACACTTCGGCAGATGATGTGGGACGTGATGGGACATGGATGCTTGCTGTCAGCAACTGATTAGAAGTGGTAAGGCCTGATAAGTTGCCAGAGAAATAAGAGTCACTGAGTCTTGTGTTATTAGTGGTACCTTGCTACCTGTTGGATGTCTCAAGATTGCTGATGCATGATGACATGGATTAATAACAGATGATGGCTGTTATGGAGCTATAGAAAGCAGGAACCATGGGTTGGTGTCTCTCAGGATGTCAGTGGAAGCTTAACAGCTTGGCGAGTGATGTGGAATTGGTCGAGTTCGCGGGTTGCTGAGGAAGTCTCATAACAACTGATAGCGCTGATAATTACCACTTTGATATATGACATTTCGTTGTTCCATAGGGTTAGACGGAATGATAGAGTAGTTGACAAAAGAGTCCAAGTTAGCGTCATGTAAGGAAAATGGTTTGTTTAAAGGCTTGTTTTCGAATTACATAGAATACCCTTCAAGGCTTGCGTCTAGCCAAAAAACAAAGAGTATCATCTTTATTCCGATCTCACGACACATTTTTATGATCGCGTACAAGACAGAGAATCCTAACCGATTCATTCATCCCCCACAAGTAAAAGTAAACTACCAAGCACCTGAAGGAAGTTCTGCTATCTACTGACGCAGAAATTGTTAACTAAAGTTCGGAAGTCCTATGCAATGGTCATCGCAAGTTCCTACCGTAAATAGAGCAGACGCTCAAAAATCTGATCTCAATTTCGAAGAGTACTCAACAAAAGTCAGTTACCCTGCAATAGATGAAGATAGCTACAAAATGGCTGAAGAACCAATCTAGCTACTGCGAAGCGGTATAAATCATATCGAGAGGTGGAGAAAACCTCATGAAACTTCAGAATAGGATAAGAGTACAAAAGTTGTCAATTTAGATCTGATAAAGCGATCCAATGTTGGATAACCAAAAATTCGAAACGAGTCCCAGCCACATTGATAAGTAGCAAGTGCGAAAAGATTTTCATGTATACCGCACTCCAAATGCAAATGCATGGGAGACAAAATGCATGTAAAACTTGGGTTTGTTCCATAGAGATCACCAATGTAACAAAATGCATCATCCGCATGATACCAAAGAATAGGGAAAGTTCAGACAGATTCTTCCGAAAGCAAGGTAATAATTCGTCGGGTAACTCGAATTCAGCCATCACTGCGAGAACTGAAACACGTGTGCGAACATTCTGATCCCTAAGACCACTCACTATTGCCCAGATTTCACGGGAATGCAGAATTCCTAGAATTCTGAGCAATATCTGAGACCTTGTCCAAGTTTGTCGAGCCGAGTTTATCTGGTCAATCCCAGTCTCTGTCTTTCTCGATCTCAACAGCATTCCGATGGACTTCCTTTTTGCTTCACTTGTACCAAAGGGCGACAACCCCCTTCTGTACAAGTGAAACAAGAAAGATAGTTTAGTGGAATAGTGTTTAGCACAGAAGACTGAAAGTGCCCCGACAAAAGCGAAGCCGACGCACTGAGTCCTATGAATGGTACTTGCACTTATTATATATTCAACAACTACAGGTTGTCTTGCGGCCGGAAATGTCGTACCCTTCCTCGACAAAAACTGTAAAATTCTGTACCGGGCTCTGGTACCTTACGCCGAAGTAAAATGAAATGGTCGTACTTCGCGAAAAACATAATTTCTTTTATCACAGCATAACCCACCTAGATGTCTGTAAGTGTCGAGTGCCCGTATCACTTTTGCCGGTCGATGCTGATGCATCCAGGGCCCTTTACTTACATGTAGGAAACCAGCTGATTCACAGGTTGCCTTAACTCCTTCACTCATGTGGAATCTAACTCCTCAAAGGCGCTTCAACATGTTTGTGTTGTTTTTTATTATTTTACGCTCCATTATTTTAACAATGATAGAAAGAATACGCAAGTGCATAAGGAAGCGTACCACCACCTTATGAAAAAGCTGGGATGAGGCAAAAATTGAACACTCAGTTGGGCATTGATTTATTGTTTCTGTTGTAGATGACCGCTCAACGGTCGTTTGCTAACTCTCATGGGCTTGACTTGTGATAAACTATACTGTCTATACAATCACACTGTTAGTAACTGATGTGCGACACTCGACTATAAAAGCCTCATTCTACGGTGTGCATAATTATTGTCGTCTTGTGCTCAATAAAGCACTTCGTCTCCGGAGCTGTAACACTGGCGATCAGGATGCCGAAGAATCACGACGTGCCAAGCGACGCCCCAGCTGCATCGAAGGATGTACCACCGTGGGTTACTCAGTTTCTTGCTGTTTTTCAAGAGCAAAACCAGGCACTTCAACGGCAGATGCATCAACTGCTAACTGTGCTTGTGGATCAGAAACTAGGACCGGAGCAATCACCCACGAAACAGTCTCCTGATGCGTACGGCGACCTTATGCGGGACCTGCCGTATTTCAACTACGATGAGGACGACGATTCCACGTTTGATGCATGGTACAAACGCTACGGACCAGTAATTGATGATCGAGGATCCTCACTCTCCGATGATCGTAAGCGAAACCTTATCATTGACAAGCTGGATAAGGCAACATACAAGACGTATTCGGAACACGTTTTACCGTTGAAGCCGCGAGATATTGAGCTACACACTACTGTCGATACAATGGCAAAGCTATTTGGACCAAAGAAAACTTTGATTCGTCGACGTTTTGAATTTTTGCAGTCTTCTTGTCCTCCAATTTCCGGAACACACATACCATACCGTGATTTTGGCAACACAATCAAGAAAAAGTTTGAGGAGGCCTGCATGAAGGACGTCGACAGCGAGTCACTCAAATGTCTCGTCTTCGTTTCTGGTCTCACAGACGCGTCACATTCAGAAATGCGACTTCGTCTTCTGAATAAGATGAACCGCCTCAAGGAAAGTGACCCTCTACCAGTTCTCGACGACTTCATCAGTGAATGCGAAACGTTCGTCACGTTGCGCTCGGACAACCAAACAATGGAGACGAAAGAGATAAACGCGGCTCACCAGCGAAAACCAATGAAGAAACAACGCTATCCAAAGCGTGTGAGTTTCCGAGATCGTTCCTTTTGTGAAGATCAAGAGGCTACGGCAGATAAACGAAATCGCAAAAGCTTGTCAACCCAAAGGACAAGAACAAAGTCCTCAAAACGGAAACTTCGATGTAAAAATGTAGCCATTACAGCTCGTGACGCGCGTACCTACATGAAGGTGCTCATAAATGGAGAACCCACTCGTCTGCAACTCGACACTGGAGCAGACATCACGATGATATCACGCAAAACATGGAGGAAGATCGGGTCACCGATTCTCAGTCAAGGTATTGCAATAGTGAAAACCGCTGATGGTTCACCTATGCATATCCATGGATGTTTTGGTACTGAGTTCACAATCTTCGACCGCAACCAGCAGCCTATCTCTGGACGAGGAAAATGTTATGTTACGGAAACGACCGATCTGCTAGGACTCGAATGGTGTATGCAAATGCCAGACTACCGTCAACTCAAGGATCAGTACAACTGTCGACACGCAACGGCAACATTGTGCAACAACCGCACTGAACTTACCGCTTACTTGAGAACATACTTCGCAAATGTATTTGCTCCAGGACTTGGACGCTGTACTAAAACTAAGGCGAAACTGTTCTTGAAACCGGGTGCTCAACCAGTATACCGTAAAAAGCGACCGGTGCCATTTGCCTCTCAGCCAGCCGTTGATGCAGAGATCGACCGCTTAGTGCAAGAAGGAGTACTGACAGCAGTTGATCATTCAGACTGGGCAGCACCAATAGTTGTCGTGAAGAAAAGCAACGGCAGTATCCGACTATGTGCGGATTATTCAACTGGACTGAATGATTCTCTTTCACTCCATCAACATCCACTGCCGACAACAGAAGAGATCTTCACAAAACTCAACGGTGGCCAACTATTCTCACAAATCGACCTAGTTGATGCTTACCTACAGATCGAGGTAGATGAAGGCTCAAAAGAATTGCTGACAATCAATACCCATCGTGGTCTTTTCCGATACAACCGTCTACCATTCGGAGTAAAGTCAGCTCCAGGTATATTTCAACAAATCATCGACTCCATGATAGCAGGACTTGACGGAGTAGCAGCGTATCTTGACGACATAATTGTTACTGGACGAACAACAATGGAGCACCTCCACAATCTCGAAGCTCTTCTTCGTCGAATTGAGCAATATGGTTTCCGTGTGCGCGAGGAAAAATGTCATTTCATGATGACAGAGATCCATTATCTCGGGAACATAATTGACGCAAGCGGCCGACGTCCGGATACTGAGAAGATCCAAGCCATCACAAAAATGCCACGACCCGATAACGTCGCGCAACTCCGCTCTTTTCTGGGAATGCTGAACTACTACGGAACATTCATTTCAGAAATGCGTCAACTTCGTGCCCCACTTGATGCCCTATTGAAGAAGGATGTACCCTTCAAATGGTCTCAGGAATGCCAAACTGCTTTTGAAAAAGCTAAGAAAATCTTGACCTCTCCACTCCTGCTCACACACTATGACCCCAAGTTAGACCTGATTGTCGCAGCTGATGCTTCCGACTACGGCATTGGAGCCGTTATCCTACACCGCTTCCCAGATGGTTCAGAGAAGGCAATCAGCCACGCCAGCCGAAACCTCACTGAAGCAGAAAAGAAGTATGGTCAAATTGAGAAAGAAGGTCTTGCATTGGTCTACGCAGTCCGCAAGTTCCACAGGTATTTGCTAGGACGCCAATTCACGCTTCTTACAGACCATAAACCTCTACTATCAATATTTGGAAGCAAGAAAGGCTTGCCAGCCTACACAGCCAATCGTCTACTACGATGGTCACTGATACTTCGAGGATACGATTTCAAGATCGAGTACAGAAAACTACAGACTTTGGACAAGCTGATGCATTGTCACGTCTTATTGCTGAACAGGCGGAACAAGCCGAAGACATCGTTATTGCAGCCGCTTCGCATGAAGCTGAACTCGAATGTAAGGCTGTGAAAACACAGGTTCCCATTGATGCGAATTTGATCGCAGAAGAGAGTGTCAAAGACGAAACACTGAAGGATGTAATCCAGTATGTTCGCGAAGACAAATGGCCGAAGAAGCCTCCGCTGAAGATAAAAAGTTATTTCGCACTTCGTCATTCTCTCTCACTCCACGACGACTGTCTTTTCTTCGGACCAAGGATTGTGATCCCATCGAAGTTCCAGAATCGTGTACTTGCCTTGCTACACGAAGGACATCCGGGTATGTCGAGGATGAAGAGTCTTGCTCGTTGTTATGTATACTGGACAAACATTACAAAGGACATCGAGAACTTTGTTAGAAAATGCACTAGCTGTCAAGAAGTTGCCAAAGCACCAGTCAAAACGGAACTTTTTTACGTGGCTGAAGGAAGAGAAGCCATGGTCACGTATCCATGTGGATTTTGCTGGCCCAATACATGGAAAAATGTTTCTCATTGTTGTGGATGCCTACTCAAAATGGCCAGAAGTCATTGAGATGTCTACAACCACGAGCAAAGCTACTATACGGCAACTCAGCAGACTGTTTGCACAATTCGGATACCCTCAAACTCTAGTTTCTGATAACGGAAGTCAGTTTACCTCAACTGAATTCACGGAATTCTGCAAAGCAAATGGTATCGCCCACCTCCGCTCCCCTCCCTACCACCCACAATCGAACGGTCAAGCTGAAAGATTCGTGGACACTTTTAAACGTGCACTAGAAAAGCTGAAAAATTCCGAAACGACGACGGAAGCTGTTCAGAAATTCCTTTTGTCCTACCGCAGCACCCCGTGCACATGCTCTAACGAAGGGCGATCACCAGCTGAGAACTTCCTGGGACATCAACTACGCACACCTCTCACTCTGCTTACTATGCCTCGACACACGACTGCGGAACGAGACAAGAACATGGAAGACCAGTTCAACCGCCATCACGGCACCCGTCCAAAATCTTTCGAACCAGAAGATGATGTATGGGTTATGGATTTCCAAAAAGGTAAAAGAAAATGGATTCCTGCAAGAGTTCTCTCTCGTCACGGACATGCAGTATATGATGTGTTGATCAAAGAGGCAGTGGAGCGACGTCATGCAAATCAGATGCGTCCCCGAATATCTGAAGAAGCGCAAGATACACTATTGGATACCGTTGATTCACCACTACATTGTGCAAACCCGACGGTACCGAATCAAAGCGCCAAGCCTGTTGCCGATGAAAGCTCGACAGTTTTGGAAAACGACACTTCGAACGCAACTGCTCTATCCCCGAACAAGTCCACAAGAGAACGACAACCGCGACGCATTCGCAGACCGCCGAGCCGACTTCAAGTCAAGCCAAGCTTCAAGTCCTACACGTAGAAGAATGGACATTTGTGATCAGATGAATGTTGTCGCTATTTTTCTGTTTTTCACTCCCACCATTCATCTTAGGGGGGAGGTGTTGTAGATGACCGCTCAACGGTCGTTTGCTAACTCTCATGGGCTTGACTTGTGATAAACTATACTGTCTATACAATCACACTGTTAGTAACTGATGTGCGACACTCGACTATAAAAGCCTCATTCTACGGTGTGCATAATTATTGTCGTCTTGTGCTCAATAAAGCACTTCGTCTCCGGAGCTGTAACAGTTTCAAAAGAGTGGTGGTGTGGTGGCAAGTGGCACACTATCTCACTCGCATGGTCACGGGTTCGAATCCCGGAACGATACCCGCAGAGGCCAACCGAGCCTTCCATCCTTCCGGGTCGGTTAAGGGGTATCAGACTCGTCTGATAGGATAATACGCTGACTTCTACATCGGCAGGCCACCGCGAGCCATTGTATAGGCACCCACGCATTGAACAAGTCATTACTATTCTGAATGAAGATCCAATGTGAGGCGCATCTCTCAGACAGGATTGACTAACGCCCCAAGAAGACTTCATCCTTCATTTATTACCAGACGACTCGCCCGGCTTATGCCGGGCCTCATTCCTTCTTTTAAAGTGTAGTTCGATAATTATGTAGTAACAGAGAGGGAAGAATGCGTCGCTTCCGTTCAACAATGAGGACTTTTGTGCGAGGAAGGATGGGTAGCCGACCTTAAAACTAGGATGGGGTACGAGTTGAATATTCAATTGAGTCACCCATCCTGGTGCTTTTTCCCTCAACCTAAGTCAAAAAACTGCATGATCTTGGAAACATTTGTGAGCACAATTACGGGCTGATCCCTTTACCCCAGCGCTCAATGTTGAAAAAGAAACGGATGTCTGTCAATTACATTATTACCTCCGATTTTTGCATAGAAATACGCAGCACGATGCTAATATTGATCGAAATCACAGTTTTGAAGTACCCACTTAACTACACACTACTCACTTCGCTCCGCAGCACTCGCTCCACTCCATTTACCTACCCACCAAACTACTGCTTTACGTATAAGAAGGAAATGCAGGACAGAGCTGGGTTTCCCATATCACTAACTTTATCGTAATCATAACCTTTGCGGACGGACAGATAGACAAACCGACATCCGACATACAAAGAAACACCCAAACTGACAATCCGACACACTAAGTTACTACTTCATGAATAAGAGATTTAAAAGTGTAGGCGGTGGCGTATAGCATCCTCTTCCTGATAAGAGGGCGTCATTACAGGGCCGTAAAGACGGCTACCCCTACTATTGTGCAGTCTAGTGTCCAGTATGCCAATCTTCCAACTATATTTTCACCCTGTACCCAACCAATCCACTAGGCAATCACTGTGAAAGCGTAGTAAGGAAGAAAAAGAATGGAGCAAAACATCTGAATCGCAGATTTCTGTCCACGTGGGTAGTTTGTTTATCTGGGTACAATCAAATAAAAAAATAAACAACATGGTTGTTGGAGGGTTTCGAAGGCGTTGAATGCGAGCGTTCGCCCTACACATGAGAGTTCCGGCAAGAGGACATCGGCATGGGAAAGGGCTGATTACGAGTGCAGGCAGTCTGCGTTACTGTACAGGAAATACAGCAAACAAACCGACGCGGATCTAATTCTTCCAATGATGCGATTGTTGGATTTGGGTTCATGAATGAATGGATAGCCTCTAATACACCGTTCCAGATAATGTTTAGCTATGTCATATATGGTTCGAATATACCACTACGATTCTGAATGAAAGTCGAATGCGCAGGCGCATCCCTCTGATGGGTTTGATCAACACCCTAATACTTCATCCCTTTAGACCATATGTCATGACGAACAAACAAGTAGGAGAATTAAAGTGAAAGAAGACGAAGAAAAGTGAAAAAAGACAAAAAAGTATCAAAAAAACTATTCGATGTAAATTATCGCAGACGAAACTTAAGGGCGCATGAGACTATACACACACAAGACCATCGAAATCATAGTATATTTGTGCTCGTGTGGATTTCTATGAATAGGAATTGGGAGCGTTTTGAAACATTTGAGCACTGTATGTGATTACGTACAGTGCACAGTGTTCACGCGCAAACTGCAATACCACGCTTGGAATCCGTCATTAATCATTGTTGTTACTAATAAAATTTTCTTTTACGATATCCTCTCCAATGTCGACCTGAATGAAACTCGTGCCAATGCTACGGAACTATACCTACTTGATCATTTGCCATTTCTGTTCCCATCAAAAGCTGCAAGGGTACACCTAATGCATGGCTACCATAGATAGGTTTATTTTTCAATTTTGTTGTTATATCGAAGAGATAACAACATTGGTTTTCATTGTGAATATAAGGGAATACCTTTTACACCACCTCATCTTTATAGATATCGTCTACCGAGCCAAAAACTTGCAAAATGAACTATTCATTTGTTGGAAGAGGTTCGCATTTGTGAAGAAAGGAACTAAATACGTAACAAACATCTCTTACGCCCACACCCTCCAAGTGATCCTCAGCATGAATCCTATGATTGAGCGCAAAGTCATCAGTGGCCGGTTGGACGACGAAGGTGGGGGGCGGGGGGCTTAGGAATCCTCATATTAATTCCTGTGCCAAAGTCGGAATGCTTAGCTGACCCACAACGAGTGATACATTGATTTGATCCGTTGAGGAGTTTTCCTTCTTGTCGGGTCTGGGACACAGCGATCATTCTAAAACTGAGCTCTTGACACGTCAACGAGAGCCTTGAACGGTAAGAAAGTTCTGCTCAAGGTCGAAGCGTTAAAATTTTGTGTAAACAACGCGAAAACGATACCAATTGTGAATACTCTTAGAACTTTTCCCGGGCAGTTCAACGCATGAATTGACAAGCGGGATTTCCTTCTGCTACTTCAGCAGGCAGACCTGTACCGATTTGGTCATTTCAAGTAGTAAGCGCAAATATACTTCTACACTCGAGCTCGACACCTGCTGTCGTAAGCATGAGCAACACTACTCTAATGGGGTTGCAAATGAAAGGTAACTCGTTTCTTCTGAAGTTGTGAGATTTAGTTCTTTTTCGTCTCGCTTAAGAGCGAAAGTCGCGTTTAGTTTTGAGGCGGGTGCTCATGCCCTCAAACCATATAAACCTTTTTTCAGATTTTGCACATGGAAAAGAATGAACGGTTGTGAATGCAACCCTTCAACGTTCCTTTCGAAGAAAACAGCCTCAAGTGGAGGTTTAAAAGGCTCTGATGACGAGGTATGTCAAATCGTTCGTCCCGGACATTCATCTCTGTTCAGGAACAGGCAGGTTACTGTAGTCAACTGTAAATTACTTGTGCCTGTTCCGGCACTTGCTTAATGCTAGCTATAAGTAAGTGGTTGATCGCAGTGTTAGGCTTGGAGACTACTCACGTCGAGACAATACCTCTCAGCCTTACGGGTGTGGTGCAGAAGGAACAAAGTTGTCGCGTCGCGGCGAGAGACGCCGCGCGCGAAGGAATGTAGCAGAACGCAGCGGCAAGTAAGAACAGGAACAAAAGAAATAACAGTAGAATCATGGCTAAAGTAATAATCGCATGCGATTAAGCTGTATGAAGAACGCTAGAACTTTCCAACGAGGCAAATTATCTGCGACGGCCGCGTGCGGCGGATCGATTACACAAAACCGTTCCTACTGCCCCGCATTGCATTGTTCAGAAATGGGATGCGAAGCAGGGGGATACGATTCGTTAGAATATGCACAACTTAGCCAAACATTCACCAGATGTTTCAAAACATCTCTTGGTTCGAGAACTGAGATCTTGTGCAGTGTTTGATAGATTTGAACTTCGATTAAGGGAGATAGTTCCTGATTTTATTTTTCTTTGTTTCATCATTTGTGTGTCTCTTCGATAATGAAATAATGCTGTTTTTATAATACGATTACAGAACCTTGCTGATCTAGCTTCCGTTGAAGGAAAAAGAGTCAAATGGTCTCTCAAACTAGGAGATGACAAGCAGTTTTACCTTCACCTCAGAGGTATTGTGACGCTTTTCTGGTTCTTTGCCCCCAACTTATCTTACATAAATACGACATGAAGACCTGCTGAAGATAGTGCGGAAAGTGTTACGAGATGTTTATTAGTATTCAACGCTTTTTTGATAATGTCGGTTAATGCTGACTGATGGTACTGTAACTCGCTCAAATGATGAAGAGCTGCCTTTTCGCAGTGCATGCTGGTAGGATTTTTTTGTAAAACACCCGGTTGAGCAGAGGAAGAATAAGCTCATGTGTCTTGGCATGAGCGCATCGCTTTATAGCGGACTGCGGCCTTACGTCCGCTGTTATGCATTGTGTCTTCCTTTGTGGATTTTCATATGTCATCTGTTTTTTATCCGGAGTAATGATGAAGTCGGTTGATGCCGTTCTTCGCTTACAGTCAAGGAGCTTCTGACAAACACTGCACGGTACGCCAGAGCAGTGTCCGTATTTGAGGGCAGTGGACGTTCTCTTCGAAGAACTTCGTCGTAGCAAATCTTTTGTCAGAGGAAGCGATCATGCTATTTATGGTAGGTGACAGAGAAGGTCACTGGTCCCATTCAATCACCACATCTCATTCCATTTTGGGGTGGTGAAAGTCAGAGCGATCAGTTTCGTAGTGGAGAAGCAAAAGCTTCGGTAGTCTTATTGTTGGCACATCCTTCGGTCTACGATTACTTCGAACGACCACGTCAAATACCAATCAGCTATGGTACTGATCTATCAACGATGCCCTTTTCCCTGCTGTCGAATCTACAGTCCTTTGGCGCGTTCACGAGCAACATGCTTCCAAATTTGGAAGGCAGAATTTAATCAGACCTTTCCAGACACCCTAATATATATGTGCATTTTAAATACTATATATATTCATATACAGTCCCACTCCTTTCTCCTACTTGTTGACCTTGTTAAAAACCCTTTGACTTCAATAAGGAAAGTGTTCCGCAGACTGATAATTGAGCCGTTTAAGCGAATGATGGCAGGGTCCATGAAAAAAGAATCATATTTACTTCGTTGGTAAATGTAAGGAGGTGATTGTTCAGACATCGAATATGCTGGCACATTGGAAAGAGACTCTCTGAAATCGTTCCTTTCTCCAAAGGCCAATCGTTGTTTATCTCCGGCGTTCAATTTCTTTGGTCTCCCTATAGAACTGCAACTGTTAATACTGAACCAGGTTTGTTACGCCCCAATTATTAAAGGTTTCACCTTAAAATGAAATCGTTTTACAGTTGTCTTCACGGGATTTGAACTCGTGCCGTCTTACATGCCAGTGGATGAATCAAGTTATAGTTGACAATTGGTCTCAACTTCGTTCACGTGAGATTGGATGTGTTGATTTTATACCGGTAACTTTTTGCTTGCCTGGGGGCAATTGCTATTGATTGATAGAAAGTACGAAAGCTGGCTTTCCTTTTATAAAACGCGCTGTTATTTCAATGTTTCTGAGCGGCCCTAAAAACCGCTTCCATCCCACTTTGTCATCATATCCTCGTCTAACCTCTACTTTATTTTTTTTTTGAGGATTTATATTTCTCAAAATTCAACTTTGGCCTTTTCTTCGCCACCTCAGCACTATTCTAATCCGTCACTTCCATCATTTTTTTATCTTATTCATTTATTTATTTATTTTTATTTTAATCATCATTTTGTGTAGGTGTTAACAAGTATTCCATTGCCTTTTTAATGCAATTATCTCTATGTCACTAAAAGAATTGTTTCTAATGATTTGTTGTTTGAGAAAGAATTACAGAAAGGCAGTAAATAAGAATGCAGTAAATTTAAGAACCTCAGCAACAGTATTGCGAACGATATTTCGTGCTAATTAATATTGAAAACATAGAAAAAAGTTTGCTAAAGGAGGAGCGGTTATCGAAGGTTCAGGCGACTTTTAGTGCTTTTCGATTCATTTTCTTTGTTCAAGTGAAGTGTCATCTTTAGTAGAGCACTCGATGTGTTGTCTTTCCATATTTTAATTGTTGCATTACAGGGATGCCAAGAAATATGGGGTCTTTATTATGACTACTCCAAGAAGTTGACATGCTTTCAACATTCGATAATTACTCGGCTTGTTGTCTACTATGTGGGCATAGGATTATAATTTCCTTATAACGTTCTCTACACTGCTTGAGAGATTATTCGGAAATCGTTTCAGGGTGTAATAACTTCTTCTCTGCTGAAGTCGCTTTCAAAAGCGCTCTCAGATCTGAGAATATCTGTGAAGACCCTGATCATTCATAATTGTCGATGTGACTGTACAGTTTCCGAGTTCATAAATTTCATCGTATCCGCAAATGTGGAGGTATTAGCAATAGATGTGTTCGAGATGCGAGATTTCGGACAGTCCATTGCGGATGACAAAGTAATTAGGGATGTGAGTTCATCAAATTCATACAATCCAACTGCTGTTGAGCGGAAATTCTCCAGTTACATCATTTCTTTCAGCTGAAATGTTCTCTAGTGTATGTGAACGGCGACGATGTTATCAGTGGGATTGTGGTTAACTGCTTCTACGAAGGCTCTATAGAACTGAGTGGATTTTCGAGGCTTCTATCTGTGAGTTCTTTAGATGAAATGGTAGATCTGTAGTGTTGTACTATAAATTACTCCAATAATCAGAGATAAAATACTTATCTAACTAGCAAACAACCGACTGTTCTGGCCCCTTAATGGTCAGCATTGCTCGCACTTCTTATAACAATTTATTTAATTCACTCACTTCACAATTCAATTTTTTCGTTATAAGAGTAAAGGTTTTGACGTTAATCAATCCCGTCTGAGGCCCCCCCCCCCCCCCCCGCACTCGCACTCGACTTCCATTCAGAATCGTAGTGGCGCAATGATTGCAGTCCCAATTAACCGATCCCGGAGGGAACGAAGGCTTGATTGGCCTAGGCGGATATCGATTCAGGATTCGAATCCCTGACCACGCGTGTGAGATAGTGCGCCATTTGCCACTACGCCACCACCACCTCCCATAAAGCGGAGGTGATGTAGTGGCAAGCGGCGCACTATATCATCACTGTCGCGGGTTCGAATCCTGAATCGATATCCGCCTAGGCCAACCAGCCTTCTCCTGTGTGTGTATGTGTGTGTGTGTGCCCGGAAAATCATGGTCCTGTCCCACGGGACCTCCTAGTAGCTGTAAAAAAGCATGCACCATTATGCCTCCGCTATAACTTTGGCCTACATTGTCTTCCTGAAGTGAGGGTTCAGTGTTCCGGTTTCAGGATTGGGGAGACGGTTGCATAGAAATCCTACACTTTCACATGAAGATCGATGACGATGCAGCGCATGTTGCTACGATTTTGGAGGATTCCGGGCATTTTCGGTTTCTTCATGGCTGTGTATTGAAAAACGGTGAAAACCAGGAGTTGTTCATTGAGGCAAAGGATGGTCGACTAACGCTCACTCCAATTAGATTGTCGGCGGCGCATCAAGCACAATGAAGAGGAGCTATTTGATCGTCTTCTAGTTGCTGCTTCATAGCAAGCTGAATTAACGGCGTTGTCGAATAGTGCTAAGTGTTAGTACTGTCTCTGGTCATGTACCGTTACATGCCAAATGTGATCATTTGATTTGGGTTCTTTTGAGCACTGCTTTTAGCGTTTTTTATTTGCATGCATGTATGTATATACAGTGTTTGTGGAGGTATCCTCGACTGTTATGATTGCTGTATTACTGCAGTCGGTGCTTTTCCTCCGAGCTTATAAATTACTGTGTATAGTGCCATGTAAGTAGTCATGACATCTGAAATTGTTGCCGCGATTGGATTCAGAATATGAAATCGGTGATACAAGATAGTGTTCGAAAAATCAGTCAACGTGTTTCCAGGAATTCGGAATTATAGCATTTTGAAGCTGTGTAAAGCCTATACTAGTCTACAGTTGGCCGTTTATTTCAATGTTAGTACCCAAAATACATATGTATATACTCGCGATGAGACACGGGTTGGTTCACATCTCAGATGTTAGCTTTTGAAATCTTTCACAGATCTTTCTGCTATCCCTACTTTCTCCTTTGCCATTTTCAACTAGTCGAATTTCCTAGTTTGTGCCTCGTTTCTGTGGAAGTTAGAATATCCGGATAAAGATTTATTTTTACATTACTGTTTTCGTACAATAAAATTTTACGCTCCAGTTTTTACTTTCCATCTGGATTCATCCTTGTTTCTATTCATCCGTAGGTGACCGAATGGTGTGAGCAAGATACTTGGCAGAGTACTTGGCTATATCGGAACAACTATTTACCATTCTCTATCATCATCTGTTACAATACTTTGAAATCTCACCTTTGCTCAAGGAAAGAGATCCGCTGTGGGCCAGCATTTCATTGTTTCTGGATGGAAGAAAACAGCTACAGTGGTAAATAAAACAAATTATGGAGCTAGAAAATGCTAGAAAACATGTTTTCTGTTTTGAGCACCTTTCAAGGTGAGTGGAGCTCTTTTTGACACTCTCCTAGCTCCGGCATTAAGGAAAGGAGAGGGGCTCCAATTGCCACTGCTTTCAATGAAGCCACAAACAATAAAAGGCCTCCTCCAGAGTTTTGCTCTGAATATGTTAGCAGGCGGCGACGATGGTCTCTTCACCAGTAGCGATACCCGTGTAGACCGTCCAGGTTGGTTCTTTCATTACCGAAGATGACCGAGACGGTCAATTTGCGAAAACTGATATTTAACCAATTCTTAAAAATTTCAAAGAAAAAAAAGAAAATTGTACTTTGTCCCACGAAATTGTCATAATTTGGCGAGCAAATTCCAGCTATGCCTTTTCGCATTGAGTAGTATTCATACGAGATGCTTGTTTCATTACTTCTAGTGTTAAGGGCCCGTTTCATCGGATGGACTCTGAAATCGTCATCCTAGTCCTTAATTTGTTAACCAGGGCTATTCTTCTGTGGTCTTAAGCTTTCGAGGCCTCCCCATAAGTGGAGCCATCAGCATTTTCAACATATTTCCTAAAATATGAAGGAGAGCGTCCAAACTGTCGTGTTTTGTCGACCCGTGATAGTTCGGGCTTAGCACGAGAGGCATGACAGCAGAGAGTACTTCCAAAAACTATCAAAATTTCGGTGCTAGAGTGCCATTTACCCCTGTTCCCGCATACTCTTGTTGAGTGCTTTTTGAAGTTTTCAAAAGAACGGTCCGCATGCGAGGATTAGAATAATAGAAGCTGTGGTGACTAGGCGGAAGGGTGGCGCCTTTGATGTAATCAGAGAGATTATTATCTCTCTGTTAAACGAACAGGTAGAAAACGGTGCTTCAGTTACAATTTATTTGAGACCAAACACAAAGACCCTGCTTAAGGGTGGCGTACAAGACAAGAGTGTTCCTTAAGCCCCGCCCCTAAGGAGCGGGGGTGACCGCGGGTTCTGGCCTATGCCAGAACGCTCCCGCCGGCCACAAAAATTAGAATTTATTTACAAATCATAACAAAAAATTTTTTTTTTCTTGATGTCAGTGCGTTGCCCATATCGTATCGTCCTCATGGTCGTCGTCGTTTGAAGCCGCCGCCGCCTTGTCCTCGGTTGGCGCACAGAACACATTGTGTGGTCTCCCACACGCTGCGCACTGCACACCACAGTCCTCGTCGTCATGAGCAGGCTTGAGGCAACGACCACAAAGGCCGAGCCTTGCCACCTGCATACTTTTTGCAACCGCATCAGGAAAGCGGTTGCACCGCGACGTATTGTGTCCGTCGCGGTTATCTGCCACAGGGCAGAAAATACACGAAGATCGCGGCTCTGACCGCTTGAGCAGTTCGTTGACGGCTGCCTCAAGAGTGTGCAGCCGCCCAACTACGTGCTCGAGGGCCGCCATGATAGCGGCGTTGGACGGAGACGATGCGTTGTCGGTTTGGTCAAGCATAGCGCTGACGTCTGATAGATCCATGTGCTGAATTGTGGCGGTGCTGTGCTTATATACACTATTTACTCAAAGGAGAACCCCGTAGGGAAAATGTAAATATACGCTGCAACATAAGTGTGTCAGGATTACCCGTAAGAAGTAAGGAATGCTATATATGAAGAGAATTTCTGGCGTCGGTTCTGCTTTTATCTACGGTACGACTATGTATTTGAAGAGACCGACCGGGCAGAAGTGCATAACGCGCCACATGGTGCTGTGATACATCTAATTGCAGCACACAGAACTTTGAGTGGTACGATAATCGCTATTGGTCCGAATAGATAAATCAGACCGGTAATTACCGTACAGACAACGGCAATGAATACAGCTGCTTTCCGGTGATCTCTGATTGTTGTGAGCAACGGCCTCAAATCAGGCAAATGAAATTGAGAAAAGTCTAGCATACTTGCTTGTCCTACCTCAGAGTTGTGGAAAAATACTGAATCATTTACGACCGGATGATAAAACAAGTGTCCTTCGAGGAGCATTTCACTTTTTGATTGGCCACACGCTATGTAACAAATATCCTTGATGAAGGCCCTATTGAAGTTCAGACTAAGCTCTGTAGTTGTGTTACTTGGGCTGCACTTAACAACAGTTGTGAAGTTGCTGCATTTGATTTCTGCAAATGATTCGTAATGTGAAATGCATGTTACATTGGTCTTTGCTCCATGAAGACAACCATAACAACCTTTCGGCTCGCTCAACTGTGCAGGGCATTGGTTGTCGGTAACCAGTTCAGAGCTCTCTGCCATTATCTTGGATCTTACATATAGTAGAGTTACTTCCTCAAATGAGTTTACCACAACGTCGCTGCCTTGAGTGTACATCTCTATAGTACCGGTCTTAAGCGGTAAGCGATTGGATTCCTCTGCACGTATATGACCGATCGAATTTCTTCCGCATTCGCAAATGTGGGGAGATGTTCCAGTACTACAGCTGCATGTCATCTTGTTATCGCATCTTTTAAAGTTTGCTTGTGCTTCGTACCGTGTTGAGCATACAACCGGTATTTGGAAGGAGTCAGGAAGAATGATGGTCTCAGTTTCCGACTGTGCATACGTTTTACTCATTGGCGAATGCGAGGGCATCTGCACAGTGACTGCTGTGGTATTCATGATCTTCACGTCTGTTGTCTGATATGGCAGTATGCTATATCGCTCTTGAGCTGTTCTGCCAAACATATTGCTCAAGAACTCAAGATGAATGGACGGAGACCAGTCTTGGCATTCGAATACTTCATAAATGTCTTCTGTGAGGGGGATATGAGCTACCCTATAGAAGACACAAGAAGGAGTCGGTAAGAGGCATCCAGAAAGTAAGCCTCTACTGGGATAATCACAGGCAGAATATCCTGGGTAAACTCCGGAACCATGAAGTTCTGCAACTGTTTCGTTGGGTTTCAGCGAGTCACATTTGTTTTGTGAACATGACCCCATCTCTGCACATCGATGGGAATAGAATATTTTATGTTGCGTGTTCTTTGTGAAGAATTTGGACCTTTTGGTGCAGGTGAAATGAACGGCCTTCACCTCTATACTTATCGTACCAACCGTTTTATTTCGAAGATGAATTTCGATGCATTGTTTCCTCTGCAACTTATTGAAAAGAATTTCGCGTCCAATTTCATAAGAGCACTTATCATCCTGGTTGCAAACCAGCTCAGCATGATGTCTGGATAGCCCATGTTGGCATGCGCTGCTCAGATCTACTATCATGAACAGTACGACTGCTACTGCTGCAATACGACCGCCAAGCGGTGTCGGTCGATATGAATGAAATATGTTCATTTCTATTGTGTGTGATTCTGCTGGTCTTTCGTACATTATGGTGGGTTCGCACCGACTCTTAGACCGGGCTAGATGCTTCAGCGTCCAAGAAATGATCATAACTGTGACAGTAGCGATAAGCGTTATTATCGCCACTGATATTATAGCGCCGATTGGCCAACAGTGTGGATTTCCCAGTAGCGATTTCGAGAGAATTCTGCTGGATTGCAGGCAGAATTCGGGAGGTTCGCATGATAATGATTGTGAGAAAGTGGTATCACTCAGGTTCACGTTTACTTTGGCGTTCACTGGTGATACAGGTAACTTGAATCTTATTTCACCTGTTGTATTTGTGAATGCTCTACATTCTTTGTTGAAACATAGATTGTACTCGTTATTCGGTGGCTGTATGATTACCTCTCCGTGGCGACATTTGATGCTCGTAGCATTTGCTGATGGTAAGTGCATTATTGCCATGAGCATTGCCATAAGTAATAGTGAAGAGTTATTATTGATGGGTCGCCTATGAGTCGACCGTGTCACTTGCATTTCGATTGCAACTACCATATCTTGCGTATCTTCGACGCTCACGAATAACTTCGTAGGCTCTGTTTTTTGATTTTCTTTCTAGTTTCACTCGGGGCGTGTTTGTAACTCTTTCGACGGGCTTGGGTAGAGCGGGGATCTCAGAACTTCTTATTCAAGAGGGTAGAGCCTGTTTAATGGGCGATGGAGTATCTTTCGATTCGGTAGCAGTACCTTTGCTGATCTTACCAGATCATCACCGCTTGTGATTATTTCGCAAACCTTTCCATATGACCAGCTGCCGCGAGGCAGGAAATCATCGCTAATGAGTACGATCTCTCCGACTTCAGGAACATTCCTCGAGACATGCCTTTTTTGTTTGAGATGTTGTTTCTGCGAATCTCTTAAGCAGAGCAGATACTCATTGCTCCATCTTTCCCAGAATTTGGTAGCAATTCTTTCAGAAGATTCTAACGCTTCTTTGGCCTGTTTTACTGTTTGAATCAAGTCTGGATCATACTCTTCGTCATCATTTGTGAGGGTGTCAGGGCAAGGAAGTGAAAATTTCATGTTTCTTTGAAGGAAATCGACCGGTCTCAACGGGATTTCGGAAATGTCCGTCAAATTTATTTTCGTCAGAGGACGTGTGTTAATGATAGCTTCTATTTTTGCCATTGCTGTGCTCATTTCGGTATAGGATAGTTTCTACGACCGACACTTTTATTCAAGCACTTTTTGACTGAACCAACCAGTCTTTCCCAAACATCGCCCATCCATGGACTTGCTGGTGGGTTGAAGATCCATCTGATACCGACAGAAGCACAGTATGACATCAAAGGGGTATCGATGTTGCTGTAGTCAAACATTTTTGAGATCATTTTCGAGCCAAGTTTGAAATTAGAGCCGCAATCGCTCCGCATTAGCGAAGGTACATCGCGTCTTGAGACAAAGCGGATGAAACTGTTGAGAAATGCTCCTGTTGTCATGTTTTCTACAACTTCAAGGTGCACAGCACGAGTAGTAAGGCAAGTATAGAGACAGACATACATGTTTTCGTTACTTTTTGTTATAAATGGACCTATAAAGTCACAAGCTGTGTTAGCGAAGGGTCTGCTCGCTCTGACCCTATCATTCGGGAGTGGTGGCATTTCTGGAGCTCCGAAAGGTAACCCTTGCCAACGCTTACAAACAGTGCAGTTGTCGATGATCTTTCTGATTAAGCTCGATGGGCGCGGTAGCCAAAATCGATTTCTTAGCAGTGAAAGTGTATGCTCTTTACCACAGTGTGCATTAGATCTGTGTATGTCCTGCAAGACCAGTGTCGTGAAGGGTACATCGCGAGGTAAAAATACGGGTGAAACCGCGTCTAGGGGTAGCACTGAGTTCTGCAGCCTCCATGCATGTCTAATGATCCCATCACAATCTCGTATGATTTTGTGATGATGGAATCGTTTCTGTAGTTCTTTGCAGTCAATCCCTTTATGAATCTGCTGTATTATAGTACTTTCTGCCGTACGAATATCATGGGCCGATATCTGTGGGTCTACTTCGAACCTGTTTGCCCAGCAGAGTTTGATTTGGACCACGTTTTTATCGTTAGTGCGATTGACCCATTTGAGAAGGCACTTCCCTATTCTGGCTACTGTACGTAGCAATATTTTCAGGGACAAAAAGCGACGTACGTTAATAAACGTTTCGTTTTGATCCTGACTGGATGTTGTGGCATTTGTCAGCTCAACGTGAATTGTATTGCTTTCGTTTTCTTGAGCTGCAATTTGATCGATTGGCCTGACCAACGTTGCTGTCTTACTGTTCGACAGCCATTTAGGGCCTTGGATCCACATATGGTCGCATATTTGTTTGGAGCTCAGTCCTCTGGTACCGGCATCGGCGGGGTTTAAGTTGGTGGGCACATGCATTAATTGCACGTTGCATTTCTTGTCTTCAAGGCTAGCTTTCAATGCCGTGATTCGGTCGCGTTGGTTTGCTACGAATAGTGGCAATTTTCGGTTTGACTTCAACCAGCACAGTGCTATTTCGCTATCACTCACGATTGCTATTTCTCTAATGAGGTAGTTATTCGTCCCTAGGATAGAACATCCAAGACGAAGAGCGATAAGTATTCCTAGAAGTTCCAACCTGGGAATGGTTTGTGGTGTTTTATTTGGCGACAACTTGGTTTTTCCACTTACAAGAGGGGAAGTTGTTTTGTCTTGAAAAACTATGTAGGAGCATGTCGCTATAGCTTCCTTGCTTGCATCCGCAAAGACCCATAGACAAGCATCTTTAAGAGGTTTATTTTCTGCGCTGAGAACTCTTGGGATTGTTATCTCAGCGTTGTTGACTGCTGCACATAACGTATTCCATTTTTTGTGGACTTCTGTAGAGATGCGGTCATCCCAACTTGGATGCCTGATAAAGATTTCCCTCATTAAAGATTTTAGTCCAATTAATAGAGGACCAACAACACCGAGCGGGTCGTACACAGAATTTATTTGGCTAACTATATCTCTTTTCGTCAGCGTCGTCTTCATTTTGAAGTTTGTCTTTACGGTGAAGCGGTCATTCTCCGTATCATAATGAACGCCAAGAAGTTTCATTCCGCCAGATGGAGCCCGGTCGTTTTTTGGTATGGCCATGTTGACATTGTTTGAGTTAGAAATGTACTCTCGGAGATTCATACCGATTTTTGAGAACAAGGTCTTCGATTCTTCGTATTTTTGAAGAGCCTGCCTTTCAGTTTGTGCTTGGAGTAGAATGTTGTCTACATATAGATTTCTGCTTATTTCTGCTGATAACTCGGTCCCTTCCGATCGTAAGAATGCTAGGAGCGCCATATTTAGTCTACTGGGTGACGCAGTGATACCGAATGGTAAGCGATTTAAGCGGTATTCTATTATGTTCGACCTCATAATAGGCTTAGTGGTATCTTTTACCCAGAGAAAGCGGCATAAGTCTTTATGTACGTCTTTAAGCCTAATCTGTGTGAACGCGGCCTCGATGTCGCAGAGTAACAAGTACTTGCTGAAGCGACTTGAAATGAGAATGTCATGGATTTTGTTCACGAATGATTCGCCTTTGTGAATGACATCATTCAACGAGAACTGTCCCCTTTTCTTAGATGAGGCACCGAATACTATCCTCAGGGGTGTTGCCTTGTGGGGCCGCCACACGGCTGAATGGGGCATGTAGTACGTGCCTACAGCATCTTGATCTTTTTCGAAAACTCGTTCGATTATTCCTTGGTTTTCGTAGTCGTTAAGGATCTTAGAATACCAGAACGCCTGGTCACTGTGCATTCTTAACTGATTCTGAAGAGATGCCAGCCGTTTGATGGCGACAGAATAGTTGTCCTCTAATTGTGCAACATTGCATTTTAGGGGAAATGGTGCTGTGACATAGCCATTATCAAACGATATTGAGTTTGAATAGTTTTCGAAATACTGCTGAACCTTATCGTCCGAAGCACAGTCATCGGAAGAAATTCCGAGGCCCTCAAGTTCAAAGAGTTTCTCTAACATTTGGCTCTCCGAGCCTTCATGAATAGCCGTCAATCCGAAGGAAATAGGTTGGCTTCCTGCAGGACTATCTAACTTGCCGCGACCATAAATTGCGGGCCAGAAAGGGTTTTTGCAATACGCAACCCTGAAGGGATGCTCTGTGGAACCTCATCTTCCATAACTAAGTCATAATATCTGTCAAGTCCGACTAAAATTTTGGGGACTTGCTGTTCTCCTTGGAACTTTGAGTTTGCGATGCAGATTTGGTGCCGCTCGAGGAAATTGGCGTCTTGCTGACTTAACTTGACTGAAGAGAATCCACCAGTTATGACTGGTTTGGTCTGTACAGTAAAGCGCACCTCTTTTCCGTATGCTGTTTGAACTTTCAGAGGCACAGTTGTGCTACTAAATCGTTCTACGTGTCCTCCGATGCCTGACATTATGCAGGTCTCTGTAGAGAGCTTTGGGAGCTCGAAATCATTTGCTAAGTTTTCTTCAATTATAGTTTTCTGAGCTCCAGTATCGAAGAAGAAGAGCACTTTTTCAAATCTTTCGCTTCTGTTATTCCAGAGGTTGCCTTCTGCTGTCATAAGAATCAGCTGTTCATTTTTACTGGTGTCGATCGCAGAGCGGTCGTAATCCTGCTCAGCTTGAGTGACCTGTGTGTTGGTCTGTTGTGTTCTCCTTACATCATTGCTATAAAGGTTGTAAGGCCTGGTATCAGACTGCTGTGGTCTGCTGCCATAGTTTTGTTGATTAGACTCATTTCTAGTTGGCCTGGGATTTGCCGGTGGGGCTCTGACATTCGTGCCGACTGGTCTGCTCGCCAGACATATGCTTTGGTGATGTTTTTGGCCACACCTGGGACAACTAGGCTTGCTGCATTGATTGCTTGAGTGGTTACTGTTGAAACATTTCCAACAAAGACGTTTTTCCTTGGCGATATCGCACCTTTTCGGTGACTGTTCTGCACAGTGCAGAATGGTGATTGTTGCGTCCGCAGAAGACGCAGATCTGGGTGAACCTTTGGTTTTGTGTTTTAGGTTCATTAGTGGACCTAGTTTCCTTGGTATACTCTCTGTTGGAGCCCCAATGTGTCTCGACGAAGAGTTTGGAAGATATTTCTTTTTCCAACAGGGTTATGAGATTCCCTATTGTAATATTTTTGTCGTCCTGGTATTTTGCTGGGACGTCCTTTATTACTGTGTAAGGGAACTTTTTTATTATGGTTTCAGTCCACATAGGTTCGCTATTGGCTCTGATGTCATAGTCCGTGGAGACCATTTGGTTCACAAGTGCTTTGATGGAGTCCAAGCACTCATCACAGCTTTTTGCATTGTGCGCGGCAGCTTTCCTAATTTGAGCTTCCTTTGTGCTTTTGCTAAATTTACTTTAGCCTCAGTTAACTGAGCCCCCTGTATGTGAATGAAAGCTTCGGGACTCGCCAAATGTTGCGGATATTGAGATTCTTTTTCAATTTCCTTAATTTCTACAATGTTCTTTTTGGTCGGTCTTTTTTGGCATAGTGGTTTTCTATTTTGTCGACTCTTTCTTGTATAGTTTCGACAGCAGTTCTTATACGACTAAGTGCTGAGGATAGAAGAGTAACATTTGCAAGAGCTCTTTCGTAGAGTTCTTCCTCGTTTTCCGGGTACTCTAGGTTTGCTCCATAGCACTGATATTTTTGTAATAAAGTGGCTAGGGCTGTGGCGCTAGCAATAATTGGTTTCTTGTAAAAGTAGTGTGCCATATTGAATCTCTACTTATTTCCTTTACTTCGCTGCTGTTGAGCGGTTGTTTTATTAATGATAGTGTACTTGCTGTGATTTAGCAAGTAAAGGTACGCTGCTTTCGAGCGATTGTCCTCCAACAAGGGAAGGATAAGCTAAGTCCGAAAGAATTAGCAAGTAATTCGCTGCTTTCGAGCGATAAAATGAAATACGTCTGTTAAATTCGACAGGAATTCAACAAACAACAACGCAATAACGCTGTTCTTCGCAAAGCTGTTGTTTGCGGTTTTTTGGGCTGACTGAGTCCCAAGGACAGGCGATTTGCTGACCTTATAACGGCTTTAGCCGATGCACCAAAAAATGTGGTGACTAGGCGGAAGGGTGGCGCCTTTGATGTAATCAGAGAGACTATTATCTCTCTGTTAAACGAACAGGTAGAAAACGGTGGCTCAGTTACAATTTATTTGAGACCAAACACAAAGACCCTGCTTAAGGGTGGCGTACAAGACAAGAGTGTCTTAAGCCCCGCCCCTAAGGAGCGGGGGTGACCGCGGGTTCTGGCCTATGCCAGAACAGAAGCTTTATAGCTCTAAGCTCAATAGCTCTCCGCTAGGCAGGAGAAACAAAATAATGAGGTGTCTACATACTTTTGTTACGCAGTGTAAAAGAACCCAACCGACTTGCGCGCATAATTATGTATCTGCAGATATTATGATATCGCTGTTGGTCAATTGGAACTGATCTTCAACTCCTTGTATATGGCTTGAAACTTCGAACGTGCTACCACAGAATTGCTTTTAAGGAGCTCCAAGGCCAAGTACGGGGCACAAATTTTGATGAACTTTAGCAGTGGAGCGGCCGGACTCGAACCCGTGAAAAGTGATAAGTCGAATGAGGCGAGACGTTTCGACCATTAAAGGATTGACTAGGCAAAAATGAACATACTCTACGAATGATTGACGCGATGATTGGTTTCAAAGTAGGATTGATTATCGAGCTCTGAAGCTTGATCTTTTCTCTTTTTATCCAACCTCGTCCGACCTATCGGTCCAAATCGGTTGAACCACATAAGTTCTATTACCGCAATTTTTTCGCCCAGTCTTCCAGCTTAGATACCAATTTATCTGGAGGTAATCCTAGATTGTTCTCTGCTTTCAATTTTAAAAACTGGCGGTCTTATTTTCATTGAGGCGGCTGAGCATCAGATTCTACACCAACTAACTCCGTTACCACAGATGAAGGTCCATGAATCGACGTTCTCTAAAAAGGTCAAAAAAGTATCACCTGTACCACCTGTATCCGACTTGTCCTCGCGAACTTCTCCATTCACGCAAGTCGACTTTGAGCCATCCATTCCGGTCCTGCGCACGTCGTTTCCATTGTTGGCCGAGCATATTCACCATAGGATTGGCCCATCTCAATTTAGGCCTTCCCGGCGCTCGCTTGTGATCCAGTGGGACCCAATTCGTTAGCCGGAAGGTCCATCGGTTGTCTTTCAATCGTGCCAAATGACCGGCCCATTCTCGTTTACGTTTATACATTTCCTGGACAACATCAACAAGGCCACTTCGTCTTCGTAATTCTGTGTTTGTGATATGTTCACGAAGTGACACCTTGCAAATTCTGCGTTCCATAGATCTTTGCATTACAGCAAATTTCTCTTCGTCTGCCTTCGTAGACGACCAGCATTCTGCGCCATACAAAACCGCGGGTATCACAGTCGAGTGGAAAAGGGACGCTTTCAGTTTCATCGGGAGGTCTTCGTCTAGTAGTGGCGTTGAAATTTTGTTGAAGCTAGACCAAGCTGCCTTCCTGCGCCTGCTGTACTCTCCACTGCTGCCTTTTGTGAAACTGAGCTGGTGTCCGAGATACTTGAAGCTTTTTACTTCTTCGATGGTTTCGCCATTTATTTTGACTGTCGCTGTAGGACTGAATTGGTTGTGCATCCACTTCGTTTTGGACAAGTTCATTTCAAGTCCGATTTCACTCGATTTCGTCTGCAGATGCACAAGTTTCGCCTGGAGCTCTGATGCATCATGTGCAAAAACGACGCAGTCGTCTGCAAAGAGTAGATAGGTTAGGTTTTCTCCGTCGATCTCAATACCTCCGGTCCAGTCAAGATCAGTGAACAGGGCTTCCAAAGTTAATGCAAACAATTTCGGAGAAATCGTGTCGCCTTGTCGAACGCTCTTGCATATTTTTATTTGACATGGATCGTTGAAGAGCTTGATTTCGGTAGTACAGCCTTTGTTCAGCTCTTCGAGAAGGTCGACATAGCACGAATTGACACCGTATCTACTCATCGCATTTAGCATCGCGTTTGTTTCGACAGAGTCGAATGCTTTCATGTAGTCGACAAACGCGATGCATAAGGGAATCCGATACTCTCCACATTTTTCGGTAAGCTGACGTACGACGTGGAGATGGTCAAGTGTGGAGTACCCACTTCGAAATCCCGCTTGCTCTCGGCTCATGGCCATGTCCAGGTCTCCAACTATGCGATTCAAAATTATTCTGGTAAAGGCGTTATAGACTTGGGACAGCAATGTGATGGGTCTGTAGTTGTCCAAACTCTCGGGATCGCCTTTTTTCATTAGCAGTATCGTCCGTGATTTCTTCCATGCCGCCGGAATCCTCTTCTCACGGCAGTATCTGCTGAAGCGCTGGGCCAGCGCTTTAAAAAGAGGCAATCCACCTGCTTTCAGGTGTTCGTCACGTATGTTGTCGCAACCTGGGCTTTTCCCCGCCTTAATCTGTTTTACTGCATGCTCCACTTCTTCCCACATGACATCTGGGATCGGTTCTTCTGCAGTGTTTTGAACGGCTCTTGCGACGACCGCCTTTGAAGAGTACAAGTCGTTAAAAAACTTAGTACATATTTCGTTCATCCGGAGGCGGTTGGTTGTCCTGAGACCTGTATCGTCCTTGAGAGCAGATGGAATGTGGTGCCTAAGACAAATATTCCTTTCTACGGCTTTCAGACTAACCCTTCTTTCAGCTGCTTCGCGGAGTTACTTTTGTCTGTAGCCTTCATAGTCGCATTTTATCTTTTTCCTTATCGCTTCGCAGAGTTCCCTGTAATCCGCGGTTTGCACTCGTCCTTCGGCTTTCATGCGCGCTCTCTTCTTCATCATTTGCACCGCTTCTGGAGTTATACGCCGTCGCCTTGCTGGTTCCATTGCTGTGCTCGATGCCTTTACGGCCTGCATTATTTTCTCCACTAGATCTTCGTAGTCGGCATCGATGCTGTTAACAGACTTCATCTGTAGGTCTGACGACGCAATCATCGTTGCGTACATGTCGGCATTGAAAGTACGTCGTATGAGTGTTCTTTGCGAATGTAGAACTCGATTTTCTTTTCTGACATCGCAGAGGATCACCGAGCACAGAAGTCGGTGATCGGAGCCGGTCGCAATCACACTTTCCCCAATAACGGAGACGTCGGCGAACAATCTCGGTGTATCGGTAAGCACATAATCAATCTGTCTTAAAGTTTTCGTGTCCGGGCTCCTCCAAGTCCAAAGACGCTTGGCTTTTTTCTCGAAGAAGGTGTTCATTAACGAGAATTTGTGTTGTTCTGCAAACTCGACTAGACGGTTTCCTCTTTCGTTTCTTACTCCTACGCCGTACCTTCCTAGAAGGTGTTCCGTACCGTCCAATCGGGAGCCGACTACGGCGTTAAAGTAGGTAATTTAAAAAAAAAGTAGGTAAAAAAGTAGGTAAAAAAGTAGGTAATTTTATATTAAGGGTTTCTTCGCAAAAGTCATATGTCAGAAGTCATCCGAAAAAAGAATGTCATGTCGTCGATGGGAATTGTATTCTAATGTATAGTGCTCTCAATTTCGATTGTTTGGAAGCACAAATCGTTCTCCGGGACCCTATTCACTTCATCATCGTACTCTGCAGAAGCAGTCGGCGGATTGCGGAGCTTTCTCAAGGTGTTTCAGCATTCTAGGGAGATCTTCTAAGGGAACGTGCGGGGACTCTGTCATTCAATCTGATTTTAATAGCGTGTCGGATTTTTACCTTTGCCCACTCTCTGACCCATTTAAACAACAAGTTTATAAACGCTGATTCGGTCTTTCCTTCTATGGACATTCAAGAAGCATCCACACCTGTCCAGAAGGAAACTCTGCTCACCATATTCCGCTCAATACACAGTAAAATCCTGTCTTCGGGAAGGCTGGCAAGATAGCAAATGTATGCAAAAACTCAAAAAGGAGCTGTGGTGACTGCAACAAATTTATCCCTTTCCCAACGTCGGGTGATTGCCATAATGTCGTGGCATAATCGGTCAAATAGATGATATGCAGCCAGGCTGCCACACTCTACGAAGTGGTGCTTCTCAAAATCTGCATAATTACGATGTGTCTACATACCAAAAAAGTCTGGTGCTACTAGTACGGAAACAGAGCGCTGATGCAAAATCAGCACCTCATCCGCAGAAAAAATACTCAGGTGAAAGATGGACCAATATAGCAAGATACGAAGCAACAAAAGAATAGTATACTCATGAAGAGAAACACATTCAATAAAAAATCAAACTGGCTCACCTAATACTCAGCGACAGGTAACGCGTTCTGAACGAGCCGGCATGTTTCCAATTTTTTTCACTGTCATCAGCGTCATGTCATCTCATCACAATACAACTTGCCCTATGTTTTGACTTGATCAGTTTACTTTTTCTTTATTAACTTCGGTACGCCGCAGTGCGTGATCCTAAGATCTCGCACTGGACTCGAACCCGTACTTATGCTTTCACTACCGAGGCCCTGCTTGCCTTCGTCTTCTTGATGGCTTATATGTCATAGCTTATGTTCAATGTTTAACTTCTTCTGTTTTCACTCAAAGGCGCTATGATCTCTTACTGATCCATATTGTGATACTGGATTCGGCGCAGGTTATTATCAGAGGTGAATTCGGTGACGTTTCCTTCATGCTGCCTACGGTAGTGGTCAGAATTTTAGGAACAAACAGCTTTTTCAAGATTTCTCTTCAGAAAACCACTTGATCATCCCCTAACTTGCACAAGTTACTTCTTTGGTGCTCTCTCATTTTCTGCGAGAAAATCGGGAATAAACTCTACGCAGGGCTCTAGAAACTGTCGATTTTTCAAATTCATTGGACGGATTGGAAGCAAAAAACCGTGTGATCTGATTATTCGAACAAAACAGTCATCACAACTTCTGAAAACCAATGCAGCTTAACAATAACAAATAATCAGAACTAGTACTTTGTTGCAAACGCCTAAGCATGATAACAGCCTGACGTCTTCGTGGCATCGAGTCCAAGGTGTGTCAAGGTAGGACTGTGGGATAGTTTTCAAAGGGTCTTTAGACTGAGCAAATTTTTCGGTCAAACCCTTTGCTCTTTTACCTATCATGCAGCGCTCCAGTTCGTTCCATAAATGTTCAATCGGATTCAAGTCTGGGGACTGACTTGGCCAGCCAAGAACTTGCACATGGCGCCTCTTGAACCAGTCGCGAATATGGCCGGATGCGTGCTTGAGCGCTACCCCACTGGAAATGAATTCTCTGCCGATCGACTGGAGCGCAAATATGAGCTTGATTGTTTCTAAGATGTCTTCACATCCATATCTATTCAAAACTCCATGAATTTGGCGAAGAGGTCCGATTTTGTGACCACTGAAGCATCCCCAAACCATCTTGTTCCTTTCACCATGCTTCACAATGGGCAGTTGATAAAAATCGAATCGAATCTACTGACAACTGAGATCTAACATACTCGATCCCGTCTGTACCCGTCCGGGATCCCGGATTCGTCAGAAAAAGTAAGATTATTTCATTGCTGGCGAGTCCAACCGATATGCTCCTGCACACGCCTGGCACGAACTTGACGATTCTTCTCCGAAATGAAAGCTTTCGTTGCAGGACGCCTTCCAAAAAGTCCGGCTCCTTGTAGACATCGAGTAGTCCTTGTCGACGGGTTCTGTTCACTTCCAACGGCCAAGTCCCTATGAATGTCGGTGGAAGTGAGCCTGGAATTGCCCCGGCTCTATCGGGGGATTTTCCTTCGGTAGCTCGTGAGGTCATCCGACTTTTTCCTGGATGCGGCACTGCTGCAGTCATTCCGCTTGCTGAGACTTTCTTCCAAAAGGTGCAAATAGTTGATCTAGCAACGTAAAATCCTTTGCTGGTTCGGGTTGCTTCGCTTCTCATTCGGTTCCACGTAGATTGGCATTGCGAACATCAGCTGACATGGTCTGAGTTAAAAACGCCTCAGCCATAAGTTAAATAAAATACAATGAAGTGAAATTGAAAAATCTTGACGAAAGACGCAAAATTTTCACGGTGCACTTTTCAGTTTTTCACGAATACCTGTAGGAAAAGCTTTATGAATCTATTCGTGAGAACAAGCTCTGAGTTCTGAACGACATGTCTGTACCGAGTCTGAGGACGAGGGCTATTCTGATTTTTTGGCTATTCCCGGGTAGAAATCCTCAGAAGACTGTCTGTCCATAGAATTCTGGCCACTACTGTATGCAGCACCTTCAAGGAACTTCAACATTTTTCAGAAAATAAACACCTCTGCCCATAGATCTATTTTCCTAGGCATGAGCTCTTGCATTTATCGTCACTTTAAAGAAAGCAAAACAGAAAAAAATGAATAGCGCGTGAATCCAGATGGTTTGGCGGAAAAATAAGAGAAAAAGGGTGGGCATTCTGATTGCAGAACCTAGCTGAATTGGCCATTGTCGGATAACGTGTTCCACCGGCCGCAGTGAATTGGCCATCCTTCCTATCCTCTGGCCTCGCCAATGGGATTCGGACGAAGCAAAAATTTTCTAATGACATTACTACAACATGTACTTAAAATATCCATAGTTCGAGAACATTCCTGCTTTGACTGTACGTCGGTGAACTTTGATTCTTCAGTATCTACTGGAATGAAAAAAATGCTGAAGGAATACTTTCCATTTTGGCATATGCAAAGGTGTTGCCCTTGTGTCTCTGTTGGACTGACATATAAAGTTGCATTCCTCATTGTTCCCTTTCCAAGTGCTCCCAAATGCAACAACGAGGGGTATCACCCTTTTCGGGACCATCGTTTTATCAAATTTAGTGACCTGTAGCATCAGTTCCACCACGGCGAGCGTGTTTAATTTGATACTAACAGATATCGATACTCATTTTTCTTTCTTATGTGCAAACGACATTCATTTTATCTTCGTCGCAACGAGGATAAATTTTTTCGCAGAACGGTTATTTGGTGAAAGGAGCGCGCCAATCCTAAACGGATCGTCATACCTCAAAGGAGTCATTTCAGTTCAGTTGGACCTAGAAGAGGGACTTACTGGAGAACAGTAACTTTTCCTTTTTCGTGTGCAACTGTCAAAGACTTGGTAGAATTCATATTTTATATGTTGTGCAATAAGTTTCTTCTCCAAGAAGATCGAAGCCTACTAAAAAAGCTCACTGCCCGCAAAGGAACATCAAGAAGGTGACCTGAGTTGAAAGCATCACTGAGTTTGCTTTCTTTTGTCAGTCTTGTCAGTCTTGTTTACCAGCTAAATCTTTATGAGTTGCTCCAAGTCGTATCATATGTACTCTACAATCATGTCCAACAGTACAACATAAACATTACGCAAGGAGGGATAAATATTACAAGTAATAGAATTCAAATCCTATCCACCCATCATTTTTTCACCCTCTCCTTGGCAACTCCCCTCCCGCCCCCCTCCTCCCCCCCCCCCCCCCATTCGCGCCATTACCCATTCCTTTTTTCTAAGAGGATGGAAATATGAAAACACCTGCACTCCTGCTGTTGAAATTCGAACGAATCAAAGAAGTTTTCGACACGCTTATCTCTCCATCTGCCTTAGTTCCTGCACCGTCTCGCGTTTACAAATGAGATTTCGCATGAGTGTCGAAGCCGAGAAAAACCGAAGATAAGTGGTCAGTCTCAATCCAGCTACAGGTCCATTCGATGATCGATGTTTTTTCTTCTTCTTCTGTTCGTATTTTCACTGAAATAGGCCTGCAGATATTTCTTGCCCATTGAAGGTTACCGCCGTTTTGTTATCCAGTGATCATCCACTGAGCATTTTGCAAACAAGTTTCAGTAACACCCTGAGCTTCTAGAAATGAGACTAAAAACAGCGCGGCAATTATTCTGGTCTTTCGACCGTCTCGGAGCCAAATGCTTAGTTTAAATCAAGTGTTCTAATATGGCAGCTGTTGGAGCTTCCCTTTTGTCATTCTCCTCCTGTCGCCGTTAAAGCATTAAGATAGGTGGCGTTTTCCGAGGAACAACGTCAACAGACTTATATATAGAAACAAAACAAAAAATTATCGTCCCTTCTTCTCAAATTGGTGACAGCTTCCATACTTTTCTTTTCGAGGCCTAACTACTATCAGCGACACCGACTCGTTTGATTTCGATTCGACAAATCTCACGTGTATACCCAGCGGGTATGTATGTCGTCTATAATCAGTGAGCGTAATCTGATTAGGCGTGTTACATAATACTTTCCAAAAAAGGGTTCCTGCAGCAAGCTCCAGTACCCTCTTGAATGAGACAAAAAAATGGAAAGCTTGGCGGATTAGCTTTTTTCTTGAGACGAGACAAGAATTTCCAGAAATTCTTCCCAGGGTTTACCTTAACCAATCAGTGATGGATCAGTTCGAACTCTAATTTGAGGACCCATCCTGTGGGTGAGCCTATTTAGTTCCACGTCTGATTACTTCGCACCTTCCTCGCCCATCCACTCATTCGCCTGTGGGGTGGCCTCGCTTAATTGGTTGGCTGCTGACCTCTCTGCCACACAGCCATACTCAGGAGTAACAATATCGATTTCATAATTAAGCAACTTCTAAAGCATGAAAAATAAGGCTAAACAAAAATAAATATGCATCATTTTAATAATGCAACACAGAAAGCTGTTCAGGCTAAAGTAATGATTGGAAAAATCATAGGATGGGGAAAAGGACTTATCACATCGTGTAGGCAGTCATTCTCACAAGGCGCCTGCAGGCAAATTAGTAAATAGAGTGACCTTTCAAGCTTTTTTAACACCCTCTATCGCTTTCTTTGGACACCGCCAGTAGGTCACTTAAAGGTATTCAAATATGTTGATGAAAGCATCATAAATCACCTCTGTAGTGTGCTTGTCATCGCATGAGCACGATGTTTAACTTGTACAACTCTGAGTTCGACTAAAGAGCTTTCTACGGCTTCAACTCAGGATTAGCTGCTATTATTGCTTCCTCTTATTCTTACGGCTCCCTGTATTTAGCTAGCCTTCCACAATACACTGTACCATCCCTATTTCATGTATTTGCACCCCTTCCACCCCTTGCAACTTCCCTTTCTGTTCCTTCGAGTGCTGTAGCTCCGAATTCCTTTCATATTTATCCTCAGCACCCGAAAGCACTATGAGTTCTGTCAACCAAAACCCTTCGTTTTTAGGAACCTAGGGGCAGCTACAGCGAGCACACCTAAATGGTGAAAGGCAGGTAAGCAAGGGAAGAAAGCATTACGTTCTAATCTATCGGTACTAAGTGGATGGAGAATGGACTAAGTGAGCAGGAAAATGTCTAGATACGTCACCGATAATCTTCACAGTTTTCTAATAATATAAAGATTTAGAATTTTTACATTGTATTGTTCCAACTGCATATTATATCAAAATGTGTAAGAATAACAAATAATATCATAAAAATATCAGTAATGATAATAACACAGTTTCCAATCCATAGGATCAATACCGGTTCACTCAGACTGCCAGAGAGGTCATAGCCAACTAATTAAGCGAGGTCACCCCACAGGCGAGTGAGTGGATGCGCGAGAAAGGTGCGAAGTGATTAGAAGTGTGGAACCGTGGAACCAAATACCGACTCCCATATCGCCTTCGCTTCTCACACCTATGGGACAGGGATTGAAACCCCGACCCATTCGAATCCGAACGCAATCGAAACACCGCTACAACTTCTTATGAAATCGAATGATAGGGCTTTCCACATAGGAATTAATTAAACTGAAAAAAGCCATCTCTTTGTTTTGTCTTTTATTCGTTCATAGTTCTTTGCCCTTTATGGAGAAGAGGGATTCGAAGGTGGTGAAGTGGCAAACGGCGCACTTCACACACGCATGGTCACGGGTTCGAATCCTGGTTGGATAACTGCCTAGGCCAACCACGCCTTCCATCCCTCCGGGGTCGATGAATTGGTACCGGACTCATCTGGGAGGATAAAAGCACTGACTTGTACATCGGCTGGCAAGGCATTATATAGGCCACATACGCATTCAATACGCCACTACCATTCTGAATGGAGGTCGAATGCGTGGGCGCATCCCTCAGACGTGATTGATTCCCAGACTCCAAGTTTTTATCCTTAGACTTTAATCGAAATTATAAAAAATTGGCAGGTGAAACACATACGATTCGCAATTTAAGCCTTTATTCATACTAGGTTGGAAGGGAGTGCAACAAAAAATTTGAAGTATCAGCAATTTGTATAAACAGTGTGAGCACAATAGCAAGAGTGATAAACTTGTAGGGCATTCCTCACGTAATCAACACATGAGTAAATAAGGGCACGTGTGTGGGCCTTAGCAGCATTACGGTCAATGGATGGACAACACCCTATTCATACCATCACCTTCTATTGGGTTGTAACATAAGTTCGTAGAGTTTTGCGTCAGAGTTATTTAACAACGATTTATTTTGTTTTTCAGCAGAGTGTATACATTCATTCGAGAGAGCTCTTTCTCCTCTACAAAACTGCTTTATTAGTTTTCAGGATGATTTAGTTATTCGTATTTTTTCGGGCTCAGAAATGGAATATCTAGAAGGAAAAAATTAACATTTTCGACATCTGCTTTTCTTCGCTTTTCGTCGAGGTCAAAAAAGCAGCCGAAACCGCTCGGGACGTATGCAGTGTGTACGGGTAAGGTGTCTTGGGTGTGTCTACTGAAAGGTGTGGGTGGCCCCAGGAAAGGCGCCAAAGCCGAGAGTCAAGCAAGATCTTCACCCGAAAAAGGTCATGATCTGCGTTTGGTGGGACTGGGTAGGCATGGTTCACTGGGAAACTGCTCGAACGAAACGCCACTGTCAACGAGGAGGTCTACATTGCCCAGCTGAACAGTGTAAATGAGGCTATTCGGCTGAAAAGACCTTATAGAGGAGGTCAAGTCATCTCGCTTCACGACAACACCAGGCCCCATATTGCTCAAGTCGACAAAACAGCACTCCAAGAGCTTTAATGGGAAGTTCTTCAGCATCCACCCCATTCTCCGGATCACCTTTTCCGCTCTATGTTGAAGCAAAGAGGGGTGTTACCTTCGATAGCGAAGGGGATCTTAAAAACTGACTCGACGAATTCTGCGCCACCACAACGGCCGATTTTTGGCGAATCGCCATCAACAAATTGGTCGAGAAATGGGAGGAGGTGTGAACAGTAACGGAGGATACATCATTGGTTAACTTTTTATTATAATTGTTGTTTTTTGGTTCAAATAAATCTTTGTGAAAAAACTCTACGAACTTATGTTACAACCCAATACTAAGCACGCCGAAGGAAAAACGAGGGTGTAGCGGCTCAAATTATCAGCAACCCATTATTCAATGCTGGGACTGCTCACTGATCAACGGTCAACAATCGTTAGGATCACTTCACTGGAAGGGATACTAGTCTTCGAAGTCACGCAACATCGTCCCTCAATTTAATGGAGGTTGAAGAGATCCATCCACTATGAGTTGATAAACGCAGACTAGATGGATACAGCTATCGATTACCCCTATGAACCCCGAAATCCGGCCAACAGGGTTAGAGAAGGACCCGTAAATCAGGTCCCTACAGAGGGACAGCGCACGTCGAAATTTCGCTTCAAACACGCGTCAAATTCTACGTTTCGAACTGATTCCAGGTTGTTCATCAGTCGTGCTCCCTAAGTGTTGCCCCTTTTACCTGCCATGCGCTCCGCCTTTTTGAGCATACTGTTGTGGAAAAAAATCGTAAATTAATGTGATCTGAAAACGGCAGTCAGTTACTTCTTTGAGTCACAGCTTCCTCACTCTTGGATGAAAGACGGTGATTTACTCGAAGGATAATAAAATGTTGTTGACCTCTTTGGTAAATATATTTCCGAAAATTGATTGGCCTGGAAAACTTTAGAAATGTTTTGAAAAAGACCTTCATTTTGTTGCAGAAATTCCCTTCTAACCTAGCATTTTGCACCTGACCTTTTCCACATATAAAATAATTGATATTCAAAAAGTGGAGCTGCTTATTGCAGACATTCTCAATATAGAATCAAGCTCTTTTCGGGTTGCCTGCAGCTGATCTGAAATAAAGTGCTTTGATGAATACGAAGAATTTGACATAAAAATAAGAAAAAAGAAAAGTCGTCTGGTATTCCCTCTAAGGAACAAAACAGGTAGATAAACAAGTCTTTTAGCCCTCCGAGATTGATTTTGATTCTGATTCATCGTTTGGAATGACGCCACACCGTTAGTTCAGGTTGATCTATTATGAATTGCTTTCTTTTTCTTGAAATATGTACTTAATTATAGCTTCAAACATAAAAAGGTCGCTAACGTCAGTGACAAGAAGGTAAGAACAAGATATAAATTTTTATGTTGTACAAGAACGATTTACGAATATCGTACAAGTGCGGCTTGAAGAGATGTTGTTTTTGAGCAGAAACGACGTGATTCCGTTAACAAGATAGGTGAGCTGGGTTGTCACGAATTTGCACTTGTCGATATGGGCACGACTCGTGATTAGTGCAGCTATTGACGACGACGTCGTCGAGATAGGCAGCAACGCGGTTGCATTCGGGGATCGGGGAGTCCACGATCTGCTGGGAGATGCCAGATGCGTACTTCATCTGAACGACAAATGGTTATAATGGTAGAGCCCACGGGGCGGGTTCATGGCGAGGAAACAAACCTTTGAAGCTTTCTGCGTATTCGACCTGCAAGCGTCGGCGAGGTCTGTCCGGAAGAACACGATTCCGCACATTGACTACTTGTGAACATGACTTGCCCCGGGTGCCTATGCATAGCAGTGCGTCATAAGTTTTCTTGAGAGGTCGGTGCAGGTTGGTGCTGCCCATAGGAGTGGTCGGAAAAAGTGATGACGTTTCGAGTGAGATCTCAGCGAAATCAGGTCGATATTAGTGTGGATGAGAGATACGGAGGCATAGGGAAACAGTCTTCCAGGTACTTTTGGTCATCTTCGACGCGACCCGTGACGCATTGGTAACAGGTGCGACACGGATACTTGTGCAGGTCTCGTGGTGCAGTTCTTGACGCCTGAATGGCACTGCTAGCACGTTGGTCTTCTTTGCTGTCCTTCCTCCAATGTAGCTGCTGACTAATAGGAAACAATGATAGCGGAAGCCGAGGTTTGGCTCCAAATCGCAGATGATCCTTCTTCCGTTTCTAAATTGCGCAAATTCCGTCTATTGGCTTCAACTATTCTTGAGTCAGTCATTTCCAAGCGTGATGCTCCTTGTCCAGAGCGTGTGTCCAGAGCGTCGTCAGCTTACGTAGGAGTCAAAAAAGATCATCAGCAACTTTTGGTGCTTGAAAGGTAGATATCAGAGGGAGGCATCCGTGTTTTCTGCTTGATGTCCCTGAAATTCGCGCTCAGAGAACGTCTTTTAGCACGTTTACAAGGTTTGCGATGTCTTCGTTGAAAGAGAAGTTCATCTGAAAGCAGTCTAAGCGGTGGCGATATAGGCTCTTCCCAAACAACGTCTCCAGAGCGTCGCGCGCTCCTCTGCGCCTGGTTGACCTCAACGGGTTCTTTGGGAAGGATGTAGCGAGCGAATCGAGTATAAGCTGCGGCGTCGAGAGTAGAGACAAACAGACGAGTATTTATTTTCTTTTCGAGCCCATCGTACAAGAAGAGTTTCTTTTGTCCAATAAAGCAATGAAGATCCTTCGTCTCTTGCGGCACATTTTGGCTTAGAGATCTTCTGCACTATGTCGATGAGGAGTTTCCTCTCCTAGAATCTTGTTGGCGCGGTCCTCGAAGTCGTTATCTTGATTGCCAGTTGTTATGCCCTCAGAGCGAGCAGTAGTAGATTGCTAATAGACGACATGAAGTAAGTGAATGCACAGGAAATGTTGGGGTTCATATGCACTTCAAGTAGGTCAGGTACCTAGCACTAAAGGTCAAATGCATAATACATAGCGATCAATTGGGTGTCCCAACAGTAAGATTTTTCCACCGATTCTGTCACGATCCATGGATCAAAGGGGTTAATGACACGATCTTTATGGAATCACAAGTGTTTTGTGCCAGAAATATTCAGTGGACCAACAGTTAATGGACAAATAGAGACAAAAGCCAACTAAAAAAAAGAACTACAAACAGAAGATCAAACTACAGAAGTGGGTTTAGGCTGCGTCGTTCAGAACGGAATTTCTATTTCATATTATATTTCAGGAATGTTACGTTTACAACTAAACATTGTCTTTTGCGTGGAACAAATACTTTCGTACAGCTAGACTAAGATCTATGACGGGGCTCCAGGGTTCTGTAAAGACGTCCGAGCTAGATTTCTGTTTTCACCTCGATGTGTACTGTATGAACTTTTGTAGTGTTGTATGTACGTTGTCCATGGAAGTAGAAGGGAAATCCATTTCTCCGACAAAAAAACATCTGAACCCATTCATCGGCGGAGTTTCTTAGAAAAGGAGGGATGCAGCGAGTGTACGAAGGAGAAAGAAGGCGCAATTGAGTCCAAAATAGCTTCCACCGTTCGTGAACAGGCGACTGAAAACTGCGATCGGGATGACGTTTTTCCCTCTGTACCCGTCCTCCGAAAGTCGCTCAGTAGTCAAGCAAATCGGTCATTTCTCTTCTTGCTTTCAACAGAAATTTTCCAAACGACGCGCTCATCTGCTAACCTGTATTTGTGGAACGAAGATTCCAGCCATGTCTGTTTTCCAATTTTTGAATTTCAATTGCGGGTAGTTTGCTTTGCGGACGAGCAATGAGATTTTTTACACCAAAAGTTTTTCCGTAGTAGTCCGGTTCTCCTTTAAGCGTGATTTCACAATATCGGAGTGATCCTAAAGAACGATTTCAATGTTGCAATCATCCGTATGCTGAGGCGCGGGACTGGACCAATCTTATGCTTTTGCACATATAAAAGCTCTTTCTGCTGTTGAGCCAGTTTTGACTTTCCTCTCCTTTTCCTTTTATTTATTTTATTTGGCATTTTTGGTGTGTTCATTTGTAATCATAGGCTACACATCGAGAGACTATATTGTTCTGGAACACTCAGTTGCATCAGCCCGACGTCTTCCAGGTCTTTTACAATGATCAAAACCAAAGATACTCGAAGACGATTTAGTCCTCATCGCATTTAATATATTTGTTTATCGGTGTCTCACCATACTGCTTACCTGAGATCCTCTCCCCTGCGTTCTAAACTTGTGGGCTTCGGTTTTTCGAACAAATTCATTTCTGGCCACAACATTTCGAAAAAAGAAGTCCAGGGCACAGAAAGTTACACACTGGTTACAAATCTCCTTTAGTCGCCCTTGATTTTAACGATGTTAATCTATTAGGAATGTTTGAGGTTGTCTCCTGAGCTGTAGGACCGAGATTGCGACAACATTTTTATTAGGCTGACGTTTCGGTGCTTTTACCTTCCTCGGAGCGTGGAAAGGCAAAAGGCATTTGAAAAACCATCCGATTAAGCACTATCTCAATCTACAAAGAAAGTTCAAAGGACGTGGACTACTAGGAAGTCGAAAGTTGTTAACTAACCTTTGGGGATATTCGGAAATTTTGTTGCAATCTCGGTCCTACAGCTTAAAAGACAACCTCAAACTGTGAAGCAGCGTGTCGAGATTTATAGACAGTCGCACTTGGACATTAAGAATGTATTCCCTCATTTTATTGGGTTCACCAACATAAAGACTCTTAGGCAGCTGAGCAGTCTGATAAGCAGTATTTGAATGGTACTTACTAAAGCCATTGCTCGATGATAACACCACCATCGGGCCATCAAGCCGTACATATGCATAACAATTTTCAACGAATGAGAATCACTGGCCGAGATTCCAGATGGCCGAACAGGTTTTGTCGCGACTGATACCGGAATAAAGGGAAAACGTGGCCCCTTATTGAATCGCGAACTTCAGAGCGTAGATATCGCAATCTCACAACGAGGAATATGCCTAACAGTTCTAGGTATACAGTACATACTAGCTCCACGGGTCTTATGAAACGTATTGAATTATCAAGGATACATGCTAATATGACAGGGTCTTGGTTTTCCCGGGCTCCCTATCGTGTCGATACCAAAAAGATGTGCCAAAGCTTGTGCCCTCTCAGTGAGATAACTTACTAACCTTTGTCAGCTGTTATCGTTTTCTGTAAACCACTCACATGCACAACCGCACCGAAGCTCTTTTGCCAATATAAAAAGATGAACTGTTTTGGTGGGTTCTGCGGCACCTACACCTAACGCCGACTATTATCAGTCTTTGTTAGTTAAGTATTGTTAGAACTTATTCATTAAGCCTTCGCATCCTACCTCACCCACCAAAGTGTAACAAGGGCGTAGCAGAGCGCCCGCTTTATCGATTGCTATTACCCCTATTACCAAGCCCATAAGACTCCGTCACATTTTCATCACCCACAAAAGTGTCAAGGTTCCGCTGTGCTTCCATAGTGAGCCGGCCGGACCACAAGCGCGCGCTGGCCGGAGCGGCGCTCATCGATTGTTTACAACTGAATCTTGATCGATACCCACCCGAGTAGTCCCCGGGCCGGCGCGCGCTCGCGGGCTGGCCTGCGGACTATGAAAGCAGCCAATGAGTAGATAATGCAAATAAATGTGCATCTCAATACATAGTTCTATCTCGGCTCCCACTCATTTTGTTGTCAAGCCTTAAGTAGGCTTGTAATAATACCTAATAAAGTTTTAATCCAAATTCACGGGAGAGGGCATTTTCGGTGAACAGGACGGGGACGTTTCATCGTCTGTGCTATGGTGTTATTGAGTCGAAGGATATGTCCTACAAAATTTGAGAGTGTTTGTCTAACGAAACCAAAACCCTTTTAGAGTGTTTTTCCGCCTGATTATTATATAATGTTCCCCAAAGATTCCGGAGATGGAGGCAAAACGGTTTTTGTAAAGAATACGGGCCACTGAAGTTCATGATGGTTCCATCAAGCCATCATTCGACCTATCGCATATTACGAGTTACGTGCAAGGACACTCTGCCAGAACCGCTGTGGCGGGAATCTGCGCTATACCCTTGAAGGATGCTATTCACCGATTGCTGGTATCCCCGATTTCCCTACGAAGACGAAGGCGGGCGTTTTTTAAAAGGATGTTTTATTGTGTTTCTGGTGAGACTGTGAAGGAATAATCTAGTGAGAGCTGTTCGACAGACACTGGTACAATGGTGAGGGCTACAGTTGTAAGGTTAGTCAGTTAGAGAAAGTGCCGAAGTAATGGGCTAAGCTTGAGAAAAAAAAACAATGTTCTTTGACGTCACGATAACGCTCATCCACATGTGACCATTGAAACACGTCAAAAAATCAACTCAGAGAGGTCGTTTTGCCACATCCGGCTTATACAACGGACCTGACGCCTTCCGATGTTTCCCCATTTAGAGCACTATGAATCACATGAGGAGAAAAATTTATCGATCGTCGTCAGCTCTAAGATGGAATTGAAAACTCTCGCAACTGTCGAATTCTGGAA